>CM048667.1:22078095-22795595 GCA_026401315.1 Dysphania ambrosioides
CATAACTCGATTTATAACAATTCGTTACCCGAATTCACTGGAAGTGTTAATAATCTTAATATACGTGAATATGACCTAATTTTAATAGATCTATTTTTACCTATATCTAATAACTTTGAAACCAAATATTTTTATTAATTGAATTATTTAATAAGTATATTTATGAAAATAAAAATAAAAATTTTAAAAGATTTACTAAAATTCAAATAAAAGCAAAACTATTATGTCTACGCCTATGAAAATTAAGATTAGAGCCTTCCAATTTGGGGTTTCATTGTTTCATAAATCTCATTAACGTCCTTCTTTTTCCAAAATGACAATCATTTTCCTACAACCTACTCTTTAAATAACATTAAATAAAAAATTAAAATATAGTTTTTATAGAATTCCACTATTACCCGTTTAGGAACCGATCCGATTTAACAGAATCGACCTTGACCCGAATCCGAAATAACCCGCTATAACCCATTCAGGAACCGACCCGATTGTACTAGAACCAACCTTGAACCGAACCGAATACAACCCAAACCGACCATGACCCGAACGAAATACAACCCGAACCGACATTGACCCGACCCGAACTCGACCCAAACCCAACCAAGCAAATAACCTATTTAACCCAACCCGATAATGACCCGAATCGAATCGACCCGATAAGCAAAATTGACCCGATAAAAATCGACCCGCAATGGGTCAACTCCGACCCGTTGACTCGATTTGATCCGCTCGACCTTAATAATTGACGAGAACACAGCCATATTCCCAATCCCATAGACGTCTTGACTCTTGACGTCTTCTACCCACGCTATTTCTTAAAATTAGGCATTTCGATCAGCAGGTAACTTTTCTATTCCCTCAAACCCTAAATTTCTCCCCTTTTTCTACCCTATTTTCGCAACTTTTTTTTTCGAATCGTTTCCCGAATAATCTCGCAGATTGCAACGAACCATTGATTGGAAATCCACCCGAGTTTCATCGTTTCAAGGTGAATGATTTCTTTTTTTTTTTGGAATTTTTTGATGTCGAATTTCAATTCTAGGATGTACTTTTTAAATTCAAATTAGAATTGAAAATTGAATGATCAAAATTTGAGGATTTTTTTTTATTCTTAATTGGGTAGTAGTTTCTTTTTTTTTTATATTTATTTTTATGAAACTTTGAGGGATTGTTGTTAATTTCTTGGTTTGGGATTCTTATTGAGGAAGCTAATCATTGAAAATAAATAATCATTGAATTACGTAATAATGGTGTTACGATGCTCAATGAACTTGGTCTCAGTATCGCCTTACGTTTAGAGAAGTATAATGCTTTGGTAGAATGTTTGTGGTTCTTGTGATGGAAGTACTTTGGAGTTGGCTCTGATAATTCAAGTAGTTTGTGTGAAATTGTTTGATTGCCGTGATTTCTCCACACAGGGTGTTCTAGAATAATCTTTTCTTTTAGAAACATAGGACTTTAAAGAGACCATTGCGCGTGTGTGTTTTGGTGCTTGGCTTTGAATGAGATATTGCCACTTTCTTAATATATAGTTTTTTTACAGATTAAATGTTTCTTAAGGATTGTTTATGTATGTAGTTTCATTTTGATTTATCCCTTTCTTGTCTCATCCCTAACCCTCTGTTCTTTTTTCTTCCATTTATTTATTTATTTATTCATTCACTTATTTGTTTATTTATTTCTATCCTAGTTATATAGCTTCAAGAATTGATGACTTATTTTACACATACAATTTTCAAAATAGTTGTATTGTGGTCCCATCATGGTGGTAGAAAACCTTTTGAACATGGGTCATCTGTTAATGTTTTTTAGAAACAAACTAACAAAGACAATTTGTTTTGGGTTTAATTTACGAAATGATTAAAGTTTCTAGATAACTGAAGTTAGCTATATGTCAAATATATCGTGGGCTCATTTTATTGGGTATGACTAAAATGGGAGGAACTTTTGGATTTGATGGAATGTTTTAACAGATTTTGTGTTTGTACATTATATCTGGAGAAGAATGGGAATAAAGGAAGGAAAGGAAGAGTTGTGAAATGAAAAGAGAGGACCGGAGTTACATTTTGAAATTTGAACATAAGGATTAATTAGTTGGAAATTAGGAATTAGAGGGATTTTTAATTTTGTTGAAAAGTTGGCTATTGGAGGAAACAAAAAAATTATGTTGAAATATCTAGTCTGTCTACTGTTTCAAATAGTGTGATGCAGCTGAATATGTGTAACTTTAAAGTACTATATTTTGGTGAGAGCTATTGAAGAAAATTTGCAAAACATTTATGTAGTTTTGAGTTGTCTCCTTTTCTTTATGTGAGCGATACATTTCATTATTGAAGCCAACCTCGTGAATCGATCCTTTGAAGGCATTTATGGAGTCTTTAAAATGTCCTAAATTCTTGTTGATAATTATTCCTCTCTCCTAGTTTGCTTTTGGTGGATTTCCATGGGTTTTGAGGGATTGTAGATATGGACAGATCATAGATGAAGTTGGGATGTTAGTTGATTTAAGGCTTTAAGGACATTCTCTTTGTTCTGTTTGGCTTCATTCTTTGCTTCTCTTACAAACACTATTAGGCTTTTGGAGTGCATTGCAAGGACAAGAGGTCCCTTAAATGAGATTTTCTTTTTGCTTTAGAATGATTATTTATTGTGATATAGTACTTGAATCTATGAGCTAATGCAATTATCTACAGTTTTATGTTTTGTTCCAAATCTTGAACATGACTTGTATAATCCATGAGCTTTGTAACCAGCTAACTTATCTTCTTGTCCTCTTATCGCAATCCTCACTTTTCTGTGTCAGAATTGTTGTATTCACTGTCCAATGCCGTCTTTCTTACTATTTTGTGGCGCTTCTTAAATAAATGTCATCCTTCCATATTGTTGTGATTCATGGGAAATGATGTCACATGACTGTGAAGACAACAATATCACTTTTTCTGCTGCTTTTAAAATGTTATCTTCAGCTATGTGATTAGATTTAGCTAAACTATATCCTGCACAAGATCTTCTATCCTATCCTTTCCTTCACAATGGCAATTCTCTGGACCTCACCTCCAAAGAATTCAGACTGTTGCAGTTGAGCAGGTGAAACTTTTGGGAAAGACTGAATCTTCTTTATATGATCTTAGGTTGGATTAGATGTGAAAGGTTCTTATGTTGGGGAGGTCATATTAGGTTCATATTGATTTACTTGTGGGTAAATTATTATTCTAATAGATCACTTCTAGTTTGATATAGGTTTTTGACAGAAAGTTCACTGGTCGCCTAATAGTGTTTGAATTGTTTTTTTTTTTTTTTTTTGTTACAGAAAAGGATTATTGGTTATTACTCATTAATGTAATATTACATTGCTGGTATGCATAGGCTATAAAAAATGTGAATTTGTTTACTGAAAAGTTTTCTATAACCATTTTCAGTGATTTTTAAAAACATGTTTAGTTGGGTTAGGGTTCTCAGTGAAGAGATTGGTGTTAGGATGATAGGATAACTTGAGGGACAAAGATCATTTCAACAATTTAATTGTCCTCTTCTTGGAGCACCAGTTTCACTGATGGAGACTTAGGATGATGGAGATGTGCAAATATAAGAGAAGGTTGCCTAAGATGCCTGGATGGAAGGTGTAAAAGACGTAAAACTATTGGGTTTTTGGGAATATGTTGTATTTGATAAGATGAATAGAGTATATTGATTTATGAGAGTGATTTATGGAGATGACATCTTGGCTCGCACACTAATCTCATCCTTTTGGAATGTAGACTCTTTGTTATTGTTGGAAGCAAGTGAAACTTTTTATGTGTTTAAATTATTAGAGTGAGCCATTGCTTTTATAATACTTCTGCAAACCTGTGTCCTCCCCATTCCTGTCAATGATGTGGCATATTATGTTATAATTTTTTTCTGATAACTGCTTGGACCATAGAAAAAATTCAAGGGTGCGATTGCAGTTGCGCTGTCACAGATGCAGCTAATTACGGATAAATAGAACGGACCGTCACTGGGGCCAATGTAGTGTGAATTTTTTCAAAAAATTGGGTTTAAAACTCGTTTACATTTTTTGAATTTTGAAAGTATTCTTTTAACATAATATAAACAAGTTAGTCCTAATATGAGTGGGTTATATATTTTCTGGACCAATAATTACTTAAAATATTATGTTTATAAAGTACATATTAGATAAATGAAATACTTTGATGACTTTTGACAAAAGAACGGGTGTAACAAGTTAGAAAGCGTTCTGATGTGGCGAGTCATAGGTAGTGGACGATGTGGGGAGAAGGATGTATTTTAATAGCAGCCTTATCCAAAATCCTCTAGAACCGTTCTGTAATGGAAGGGCTGAGTTTTAATTCCATAGCTTGGATTGTTTTCATTTTATAATTTAAGTTTTTCTTTATCCACTTTCTATGTATGTTCTGTTTGCATGCATATAAAAGTTATTGTATTCTTGGTCTTTTTTGAGGGTTGGATTGTGTATGATTATGATTGCCTGTACAGACTCCTCATCTCTGTTTTGTCTAAACTGTGATCCACTCAGTTTATCAATAGCATCTTTATGAGATGAAAGGCTTATGTTCTCTCATGTAAATGAGAAATTTAGAATGTTAATAATAACTTTTGGTTATCTTGTGAAGTGTTATGAAGGTAATTTTTTGGAATGCATTCTCAATTACTTTTGTTATACCTTGTTATAGTTGTATTCCAGTGTTCGTAGACACGCAATATGGGGAAGAGAAAGTCAAGAGCTAAACCTCCTCCAAAGAAGAGCATCAAACTTGATACTGTTTTCAGCTGTCCCTTCTGCAATCATGGGACCAGTGTGGAATGCCGTATGTAAGTATACATCGCATCCTTAGTTTTGCTTTATGACCATGAGTCCAGAGTCAAGGGCATATGGATTTTTTAATTTGAGATGAGTTTTTTTTTTTCTTTTTTCTTCTTCTTATTTTTAGACCTTTGGCATGATATTGGGTTACACCTTTTGGAAGAACAAATGAGTCATTGTTTGAGTTTTAGGTGATATTGCTATTGAAGTAACAAGAGGCTCTGGCTTGAAATAATAACCAATCTTATAATTTTTGGGGATAATTTTTGGTGCTACATACCTGTGGAGAGAGTGGTATTAAGTTTTGGAGGCCCTTGCCTATAAAGGAGAGAAAGAAGCAAATAGTGAATGTCATAGTTATTGCTTACTCTTGATGACATCTAATTGTTGTTTGTCCTAATGATACTGTTATTTAAGTAATTGGAAGTTCAGTAATGAGGAAAGAATGATTCTGATAGATTATAGGGATTAAGTGCTATTTGTCAAGGGAAGTGAATATTTACTTTTAGATGCCCCTGTCTAGAAAGGGGCGGATGAGGCAATAGTGAATGTGACACAGCTATGTGTAACCCAGCGGAATATCTGATCTTGACTATATTTCTTCTTTGTTTGATTTGGTCATACTAGTTTCATTAAGGATATTGTGATTTAAAAGCTATCTAATTGGGCAATATGCTGAGCTGACATTGTTTTATCGTACCTGATTACCAGTGATATGAAGAACTTGATTGGTGAGGCTATATGTAGGATATGTCAAGAGAGCTTCAGCACTTCAGTTACAGGTACATTCATAAGCCTTAATAATGTGTCATCAACTCGCATTAACATGTGTAACATGTGTGTCTGGCTTCAATCTATGTTACATATATTGTCCATAAATTACTTTGTATGCAAAATTCACTGTAGTAGACAATAATTGCTTGTCCTAGGGTACATTAGTATTTAATGATCAAGGAAATAATTTAGCTAGTGTGGGGGCTATTTAATGCTTTTTGTTCTGAACTTGTAGGTAGTTTAGTAAATTGTTTTATTTTCCCACCCGTTATGCATGGAATATATTTGTCTACCATGCATTTCACTGAAGTACTTGCTGATATGTGAACTACTTAGACATTGATTATTAAGGAATCAATCCAGTTAGTGGGGATTTAACTTAATAATTCTTTATCTGCAGTTCTGTACATGTGGTAGGTTAGTAGATTGTCTTGTTTTTCTCCCATCCATATGCATGGAAGATACTCATATTTACTACCAACAATTGTCCTTGTCTTTCTCCTTTCGCTCTCCTCACACTTCTTCTGTGGCAAGAAAGATATGTTTGATTTTTCGGTGTCTAACTCTAAGATTGCTGGCGTTGATGCTTTTAATAGCAGAAATTTTGTTCAAGTTTGGTCATCTATTTTCTGTGTATACTTATTATTATTTTTTTCTCTGTCCCCTTTTTGTGCCTGCAGCTCTCACCGAACCAATTGACATGTGAGTATGACTTATCCAAGATATTGTGAGCAAGTGAATGTAAGTTTTGATCTACTATTTTCTCTTTTCCTTACATATCATTTGAATTTACAGATATAGTGAGTGGATTGACGAGTGTGAGCGAGTCAATACTGTGGAAGATGATGCTGAATGATAGGGTAATGATGGGCAAGAAGATTATTGCTGTGTCCAAAGAAATAATCATCTCTTGCCCATGTTTTATGATATGTATCATTTATGAGCTGGGTCGGTGCATCTTTCTCAGTGGAATCATCTGTCTCAAACTAATCAACTGTGGACTGTATGTATTATGGAAACATCAGCAACTTATGTTGAGTGACTAAGGTAGATCTTAGGTTGCAAGCAGTTTGTTCTTGTAAGTTGTAATATATGTTATCTCTTTAGCTTGTTTTCTGAAATGTAATTCCATAATAATACTGACCAGCCAAGGTTACTTGTAATAGGTATTTGGTTGACCCTATAAAAACTTCCATGCATTTATTCGGCGTGGTAAATTTTTAATTGCTCAGCCAGATTCAAGAATTTTTTGAAACAAAATGCTGCTAAGGTTGTGGGAGATTGTAAAGAGTGCAGTATTTAGTATCTAAATCCACCTAATTCCAATAAGCATATATCTTTATTTCCATATTATGGATTCGGTTACAAGCGTTGTGAGACTCCCTTTGGAAGGGTTAGCGTAAATTGACAGATTTCAAAGTCTTTGTCATGATTATAGGATGTGACATTTTGAGGACCAATGTATGAAAACTTCCACTTAGGAGCTTCAATTGAGAGCTTCATTAATTTAAGCATTGGTTTGAGGAAGCTCTGTTCTCAAACAGCAAAGAATTTAGGGAACTTTATTGCAGAGATAAAGTGGTACGTATCAAAATACTGTGAAATTCTAACGAAAGGGCAAGTCTGAAGCTGAATTCTAACAAAGTCAATCAAGATATCCCTCTAGTCCTCATTTTACCAAACAACAAAGCAACGTAAGACCAGATTCGAAAGAAATAAAACCCCAAACAACAGTAATCCACAAGTTGTTTACTCAGGTCATTGAAATAACAGCTGCAGTATATCAGCTCCTCTCATCAAACACGAGCCAGTAATGTTGATCCCTAGACTGCTGCTCATGCTCTCCGATACCTTGCTTTTCAAAGCAAGCGGAACACCCTTTAGGGGTGTGATATCGAACATTTTGATCCCACTAACTAAGCACTTCGTAGAGTAGTTGAATTTGTTGACTAACACCCCTTGATATGGGATTCTTCACTAGTGACATATAATGGAAGCAAATCCAACACCGAGGGATTAGACTTCAAGGTATATAGAGCCCACTTAAGAATGTAAACTGAGCCAAGAGGGTCATTACCAGCTCATACATAATCAGAACATAGGGTACCACTACAGACAGGGAGGACAAAAATGAATGTCCTAAGAACCAAAGGAACCTCGAAAGCTCACACCCTAATCTGACAGCCCAAGAGTTTATGACAGAAAAGGAGGAGAGCTGGATCAAAGATTAGAGTGCTCTGATAGCATTAGAGAGAAGAAATTATGATCTTCTGTAAGTATTACAAGGAGTTTCTCTCACGAAGATGGACCTTTTTAGGACAAAATGAGGAATGGCTTCAGCACAAGTGAAGAAAGTTATGACGACTATAGCAGAGGCAAAGAATCCTAGCTGTTCTTGTACTCTTTTCGGGGAATCATCTAGGCTCCAAAGGACGGTAGCTAGCATTGCACCAGCGATGCTCATTGCACCAAACCGAATTTTGTATGATTTAGACATTCTTTTTGAGTTGAGATATGATATATGAATCTAGGGTCATACAAGGAGGTTTAGAGTAATCCAATTCATTATAATTAGTTCCGAAAAGCCCTAAAAACGAGTTTAGCACTCGCTTGTATGAATTTTGAAAATTGGACGTAAAAATAGATATTTAGGGTTAAAGTAGATGTTTTCAATCACACCTATGGCCTATGACTTTATAAGACTTCTTGGAAATTATATTTAGCCATTCTCTTTTTTGCTGTAATCCTTTTATGGTTTTGGACATTCTTTTCTTTTTTTTGCCCTTTATAACCCAACCACATGAGTCTACTTATGTTATTTAATAATATTATCATCTTTAGACAACTTTATCTTTCTTATCCAAAAAAAATAAAACTTGGACTCGCTTCCCATTTTTCTCTTTTACTTGTTATATTAAGTAGGAAGAACATTAATGGACGAAATGAATACACTAAGTACGAAGTTATCCTAATGATAATGAATGCCTCATAGGATCATATGTGGAGGGTAATGCCTAAAAATGAGTTTTCAAAAGTCATAAAACATCTTTGGATCCATATATCTTAGAAACATATGGTGAAATTGACAATTTGAAGATGAATGAGAGGGTTCCTACGATTTCCCAGGGCCCATAAGTTCCCCTAGTATGAATACACTACGTACGAAGTTATCCTAATGGTAATGGATGCCTCATAGGATCATATGTTGAGGATAATACCTAATATTGAGTTTTCAAGTCATAAAACATCTTTGGACCCATCTATCTTAGAAACATAAGGTGAAATTGATAGTTTGAAAATGAATGAGACGGTTCCAACGATTTCCCAGTACCCATAAGGTCTCCTAGTAAATTTGACACCGTAAGACTTCTAAGTTCCTGGTGTCTGCAAGGAATTTTATGAGATTAGGTTTTTTTTATCTGGTGATCCACGAAGTACATAGAGATTATATATTTCTCAATTTCCATGTATGATTGTTAGTTTCCAACTCCTAGCTGATAGTGTATGACAAAAGGTATGCATGTATTGTTGCGACATTGTCATCCTTTATAGCTCAACGACCACTTACCTTGTGGTAAGCATCTTTTAATTGATAACAAAACAGAACAATCTCAAAAGATTTCTTGTCATAAATGAAATGATAGCTTGTTTACATAACTTTGGGAGCCAATGACAACGAGATAGAGTTGACATTGTATCTCATCTCATAGCAGAAAATAGAATGCACCAGCTGCCAATACATAATCTCTGTTGCATTTCCAGAAAAAGCATCCAACGTGCTCCGTACCATGTAGAAACTAGCGTTAGAAATGCACCTACAAAATGCGATAGCCTTCACTATAGCAGTAAATGCCAGTAATTTTACGTTGTTTGGGAACCTCCTCATTAGTCAGATATGCTCCAGCAATGACAGAAGCCATTGTCTAATTGGCAAAAACCACGATATTCCATATATACAAGATCCTCAGATTTAAAAAATGAGGGTCTCACCAATGTTATTGTAGATGATCAAAACCTATGAAACTGTCAGTAGATGAATGAAACCCCGCCCGACTAAACATGTCTGAGATTGCTGCTCTATCTCTTATCTATTTCAGGTAGTAATCACCTATATTCTCTGCAAGATATCCATATGGGGCACCAACTCCATGAACAAATGTTTTATCTCCACTGATCAAATGATTTGGATCAGGGTGGAGATTTCCAAAACCATCTTTGCTGTTAAACTTGGTCCTTCCTTTTACTGGACGTCTATTATCAAGCGGAAACTCAGCAGTAAGTCTAACCATCTGCTTTTGGAGCTCAGAGACAGAATCGTTGGCTGTTTTCCCTCTGGGAGTTTTCTTACGATCCACCAGCTTCAGTTCCAGTCTATACAGAGCACACACATCACACTTACTAATCTCATACTCATAGAGATGCCATTCATAGTTGTTCAGTGGCTGAGGATCCATATAATAGGATCTTTTCAGTCCACTGAACTCGTCCATAACTTGTTTTCTCGACTCGTGCCAACCTCGGCCACTGTAATCTGGTAGTGATCTCTGCTTTCTGTTTCCACTCTCAAATGCTCTTCGAGGTTTGTCAAAGAAGAGCCACTCCCTAATAGTCTCACCTTCAAGAACAGAGAGGTCAAAAAGCTCTGCAAAAAAACGGAAAATTTAAGCCAAATGAACACATCACATATCAACAAATTAAATTGGAATAAAAAGGATACAAATCACAAAAAGGAGGAAAAAGAAACAGTACACCATCCCACTAAAATAATAATTTCCCTCTCGCCTTTTTCAGAAAGACTGCCACAAAGGCTTAAGACTTTGTTAGTAACTAAGTAATACACCTCAAAGTAATTATATAGTGCGGTAAGTAAAACGTGACCAAAAAAGGGTTATTGAGGATACGATTTTCTTAGATATTAACAAATGTGATTACTACAATGTGGGCTAGCAAGTAAAAGAAACTTACCAGGGGCATTCCATGGGGACTTAGCAGTTGCTGCTCCCTCACATTCAGGAATGCCAACATCTTTTCCTTGTATCTTTGCACTCAAAGCAGCGAAAAGCAATCCATCTTTCAGGCCAATGCCTCCAGGACGTAGGACTGGAGTCATTCCAGGAGGACCTTCATTCAATGCAAGAGTAGCATGGAAACTGCTGCAGTAATCTTGCCACCAATCTGATCCTTGAGCAGGCCTAGGACAGTCCCAGAGTGCACACTTTGGTCCCAAAAACGCAGCAGGTGGTGGGCAAACAATGGGTAGGAATCCTGAGATGGGATGTGCGTACAGAGCACCTACTTCTACACCATTATATCCACCAAAATAGTGATGTTCAAGGTCTAGATGCAGATTAAATTGATTATAGTCCAGCTGGTTGGCCATTTCCATATTGGTTGTCGTCAAAGTGTGAAATCCAGAAGATCCTTTGCATTGATCAACCGGGGGGAAGTTTTGCTCTAATGATCCAGGTTTGACATCAGGGCCCTATTGAAAGCCAGCTTCAAAGTCAGCTACCATATAAACATTTACAATTTGTAGTAAGTAATTTAGTTTGATTTTCACAATTGAGAACAAACTATAATCCAGATTCCAGATAATCTAACTGTTCATGAGATTGCTAATTTATGTTACAAATCACAAGTTCAATGCCTAATATAGAATAAGGAATTCCTATGTTCTAGCTTTAGGTCATAACGAGATTCAAGAAGCAGCAGACACAAACAATCAAGAAACCTCAAAATACAGTAAAGAAGTAAACTGAATCAATGGAGATCATAGTTACACAGGCAATTTAAATACTAGAAACACGCACATATAAAAGCATCAGAACAAAAAACCAGAGTTGCTTACAGCAACACCAGTTTGAAAATTTATCCATCAGTAGTTAACAACGCAGTGGATGCTAGATTGCTGATAAAGACAAAATACTCCATTATATGTGTAATGATTGGCCTCGTTAACTTCTGATAGAGTAAAACATATGAAGTACAAGAATATGAATAAAGAGATAGTACAAAATTGAAACTTCTATCCATAAAAACATGCCCATACAACAGGGTGACAAGAAAGCAATTGAAATCAATCAAATTGCAGCGACTCAGAGAGGTAATGAGTCATATCCCTTCATCTCTAAAGCTCTCAATTGCTAAGGCATAAACTGGTTGGTTGCTTCAGATCAAAAAATAAGCATGTACTCATTGAGAACATTTTCCACATAAAGAAGACATCAATAACATTTCTTAACATGCTTAAAAACACGCACTAACAATGTCATGAAACACTATGGCAGTAAAAAATATGAATTACGTTTATTCATTCACTACACAGCAGGCCAGGTTATGGAAAGCAAGTGCTCAAAGCTACTAAGAAAGCTAGATCAGGAAATTTCGGATCTGCAAAACTACTGCAGAATTAGGCAGGCATGACTACTGTTTCACAACTCAATCATAAAACATGTTAAAGGAACTTAGCAAAGTAAGGATATAACTTGGAACTTTGCCAAGGAATAATGTCCAAGTAAGTTGCTTGTGGCAAGTGTCAATGGCATAAATTCCCTCATAATTAATTTTTTTTAAAATTCATTGATTTCTCTCTCTGGTGGTATCGTAAATTACCAATGACTAGAGACTCGCCTTCAGGAGCCAACAACAAGAGACTTGAGTCAATGAGATCATTTTTAGGTTGCATATTCGTGATGAATGATAACACATTGTCTTTCAATATTAGGCTAACGGGTAGACAGATAAAAGACTAGAAACTTACCTTAAGGAGCCAATGAGATCACTTTTTAGGTTGCATATCCACGATGAATAATATCCCAAAATCAATGTCTTTCAATAGCAACAAGGTGGAACGGGTGGATAGATAAATTTGGCTTAGATGACAAAATCTCAAATAAAAAACATAGTATAGTGTCCACTAAGAATAGGAGTGATCCATAGTCAAGAAGAACTCTTCCACAATCTAACAGCACTGTTGGAATGAAAATTCAACATTTGTTATAATGTAACAAGAGAAAGGTGTGTCCTTTTCCAGAAATCAGACGTATTCCTAAGCTCAAATATCTGAAGCTCTGTTTGACTTGACAATTAAGCCTAAGAGTTTAGATGATTCCCAGGATCAAAGAAAAATAGAATAGAGCTCAATAGTGCTCATAATCCAATCTTCTATTTCTACACAGAAGTTGACAATAAGGATGACTGAAAGGCAGGGTAAAAAAAATCCTTGATTTGCTGAAAAGTTTCATTACAAAAAGCACTTAGTAACTGGAAGATTTTATAGTTGAAAAATTGGCACATGCATATATAAATCAACTCTATGATCTCCCAATTGGATTCTTCAAGACTTCAACTGAATCCACCCATTTAATCATTTTTTTTGGCTGGAATTCTTATGTCAATCTGGCCAACCCGCTAAACAAATACAAAGAATAAATTAATGGATGATAGTTTCTATACTTAAGGCTACAAGAAATTACATCTAGTCATATTACTACTGTATTGTTCATGAGCCTAGATCCAACTTGTCATAATTGGTGTTCAGCATTCCAGCTTCAGCTAAGCATAAGTGGTGTTCAGCATTCCAGCTTCAGCAAAGCATAAGTGGTGTTCAGCATTCCAGCTTCAGCTAAGCATAAGGAGAGCTATTCATATATTGTAAATTATCAATTCAAATAACTTCGTAGATGCATATTACAAATGCTAACCAAACAAATAGATCTAAATAGGAATGAAAATTTTAAGGTAACTTATCACCAGCAAATTTATTAGCACAACTCCCATAATATCAAATTTCAAACCCACTTGACATGTTCTTCATACACCCAGAAATGTTGGATTACTTAAATTGTATGAATCACACAATTCTAAGCCATAAATTCCAAAGCAATCAAATAATTTAAGAGGTACGAGTAATCTAAGTTAGGTATCTTAATACAACAGAAACCTAGGCATAAAAGGTAATCAACAGCTTTATGATATGATAAAAAGTAACTGAATATGGAAAAAATAACTTCTTAACACATAAGTAACCAGTATCATTTTCATATTCCACACACACCTCTTCCAGCATTGCAACTTAGGACTTGCAAAAGAAAGTAAGATAGATTGCAAAGTACAATAATTAAACAAATGCCAAGAAATCTCCAAAAGCTTGGACAGAGTCAGCTGATTGGATCTATATATCAAAAACTCTAATTTATGAGCACATTGTTTAAATGTCTAGGTTGCTATAATGCTCTTTCAGAAATGAGGGAATTCAGCTTTGTTTTCTATTAGCAGCATCCATTTTTCAGAGATCAATCTTACATATTCAACAGATGGAACCAGAAACAAGGAACCTTGATTGTCTTACTTTATCCACGCAGCTCATGCTGATAAACTTAATAGCATACACAGAGCCAACTCATTAATGTTGCACTACAGGTACTATCCCAATCAAATACCGACTTTTTACCCTAACAATAATGAGTAATCTGGTGTATAATCAAGTAAAGATAATAGCCATGGCATTAATCAATCATGTCCCACTTCTTTTACGGGAGATTATGGGAGGATAGGTGCAAAACAGTCAATTTATTCAAGATCTTTCTTTCAATTTTCAAATTTGCCCTGGCTTTCCTCTATCTTTTAGCTCTCAACTCCTTGTGTCAATTCTAGAAGTGTCAAACACCAATGTGCTATCACACAATATCTCTAAGCCTCCATTGACAAACTAAGGTATCAATACAGAACACTGAATGTCTATGCAACACAGCCAAAACTAAGAGGAAGTAGGTGTTTATCACCAATTTAAAAATGTAAATTCTCTCAGTTTCCTAATCATTGAGAGCCATGCAAGTGAGAAAAAGAAAGTCATCTACCTCTTGAAAGCCAATAGCATTCCCAGCTTGAAATTTTGGAACATCGGGCTCAGACTTAGGCATAGGAAGCTCAAATGGACTGGTAGCATCATCTTCTTCATCACAAAGGTGCAACAACCGATAAATGTCTGAAGAGAATGTACCAAGACTTTCGTTCTACAAGAAGCCATTTCAGTCATAAATGTCTTTACTCCTCACTTGTAATGAACAATGCAGGTGAGAGTTCATTAAGAAACAATATATGAAATCTTCACTTGAAACAACACATGCAACAACATACAGCACTAATAACAGGAATTTAAGAAACATCATATGAAATCCTCACTTGTAAGGACGATGCAGGCGAGGGCTCATTAAGTTCAGATTTCCATTCACGTAGCATTAGATACACCTGTTCTTCCAGAACAGAAGCATCAACTGTTCGACTTTCCTTCCTTGCTGACTGTAGATCTGAAAATATCATCTGTAGATCATCGACCCGATTCTTTGCTCTATCCTTAAAGAGCTGGTGTGATACTGACTTGCAGCCATTTCTCTTCAAACCCTTCCTCATTGAAATTTTCAAACTTCAAGAAAAACCTATGTTGCTACAACAACAATAAAAAAAATAAAAATAAATAACTCAAATCCTATTAGAAATATCAACGCAGCATCACCAGTTCCCTAGTAGAGTAGTAGAAAAAATAATGTTTATCAATCAGAGAATCATAAATTATAGATCCTAGCTATCCTGCTACAGATCATTCAACAAAACATTTATGATTCACAATAAAACATAGCAGTAAATTTCAAATGGGAATAGTGATGATCAATAATGCCCTCTCAAGAACAGCACAAAGCAGTCACAGGTCAAAAGATGCTCGATGATATCAATAAGTTTATGAGCCTACAAAATCCAATTGCACAAATTAACCACAACATAACAAGAAGGAAATTCCAAAAAAACCAACTCAAAAGTAAGAAGAAATTAGGGCCATCCCACAAAATTAGAGGCACTTACAAAAAGTACTCCCCTGTAAACCACGGTCCAATAACATCAAAATCAAAAAGTTCCATCATTAACAGATATTCTTTGTGATCCTAAATTCTCTTAAGCCCTCAGGATTGCACTTCCTAATCAATACTTTAACTTCAATCAAAACTCCCAATCATACACGAAATTCTCCAAAAAAAACCATCTAACCAACAAAAACCCAGTTGAGATTTTAACTTCACATCAGGAACAATATTTTAGGTCCAACCATACCAAATATCCCCAAACAATCATATTAATGATCTAAAATCACATTGCTTAGCTCCTATCATACCCAAAAATCTCCCAACAATCATAGAAATGACCTCAAACACAAAACCCAATTGAGAATTAACCACTTCAACACCCATCACACCAAATTCTCAAAACAATCTTACAAACAACCACTTAGCACAAAAACAATTCATAATAAGTCCTAAAAACCACAAAAAAGCGCCAAAGTTCATTGAAATGACACACCAAACATCAAAGAAACAACAAAATCCGATGCACAAACCTTAAAAAAGAAAAAGGGTATCAACAAACAAGGATGAACTCACAAACAAGACAAGTAAAAGGGTGAAACTGAAAAAGGGATCAACAGAAGTATGAAAGCTTGATGAAATATTCTTGAAAAAAAAACATGGGGCTGGATTAAAAGGTAAAGTAGATGCTCACCCAGAAGATTTGAGGGGTTGATCGGCAAAAATGAGAATTGAGATGAGCAGTAGGAGTAGGAGAGAGAGATGGGTTTTGTAGAGAGGAGGCAGTGAACAGCACTACAAATTGTAAATTTACAGGATTCTCAGAGCACTGAGGATAAAAATTTCACGGCTCTTTTTCCATATTTTTCCGCTGATTTACCTTACATTTTTAGTAAAAATTTACCCATTAACAAGTAAATTATAGTTCTTTTCAATATTCTTTACTTTTTTTTTAAACTTCACTACTCTTTACCTTTTATCACACCTTACTGTATTTTTTCTTTTTTACATATTTTTCAATTTCATATTTAAGTTTTTTCTATATTAATCAACGTAATTAATTACATATTAATTAATTAATTAATTAATTACATTTCCTTACTTTTTAGTGTAATTAATCATTATTGTAAAGTAATGATTTAAACTAAATATGAAGTTAAAATTTTTAATACAAAATATTATTGTTATTGGTGTATATAATATATAAAATTAGGAAAAATTTGTTGTAAATAATAATTATGAGCTCTTGCTAATGGTTTTTAATAAATTAAAGAGAGAAATGAGAATTTTTGAAATATCCAATACATAGTAAAATGAGTGTCTATTTATAATGTATAAAATTTAATAACCTTGGTATAAAAAAAATGGATATTCAATTAGCCAAAATCGCCTCTACAACATTATATTCATTGCATTTTTTGAAAAAAAAAATCTTATTATCTACTTTAAATTAATTGACATGTATAGTCTTATGCTATGGCAAACTGACACGTCTAGTCGGTCCACTATAAATATTTATTTTTGTTTCCCTTTCTCCAAATCTCCTAAAAATAATAATAAGTTGGATTCAATAAAGCCCACTTTCTCTACTAGCCTAAATTCTTCTCATAGTGTGAGTAGAACTCCATTTTCCCATTAGGAATAACATCCTTACACTAAATTTTCCTCATTTACACAAAAAATACACAGATAAGAAAGCTCTCTGAGCATTGGAACAAATGTGGAGGGCAAATTAAGTAGTATGAAACTATAAACAAGGTAAATTAATGGATGGGCACATGAGCATTTCAAGACACACTTCTCAATGTACGTTCTCACTAAGATATCAGGTGTATAGTATAAGCAAGATTATTTTTATGTTAAACTTATTTGGGAGAGATGAACAATCAAATAAGTGAAAATAGATGTGTGTTTTTTCATTACATGTTTAGTGCCTTCGAATGTATACTAGTAATTCAAAGGAGGAATATTGTTTTCTATTAGTTTCTTTGATTAAAAAAAAATGCATTCCCCCAAATTTAGCAATATGGTTAAAAAAAATGGTGGAAATGACAATGTCATTTAACCCTAATTTGGCACAAAAACTAGAGCATATATATGGTTGAGTCAAGCCATTCTCATCCTAATACAAAGGATTTTTTCAGACTTAATGATTGGGTCAGGTATACAATTCATATTATTTGGACTTTTCGAGCCAAGTCAGGCCAAAGGAGGAGATAAGTTTAAAAGGGCTTAAGAATTTTTATAGTAAGTTAATTCAAATTTTTTGGCTAATTTTAGGCTAGTTGGGCCTTTACTTATTAGCTTTAGTGGACAATAAATAAATAGCCATATAATGGAAAAATGGATTATAATGGAAAGAGCACATTTAACTCGTAAATAAGACTATGGACCCGAGTATACAGTGAGCATTGTGCACCCGGACCAAAACGCACAGACATTACAAGTAAAACGTACGCAAAGTCATAGAAAATGAAATGAATGAACATTCTTTTACCAAGCAATGAACATTGGGATGTGTAATGTTCATTATTTCCCCAAATAAGTGACTCTATAATTGGAAAAAACATTATTTTTGCAGTAGGAGTAGTACAGGTCACAAGCTTTTTTAAAAATTTGATCTTTTTGCCTTGAGAATAGTTATCCCACTAAACAATGAGAATGAACATTATATATTATCCCAATGAACGTTATATATTATCCCACTAAACATTATATATTATGACAAGAACATAATATATCAAGATAGATATGAATGTTTTGCATTGGGAATAGTAGACGTTATGTTCACACATTTGAAAAATAAACATTCAATATTAATCTAGTAAACATTAAGTGTTATGACAATGAACATTAGTTATTACGAAAATGAACACATATTGTACACAACTATTAAAATAAACATTATGTATTTCTGTAATGAACATTATATATTATGTGAATGAACATTAAATATTATAACAATGAACATTAGTTATTATCAAAATAAACATAGAACATTCGTGAAAAATGTATTGCGAAAATAAACATTGTGTATTGCGAAAATGAACATTATATACAACTTGAATGAACATTCTGTATAAAGGCAATGAACATTAACATATTTCACACGAATTGAACATAATGAACATTCTTTACAAGGCAATGAACATTGGGATGCGTAATATTCATTATTTCCCATGTGAAATCATCATCAGTGCTTCGTAATTCGCGCATTGGGAAAAAATATGCACAGAGAAATTTGTAATATTATTTTTAAATCTGAACTTTTGCATTGGGAATGTATATGCACTGTACACATATTTATTAAAATGAACATTGAACATTACATTCAAAGGCAATGAACATTAAGTTCATTTGTAATGAACATCATGTTCAAAGACAATAGACATTATGTTCACAGGCAATGAACATTAAGTTCATTTGTAATGCATCATGTTCAAAGACAATAGACATTACGTTCACAGGCAATGAACATCATGTTCAAAGGCACTGAATATTACGTTCAAAGGGAATGGACATTACGTTCATAGGCACTGAACATGTACTTCCCAAGCAAATTCTATGAATTACAAGCAAAAAAAATTTACTGAGTACTGGAGAACGTGTTGCGTGAGAAATCAAAATAGTCATGTTGCGTGGGAAATCGAAATAGTCATGTTGCGTGAAAAATCCAACCGTAATCATTGCAATTAGTGGGGGGAGGGGGGGGGGGGGGGGTTGAAACTGTCAATGTTCATTGTCTTACACTCGGATGTTCATTGCCTATGCTAACGTATAAAGTTGGCTACGTTTTATGTGTAATGATCCTGCGTTTTAACATGTGTAAAGCTCTATGTTTCTACATAATGAAAGAGAATGAAGACAAACACAAGTTGTTGAAAAAAGTATTAGAATATAATAGTAAGTTGATAGTTGACTCATCTATACTAGTTTTTCATGAAAAATTATTTTAGGAAACAAACATTTGTTTAAAAAATTTGGTACGTGGTTGACGCTAAAAAATAACTATCATAAAACAATACAAATTGACTCAACCCTCCAACTTAACAATTCCACCTCCAAGGTTAAAGAGTAATAGTATTGCAGATTATTTATCAAACATTGATCACTCTATTCACCACAGCTCGAGTGTCATTATGTGTAAGGCTGATATTAATGTCACGAATTCAGTTTTTAACAGATTAACCCCCTTATGATCGTGATTATGCTTCACCGTAAAAATATATTCCCAAATTTCCTTTTAAACTAATAATCGACCTTATAACTTTTTCTTCCTTTTAAACTAATAATCGACGTTATAACTTTTTCTTATTGAGGGAAAACTCTCGATACCGTCAACATTTGACTATTTAAAAAGTAGAGGAATCATTAACCATTGAGAATACATGCCTTATCCTCTTGAAACACATATGATGCATATGTCCGTAATTATCACCTACTTTTGGTCCAACAAATGAAGGATATGATGCATTGATGCCATATTGCAAAAAGAAAATGTCATGATTAATTAATAAGTGGTTCCAATCAACTTGTAAACAGGCTATTTCGTCAAACAAGTCATCACTGCATCTAAAGAAAAGAGAGAACCAAAACCAACCATTTGTATCACATAACCAAGGCCAAGCAAACCAGTATAAGAAAGGAATAAAGAGTCCCCCCCCACTAACCAGAATCATTTTATTCTCTAGTTTTGCTCTGCACACCGCCTCATAATTGAGCTTCAAAGTTATACGCCTATCGTTATTCTTGTGTTTAGGCATCAAAATACCATACGCTTTTCAACTCAATACATGAGAACTGGAGAAATTCTGTAGCCAGATTTGTGCACACACAGTCTCCTGCATGTTAAGATCACTAGTAAGAACTTATAACAGAGGAGAAAGATGTGCTCAGACGAGAGAACTGACGGGGGAAACTGCACACTAAGTGCAAACAATTTTATTTGAACGAACTAAAGTTATCAAACAGTTAGGGTGTAGGGGTTTAACTCTGTCATTTACAGGGTTGGAACCACTCAAACAGTCAAGCAAATACTGTGAGAGATGTGAGCCTGATCATTTTGACAGTGGATTGATGAGTAATAATGATCCAACACATTACAATTCATCACAATTACCCGAAAACTAAATCTAAACTTATAAAAAATGAAGTTTCTGGTGCATTTAGCTAAGAGATGAATTATCTTTCTGTTAAAGCAGCTTGTGATGACTTTCAGCTCCCGAATGATCAAAAAATCTGAAGTTGAAAAATCCAACAGTGGTTTGTCCCTTAGCTAGCTTCTTGAGTTCTATGATATGGAGCTTAAGTTCTTCCACTTCCTTGGATTGTGATTCATTTCTTTGTCTAAATGCCTGCAAAGTGAAGCAGGATATTCTGTAAAAGCTTGAAATTGGATACAACATAAGAAGGAAAAGTAAAGAGACAGTGTACGTATTATGAAGGGCGAATAACACTAATCATTTAAAGTGAAAGGACAGTATGCTCTGGAAGTAACAATCTTGTACATAATGTACTTGCTCAAAATCCTTTGAAACATAGACTTGAGTCCAAGGAGAGGAAGATGCGGCCAAATACGCTGGTGACGGTTATGTAAGCAAAACTCTTCCCCTTCGTTGTTTCATTGGCAACTAAATTACTTCTTAAAGCTTACACGTATATGGGATCTACCTTTCAGATCTATTGATAAGTGCTAAGTGTCTGAATATAGAAGATTTCCTCAATGCTGTATGACCATCTAATTCTGCAGATTTAGCACAAAGCTTAAGCTAGAGGGTATTTAGATTCACAATAATGTGTGGGCTGCTAAATCTAATCATTATAAATTGCCTCGTCCCAAAATAAAGGGGCCATTAATGTAGATTCAATCACCAAGCTTCACGAACATCAGAAGCCTCAGAACAATGAACGAAAACGTACTTCAAAGGCATTTAGCTTTCAAAGGATAGGCCACTACATTCAACCTTTCTGGTTTAAAGCAAAGCTTAATGTCATGTTTTGACGGAGAACATTTATTCTAATATCCATTTCATGTTATCCAAATATCTAAACTGATGAGGCACCTCAACACATAGAGAGCGTGAAAAAGATAAAATATTCCTATCTAACCTCATTGATGCCATTACAATTTAACAAAAACATCCGACAACATACTCAATGCTGTTACCACAAAGGAGTAGGATTGCAGACAGTGGTGGATCAAGGATTTTCCGTATGGGAGTCACAATAGATAATTAAACATACCAAACAACCAAATAATAATATGTAAAATATGTATGAACTTCAAAACTTGTTTCATTCATGATTAAGACTGTATATATATAATCCTCACCCTAAAGTTTTGTGATTAGTAAACTACTAAAAGATAAACTTAACTAATCATAAGAACAATTCTATCCAATATCCCCAAACCTAAATATATCTTATCTTGTAATACCCCCTCAAGTTAGAGTACGAGAGTCACACGTGCCCAACTTGGAAAGAAGATAGTCAAACTAAGATTTTCCTAGTACCTTTGTGAAAATGTCTGCCAATTGCGTAGAGGTAGAAACATAAGATGGAGAAACTAAACCCTCGCTAATTGCATCTTGAACAAAGTGACAATCAACTTCAATATGCTTCGTCCGTTCATGAAAAACTGGATTTTTGGCAATGTGTAAAGTAGACGCACTATTACAACAAATCTCAATTGCTTTCGGATGATGCACACCCAGGCTTAATAACAAGGCCTTGAGCCATTTTATTTCACAAGTAATTGTAGCCATGGACCTAAATTCGATCTCTGTAGAAAAACAGGACACAGTATGTTGCTTCTTTGTCTTCCAAGAAATGGGAGAGTTCCCAAGAAACAAAAGTCAACCTGTCAATGAACGACGAGTAATAGGGTAAGACGCCCAGTCTAAATTACACCAATCTTGCAAGGTAAGCTCACTATCGGTTCATAACAAAATACCTTGTCTCAAAGTACCTTTTAAGTAACGAACAATTCGTAGAGCCGCCTCCCAATGTTCACAACGAGGCGTTTTCATAAATTAAGACAGAATATGAACTGAATAAGCCACACCAGGCCTAGTGACTGCAAGATGAAACAGACGGCCAACGAGCCTCCGATAAGCTTCAGAGTCTGCAAGAAGGTCATCTGTAGCAAGACCAAGTCTATGATTTTGCTTGATGGGAAATCCACTCAGCTTTGCCCCCAACATACCTGCTTCAGAAATAATATCACTTTCTTTTGACACAAGAACAATCCTAATGAACTTCAAGCAACCTTGATTCCCAAAAACTATTTCAAGGGCTCAAGGTCCTTCATCTTGAAACAGGTACTAAGATAGGCTTTGAAACTTATAAGCGCAGTGGAATGATTTCCAGAAATAATGAGATCATTAACATAAATCAAAACATTAATCTGAACTTTGCCATTGGTATATGTGAAAAGAGAGTAATCAGAGTACGATTGGATAAAGTCGTACTCTTTCAAAACCTTAACAAGCTTGGCAAACCAACAACGCGAAGCTTGTTTCAAGCCATACAAAGATTTTCTCAATCGACACACAAGAGTTGGATCCGAACATTCAGGGGTAATTTCATATATATTTCCTCATCAAGGTCCTCGTGGAGAAACACATTGTGAACGTCCATCTAATGAAGTTTCCAATTCTTAAAAGCCGTAATTGCGAGAAATGTACGAACAATAGTCGTCTTTGCTACTGGAGAAAATGTCTCACTATAGCTGATACCCTCCTGTTGATGGTTCCTGAAAACGACCAAACGAGATTTGAGACGTTTGATATCACCATTTGACAAGAATTTTGTCTTGTAGACCCACTGACTTCCTAGAGCCCCGTTTCCCCAGAGGGAGATGCTCTAGTCCAAGTTCCATTGTCTTCTAAAGCTTTTATTTCCTCTTTCATAGACTGATGCCAACCTTCATGTTTCATGGCCACTTTAAAGGATTTTGGGTCCTTTCCACTAACAATTACTGCAAGGAAATTATGATGATCCATAGATAAATTGTCGTAATGTATATGATGTGCAAGAGGATAAGGAGTACCTAAAGAAGCATTGGAAGACGGAGTGGAGAGAGACGGATTATTAGCAAAAACTAAGTGAGTCACATAGTCATGAAGCTTGACCGAAGGAATTTTATCACGTAACCCACGACCCATGGAAGTTGTGGCGTGTGGCTGACCTTTAACAGCCATGCTGCCATTACCACTATCCATGGATTGCTATAGAGCAAGGGAATTTAGGTTACCGTCCTGGACAAGGTTGGTGCTTGGACAAGTAATAGGTGGCTCAACGACAGTTTTCCCCCCATTAACTCCACCATAATCATCCCACAACTCATATTCAACAAAATCATTACGAACATCACAATTCAGCTCATACACACGTGACACAATATTGTCATCTTCTTGGTTGTTAAATGAAAACATATTTTCAATAAATTTAACATCCCGAGAAACAAAGAAAACCTTAGACTCAATGACATACAATCTCCACCCTTTCTTCCCAAAAGGATAACCCATAAAAACACACTTTCGACTTCGACTAACGAACTTATTGCCATTCGTTTTCTGATTATGTGCAAAACAAAGACACTCAAACGTGCAAATTGCATCAAAGTTAGGTGGTTTTTTGACAAGAATTTAGAATGGGGTTTTATTTTTGAATAAAAGTGTAGGAGCTCTATTAATTAAGTGAGCTGCAGTAAGAACACACTCACCCCAAAAAGATATTGGCGACTTGGCTTGAAATCTCAAAGCTCTCCCCACTGTTAGGATATGTTTGTGTTCTCTCAACCCTCCCGTTTTGTTGCGGAGTACCCACACAAGAGGTTTGTAAGATAATCCCAGTTGTAGCAAAAAAAATCATGCAAACAATTAAACTTGGTACCATTGTCACTTTGCACAATTTTAATTGTTTGTGAAAATTATCTTTCTACCATAGCAACAAATAATAAAAACATACGAAACACCTCAGTCTTATCAATCAACAAGTAAAAACATACGTAGAGGAGCATAATCCTCATAATAGAGACCTAGTAAAATCTGTTGAAGTCGATCACCGTTACGCCGACTAGTGCATTGTTTCCCAACATTACAGATATAATTGCAACAAGTACATGCAATTAAAGGTTCGTGCTTATCCAGTTCATCCCATAAAACAAAAAGTTTACTAAAATAAGCTGCAGCCGACATATTCTTTAGTTGCTCACAATGATTTATATCAAACTTGACTTTTTGAATACGAGGACCATTAACGAGATAGAAACATTCATGTAAATCATCCCATAATTTCTTGGCATTATCATAATGAGAGAGCATGGATTTTACCTCTGGATCAATGGTGTTCATTAGCTAAGAAACAAGCATGCAATGAATTGTAATCCAATCGTCCTTCGTACATGGCAAAGCATAAGATGTGATACTCCCATCAAGAAAACTAAATTTCCTCCTAGTGGTTAGTGCGATACAGATAGCATGAGACCAATCATTGAAATTATCAAACTTGAGACACTTAGAAGTAATGAAATCCCCTAGCCTATCTTGCGGTCCAAGATAGAACAGGGAATTGTATTCAATTCTCGATGGAGAAGGTGGATCGCCATTACCCACCATGTTTACCGGATATGAAAGTAATAAAGCTTACAGCAGAGACACCAAACACGTAAATCAAAACGAAGGCACACCAAGAGTCCACGCCAATGAGGAAAGAAGACAAAAAATAACCAATACACTTATGCACGTAGAATACACAATTGAAGAGAGAACCACACGCATCGAAAGAAAAATTGATAGGTTGTCAGGTACTCACGAACCAAAAGAAAATAGGTAGATGAAAACTCACAATAACCAACAGAAGGAGACACACAATCCACGCACTCACCAAAAGAAGACAAACAACACCGAAAGTAGATTTCCACCTGCCATTTCGGTGCACTTCCACACACAACACCAACACTTAATACTCACATTAGAAGGATAAGGAAAAATAACCAGAGAGACTGGCTTAACTCAATGCACGTATAACAAATCAAGGCACGTATGCATTGAACCATGCACGTTATGTAGGAATTTAGATGCAATTAGTGGAATTACAAGAAACGATTTCTTAGCATCTAATATAGGATCTCATGCATATAATAATGTAAATTATCAATATAGATTAACATACCCTTGATGAGTGAATTCCTCAAAGAAAAAGGGCACATTTTGGAGATTTTAGAATGTCAAATGTCATTCCTCTAGTATTGGTCCACAAGCAAAATTAGATCTCCCACATATGCTAGTACAGAATCAAGAACTGTTCTTGATTGTTTTTTAGGGTTTTTAGTAATTATGTGAGAGGAGGCAAAAGCAAGTATGTCAATTAGGGTTAGCATCAACCCATATGTATATCATTATATATGTAACATTTACATATATAACTATTTACATACATATAACATCTACATATATGATACTATATATATATATATATAACATTTACATACATAACCTATGTTAATTAAGTAACTAAAATTTACTTAATTAACCTAATTGATTCCATTTGTAACTCCCATATAATTATATCAGATTTGTCCAATCAATTGCTTATATGTGTGACCTCATATGACTTGGTTAAATGTAATAGTATATTAATCTAATTAACATACATATTATAGTTGGTCCCTTGATTTATAAGTAGAAACCAATACCCAACAAAGGTCCTTGATTTATCCTTCAAGCAAAATTAGCAAAAAAACGAAGACACCCCATGTAGCAAGAAGCATTAAATCAAAGATGAACTTTGTGTGAACAATCCAAGACACATTATGCATGGAAGCAGTAACCGACTAGAAGAAGACAAACAACACCAATACTCACAACCCTTCCACGCACAACTCCAACACCAATACCAAAGAAGAAGGAAAAAAATAAACAGCGAGGCACGTAAAGAGAATCAGGTATGGAAAAGAGCACGTAAAGGATCAAAGTAGGGTGATGGAAAAAAAAAAGCTTAAGATGCTCTTAATATCATGTAAAATATGTATGAACTTTAAAACTTGTTGTTTCATTCATGACTAAGACTGTAAATATATACAGTCCTCACCCTAGTGTTTTGTAATTAGTAAACTATTAAAAGATAAATTTAACTAAGTATAAGAACAATTCTATCCAATATCCCCAAACCTAAATATATCTTATCTCGTAATATAATACAAAAAAATACATCCAATTTTTTTTTAACTGACTTGGTGAGTCATTTGACCCATCAAGACAACAACTATATCTGTCACGGTTGCAGTTATAAAAAGTTTACATACATAGGAAGAAACATATGAGGAAGTTTCATGACAAATGGGGATATAGGATCATCAACTACCATAAACACATATGTAAAGACAAGGAAGATTGTTTTGTCTCAATTACTTGATCCAGCTGCCAGAACTGAAATTGCACAAATTCATACCACCCAAGATAGAATAATCATAGTAAAAATCAATAATTAACTCAAATATAACCCTATCTAAATATTTTGTTAAGGACCAACTCCAACTAAACTCAAATAGTATCTACTTGCCTAGATGTAATTTTGAAACACACATCAATTGTTCACATATAAAACCTGTATAGAAATGGATCAAAGAGAATTTATGAAATTCGTATCAATTCCACGATAACCAGTTAGACAGTATGTACTTTTAAAAACAAACTGAAACTTTGTTATGAGAGTCCTACAGCATCATCTTAACATTAAAATATCTAAATATGGCATGAGGTGCTCATATAATAGGGAGGAAGCCAATAGGGAAAGCCAGTAACATAATACCAACACTTCCTAGAATTTCCACATAAAAATATACATTAACTCCAGTATCATATGAAGAACAACACAACTCCAATGCCTAGCAATAACAGAGAAATGTTTCCAGTTGACCCATAAACTAGTACAAAACAAAAAACGCTAGCAATAATAGAGAAATGTTTCTAGTTGACCCACAAACCAGTACAAAATGAAAAACCCTGCTTAAAGTCAACATGTGGACATTACACCCGGGTGCACGATGCGCATCGTGCACCCTGTGTAAAAGGCATCCCAAAATAACACAAAACGCAAGTGGCTGGAGGGGCTTTTACCCCAACCCAGTGACCATTTGCAGTACCCCATAAATCGTCATATCTAGGCATGACTAGACGTGCCTCGTTTAAAGGAATACAGCAGTTGTGCATTCCTCATACAACTGCCATCAATTCCTCCCCCATTTTCCCAAATAAAAAAGACAAACCTTTTCACTTCCAACCCTTCCACTTCCATTTCACTCTCTTTCTCCCGGTGCTTCCCTTCATTTCAATTAACTAATTAGTCATTGAGATTAAGGACTTGTTTAGTGGAGTTAATTTGATGTTCAGTGAGATTACTAAAATGTTCAGTGAAGTAGAAGACATGTTCAGTGGAGTCAGAATGGATGTCTAGTGGAATTATCTAGATGGTCAATAAAATAAAATACGCGATCAGTGTACATAACTAAATGTTTAGTGAGAGTTAAAAATGGTCATTGAAAATGAAGAACATGATCATTGAAAGTAATTAAATGTTCATTGCAATTGACTAATGTTTAGTAAAATGGGAGTAATGTTTAGTGGAATTGACTTAATGATCGAAAAATGATTTAGTAAATGGTAAGGGAAATGAATGAAATGTTCAGTGGAATTATATAAATGGTCATTGGAAATGGAGAAATGTTTAGTGGAATAAGGTAAATGATATAGTGAGATTTAGTAAATGGTCATTGAGATTTAGTAGATGTTCAGTGAAAAGAGGGAGATGTTCAGTGGAATTATGCGAATGTTCAGTGAAATGAATGAATTATTCAGTGGAATTATGTGAATGGTCAGTGAAAATGGACAAATGTTCAGTGGAATAAGCTAAATGGTCAATGAGATTTATTAAATGGTCATTGAAAATGGTTAGTGGAATTATGTGAATGGTGAATCAAAAATGTATAAGATCTCTGCAAAAAAACCCACGCATCATCATTACAAAAAAAATGCTCCTTCCCAATGCAATCTCTTAGATTTTTGTACTGATATGTAATGTTCATTCAAACAAAACTGTAAATGTTCATTCGTTTATACTTGTATGTTCATTCGTTTACACTTAAATGTTCAGTGGCTCATTATAAAATGTTCATTGTAAAAACTTTCAATGAATTATTTTGAACTAATTCACCCAAGTATAGAAATGTTCATTGGGTTCTCCTCACATGTTCAGTGGTGTATAACTAAATGTTTAGTGAATGACTACATAATGTTCATTCGTGTATTGTATGTTTAATTCTGGCCTCTTTTCATGATTCTCGATGCATAAAAACAGACTATCCATGCACTACAGTGACTTCTGCAAAAAATCTTTTCTTTTCACATTTACCAAATACAACTTTTTCACTTTTATCAACTTTTGCAAGAAATCATTTTCTCATGTCTCCCACCCCATGCTGACCTGTCTTCCACTACACAAACACGTCCAGTCACTCTGCATTTTATGTTATTTCCTCTTGCGTTTTACACAGGGTGCACTATCCTATTTGCGGCTTAAAGCTAGGGGTGGTAATGAGTTAGGTTAGGTTCGGATTCAGCCCATTTGGGTTCAGGTTGAAATATGTCAATCCAAACCCAACTTGTTTATTAAATAGGTTGAAAATTTCAACCCAAGCCATCCCGCTATAGGTTCAGATTGACTAACCCAACCTGTTTAATAAGTAAAAGAGTCATTTGAGTTTAATTTTCCAAGTTTTAAGCAATGCAAAATAAAAATATTAAATCTTAACATAGTCTTAATAAAACAAATTAAAAAGTTTGACATTACGTTAAGAAAAGATAGAGAGCACCGAGAAGTGAATAAGCGGTAGAAAGCACTAACAAGTGAAGTAGAAGACAAGAAGAGATGACAAAATGAAAAATTGAACTAAGAATGTAGAGACAAAGCGGCGGAATGCAAATAAAATGTAGAAACTAGTATTGGCTGGTGGTAATTATAACTTGAGTTTATGACCCGCATTAATTAAACTCGACCTATTTATAAAAACAAACCCAATAATAAATAGGTTGGGTCGGGTTGGAAATTTCAACCCGACCCGACTTGTTTATTAATCAAGCTGGGTTGGGGTGACCCATTTAATTAATCGGGTTAAAAATTTCAACTCAACCCTTTTATAAACAAGTTGGGTTCGTATCGTCTTGGGTCAGTTTTTGTCACCCCTACTTAAAGCACAGGTATCTTTAGTTTAACGTGTTTTTTATTTACTTCCATAATTTAAAAATTGAAGAGTGAACCGTTTACTACATTTAGATAGACACAAAGATTTTCTAAATTGGTTTTACAATGAACCATCATTTGAAGCACATAATCAGATAAAACTATGCTCGATTAAGCCAACAAAAGCAAAAAGTGAAAAAGTTGCATCAATCAAAGTGAACTGTGAGGTCCTAATTCCTGAACTGCCAGTGTTTTCATTAAGACAAAAAGAAGACACTACAAGACCCTATCCCAACGAACTAAAATCTGATGATGAATAGCAAGTTTGGGAGTGGGTAGTGCCACCACACAAGTCGGTATAGCCAACAAGAGCACAATGGCGACATGGCCCTGCACAAGGCAGTGCCTGGACCACGTTTTGCACAAACCAGTTGACCACATTGGCACTTCATCCCCACATTCTCCACTTGTGAGCAGTTCATCAGAGGGCATTTCTACTGCTGGAGATAATTGCCTTCTAATTCCTATATATAGTCAACATCTAATATGAAACAAGTCCAACCCCAAGCATGATAGCTGTTCCATTTGGCTTAAGAATATTGATACCTTGTAATTACAAAGTTTTAGCTAACCTTAACAATAATTTTCTTTTTTCTTTTGAAGAAAGTTTGGCTGTTTGGGTGGGTGATGGGAGGGAGTCTCTTTTTCAGGAAGTTAATCAAAGCAGTATCACCTAGGATACTAAGCAAGAAATGTTCATAATTCGAATGCCATTTGTTACATAAACTAGTATCTTGTTATTGTATGTTCAACCAAACAAATAAGTATGAAATTTTCAACTGAAAAACTGACAAGGTACGTAAAAGGAAAATATGAAAATTAAAGTAAGCCAGCCAATCATCAGAAAATTCAGAAAGAATAAAAAATAAATAGTAAATAAACCCAATATCTTTTACTTTTTTATGGAGGCATGGAAGGTAAAGCATACACCTTTTACAGTCACTAAGTTTGCAGGTACTAGTATTGCAATATCCAGTGTTGCTCAATTCAACATTGGGAAGAAAATACATCAACGAATATTTTATTTTAATTAAAGAGCTACGACAAGATCAGGTTTATAAGTAATTCCAAGCTTGTCACAAATGGCATTGAAGGATTATAATCCCATGTTTTCACAAATTTATTTCTATCCAAGTAAACTAAAGTATCGGCTTATGAAAGAGAAAGATTTAAGTTGATAGTATAAGGTTATAGGTGTGCGGTGTCTTTTAGACTTGTTATGAATTGGAGCCAGTTTGCAAGATCTACAAGTCAGTGAATTCAAGAGTACTTGCCAAATACATTAACTAACTAAATTTATAAGTAATCATTCTGTAAGGTACAAAGACACAGAGAAACAAAATACGCACAAATTCAAGGACTCAAAGGCGGAAAGTTATATTGCAATAAAAGGGAAATGATGATTGCCCTCTTTCGAGAGGAAGGCGCTCTCCTAGTTTACAATAGAGTTTTTAATTAGATGCCTCTTCCCTTGTATCTCTACTCTTTTTTATATATATAAGATGCTCTCTATAAAGTATGTAACCTCCTAATAGAATCGTAACATTATCCCTCCATAACTGAAATAGATTCCCCTATTTACATCAACAGAAAATACTCTCATGCCTCAAAGCTAATTTATTATATATAAGCTATATAAGTTGTTTGTTGTTTGTCTCCTGCCTTCTACTGCTTCTCTTGACAATTCTCTCCTTAGTTTCTCTCTTTGTTCTTCCTTCTCCTTGCATACGTTGCCACAATTGGAGGTTTAACCGAGTTTCCTGCAATAACCCCCCCCCCCCCCCCCGGCTTCACCTTGTCCTCAAGGTGGAATTCATAGAAATGTAGGTCCACTTCTTGGAAAGGTTCCCAAGTGGTCTCAAAATTCGGCATTCCTTTCCATTTCACAAGTACTTTCACGACAGGGTGTTGCCCTAAAAGGCGATTTCAAATTCCCAACACAGCTTCTGGTTCCACATAAAGTACCAAGTCATCATCAAGGATATAAGGTACCAAGTCATCATCAAGGATATAAGGTACCAAGTCATCATCAAGGATATAAGGTAGGGGAGTAGGATTCAATTGCTGACCAAATGCCTTCTTCAACTGATATATGTGGAAAACAGGGTGTATTTTAGATCCAACTGGTAATTGCAATTTGTATGTTACCTCTCCTATCCTCTAGATTACTGGGTATAGTCTATAGTAACATGGAGAAAGCTTCTTGTTTTGTCTTTAAGCAACAGATGCTTGTCTATACGGTTGGAGTTTCAAAAATACAAGCTCTCCCACCCCAAACTGCCCCATTCTTCTCTTCCTATTTTCATATACCTTCATGGACTCTTGGGCTTTGAGTAGATGAAACTTTAAGTCATCCATCATAGCATCGCGTTCCATCAGCAGGTCTTCTACCTCACCAATTGCACAACTCCCATGCTCAAAACGAACCAGTTTGGGGGGTCCCTTTCATACAAGACCTTGAAAGGAGTCTGCTGAATGGACGTGTGAAATGAGGTATTGTACCAGTATTCCGCCCATGGAATCCACTTAGACCATGATCAGGGTTTTCCATTCACAAAACAACGCAGGTAGGATTCAATGCCCTTGTTCACTACTTTGGTCTGGCCATCCGTCTAAGGGTGGTAGGTTGTGCTTCTAGCAAGTTTGGTGCCATGAAACTTAAACAACTCACACCAGAAAGCATTGAGAAAAATCCGGTCTCTGTCACTCTGTCAGATACTATGGAGGAGGGAAACCCGTGCAACCTCACCACCTCCTTGAGGAATACACTACTAATTTGGGAGCATTAAAAGGGTGTTTTAATAAAATGAAATGGGCATACTTTGACAGCTTGTCTACTACCACCATAAGAGTATCCCACCCTGCGGATTTTAGGAACCCTTCCACAAAATCCATGGAGACGTCTTCACATACTTGCCCAGGTAAGGGTAATGGTTGCAAAAGGCCTAGAAGGCCAACTGAGGTAGCCTTGTTCTGTTGGCAAACAAACCAAGCTTGAACATACTCTGAGACACACTTCCTCATACCCATCCAATACCATTCAGCAGCTAATCTTTGATGTGTCTTGAATTCTTCCGCATTCCCCCTGTTGGAGAGTTGTGGTACTCATGCAACAATGCTAATGTTAAGGAGGATACTCAAGGAACCACTATTCTCCCCTTATATTGTAGAATGCCATTCATCAATGTGAATCCTCTAGGGATTGTTTCCCCTTGATTAATTTTCTGTATTAAGCTCGAAATTAGAGTGTCTTGTTGAATAAGTGCATGTATCTTATACCAAGGGATCCCAAAGACTGCCACAATAGAAGAACAGAGCACCTCTGGAGAAGACTTCCTTGACAAAGCATCAGCTACTATATTAGTGGAGCCTAGTTTATAATTGATATCAAAAAAATATCCCATCAACTTGCTAACCCACTTCTGATAAGCTTGGCCCACTTCTTTCTATTCTAACAAATGTCTTAGGCTTTTTTGTCTGTACGAACTATAAAAGTTATCCCCAGTAAATAGTGTACGTCTCTATTTTTCAATGGCCATCACAATAACCAGTAATTCTTTTTCATAAATTGGCTTTGTGACTGCCCTACTTCCCAAAGTCTTGTTGTAGAATTTTATGGGATTTTCCCTCTATAGAAGGACTGCCCTAATTCCATACCCGCACTCGCCAGTCTCTACTACAAATGTATCCTCAAAGTTGGGCATTGCCAACACAGGGGCTTGAGTCAATGCCTACTTCAAATTATTAAACGCAATTGTGGCCTCTTTACTCTACCGAAAGGAGTCTTTCTTCAATTGTTGAGTAAGAGGTTGGGCTATCTATGCATAAACTTTGATGAATTTTTGGTAGTAGCCCATTAGACCCAAGAATCTCCTCAATTCTTTCAAGCTTTTAGGATGTGGCCATTCAACCATTGCCTCAACCTTACTGTGATCTACTGATACTCCCTCCTTAGAGACTACATGACCCAAGTAAGATACCCTATGCTGCCAAAACTCACACTTCCTAACATTTACATATAATTGATGTGCCTTTAACATGCCCAATGCCATTTTCAAGTGACTCAAGTGCTCCTGATTGTCCCTACTATAAATTAGCACATCATCAAAGAAAAACAAGACGAATATCCTTAAATAAGGTCTGAACACCATATTTCAGAGATTGAAATATGGAGGGAGCATTTGTTAAAACAAATGGCATGAAAACAAATGGCGTTTTCTGAATGTCTCCTTCTTAGACTCTAATCTGATGATATCTTGAGGTTAAATCTAGTTTCGAAAAGATGGTTGTTTCCTGTAGCTCGTCCAGTAATTCATCAATTGCAGGTATAGGATATTTGTCCAAAATATTACATTTGATTAGTGCCCTATAATCAACACAAAAACGCCAAGATCCATCCCTCTTCTTTACTAAAAGAACAGGATTAGAATAGGGGCTAGAAGAAGGTTGAATAATACCTGCTTGGAGCATGTCATTGACCAACTTTTCAATTTTAGTTTTTTGGCTATGTGGATATCTGAAAGGCCTCAAATTAACTAGGTTAGTTCCCTCCTTAAGCACAATCGAGTGCTCTATACTTTGACGGAAAGGTAATCCTTCAGGCATCTAAAAAACTTAATTGAGCTCTTTCAAAAACTCTTGCAAGAAAACGGGTATGTCTTTACCTGTAGTCTCCCCTGACTTATTCCTTCCAATCGGTTTAACTCCACTAGGAATCCATGACCCCTTTTTTTAAGGGTCCTAACCATGGCCTAGAGTGAGATCTTGGTTTTCCCCAAGGATAGATCTCCCCTTAAGGTCACTATCTCCCCTCCTATTTTGAACCGCATGACTTAAGTCTTCCAGTTGGTGGCAGTCGTCCCTAACTTCTCCAACCATTAGATATCCAATATCACACCTGAGTTTCCCAAAGTTAGAGAAAGGAAATCCTCTATTACACTCACCCCTTGCAAGTCCAGTGGCACCCCTCTGCACTCCCCTTCCCCTTTAACGACCTCCTTGTTTCCCAAATTTACTCCAAAGCCCGTGGTGTTTTCAACTGGTAACTGTAACTCTTGTGTAACTTTCAAAGCTATGAAATTGTGAGTTTCTCTAGGGTCTATCATGACCACCACATCTTGCCCCTTTTTGTTCCCCCTAAGATTCATTGTTTTGGGGTTTGTGAATCCTATGACTGAGTTAAGGGATATTACGGGTAAAGGTTCCCTATTATTGATCGGGTTTTCTTCCAACACATCCACCCCAAGCTCTTCTGACTCCCTAACATCTTCTTCATCATCAAAAGTCAACAAGACACTGAGTTCCCTACGCTTACACCGATGCCCATTGCTCTACTTTTCATCACACCATAAACATAGCCCATGTTCCCTCTTGTGACGTAGCTCCTGCTAACTGAGTCTTCAAACCAAGCTTCCCGAATGTATTTGTAAAGGTTTTGCAACAATGGTAGGTTTAGTCTGAGGTTCGTTGGTGACACAATAGGGGGAGGGTAGGACACGTGGGTTAAATTTTAACGCGATGTGACTTGGGATGTGTTTATGGGTTTGTCTTGATAACTTCTATGCTCATTCCACCTGCAGGGTCCAACCCGATTCTTTTCCTCAATTTTAATGGACAAATCCATGGCCTCATCCAGATTCTTGGGCCTTAGCACTCGGATTTCTGCCCTAATATCCTCCTTGAGTCCATTAAGGTATTGACCCATAGCAATTTCCCCAAGAACCGACTCTAATGGGGTCATTAACTCAACGAACTTCCTATAATACTCATGGACAGTCAGGAAACTTTGTTGGTGTGCCAACCACTATTTGTAAAGCCTCCCAAATGCAGTTGGCCGAAATTTACGAAGAATCAAATCCTTTAACTCCTCCCATTTCGTGATTCTCTTCCTTCGATTCTCCCACTAGAACCACAATAATGTGTCATCCTCCAAGGCCACAATTGTTGCCTCTACACAATCCTCCTCCTTCAATCTATAAAAATGAAAATAGCTCTCGACCCTCAAAATCCATCCGTCGGGATTGTTTCCGTCGAATATTGGTAGATCCAACTTTTTCATCCTCCAGCTAGCTCCATAGTCTTGACCATGCTCCATAGTCTTGACATCGAGGTGTTTCCGACCATGCTCCACCACCTGGTTGTCCGCCTTCTGGTTGAGGGTGTTGACATCCTGCCTAAACTGTAAAACGGTTTGGCTACCTTTATTTTTAGAGCCTCCATGCGTTGTGCATTTGACATCGGGGCCATCGCCACTCCCTAGAGGCGTTGCTCTGGTACCAAATGCAAGGTACAGAGACACAAAAACAAAATATGCACAAATTCAAGGACTCATAGGCGGAAAGTTATATTGCAGTAAAAGTAAAATGATGATTGCCCTCTTTCGAGAGGAAGGCACACTCCCAGTTTACAAAAGAGTTTTTAATTAGATGCCTCTTCCCTTGTATCTCTACTCTTTTTATATATACAAGATGCTCTTCTATAAAGTATGTAACCTCCTAACAGAATATTGTTTATATCCCTCCATAACTGAAATAAATTCCCCTATTTACATCAATAGAAAATACTCTCATGCCTCAATGCTAATTTATTATATATAAGCTATAAAAGTTGTATGTTTTTTGTCTGTTGTTTGTCTCCTACCTTCTACCGCTTTTCTTGTTGATTCTCTCCTTAGTTGCTCTCTTTGTTTTTCCTTAGTTGCTCGCTTTGTTCTTCCTTCTCCTTGCATACATTGCCACAATTGGAGGTTTAACCGAGTCTCCTGCACAGTCATGAGAGCACAGCCTAACTACTTCGTGTAATGCTAGCAAAGAAACTTCATTTACTGAAATTGTAGTCACTGACTTTCTAAAAACTCTCTCCTTCAATAGCCCAAGGATCAAAGAATTTGTGTGCATCTGAAGTGAATATGTTCACACACGTATATATGATGTGAGTCAGCAGGCGAGCAGGTGAGCTAGTGATTTAATCGAATCACTGATACATAGCTTGATCTCATAACCCCCACGGAATCGGCAGGTTCCACTCTTCGAATTGTAACAATATAAAAAGGATATATATTTAAGAGATGAAGATCATTGAGTAGCTTCTTTCTTTACCATGATTCCTTGGCATGGAAGATGTTTCAATGGTAATGAAAGTTTTTTTTTCTTTTTTTGGTAAAGTTGATTGAAATGATGGGAATGAAAATTTCTTCTCTCTGATATCTTAATCAAGAACAAGATTTTACATTGACCGCTATCTCTACGGAATATATTATATTCAACGTAAGCAATAAGTTGTCATCTTCAATATCTTTAGCACACTTATCATGCTTTTGCTAGTTAAGGAAATAAAAAATGAGAAATTTCTAATTTATACATGATATAAATATATTATTGAGTATTTTCGTAATTTTATTTTTATACCTAAAACCATAATGTTTATATCTGATATATGTTTTTTGTATTTTTTATATATTTTGTATTTCTATATCTGATATAACAAAACATATATATAATATAACAATAGTTATATCTGATATAACAATAATACTTATATCTAATATTTTAATATCCTGATATAATTTATATTATGTATGAATTAGAAAAACCTCATTCAAAAATAAATATATAAGAGTGTCATAGCTTCATAACCAAAAAGCCATCCAAAAGTTATACGAAGTTAATCAGAATACAAAACATGGATGGTCAAAATTGAAAAGGAATAGAAAATTAGACAAGCATGTGAATTGTGAAAGGGGTGGAAGGAGGATGAACGTTCTAGGCATAAGCAATAAAAAAAAAATATATATACATTAGTAACAAAAAATGAAATCTTACCCGAAAGATAAACATTTCTCCCAGAAGATCTGAAGCGTCCTCAACAGTGGAGGAATTGCAACATCTGCTGCATGACCATATATATGCGCCTTTGCAGAGTTTTTAGTGAATCTATGATTTGCCTGGTTTCACCAACCACAACAAGAATGTTACATGCTTTACCTTAAAATACTGGAATTACCAAAGATTTCACCCTCACTTGCCATTACTTTTGCTTTTAATTTACATGTTTCAATATGACCCTTCCCATAGAAGCAACATGCAAGAGCATATCTACTGAGACCATTAGCATTTGTTCATCCTTGTACTTTCATTACTTCATATAGATTATATCGTCACTTATATTATGACAAGGATAATAAGTAACCAAGGATTTTCAAAAATTGCAGCCAGAGCTTAACAAAAATGAAGGTAAAGTAATTTGTTTTTATCTGCTAAGCCGCAGCCTCTCCAAGAAAGATTACGATTGCACCTTCTGCTATCAATGAACATGTCAAATCCAATTAGCAGATAAAGCCTCAACCTTGTCAGAAAATACTGAATGAACCTTCACATAGGCTCAGTAAACTTCTCAATTGAAATTCATATCAGATATACAAAGTTTCTAATGGCTTCAGATATACCATCAATGCAAATCTTACCATTCTAACATCCTTCAAAGATCTTAATACAAGGCTTCAATAAATCATATCAAACTAAATCAAGCCTCATATCATGGATAAAACCCCACCATTTGTTTTCAGCAGATAAATCAAGCCAAGGAGTGCAGACTGCAGATCTTAGAAGTAATGCCACAGTTGTCCTACATTTTTCAATCAATTTGAAATTCCTCTAGAAAGCAACGTCAGTTGATCCTTACAATGTTCATCAGCCAACGCTTCTAACATTACAAATCAATAAGATCTCAAAATCATCATACTTTCTTTTCAGTAAGGACTATTCTCTCATGCACCGGACAACTGCCTTTACATCTTATGCCTAAATATGAAAATAGTAATGGCATTCTAACAACCGTCATAGGGTAACTAAGTAGACGCTCTACAACGACATTCCTTATACCAGACAGCATCATAGTCCTTATGTCATTCCATCATTCCTTATGCTAAGAGACTTTTTCCTCTCATTCATTATGTCCGAATGCAACGTATAATCGCAGTTCTAGCTCAAATTCAAAATTTTCCTTATTGTGACCCAATAACACCAAACCATATCACAACAATGACAAAATTCTTTAACACCTAGCTTTGATGCAAGTCCGACGATGGCCTATATATACATCAACTTTGTATAATATAATCTATCCCACTGAACCCCTTTAATAATCCATCATCAAACGACACTCACCCACTAAATTCCCAATCAAATCTTCTCATACCCATCAGTTATCCTTCATCAATACTTCACCAACACTCTCCTGGAAGAATCAATAGGGAGATGGAATAAAATCAATTATACACTAGAGGGGGGTGAATAGAGTATGTCCGATTTTCGCATTCAGTAGCTAGAGATCTTGAATTGTCTTTCAAAGGCGGAATACAAGCTTGGCGCTTGTCTTTGAATTTGGATGTCTAGGCCTTGAAATTGGTTTCAAAGGCTTTTACTTAGGCTTTTGCTTAGACTTTGACGGTTCGCTACTTTAAACAATAAATGAAAAAACCATAAAAATGTAAGCAATAAAGACAGATTGTAAATGAGAAAAAATATGGTGATTTGATACGAAGTTTGACAACTAATTTGCATACGTCTTCACCTAGGGTTGTCCAACCCTTAGGATTCAACTCGCTATTTTATTACTTTCCTTAGAGACCTAAAGCAGCCCTACAAGATCACAATCCCTATCTTCTACTCCATAGCTACACTTTAGCATCTCAGTATCTAGTAATAAAAAACTCTCTCTTTTTCTATATGTTTGAGTATTATGTGTATAACACTCTCTCAAAATATTCTTTTAACCACTCAAGAGTTTATACTTTGATTTTCTCTCAATCTAAATACAAAATAAGGTTTATGGAACTAGAGAGAAAATAATGAAGCTTTGTTGTTGTATCTTGAGACTGATATTCTCGTTTTTAGCTTGTGTTCTTGTCTATCTTTTTCAGCTTCAAAGCAAAAGCATGGGAATATATGCTTGAACTTTAGCACTAGTCGTTGGAAAAAAGGGCTAAACAAGGGATGAAAATATATTGTTGAAATTATGATTTCTCTTCACTATTTTCAGCATGATTTTCTCCAATGTAGCTGTAGAGAATCGTTGATTTTGTGATTGTTGACGATTGACATCTTTTGAATATTCCACAGCAAGAATCTGTCCACTTAATTTGCTCCATTTTAAAGCTTCAACCAGTTTTTTTCTTTCAAAATAAATATGCTGGGATTTTGGTAACTACCAAATTTAACTTGAAGAATCTTCAGCATATATGGCGTGAATAATCTACTGAAATCAAGAGATATATTTGACAATAAAATCACATTTAAATAAGTTAGGTTAGAGAATAAAATAAGTGAAATAAGGAAAGTATAGAAACATAAGATTTAGGCAATTAGAATATTCTTATCCTTTGACAAAGTTCATGGAACTTTGCTAACTCCTTTAAGAACGTGGCTCAAATTTTGAGGACGTGACTCAAATTTTGAGGACGTGGCTCAAATGTTTATTCTCATCCTTTGATTTAGCGCATAGAACTTTGCTGACTTCTTTGAGGACATGGCTCAAATGTTTTGTCAAAAATAAACTTCATGTAGCATGTTAGAAGCAATTCATGCTAAAAGACATGGTTAACAAAGCACATTAAAATATAGTAGTTTGAGCACTTTGGGCCATTGCTAACTCTCTTGGGTTTTGCGTTTTAGCTTCCGTTACTTCCATCACATTATTAAATTATGATTTCCATCACGTTCTCAATTCTATTGGACTTTGTATTTTGGCTTCCATCATCAAATATAAAAACATTAGTAATCAAGGTACGTGGAGTCTTCACTCCCCATTACATAACACTAAAACCCATGATTTGGCTCCAACAATAACCTCAGTTCACATTGATCAACATTAACCAACACATTCAACAACCACATTCAAAATTTCAAGAAATTATAAAAGAATACCCACTTGCAAAAAAACGGAAAAGAATCCAAATCCAACAAAAACCCACAATTTGAACAATTGAAAACAGGAAGAAAACTTGAAGAATTGAAGAGCAAAGCAACACTAACAATGAATTCACGAAATTCAAGGTACAACCTAGCTTGCTGTTTGAGAGGGGATGCAATGGGTTTGCTGATAGTCCTCAATGCGAGTATCCCAAGCTTGATCATAGGAACCATTATTACTATAGTAATCCTTGAAGTGTTCTGAAGGATTTTGTGAAAGTGAGTTCACGTACTTGAAAAAAATGGTAGAGATCTGTCTGTATTATATGTTGCTCTGTTTTCTTGGGAGAAATTTACATTATATTTTGGCACTCTTGAGGTGGGAGAGAGAGGTAGGCTGACATTGAGATGGCAATTCGATTCGAATTGGAACCAAGTCCAATTTGATTATAAGGAAAATAATTCGATTCAAACCCGTTTAAAAAGTTCGACTTTAAATCCGATAAAAAAAAATAAGACTCCAAATAGGAAATGGATTGGATTTAGATATTATATTATATATTACCCAAATATGATTTGAATCCAATCTGAATTGCTAGTGCTAACAACCCAACAAGGCCAACATTAACCCCAAAAAAAAGCTCAAATATTATAACACAAAATCCAAAATAACAATAAAAAATGAAAATCCCTAATACCCTTGACGCTTCCTTCCCAGCCGACATGAAGCAACGCTCTCTGCCTTAATACCCTTCCATTCTCTCTACCCTTGCTCGGTTGCTCCTAATCTCCCAAGTCCTATAGTTCTCTATTCTCTTCGTCTTAGAGTTGTTCAGTCTGTTGCTGCATCATATTCACCATAATAATAAAAGGTAAGTTACTAAGTTAGTTTGTGTTGTTATAATGTGATTGTATTTTGAAAACATTCTTATAGTTATATATTGTTATGTTTGAAATACACTTTGTTACTATTATATTGAAGTATGGACATGTGGTAAAATGTCTCCATCGGGGCCTTGGGATATGATGTATGATGACCCATATAGTATGCATTTGAAAGACTAACACTTGTTTCTTAGATGCTAGGCCAAATATGATCAAACTCTTGGATCAATGGTATTACACTTATGCAACATAGTTTTTTTATTTTACTTTACTTATGGACATTTGATTTGTATTTTTAGGTGTTTTGATGGCTTTGAATGACTGTGATTGTGCAGACACGGAATGGAGCCACCCCTCCTAATGACCCAATGATTGAACCATACCAATTGCCTATTTTGTTTGAACTAAGAGAAAAGGTTGACAAATTGCTTGAGACCCTTTTAATAAGTCTTAAACCCTTTTAAATAAGTCTTGAACCTAACTAATAAGTCTAAGGTGTGCATTTGAGCCTAATCCAAGGTCTCCCGAAGACTAGACCCAAATCATATTAATGCCTAAATCGTTGAATATTGAGGAACTATTTTGAACCTTGTTCCATGAAAGGAATCTGCACACCATGCATAATGGCAACAAACGATTTTGTCAAAGCAGGTGTGTTTGAAAGCATAATGCCCAAATGTTGCGTGGAATTTAGATAATATAACAACCCACTTTTTCAACTGCAAGTTAAAGGACCTAATCCTTAGCTAATCGGGATTAACCTTAATTATAAAACATAAAACAAAGCTTAATATCACATAGTACCACACGATTTTAAATCAAAATACACCTTTTGAAGAACTTTAACGAATTTTTTCAATCCTTGAAAAAAAAAATACAAATACATTTATTAGACTTAGCTAACTTCTAAAACTTAAATAAAGAAAAAGGCATCGAGTCCACTTCCCTATAGATTCCAACAACGATGAACAATCTTTCCTGCAAAACCAACTTACAAATATGCCTTATAAAGACTTTATTGAAACCCATCTCATTAGGTCCTGCCCTACAACCCTAGATCTTAAGACTTGGATAGCCCAAATCTCTGAACAATAAATGTTAGTAACTCAGACGGCACCCTCTAAAATGTTGGCTAGACTTCAAGAATGTTTTGCGAATTCCTTCACTTTATTATCGTTTGCATTCAATCCGTTCTTCAATATCTTTCTCATATTCTTTGTGTGAGCCAATGGGAGTATGCTTTAAGGACTTAAGGTGTCTGTTTCAATTTAAGGGAAGACATATGAACCAGCTCATTCGCGTATTGTGTCTATGAATCATTTGTATCTCACATTAACAAATCGGCATTTGTATCTCACATTAACAAATCGGCATTTGTTATTTTCAAAGCCGATAAAAACTAGTTCAACCAACCAAGTTCCAAAATCAACTAAAGAGACCTAAAGCAATTCACATGTTTGATCTATATGGTTACAATGCCCTAATACAAACCATTGTCCGATCAAACGAACCAATCAATTGAACTAGAATCGTTACCCAATTTGACGACTCTAGTTTAGATCACCTAATCTGATAACTCACACCAAACTCCAAATCATAATTTTAATCTAATTTGATACAGCCTAATATAGCAAAGCTCTAAGAGTCCTTTTAGATCTAGAAAATTTGACTAAGAGATATTTTACCAAATTTTAATTGTACTCAACATTGCATTATCAAAACCAATACTGATTGAGCCAAATTGTTATTATATAATTGGAAATCCATCAAAATGACTTGTTTGTCATCTCTATACACATAATATTGGTAACGACTCCCATATTCACTATGGACTATATGCAATGCTATTTCTCCCATTGTCAATTATCTTCTCAAGTATCTGGCCTTTTATAAATTTAACCATCTCTCAAAAAAATTATTTTTCCTTTTTTGAGTCGAAACCCGAGTCAAATATAACAAAGATGGAAATTCACAAATATTAGTAGAACTTCATAAGTATCAAATAATACCTCATATAAGAGCATAGATATTTTTATAAATTTTAAAAAGTAAAAAATATGGATCCACTAATTAAATAACTTCTTCCCACCATTTTAATCCTCAGTCCTCGGTCTCCTGAAGAAGAGTAGTATCTCCTGGCATCAATAAATGATCTAATGTAACATCAAAACGAAAGGAGATGATCAGCTCCATACTTTCCTTGGCTGTGAGTCTCTGAGTCTGTGATCAGATATTCAGATCCATAATATATAATTATAGTGTGTCGTGTGTTCACTGTTAAGTGGGGTTTGTTCTTTCTTGTTTGATTGTGCACTGACAAATTTTCACTGTGTCCTTTTATTTTTAATAGGTTTGATTTTTTAGAGCCGTAGGATCTATAGAAGGGTCACATAAAATTCAACGACTTAGATTGGGTGCTGCTTTCTTTGTTATTAATAGAACACATTGAGTAGCCGACAGCCTCTGCAAACCAGCATGACAACGATTGGTCTAGTTCTTTTTGGCAAGCCCTTTGGGTCCAGACTTTTGTCCACTCATCTCTTGCCACGTCTACTCTTTTTACATGCTGGGGATAAGGGTGATTTCTCTTACTTTTTGTCCTGGGCGAGTGAAATCAATGGGTTTCCCATTCCATGCCTATAGTAAGAGCATTTTGCCCCTCCCATCACTCTTTTTAAGGGTAATGATCCACCCTCAATCACTTAGAATAATGGTTTTGAATATCACAAAGTATTATATATACACGTTATTAATAATAAAAGTTATTTTCTTTAAAGTCGAAATTTATAAAGATTGAAATATGTTGAGTTGGAGATAACTTTTCTTATATTAAGAGGTCATTTTTACTAAAGATACAATAAATTTCATGTATATATAATACTTTTTGTTAGAATATATGTGTATATAACGGAATGTATTTTACTTTATATTATAAGAGTATTTGATAATTGGCTTTTTCTTTTTTAATACAAAAATTCCTAATTTATATATGATATAAATATATCAAGAAATATTTTCGTAATTTTATTTCTATATATGATATCATAATGTCTATATTTAATATGAGATTTTTTGAATTTTTATATCTTTTATAATTCTATATCTGATATAATAATATTTATATATGATATAACAGTATATATGTCTGATATAACAATACACATATTTGAAATTTCAATATCCTGATATAATTTATATCAGGTATGAATTAAGAAAGTCTCTTTTTAAATATGATCAAATGACTAAAAAAACTGTATTTGATTAGTGACTTTTTACTAGGTTTTTCAATTAAAAAATGGAAAGCATGTTGATTTTCAATTGTTTTGATTATCATCACATCCATAAATGCCTCTCTACCTTTTTCTTTCTAGTTTTCTTTTTGAAAATAATTATAAAGTACACTTTTATTCTTTTTTTTTTATCTCATTTTCCTTATCCTAAAATTTTAAAATGTTGTTCTTATTTAGAATTCATCTATTTTGGTCTAATATTGTGGTTGGATAAAAAAGTTTTATTGGGATCTCTATATGTGTGAAATGGAGCCCATTGATTGATTTTTTAATTGTTTAATGTCATGAACTTTAGAAATTTCACTACTTATTCAATACTCAATTTATTTGCATAATTTTTTTAAATAAAATTTTAACTTATTTCAGATTAATTTAAGTTATTTTTATAAAATCTCAATAATAATGAATATTTTTTTAATTTCTTCATGAATTCCAAATGAAAACAAAAAAAAAAAGAACGGAGAGAGTAATAGATAATTGAAATTATAATAATTTCCTTAAAAATAGAAATTATAATTCTAATTATGATAATAATAATATAAAATATAAATATTCTTTAAAATATAAATTATAACTGGTGAGTGCCTTTTTTTATGGAAAGTTTGACATGGATTATACCTTAGCATGAATTTGATGAGAGTGTCATGTACATGTGGCACAAACATTTGAAGAATGTTTAATATATTAGTACATATAATTGCTATAATAATGGTAATAAAAATAAATATTCCAACTATAAAGAAAATTAGTGATCATGGATTATACAACAAAATTTATGGAAGATATACTATACATAATAAATTATATTAATGTCCAATATGGCCATTTTGCATGAATAACCAATAGCTAACTACAAATTTTTCCAAGCACATTTTTATGCAGCGAGGTAACCTAATCAACCAATACAAAAAACAGTCAATGGTCAGCAGCCTATAGATAACTGACAAACACTCCCTAGTCCCTACGAGCATTGGCATAGTGATTTGAAAGATTACTAAATAACTTTTTAGGAGATGTAGTACAAACGATATACTCATAACCCATTTACTAAATGTGGGTAGTATTAAAAAATAGAAATTAGAGATGTATAATAGATTTTGTTGAACTTGTAATGATACATTTTATGCAAACTACAACATATCTTGAAATTTTCAATAAGTAACAAATCACAACCCTTGATCAACAAAAAGTTGAAATCAAATATATGTTAGTTTATCTCAAGTCAAGTGACTATTCAGTATTTAATAAATAAATTATTTCCAAATGATCCTATTATGAGTAATTCATGATTTTCTTAACGTGTGAGAGTTTTAAGATGATTTGGAGGTAGTTTTGTCAATATAAAATCTCATTCAAACTTAACTCATTAGGAAGTCACTGAACAGTTGATTCGTCCAAAGTATGGAATAACTTATTTTTACAAGGCATTCTATCAGTATAGAGACTTTTTTAATTCATACTTGATATAAGTTATATCAAGATATTGAAATTTCATATATAGATATTATTATATCAGATATACCAGGTATTATTGTATCAGATATATATATTATTATATCGGATATAGAAATATTAAAGATACAAAAATACAAAAAAAAAAAATCATATCAGATATAGATAATATGATATAAATATAGAAATAAAATTACGAAAATACCTCTTGATATATTTATATCAGGTATAAATTATGAATATATGTATTGGTATAATATAATACAATCATGAGTATAATGTAACCACTTGAATAACGCGATATTAATCAAAAGATTGCACAAAAGATTTGAGTTCATAAATCATATATATCTAGGATTTTATGTCTCCCTTATGAAGTCGTACAAAGAAGAAAATCAAAAGCAGTGTATAAGTAAAATACCCAAAGTGTAGAGGAATGGTTGTTTGACATACACTGTCTCCATTAGTGCATATATACAAAGGTAATCTACACCTATCAATTTCATCTTGCGCATTGAATTCGAAATGGGTATTACGATTTTTTTTTTTTTTTTTTACACATATATAGGGGGTATTACTAATTTATTATGTGCATTTATGCTGTTTGTGGAACTCTTCTGATCACATATTAATTGTTTTCTGTAAATGTAGTTGATGAGTAAAGAAGATAGAACTATAGGTGCAATTATAATTTCTACGTATCTTTTTATATACATAAATAGTATACAATGTTCTCTAATATTTCTTGGCCTACATCTTCAGGACTAATTTTTTATTGCTGATATTTTCTTAGAAATTTATTTATATAAATCTACTTCGTATTATAGAGTTAATATATATTGACCCAACTTTGAGGATTATTTTTTGACGGTAACATTAAGGTTATCGTAGGGTAGGCAAATCTATCCACTTCAATTTTCCATAGTTTGTAATATACTTTCTCTATTTCATTAAATTCCTTCCATTATTTTAGAGCCAAATTTTTTAAAAATTTGACCGTCATTTATTCACTTAATTCTAAAATAAAATAATTATACAGGATCTTGTTAGATTTATTACAATGTGAATTTTCATAAATCAATTTTTATAATTTTTTATTAATATAAAATTTGACAAATAGTAATAGTTGAAGGAATGTAAGGAGACCGCGTGAAATGAAAATAGGAAAATAAAAAAAAAATTGTGAAATAGAGGGAGTACCAAGATCTCACGTACAAGCAAGCTAGTGAACTACATGCATACTCCATCCATTTACCATCCTCCAATTACGAAAGTTTGAAATCTCATGCTAATTAGTCATACTACGTAAGTTGGTATTATAATTGGAGTATGATGAGGTTTAATCATGCATTTATTGCTTTGTGATCCATATATAATTTAAGCAAATTAATGAATGTCTTGGGCGATATCCTAGGTTGCAACAATCAAAATTATTTGTCTATATAAATCATGAGCTGTGAAGATTTAATTTTTCACAAAATTAGGGTAAGAAAAGATGATCATAATATTCATCATTATATTATATGTAACATAATGGATTGAATGTATAAATAATTTTAAAGAGTTTAAGGTGGATAATGTAGACTTTATCTTCTTTATTTTTGTACAATCATTTAAGCAACTATATTATACTCATTATTTGAGTACAAGGGGGAGAAGATTTGAGACTTTTTACTACTTAATTATGAAAAATAGTAGCAACAATATCAGTTTTCCTTGTGAAAAGAAAAATATGAGATTATTGCTTGAATGATTTTCATACATGATGCAAGAAAAAGTCTAAATTCCATATGTATGTCGATTTTATAAAGATTTCCCAATTTGATGTTTAAGTAATTTCAACTATCTTATTAAAAAAAAAAAAGTAATTTCGACTAGAATTTTTCTTATAAATTAGCAAAAGACCATTATATTAATGTACCATTTTATGCTACTACAAAAGGTTAATATATTTATAAAATTAATCGATAATACTTGTCTCAGTTACTCCGTAGTAGTTTAATGAACTAGAAAAAAATATTGACAAATGGACAATAGACCGATTATTCTTAGTAAAAGTGGCTTATTTTAAAATTTTGGTTTATCCCAATTTTATTTATGGAAATCATTCACATTACTTGGAAGGAGAAGTGTCTCAAAATGACAATATTATAATAGTTACTACCACCGTTCCGACTTTAATTTTTTTCCCCATTTCTATTTATGGAGTCAAAGTTTAAAAAGTTTAATTATAAATTTTTATCATATTATAAAAATAATATATTCAAGTAGAATCATATTGAATACATTTTAATATAAAGGTTTTGTATATTAAATATTTATAATTTTTTATCTGAATTATTTATAGATAAAAACATTTTAAATAGTATAGTATTTTAAAAGACCATAAAAAATACTCCCTTTGTCCATATTAGTTGCTATATTTCTATTTTGGGAGTCAAAGTTTAAAAATTTTGACTATAAATTTTAATTATATTATAACAAATAATATATTCAAGTGTGATTTTGTTGGATGCATCTCGATGTAAATTTTACAACATTAAATTTTCATAATTTTTTGTCTTACAAATTTTAAGAAAAAAATATTTTAAGTTATGTCTTGAAAACTGTAAATAGTCAAATATAGCAAAAGGACTAAAAAAAATACTACACGACCAAGCATAGTTATTAACTTGTGTATAACCGTTATGTACTTCAGGTTTTACTGTCGTATCCAAAGATTGATTTGAAATGTGATGTCGTTGAATTAAACATGTGTGTTTGACTTTAAGATCCAGTGGAACTTATCAGAATTCTACTCTGCAAATAATACCCTCAGAATTTGACACTTTGTGCTGTTTGGCGCTTTCCTTTGTCAGTTTAACTCGGAAAATGGGTATTGAATGGATCGATACACCTCATTATAGTAAAATTGGGAGTGAATGGGTGGTGTTTTTTTTACCCGACCAGTTTATTTAGACTCAATTACAGTAACAATAATATCGTTAGGAATAAAAACAAGTAAATAACAGCTAGGGTAGTAATATGATTCACGGACCATTTAGACCTCTGACTGGTCTTGGTTTATACCTATTTGACTTAAGTTTTATTTGAGCGAATGAGTCATTTGATTTGAGTTCCATGGTTGGATTCTTTGGAGCAATCATAGCTTCAAATTTAGAGTCCATTAACTTTCGAATTTTTTTAATTTACATAAGTCAACTCCGTTCATGAGACTTTTAGGGCTCTACGCGAAATGTGAGAAAGGGCTTATTCCTTAATCGTCAAATATAAATTTAAATTTTATGACTAAATTTTTTTATTCAATGTAGCATATCCTATGATACTAAATTAACGATGTAATATAAATTTTCAAAATCAAAACAGCAAAGCTTATTAATTCACATTAATTCACACAAACTAAACATAGAACAAGAGTAGATAGAATAAATAAGGAATAACGGTTTCATTACTTTCTAAAGACTTCTCAATTTCGTAAGCAAATTCCTGTCTAAAAAAAAGAGGGGGGTAATGTTGTTTTCAAACTAGTAGGCATAAGCAACAACAATAACAAAAAAATAATTGCAAACATAGGCCACAATTAGATTTGTTCAAATAAAAAGTATCCTTGATCGACCTATTTATAGAAGGGTCTAATCAATTATGGGCTTGGTTGAGTCGGTGTTTTAAAGGGTCATGTTTGGTCTTTAAAGGGTCAAGCCGGATCAATAATGAGTCAATAGTTCCAAGACTTTTAAACACTATCAGGTAATGAATATTTACCGCTTACTTGACAATAGTCAACTACCAAAGATTATATGTGATACATACAAACTATTACTCTCCATAAATATAACTAAACTCTCTAGGGAACAAGTCGGCTTTACTCGGCCCGTTTTGCATCTTTTTTTGCTCGACCCGGCCTGTCCATAAGGTATGTGACCTACTTCACCCCTTACCCGACTCAACGCACAGGTTTAGCCACAATGACATGATAAAACATTTGAAGGAATATTATCATCACCCAGTTAAGGCCTCTAGGGGCAGAAATATATATAATGTGATTGAGGCAGGAAATGGGTATGAACATTCTCATAAAGCTAGCAGGAATAAGCAACAGCAATGACAAAAAATGGGTGTTTGTTGTGCTGTTGTCAAATTATTGGAATTAGCTTTATCGTTGAACCTGTTTTCAAAACTCAAATAATTGCCTTACATCTACGACTCCATCATTTCCACCAACATGCAACCGTATCGAATGCCCGAGTTATAATGTGATTGAGGCAGGAAATGGGTATGAAATCCGTCGTTATATCATCGGCTTGGGTGTCTACTTCCAAAAGAAGGTTTTGTATGTTATATGTATCAAGTTGAAAACAACCAAATCTGCCAGAGCATGTCCATATGAATATCATCAAATGCTCCGACTAGGCGACTACCAGCAAACACAATCTCTTGTGGAGCCAAGAAGAGAGAATTCCTGCCCTAGACACATCGAAATCAAATGTTAACCTTTTTCTATTGTTCTATTCATTTCATAAATTTGATACTAGGACCCGAACGATACAAGTTTTGCAGTCCTAATATAAATTGTGTAGGTACTAATATAAAGCAAATTTCGCCCAAAATTCAAGCTTCTCCTTATAATTACTTTAATAAAAAAAAAATCAAAATACTAAACCCAACAAATAAATCCAATATTACATTAACAAAATATCTACAATTTTAAAATTTATTCAAAAAATCAGGAAAAATGAAATAAAAGAACCTTATATAATTCACTATAATACAATCATTCACCAATAATTAACTCAAAAATTTTTAAAATTTTATCTAAAAATAAAAAGCCAAAACATCAACGATTAAAAAGCACATTAACCTTCAATCCAACCAAAAAAATTCAACAAGAAAGGCTGCGGAGAGAAAAATTGGTGATGGCCCTCAGAGGAATGGTGTTCTCAGTGGTGTTGATGATTGATGAATCATTGTTGCTCCCTAATTAAGCCCGTTATTTATCCTAATAATTTTTCTTTTCATTGCCGTGATATTAATTATGAGATGGAGGGTTGGACAATATGAAGGGCTGAAATTATGAAGAAGATTGGAAGAATCATTGAATTGAAGAAGTTGGAAGGTTGAAGAATGAAGATGGAAGGGATGGGCATTTGGGACACAATTTGGGATTTTGGGGCAGTAAATGTGATTTTTGTAAAATACATGGATTGATCATTTTTTGCCCTCCTTGATTTGGATCATAGGCCATTATGTACATTCAGTGCCTATCTTCAGGATCGGACCTGACATAAATTTATACTACCTCCGATCAGTATAAGTTGCAACACTCACATAAAATACGGACTCTTAGGCGAAATTTGATAATGGTGTTTAGGAGATATACATGTGATAAAGTAGAGAGAGAATATAAATAATTAGAAGTGGTGGTGGGCCTTTTTCTCAAAAAGTTACTAAAAGGGGTAAAAAAAAGTAAAAATGTGGCATCTTTTATTGAGCATCCAAAAATAGTAAATATTGCAACTTTCAATAATCGGAGGTAGTATATTAGATGGATAAATTTTGTTATAAATATCAATACTCTTTTGTTGGAAATAAGATTGCATAATTATTGATATGAGAGTCAAATAATTCAAATAGCTAACCCCTTGACCGAGAAGTCTATAACAAATACCAAGTATAAATAGAATCAAATTTCAAAAAAATTATCAAATATAATCAAATGGATTAAAAAAAATAGAGAAAGACAAAAATATATCTCACTAGCTTTTTCACATACGGAATACAATCAATCAAAGACAATAGAAAGCAGGTATTCTATATAAAAATTGGTCGAATACGACATATGCTCTAAATGGAGTAATTTTTAAAAAAGGTATAGAAATAAAAAAAAAAAAAAAAAAAAGCCAGAATGAAGACGTGGACGGCAAAAGAGTGGGGTAGAAGGAGGAGACTAGGCATAGAGGAGCGTGAAAAGTGGGGGATGATTGACATGACTAAAGTACGATGAAAGCCTGGAGCTGGCGCAGTAGAGAGAAGGCAGAGATCGAGTGCAGCACAGCAGCAGCAGCTGCAGCAACAGTATCTCCCGCGTAAAAGTCGAGGGCTTGGCTTCTCAGATCAGTACACTCTGCATGCCTTATTAGTTATTACACATACTATACAGGCAACACAGCATTTAAAAGAGCAACGATATTCCCTCCTACACATACCAATAGGCAATAACACAGCATTTAAAAGTGACATGCCCTCATCCACCTTGCCCACCTTCATCACAGTCACATTCACCACTCCTCCCTCGTTTATTTTCTTATTTTCCCGCGTCCCTTTTAATTCCCTTCCATTTCTTGCTTTATCAAGAGAAATTAAATAAAGATTCACTTTATTTGAATTATTTTAGACCAAGTAAATTAAGATAAATAAAACAAAGTACTTTTACACAGAATATTTTTTGTCGTATAATAATGAAATATTTTATATTACTATAATGACTTTTCGAATGAATTTAAATTTTGTCTAAACTTATTTGAAAAATCTAAATTTCTTTGAAAATTCACTTTAACAAAATTTATATTGAGGGTATAATGATTGTAACATAGCTTATTTTTCATTGTAGCATAACTTTTTGTTTGAATTTATCTAGCTTTTATATAGGAAAAGGAAAAATATTGTTAAAATTAAGTTGTATAACATCCGCAATAAGAATTTTTCTAAAATTATAATAATTTCAATACAAGAACAAATTTAAATACCAAAATAATATCCTCCTGCAAAACATCTAATTTGTAAATATACCCAAGCATAACTACGAAATCATGGGATGTATGTAGTATAAATACATGGAAAATCATGGAATGCATATAGCCATATTACAAAGAAAGTTACTCTTCAATGTTAGAAGCATTTTTCAGCTAAACAGATGATTCAGTAGTTAACACTATAACTGTTTTGACATTAAAAAATGTTTCATATTTGAAAACGATCTTAAACAACTCGCATCCATCCATCCATCCTCCCGTTGACTCTACCCGTTGACTCTAAACAAATTTCTTCCAGAAAGAATTTGAGAGAAGAAATAAACAAAACCAACTAACTACACTCATAAAATGTAGATTTATTGAAATTTGTGAATAACGATGAAAGTAAAGGAAGATAAAAGGTCACAATTGCTTAGGTAATTAAAAACTATCCAACCACTAAGCTAGAAAGCGAATGAATCTTTAATTAAAAACTATCCAACCACTCCTTTTGCACTATATATTTGTATGATTAGTAATTGCTTAGGTAATTCTACTCCCTAATGATTATGTATGTTTGGTTATTTGATTGCGTTCTTATTTTTGGCTATACATTGCGCAATTGAAAGGCTACCGACTTCGCTTTGCTCCGGCAACACATCAATTACTGGTCCATATAACTTTTGTCAAGCAATGCATAATATAGTTATTTACGACATCATAATCAATTCTTAGTCACACGTGTTAGGAATTTCATGTTCCTCACTAATTAAAAGGAAGACTTATGCATGCAAACTTTAATTTAATTTGCTTGCTTTCTTGATGATAAAGATTTTGTCTCGTAATGATACTTATTGTCTCAACAGAAAGTGTAATAGGGCCATTGTTATCCTGAAATCATGATGAACTCCAACTAACAAGTTCTCTACTACTTGATTTCAGGGGTGTTTGATTCATCGTTTTAAAATGGGCCGAAAATCCATACTTTTATTAAATTTGTTCGGTTACATGATTACGGGGTTCTATCTCCTCATCCTATTCACCCCTCTAAAATATCTTTAATTATATCCATTCTCCAACATATTCTTACCCTATATCATACTTTCTAGCTATTCAAGGAAAAGATTAAGGAAAAGTGGAGGAAGCTTTGGCACCTATGCTTGGCTACAATATTTGTTTTGTGGTGGGTGGCCTTGCTGACGTTTTTCGTTACCGTTTTAACTTACATATTAATATATTATTGAAAATATTTATGAAGGGTGGAGGGGATACTTATCAGAAATGACAAGCGAACTGCTCCTATCTAGCGCGTTAATTGCACATCTAATAAGCCAATTTGCACGAGGTTTGTTGCCGTTTGGGTAAACACTACTCCGTACTACAGTACGAGTAATGCACCAAGTCTTATTTTATTTAAAAATCTACATTTATTTTGACTGAATTTACTGTACCTGACTTTGTTTGAAAATTTAATTATTTTATGTGCAGCTTATTTTAGCGGACCCTAAAGTAATTGTCACAAAATTTAGGTGATTAACACCTTTGTTTGAGAAATCATGGTTATTTACTGATTCATGCAAAGAAACAACATTACTATCCTCCGACCAGGGAACGATTAATTGTACTTTCATAATGAATAATGACATGTCGTAATGAGGTAATTAACCATATACTTCGATTAGAAAATGAATTTTTCAAAATTTCGTTTAGAAAAGTTTCATAATCCTCATTAATGTATGAAACTTTTTTGTAATTCATATCTTATATATTTCAAAAATGAATTTTCTTAATTAGTAAGATATGTTCGCCAATAAGATTAGTTGTTATTAGCAAGCTACTACGATTTGGAGAACTACGATCATCGTTTTTACTATGACAGTCAATCTAAAGGCGTAGGAACCCTAGTTGAGGTTATTTTTATTTTATTTATTGTTCTTAAGGAGAAATAAAAGTAAAATGGTGATATTGTTAATGGTTTGTGTTAGTAAGAACTAAAACAATATATTTTATATGTAAATCTTATGCCACTTTAGTTAAATAATTAGAATATCAGATAATCTGCATGTAATATTTAACTACCTTATAAATCATCTGAAAATAAAAAAAGAAATTACATGTTATTTCTTTAATCATGAAAATAATACCTCGAATCAATCCGTGGGAATATGAAGAAAAATGAAAATAGAGTTTTTTTTTTATATTGAAGTGTTACTAAAAAAAATACTTCAAGAAATTTTAATTTTAAAACACCGAATTATGAAAATTTGACTAAGAAGTTGACCATATGCATAATTTAGGGATGAATATCTCTTATGAAAAACTTTTTATTAAAACATACTTCATATATTTGTAGAGATTTAAATTTGAACGTACTTAATTTAATAAATACTTAAATAAAATCAAATGTGGTGTAGGATGGGTATGGGTGGAGCAGGTGTTCGTTCCCCCTCCCCCACATTCATATATACTCACCAAAAAGTATTGTACCCACCATTCGTCTTGTCACCCTAAATGAGAACAAATTAAGTATCGTTACCCACCTAAATTGGTATAAACGTAAATCTACACCCATCTACTATTCACCTAGAGTGGTTACAACATGATGCGTACTACAGCTAACTTCTTGGTCTCCTAAGGAAAGAAATCCTATAGATATCTATTATTAACTTGTACTTGTCTCGATATAAATTTTTATAATGTCAATTTCTTATAATTTTTTATCTTACGAATTCACCTAGATTTTTTATCTTACTAAAATTTTGATAAATCACACATTTTTTTTAAATATGCCAAAAAAAAGCTTATGACATTGGACTATAAAAAATAGCAAATATTAAGCAGGTCGGCAAGCATAGGGCAGGGTGTCTGCATGCGAGGATGAGGTCATGAGGGTATGATCAGCTTGGGTTAGACATCAAATCCACCACACACGTCACTTCCCATGGTCGATATGGTTTTTGTAGCCATACCAACCTCTTCGCCAAAATTTAGAGTCTAGTTTTTTAAGTGAATGTTATAAATCCTTGTTATTGAGTACTCTCTCTTTGTTTTTACTTGATCTTCCTACATAAAAATTCCAATCAATAAAGAGAAATTTTCGTTAATATATTTGCATTAAAACATATCTATATAAGATGTTGTTTGAATCGTTTCAAAGTATATTTTTATCATTAATATTTTACTACTTTTTTGTAATAAGGGTCGTGTATATACTTTGAAAATAGGAAAAATATAAAAGAATACAGGAAAATATTTAATTGCTTTTATTACTAGATTGATTACAATATTATCAAAATATTTTGGCAACTTTGACAATTAGTCTCTCATTGTACTCAAGTTTACTTTTTTCAAAATATATCCTTGGTTTTAATTTTTTTTTTAAAATGCCTCTCTTTTCTAAAATACCAAATTCTAAGAGGTAATAATTAGAGATTTGGAAAGCTCACACTAATTTTCTCTATGAAATAATAATACTTTTCATCCTAAATCATTACTCCCTTCCTGTCATGTAAAATCTTGTGAGGCGATATTCTTAAAATTAAGCAAGATACATGAATATGACCCTCTCTTCAATTTCAATCAAGATACGAGAAAATATTGCATGACTTGTAATTTTTTTTCAACTTCTATGTGGGAAGTATTTAATATGGACAAGTAATTTGGTAGCACTGCTATTAGAGCAAACCGTAGGCCACTAGGCCATACCATCTGATCCGAAAATGTGGGTTAGCGCGCGAGTGTAGGTGTAGTTGTGATCAGTTGGCGAAGAGGAAATAGTGATAGCTACAATAGCCAACGGACAATGAGTTGTAACCCGTTTTGTCCGGGGACTCAGACAGAGTGACTACTCCACCCACCCGTCCTTGGAGTTGAACACTTGGACCCCCTCCCTGGCTTTTAGCAGTAGTAGCATCCCTGTTTGGGTCCTTTGTTATTGATTATTGATAGATACTTGTTCGTTTTTTCCATTTTTCCAATCTTTATATAATTCTATAATAGTGATACTATTGTCATAACTCTACGTCTCTACTTGAAGTTAACTTTTACCCCCTTGATTATATTAGGGTTGGGTTTTTAATAGGTAAGCAACACAATAACAAAAACCAGGCTAGTCTTTACTCTTCATTAGAAAAAAGTTTGAGGACAGATTTCTTCTTAGGCTTCTATGTGATGACTGATGAGTAGACATGTGCATCGGATCGGGTTAGGGTCGGGATGAGTCACGTACAAAACGAGCTGGGCCAAAGAAGATGCAAAACGGGGCCGGGTTGGGTTGAACTAAAGAAGATACAACATGGGTCGAGTCGGACCGGTCGTTTAAAGATATTATAGTTTTTTATTTATAGAGGGTGATAGTTCGCTGTATCACCTCCAATTTTTGGCAGTCGATTATCGAAAAGTAAGTAGAAATAATCCATTACTTGATAGTGTTTAAAGGCTTTGGAAACTATTGACCCGTTATTTACCCAACTTAACCCGTTAAAGACTCAAATAAAATATGCTCCTTTAAAAGACCGAACCAATTAAACACATAATTGATTAGACCCTTTTACAAATGGACCTATCATGGGCTCTTAATGGGGCCCCGCCCATTTGAACAGGTCTAGTGATGAGCTGATGACCAGTGAGCAAGTGATTTTTTTTCTTCCGGTGAAGTCAAATAATTATGTGAAAAATATTCAGAAAGAAAGTTAATATCAATACTTGTAAGTAACTACTATCTCTACCCCTAAATTTTTTTGCCATTTTTACAGTCTCCAATACACGACTTAAAATGTTTTTTTCTCCCTATCCATTAGACAAAAAATTATAAAAAATTAATATTCTAAAAAATTACATTGATATACATTCAACAAGATCTCATTTGAATATATATATATATATATATATATATATATATATATATATATATATATATATATATATAGGTAAAAGTTAAAATAAGAAGGGTACTTAAAATGAGAAGGATGAGAAGGCATCTTGGCTCTTCATCTTCTAAATCCAACAGATGATATTTTATGTACTCATAGTGACCCTTTTTTAACTTATAGTGATCAAATTATTTTTTTTACTTATAATGACTCTTTTTATTATTATAGTGACTACTTTTTATTGTCATAGTAACCATTTTTTTACATAAAATCTCTAGCATTAGATCTTACCATTTGAATGGCTAAGATCTCTTCTTATTCATTTTATTTTAACCACTCTTCTCATTGGATCCCTCCCATATATATATATGATAAAAGTTAAAATGAGAAGGATGAGAAGGCATTTTGACCCTTAATCTCATAGATCCAACGCATGATATTTTACTTACATATAGTGACTTTTTTTTTAACTCATAGTGACCAATTTTTTTTTACGTGAAGTCTCATGCGTTGGATCTTATCACTTAAAGGGTCAAGATCCATTCTCATCCTTCTTATATATATATATATATATATATTATTTCTTATAACGTGATGAGAATTTATGATCAAGTATTTTAAATTTTGACTTTATAAATAGAAATGAAGCAAAAATAAAGATTAATGGACATAAAATAGCTATACAAAGATTACTATATGTCTATATATAAGCAGTAAGCTAAGCTATATAAGCTATGCTCAAAGTTCACTTATTTATGCAAATATGGAGTATTAATTTATTTCAAAAGTGATCGTGTCATACCAGATCTATTTCTTTGTTATACATTTTTTTTTAAAAAAGCTTTATTTTCTTTTTAAAAAACTTACGAAACATGCATATTTGTGAAGTGTACATTAATACGAGTCTAACAATATATAATGTGATCATATTTTCTCTTATAAAATTAGTATATAACTAATGTCAAAGTTTAGCCAAATTGGAGATCAAATCAAATCGATCGGATCAGAAAAAGTCGGACGAAATGAACATAGCCACTGCCACTTACGTTTGTGTACTCTTTTTTCCTTGGATGAGGTTCTATAACCTCAACATTGACCTCCTTTTCTTGGAATTATATGCATGTTGTAATAGTATATTACATGCTTCAGAAAGTAGGACTAACAAAAAAAAGAATGATATACAACTTCCTATACATTTAATTGGTTGATAAAATTAGTTATGTTATTAGAAATTTAGCATTAACTAGGATTTAACAAATTCATATATATTTTTTAATAGAACTAACTCTTGTATTGGATATGACCAACAACTGAAAACAAATTAATATATTTGATACCAATGACTAGCTATGATTATTATTTTTGTAATTCTGAAAAATATTATTCCAATATTTAGTTTTTTCAGCTAGTCATAAACCACACGATAAGTTTATACATAGGTGGTTATAAATGATAAAAATGGTAAACAATGATCTACTACATAGGAGTAGCACATAAGAATTACAAATACATAAGCTGATCATTAGCGAAAGAATTACCAATACATAAGTTGGTCATTCAGCTAGACAACCGAGCTTGTGTCAAGCTATCACAAGAGAGGACATAGGTCAAGGTGAACACACACATATCTAATCAATGTATGTTGCTCTTTGATATCCTCGTCTGGTTGGCATATCCGCATCACCCGCGTCTGTAGAGGAAGGTAACCGTGTCGCTGATTGGTTAGCTAATAAAGGAGTATCACAACAATCACATATATGCTTTTTGGACGGAACTCCTTTAGAGTTAAAATCAAAGTTTTAGATGATCGTGATACGAGAGGATGTCCTTTCCTTGCCATGTCCCTCTTTAGTTTTGTTTGATTTTTGTTTTGCTTTTTATTTTATTTGTTGGGTTCTTCCCTCTTTTGTTTTTAAAAAAATAGGAGTAACGTAGTATATAAAATTTTCAAGTGAAGTCTCACGATTATATGTTCTTAAAAGTGCAACTTTATTCTCAAGAAGTTCCCAAATATTGCGCTTCTTAGATCTCCTTTCTTTGTCAACATATAATAATAACGAAATTGAATTGTGGAATTGAAACTGAGTGCTGCTGATTTTCTTTTCTTTTTTTTTCTAAAGCGTATGTACATCAATTTATGAAATTTTCCTCGAGAAAACACATTATAACGAAGACGCATTGCCATATATTTCATGCCAACCGCATTTGAAAAGGAGTATTAGAACTAGACCTGTTAAAATGAGAGGACCCTATTAAGGACACTTGACCGACCCATTTGTAAAAGTGCATAATCAATAATGGGCCTAATGGGTCGGTCTCTTAAAGGATCATTTTTATTGGGTCTTTAATGGGTCAAGTCGGGTCAATAATAGGCTAATAGTTTCCAAGACTTTTAAACTCTATCAAGTAATGAATTATTTCCACTTACTTGCCTATAGTCCACTACCAAAAGTTGGAGGTGATACATGTAAATTATCATTCTCTATAGATAAAAATTATACTCTCTTTGGACGACCCGGTCTGACTCAACCCGTTTATCTCCATTGACCCGGCCCGTTTTGGATCTTTTTTTACCTGACCCGTTTTGCTTGTGACCCATCCAAGCCCTAACCTAACCCAATGCACTAGTCTAATTAGAACCACATTTGGTATTTTCCTTATCTTAATCTTATACATGCATGGATCAATTATATTGTATTGTCGGGTTGTTATGATTTTGCCAGCACAAAATAGTATATAGTTCTTTGATTGTGGATGATTTTTGCTAAAAACAGTGGCTCTACGATCTTCTTAGTTGTTCTAAATGTCTCTCAAATCAATTAGGCATGAGAAGATTCTTAGCTTCATCCAATTGATGGTGAAATCATGTCCTCCACATGTCGGTAAAATTGTGACTCTTCGGGACAAGAACAAAAAAAAAAAATTTGAATTTTTCCAAAGTATAACAAAGCTTTTCCTGATAGCGTTAGAATGCTTGACATGACATTTCATGTCCTCATGTTATAAGATTGCATAAGGTAGATTTTTTATGTAGCGTATATATTTTCTTTTTAAAAAATAAACTAACTTTAAGTAAGTGGGGCCAATAAGTTAGATTGGTATACTATCAAACAACCTCTTGCCTCAACAATATGCAAGATTCAATGGTGCATGCATACTGACTCATATCTAACATAGGTTACTGTGCATATATCAAGTGTTATTTTTATAATTTTATTTCTATATTGAGATCGTTATTTTTATATCTAATATCATTATCTTTGCATCTAAGATGGTCATTTCTATATTGAAGAAGGTTATTTATATATCTGAAATGATAATTTCTATATAATAGATTTATCTGATATAACAATACTTATATCTGATATATCAAAATTTTGATATAATTTATATCAAATATGAATTAAAAAAGCCTTCGTAGAGTATATAATATGACATATGTCTATACTAGCTTGCAATTATACGAGTATTTTAGTTTTTCACCTAATCCAAGTTTTGGTGAAGTGGTTACTACAATTACGATCTTCCTTTTTGTTGATTGCTCCGTTAACTTATAGCAACCTCGAATACTGATTGCCTTTATACATGGGGGAGTACGGTCGATCGATCATGACAGACACTAATTGAAAATAGTCACTATCTTGCGTATAAATGTCATTTACTAAGAAAAAAAATATGTGCATTGGACTGCTTAATTTGCTTAACATTTCTGGCATATATTCAGTCAAAAGAAATGACAAAGGTACGTCTGTGAAATAAACTAAAGGGGGTGTATTTTATAGACGAACGAAAGCTGCATAATAATGAAGGTAAGCATTGATAGCTTTGCTTGTTATAACACTGACAATATCAATGAATAAATGAATGAATGAATGCATGTAAAGTAGATTGAAGTGTTAGATAATACCCATATTATTATACACTGACCCAACTCTCATTATCCCTGCTACTTTCTGATTGTATAATGAAAGCTAAATTCAAGTGAAAAAGAAGGATTACATAAAAGGAATATTGTGAAAAATTGAGCATGATGTAATTTAAATGACTGGCAATATTTTTACTCCTTTCAAAATTCTCCATGCTATAGTCACAAATAATTATGTAATTATGTATCAAGGAATTTGATACTTAGGTTAAAATGTGAAAATAGGCGACTCAACTTTATTCTCATCAATTTATATAGATAAGTTTAAATAAAACTATGTTAACGTTAACAATAATAAGTTGAAGAGAACAAATTCTTAGATGTAACTAAATTTTATACAATTGCCAACATCTTAGAATTTTTTTTAAATAATTGCAAAAAGAAGCTCCATACCAAAATAATTTTAAAAACAAGCTTATTTTGGTTCAGGTAGAAATCGCTGTCTAGGACAACAATTTTACTTAATAGAAATCGCGGCCTAGGGCAGCGATGTGTAATGGACAGAATTGTCGCCTCAGACAGGGATTTTTCTTTCCCTATTTCAGTAAAAAAAAAAAATATTTTTTAAAATCCTTGCCTAGGACTACGATTTTGATTAAAATATTTTTTTGGGTCAGCTAAATTCTAATTGACCTAAAATCGATTTTCTGGGGCAGCGATTTTAACCCGAAGTAAAATAAGCTTATTTTTGAAATTATTTTGGTTTGGAGTTTATTTTTATAATTATTTTTAAAAAAGTTTAAAAAAAATCTCCAATATCTTAGGTTAGATGTAATTCAACTTCTTAAATTTCAAGGCACAATAGAGAAATGATATTTCTAATCACAAAGCTTATATTATTTCGCCACTCGAGTTCCTAGTGTATGAATTTCAAAGTATGGCAAAAAGAAATTTCTCATATATGGTGGGATTCAAAATAGTTTTTTAAGGTTCTATTCTCAACTAAGTTTGAGTGAAGCTCACAAATTGGCTTAAGATCAATTTGAATTCGTTCTATTTTTCTTTTTTTTTTTTAAAAAAAATAAGCTCAAGTTCATAAACCGAAAATGTGTTTTAATACTAAAAAAAAAGCGTAATTATCAAATGATTAATACACAATTAATAGTAGAAAGCTTCAAGTCAAGCATTTATTTTTAAGTACCATACATAGTCCCTAATAGGCTAATATGTAGGATAACTTGTATGTCTACGCAATGGGCAACTTATCTTATCATTAATTAACTACTCAGTAAGTTGCATAAAATGTTATAATGTCCCAAAATTGACTGGTATCCCAATTTAGTTAAATATAAACAAATTCAACATAAATAGCTCATCAGTCAATTTTAGGTGTTTTACTGATCTTGGCAACTCTGTTAGACATTAGACTTTCACATGACTGCTAAATATATTAGCAAGTGGAACATGCAATTATACTATTCAAAGTTTTTTTTTTTTTTTTTTTGAGCGGCAACTCATTCTTTCTTTCTTGAAATTTGGATAGTTTGTTAATTAATTAAAAAAAATCAAATTTTCTCTATTTTGTAAGGCACTTACAACAGTTATATAATAATTTAAAAAGAATTTTGAAATGTGTATGAAGGAGAAATTTCTAATTTATATCTGATATAAATATATCACAGGACCTTTTCGTAATTTCATTTCTATACATGAGATTATAATGTCTATACCTGATATATAAATTTCTTTATTTATATCTACTAATACTTGTATCTGATGTAACAATAGTTATATCTGGTATAACAATACGTATATTTGAGATCTCATTATCCTGATATAATTTATATCATGTATGAATTAGAAAAATCTCATGTACGAAGTATCTTATTGCCACACGACCATACTATTTGATCTATCCAAAACAGAAAATTCCAACAGGAGTAATTATCAAGGGAAACCGATATATTATGTACAAAGCAAGTTGTGTATTTGATTAAAATTTTCATCATGCATTACAAGAGGGACACATTGCTAATATAACTTCTATTAAGGAGTATAGTCCTCTAATTTATGTACGATGTTTTGATAGATCTTCTGTGCACAATAGTATTTAGAGATATCAACAAACTGATCTCATGTATAGAAAATAAAAAACAAGTATTAATTTCAAATCAAACGGGAATAGAGAATCAATATAAAAGGGTTTTTTTTAAGGAAGTTTAAAGGTAAAGTCAAGCTTTTTATTTTCAAAAGTCAAATAGTTGAATTAAATTGCAGATGAATTGATATCAAAACTATAAAACATGTTCTCCATTGTATGCAAGCATTTTAAGACATAAGTAAACGTTATAATCATATATCTAATGTATAAAGTGAGGTTCCATCTTATTTATATGACCTTTTAAAAACTTATTTTAGTTATGAAATTATTCTTATGTAATCTTTATTTTCCTAATCTTATAATATTTGATCTTATTTGTTTTTTTTTTCTTGAAATAAATGAAAAAAGCTCAATAGAACGAGGGCCTTAGAGGCACAAAAATTCGTCAAGTGTCGCACTACGGAATTACGGATGATCCAAATAAGCATAGACGTGCCAATTCAAACAAGATGAAACAACAACAACAACAACAACAACAACAGAGATTTATTTTGTGAGATTTATTTTGTATGAGCTTTAAGATCCATAAAATCTATTATAGTTTTGCTGTTTATGAATGTCCAACATTATTTATGCATAACATCTATCATAACTTACACAATATATCTTATAAATACTTAATAGTATAGCTATTAATTGGGGTGCTCCAATTGGGTTCGGACCAAGTCATGTTGGGTTTCGGGTCATATTTTGGTCGGGTTATATTAAATAAAGTCTTTATCGGGTCAAGTTTGGACTTAAATTAAGTTTAGCTCGGATCAAATCATGTCGGATTATTTACCTTTTTGGGTACAAGTCGGTTCAGTTCGACCAATTTGGGTTTGGTTGAATTTCAGGTTTGGGTTGTACTAACTTGGGTTTTAGCCGGGTTTGTGGTGGATAATTTCGAGTATAGGTCATATTTAGGTCGAATATTATCGGAACGGATAATTATCAAGTCGAATAGTACCGAGATTGACTCAAATTGAGGCGTTTAGTCAACTATTTTGGGTCCAAATATGATTTTGGTCTTATAACTAACATGATGAAACATTAAGTTTTAGATGAAATTCCATCCCTTACAAAAGTAATAAAACATTACATAATGTTCAATCAAAGTTAGGTCAAATAATTATTAAGTGGAATGTTATATTATGCAAGTTAATTTTGGGTACTTCATAAAAAACATGTTAATCTTTCTAGGAAAAAAACAAATTAGAAAAATCCTGTACATCTAATAATCCGAATCATACTTGAAATTTGTAACAAAAAACTTATTTTGGTAGGGCCTCCCAATTATGTTAGTTGGTCGAAAGTCATTAAGATGTATTATTTGATCCATCATACAATATTTTTTTTATATATTTTTCAAAGTAAAATTCAAAAATATAATGGAATTTCTCCAAAATCAGGTTATAAGTTATTACGACTTTAGTCAATAACGGATTGGATTAACAACAAATCAAAATAAAACGGGTCATGGATCACAATAGGCCGAGTTTATAACCGAATATCTTGGGTTATAATCTATTTCGGTTATAAACAGGTCGGGTGTAATTTTGGGTTTGCTTCATTGTCAAGTCGGTTCTAGTCGGTTATCGATTTATATCGGGTCGGGTGCAGGTTTGAGTTTGGGTCAAATAATATAATATAAAGTCGATTGTCAGTTAATATCAAATCGGGTTTATGTTGAATTACATGTTATCAATTTCACATTTAAAATAGGTATAAATCGGGTTCAAATTATTGCAGGTTCAGATCGATAATTTTGAGATCAAGTTAATTTTTAACAACTCTACTACTTAATAGTTACATTATTAGATTCGTATACAAAATATTTTAAAACAATATCCACTAAGTAATATTAACATTCACAAATTATTACTTTTTACCTTTTTTTTTTGTACTTTTAAAGATATTATCAAATTTTCTATTAATAATTGATTTTATCTATAAAAAGTCAGTTAAATAGAATTTGACATAAATGTAAAAGTATACAAAATTAAAACAAAGACCACCCGGGACCCACCGATTCCTTTATATATTAATGAATCATCAAGTTGTTCATAAATTAAGAGTTATACGGTGTTCATGTGCCGTTCAAGCCCATACATAAAAGATGAGCTTTTGGATTTCTTCATTGTCGGTTAATCTATGACACAAACGAACAAGCTATACTACTACAAAACTTATTTTACACCAAGTGTTTCTATTCATATTTGTTTTATTTGTTTTACAAAATGCAACCTACCAAGTTGTATTTTTCAAGAATTTGCTTTAACATAAATACGTGGTATCATATTTCCTATTTGAAGGGGAAATGTTCACGACCTTAAATTTGGCTAAATACAATCATATCCATCAAATACCATATTACATGAATATGCAATCAAAATATCCAAAATATTCAAATTACAAAGTTGAAATATGGTGTAATACCCTAAAGAATAGAATATAAGAAAAAAAAAGAGACAACCCAATAGTTTCATATTAAAATTATTAACTCATAAAAAAGAAGATTCAATAACTATGTTCAAAAGTTATAAGGTGTTATCAATATTCATGGGCTAGATTTTTTTTTTGACATATCAGTAATGAACAAAGGTGCAAAATAGTAGTTTTAACAAAAGCAATGATGATTTTGGGCTAAAGCAATTCTTTTATGAGCCTTTTTTTTTATCCTATCCCGATTTACTTTGAAAATAGAACAGGATTGGAAGGACTCTCCTATGCTTTCGATTTTGATAATTGTATTATTAGCTATTTGAATGATAAGAGGGTCTTTCATATGCAGGTAGGATATTAATTGAGCTGAATCGAAGAGAATATAGATTGTATGCAAAAAAAAAAAAATTAAGGTTTGAAAAAATGGAGGAGAAGAAAGAGGATATAAATCAGAAAAAGGAGGATATAATACTTACCATACTATCTATCATCAAGTTTATGATCTAGTATTTCTTACAATTTCTACATATTTGTTCCTTTATAAATAGGGTCAAGTTTTATTAGAATTTTTTACTTCATGTTAATGAATATCTTACTTCGATCCATTAAAAAAATTTAGCAACATAATTCCGTGAATACTAATGCATTTAATGGTTAACAACTTTTCAAATGTAAAGTAAATAACCATTGAATAGTAAAATTTGAGTTAATACTTGTAAGTGTAGTGAGAAATAACTTGAATATATAACTGAGTTGTCTGAACACTCGAGATAGATGCTAGAGGGCGCATATGCATTTAGCACTGCTCGTTCAACACACGACACACCGGACACATCTTGAATTCTTGATACATATTTAATACACCAAATAATATTATGTATCATTCTAGTGAAAACTCAAAAAAGACATAATTGTGACAAACTTTAGATACTTACCAAAATTCTGAAAAGTTCAGCAAAGGGGAAAACAAAAGAAGAAAGGCAATGGCATCCATAAATATACCAAAATAGAGTACAAAGAAATGTCTACTCTTATGATACATTGATTGAGAAACCTTCCCTTAACTTAAATTACTACCCACAACTAATCACTTTTTATTCACAAACTCATGTTCACCAAATTTAAGATCATTCTTTCTCCAATCTATATCGTATTATATTTATATTCGTATCCATTTCGACGCTAATTAATGTAAGTAGCTAAATCAAGATAATTATCATAATTGGGACACAAGTGGATAAAGGCATTACACATCCATATTACATAAGAGGGGAAACGTGAGAGTGGAGAAAGAAAGAAGTGAGGTATCCATATAATGAATGTACCATGTAGTCATGTAGATGTGAGCATAGGGGGGACATGTGAAAGAGAAGGGCACAAGGCAGAAGAAATGAGGATAAAATGGACAAAGACGCCCGGAAATATAGGGGGTTGTGCAAAAAAGCGAATTTTATTCACTTCTAGTTTTGTTATTATTATTATGACCTACTACTATTATCGCTATTTTCTTTTTACCCAACAACTCCATCCCATTTACTTCACTCACTCACTCACTCAAATCCCCCCCTCTTTTTCTCTCATACTGTGCCTCTCTGCCACACATCACAGGCATACAGCAGCAGCCCCTCTCAGTCTCAGTCTCAGCAGCAGCATCAGTCTGCAACCACTGCATACAAAGCAACACTCTTTGGCAGATATCATCAAATTATCATTATTATGCAAAAAGATCTATAAATTAAAAATCTCAATGACTCCAAAGTTTTTATCTTTTTCACATCCCCATTAATTTCTATCTATACCCATCTCATAAAACCCCAAAAAATCCTTGATTTGACACCTTAAATCTCACTATTCGTAGTGAGAGAATGTGACACTTTCTAGAGAGAGAAATTGAAGTGTAGGTTTTTTGTGAGGGTTCTTCTTCTTCTCCTTTTAGCAATGCAGTGGGTTCTCAGTTTAAGTACCTGTCTTACCTAAGTTAATCCCTCTTGTAGTAACCCTCACTAATGCCCTATTCTTGACACTTCTCTTCGCTTTCTCTCTCTAAAAATACTCCACTGTTTCTCTCTCTCAAAATACCCTGCTATGATGGGTGTCCTTATTGACTTGAACACTGTCAATGAAGATGAAGAAGATAACACTAACTACAATTACCAAAATACCCTTCAAAGTCTCTCCCCTCCAAACTCGTCCTCTGTGTGTATGGAGCTGTGGCATGCTTGTGCTGGTCCACTCATCTCTTTACCCAAGAAGGGTAGTTTGGTAGTTTACTTGCCTCAAGGTCACCTTGAAGAGCAACAACAGAACAATAATCTGCCTGAATTTTGTGGGATTAACACCACTACTCACGCTCCTAATCATAATTATGATACTGCTAATCATACTTTTGATTCTCACAAAATTAGTATTCCTCCTCACATGTTCTGTCGTGTTCTTGATGTCAAGCTTCATGTAAGTTCCACTTTTTCTGATACCCTCATTTTAATTTAGTGTGTCTTTTTCAAGTATTTTTTTGGGAAATTTTTTGGGGTTTAATGTCCCAATTTTGGGTAACATTGGGTTTAATCATCGAGCATAAAGAGAGTCTCGAAGTCTATTAATGTAGACAAGATTTGATCTGGCCTTGGCTACTAATTCTGGGTATGTTCTGCTTTATGCAATTTGTTAGTTCTAATTAGTTGTGTGAAGTTTTTTGGGGTTGGCTTTTTGAGAAAGTTTGCTTTTATTGGGTATAATTGTTTTATTCTTAAATGTGTATGAAAGTTGGTTTTGAATGTAATGTATATTTTTGGGGATTATTATTTATTTAAGTCTGGGAATTTGAAAATTTTTAGTGCTAGTTGATTATTAATAATAGTTTTTTGTTTGTTCCTTAAAAACTAGGGCGTTCCAATTTGATTAATCAGTTTTGGAATGTGTGCTCATTTGTGGTAGGCTGTAGTGACAACGGATGAGGTTTATGCTCAAGTTTCTCTAATCCCAGAGAGCCAGGTATGATTGTGTAGAATAATCATCCACTATTTTTGTATAAATTGTACTTTGACTGCTATACTTTAATCTTCACTTGATGCATAAAATATGATAATTAATTCACATTTCATGGTATCCTAATTAAGCCGTGTTTGTTGTTGCTCCTATAGTTTTGTGCTTTAATTAAACAATGTTGGTTCTGAATTTCTGTCAATGTTTTGTGCCTTTCTTTGCTGCTGCTTATAATTGGAGTAGGTTGAGGAGAAATTGAGAGAGAGTGAGACTGAACTGGAGAGAGATGAAGAGGATTTTGAGGACATGGTCAAGTCCACAACACCACACATGTTCTGCAAGACCCTCACTGCTTCTGATACTAGCACTCATGGTGGATTCTCTGTTCCACGCCGTGCTGCCGAGGACTGCTTTCCTCCCCTGGTAAATTTAGCTTCATTTTCACCTGAATACCACCTTTTATATGTGTACTTATTTTGCTTATGATTTTTTTGATGAATTGCTGGTCTTTTGAAGATTTTTTTTTCATGGGCAATTTTGTGTGTAAATGGTATAGGATTACAAGCAGCAGAGGCCATCTCAGGAGCTGATTGCAAAAGATCTGCATGGACTAGAGTGGAGGTTTAGGCACATTTACAGAGGTACATTGGAGGTTAGGGGCATTGAGTTCAATTTTCTAGGTCCTAGGTCTCATATACTTGGGGTTTCATAAAAAATTTAGTTGTTTAAAGCCAATGTTTGCTAAGACCTAGGGACATTGTCCCCCAATTTGCATACTGTCTACCTAGTAGTTGTGGAAACTCTCATTATGAAATTTCCCTTTCGATGAATTTATTAGTATGATGGTTCAAAGGTCTGGACTTGGGTTATTGTAATGGCTTTTTGCATGTTTTCAAGTCTGATTAAAAGATTGTTGGGTGTACAGTTTAATGGTCTAAATGTCGAATGTTCAAGGGTTTATTGCTTCTCCCAAACTATGATTAATCTGATTATTAATTTAACCTGAAGTACTCGTGTCAGATACTCAACAGTATAGTTGTACATGGGTATGCTCTTTGGACTAAAACATGGATTTGTTTCGCAAGATAGCCGACTCAGATGCAACCAATACCTGAAATTGGTTTATCATTAGCCTTTCTTTGGTAAATTATTGGAAGATGATGTGTTTACATTTTATTTAATTTTTTTCCCTGTGTTTGAGCAGGCCAGCCACGGAGGCATTTGCTTACAACAGGGTGGAGTGCTTTTGTGAATAAGAAGAAGCTTGTCTCTGGAGATGCAGTGCTCTTCCTCAGGTGGTACATTATTTTTTCTTTAAAGAGATATTTTTATGATTGATTTGATATTTGTTCTTATCACATTATGTTTTGAAATGATAGAGGTGCCGATGGAGAGTTAAGGTTAGGGATCCGAAGAGCAGTTCAGCTGAAAGGATCAGCTTCTTTTCCTGCTCTCCCCACTAGACCAATGAACCATAACAGTGTGTCGGCTGCATTTGATGCCATAACTTCTAGACGTGTTTTCAATGTCTGCTATAATCCAAGGTATTGTTGGAATCTTTATCATTATTCCCTTAGTTGTAATGTTGCTGGGTTCCCTCACCATTCTTCTGTAGAAAGACCCCCAAGTTTATCAACTTGTGTTTGGTCTTTTCTGTTTGCTTGGCAGTTATCGTGTTTCTTTACTTACCAGAATTATTACACTAGAAAATTGCTCTCATAATGCTGTATATGTATGTCCCACTGGAATATTATTTAATTCTGTGCTGTCAAGCTCTGCTATTCTTGCCACATGTCATATCATCTTCAACTTTATTAAAACTCAAGATAACAATTTTATCATAAGGCAAATGTAGCTTTTGCCGAGAAAGCTTTGCATTTGTCTTGCTATGAATAATTCTGAATTGCTGAGTTACTTTTGTCTTGCTAATCATGATGGCCATGTACAATGTAGGTGCTGTTTTTGTACCATATTCTTCAACTGAATCTTATCTATGCTGTAGAAAATGACTGTAAAGCTGTATGAGAATAGCAGCTCATCAAGAAGGCAGGTCTTGTGTATGCAGATATTCTTTGTTTTACTTGGACTGTGTGTAATTCAACTAGAAGCCTATATTGTGTTATGATGGGTTGTACTTTATGTCACACTCACTTTATGTCAAATCATACCAGAAAGTAGAAGTCTTCAACATTATTGTACCTGATTCTTGTCTTTAAGTGCAGGTCACTGTCGACAAGTACATGAGAGCACATGGTTGAATGTTACTTCTTGATATGTTGAATGTCTTTTAAGCATCCTTTCTATCTTGTAGGGCAAGCTCGTCTGAGTTCATTGTACCATACCGGAGGTTCTTGAAGAGTTTGGATACTAATTTCAATGTGGGAATGAGGTTCAAAATGCGTTTTGAGGCAGAAGATGCTGGTGAAAGGAGGTTAGAAAATGCCTTCATACATGCTTTGACAGTGTTATAATGTTAGGTTTCATGGCGACATCTTACTTGTGATCCTGCTCCTGCAACAGGTACACTGGAGTAGTTACCGGAATAGCTGAGTTGGATCCAATTAGATGGCCTGGTTCGAAATGGAGATGCTTAATGGTATGCATGTAATGGAAAATCATTTGTATTCTAATTATTTGGTGCACATCTTCAATTGATAAAAACTGTGATTGGACATTTTTTCTGAATTTTTTTTATTGGACTTGAAGTCATAATTTTGTTGTTCTGCAGAAAATTTTGGAGATTATAATAACCTGCAAGCTTCTTTCTCTCCAGAAGTTTATTGTTTAAAATGATGATTGAAAGAGAATGAACAACTTCCATTGAACTCCATGAAAGAAATGATGGATTAAAAAAGAATTTACTCACCTTCTCCCTCCTTCCTCGCAGTAGTCTCTTGCAGTTATCACCCTTCCTTATTTCTGTGGCTTCCACCCTTCCTGCTTTTTCTGATAATCTGGATTGAATTGGCAAATTAGTGCATCATTTTTTTCAACTACTTGACTATTGCATTTTGTCACAGGTAAGGTGGGATGATGTAGAGGTTAACCGCCATGGCAGAGTATCTCCTTGGGAGATCCAACTAACAGGTTCGTTTCCGAGCCCCAGCTGCATAATGGCCTCTGGTCTAAAGAGGAGCAGAGTTGGTTTGCCATTATCGAAGGCCGATTTTTCAATTCCAAGTAGGTCTTTCATTTCAGTCTTTGAGCAAATAACCGACTCTCTTTACCTTTTTCCTTTTTTTTTTTTTTTTTTTTTTTTTGGGTGGTTTCACAATTGATGCACCTTATCCTTTGATTCTGTGAAGGTGGAGTTGGAATGCCAGACATTGGAGAATCTTTAGGATTCCGGAAGGTCTTGCAAGGTCAAGAAAATTTGGGTTCTCGTTCTGCGTATGATGGTAATGACAACCCTCATCCCTCCCCATCTGATCCAGGAAGATGCTTTTCTAGCTCCGTTCATCCAGGTGATTTTGGCAGGACTGCCAAAGGCATAGGCTTCAGGGAATCATTCCAGTTCCAAAAGGTCTTGCAAGGTCAAGAAATACATCACTCAAGTCTGGTTCAAGTTGATGGTTTTACATCATCAGCCAACCGGAGGCATGAGGGTGGTGGGGCCCTTGAAATATACGAGGGAGTGCAAGTGCCTAACTGTGGAAACGGGTGGCTTAGGGCACAAGTATCTTCACCATCTTCTGTATTGATGTTCCCACATCCAAGCATTCCTGCATATAATCCTCTAAGCAAAGCCAGTGATGAGTTGGTTCCTGCTGGTAAAGCCAGCTGCAGGTTGTTTGGATTTTCCCTCATTGAGGGGGAACTTGGGGTGGATAAAGAGAGAAAACATAATAGCTCATTCCCACCTTCCGAAACTTCGTTTTGGCCTCTGGTTGAAGGGCAGCCATGCTACAAATCTCCATCTGTGACCAAAGTTGGGAGTAAATGTCCTGGAACAAATGATCTATATGCTGTAAGAGATATGCTTCTTGATATAACTCTTTGAATTGTACGTGCCAGCCTTAACAGAATCTAGACCACTTCTGGGCTTTGAATAAATCAATGGTTCGATGACCCAGTGACAGTTTGCTAGGAAATGTGCAGAACGCTTTGGCTGCAATATCTGTTTTCAAGTCACAGGCCTCACAGCTGGAAAAAAAGTCTCAAGACGTTTCTCTTCAGTTTAAATTGTATTCAAAAGGATTTGTAATTTTCTAATTTGTTTAGCGTAGACCAAAACTAATGATGCATGTATTTATTTCTTTCCCCTTGAAGATTAGATTGTAATATCAATCACATATTTCTCCCAGATAATTGCAATGTATTTATTTCTAGAAAAATTTCAGTGAAAACATTCAGTAGCAAACAAGTAACAGTACAATAGCTGAAAGTACAAGAGCTTAATATACTGCATCATGCACTAGGCAGCTCTTGTTAAAGTCTTTGCATCAGAGTTGACTCTTGAGGAGACTAGTATGGTTTCCATGAAACTAGAGATAGTGTCTGGAGCATTCTTTTATCTTCGTGTTATCCACTACTCTCTGAATTTCTCTGGAGCCGAACACATTGTCACAGGTGGAAAAACGACAATGGCAAGGCAGCGGGGACGAATGTCAGTGACACACCTGTGAGCCAGCTTTCTACAGGGAGCCTGTGAAGCAACAAACTACTGAGGGTGGCTTGTGCAAACAGTGGACTGTAAGAGGTGGAGCTTATTCAGACGAAGACGGTTGAGACCTGAGGGAAGTGACAGCAGTAAACTTCTGAGAAGCCACCGCTGTGAAGTGTTAGGTGTATCTTATGCTTCCTGCTTAATTTGGCATGCATTGTGCAGCAAAGAGCATTTATAGAATGAATGTTGAAATTAGACAAGCATTTACCCTTTCTCATTATCACGTTATGGAGTGGCTTTTTGATTCTTTACAACCCGAACTGTCTCCCAAGAAGAAGGGTCAAACACTTGATTTCATATACGAAACAAACCCTATGTAGTGGTTGGATTTCGAATGTTTTGGGGAGTTTAGTAGGTCGAGGTAACAACAGATTGCAACTTCCAAATAAGTGAATCCTATTTGTTTTTAAGAGTATGTTTCCAAATAAGTGAATCGTATTTGTTTTTAAGAGTATGTTCTCCATTGTTGTAATGTTATGACTAGTAACTACTCTCTATGTCCCTTCTTATATGCAACTTCCAAACATTTGTTACTTTTAATATGTTGAGTGGTTAAGTCGGGATTGAATTTTTTTTTTATTACCAATAATTGTGCTTGTGTTAGATAAAATTGGACCAACTCCCTTTTTTATTTGAGTCATTTATGTTTCGGATTTAGTTCTAAGACCCATCAGTTTAATCTTATTTTTAGGGCCAATTTATGTGTAAGATACATATGGTTATATTTGTTCAATTTATTTTCAGGAATTTATAACATATTCCTATTAGAATTAGATCAAAATAGACTTTTAATTATGTTTGCTTAATGAAAATATCTCTAAAATCATATTAGTTAAAATTATGAAAATTATAAATTTGGGTAGTACTTATTAAGATGACTACAACAAGATCCTACCTAATAATATTTTTTTTTTCTTATTTTAGCGATATACAAATCGGTTAATATTACATAGACAAGCAAATCGATGTACATTAGATAAGCCAAACCAAATCAGATAAAAACATGAAAAATGCAAATAAGGTAAGATAAGGTGAAAGAACATAGCCTTAATTTAGAATTATTTTGAACATTATCCTGGCCTTCTGGCTTAGATGAAAAAGAAACTCCAACTACAGAAAACTAAAATGGGGTTTTAGCAAATCAGTAGCCCAAGCGATCCCTACGTACCTTATGGGTGTATTTAAGATCCCTGAGGGCCTGTTGGATGAGATTCACTCTATCCTAGCTCGTTTCTAGTGGGGCCATGGTGGTGTCAACAAAATTCATTAAAAAGCATGGGATTCTTTATGTCTACCAAAAGCTCAAGGGGGATGGGTTTCCGAAATCTCAAGGTGTTCAATCGAGCTTTATTGGCAAAACAAGGATGGAGGCTGATTCATGGAGGTGATTCTATTCTCTACCAAGTGTAGAAGGCTAGATATTTTAAGCATTCATCGTTCCTAGATGCTAGAAGAGGTTTTGATCCGAGCCGCACGTGGAGAAGTATTTGGGGTGCCAAGTCGCTGTTGTTAGAAGGACTCCGTTGGAGAGGCCTCGACAACATATTAAGGTATGGTAGGATAAATGGATCCCCAATGAGTGGGGTAAGGAAATACCATCGCCTCCACCGAATAGATTGCATGACCTAGATTTGACTGTCGATGCGTTGATAGATTCTTTGAGGTTGCAGCGGGATGAGCGAGCGCTTGAACTCCACCTATGCCATGAGGATGTAGAGAGAGTATGGGAAATCCCCTTGGTTAATACGAGGGATGTGGACAATCACTATTGGGACTCACTACATATGGTGAGTTCTCGGTGAAGTCGACATATTGGTTGGGATTGTTAGGAGGTGGGCTAGCGGGGGATGCGGGTAGTAACTAGAGACGTATTTGGAGCATGAAGGGTCCCCCGAAGATGCAACATTTTGTGTGGAGGGCATGTTCAAACATGTTAGCAGTAAATAAGGATATGGTGAGGAGACATATGAGGACTAACATTACATGTCAACCGGTGCAATACTGTTGAGGAATCCATTCCCCATGCGTTGTTCAGTAGCGAGGGCTCCAAATGCATTTGGGAAGGAACTACTTTTTGGTAGTTAATCCAAGAGGCGCCTGAAGGGGATTTTCTAAGTATGCTTGATAAAGTGACTGATGTGATTGGCTATGATCATGTCCGACAGTTTGCAACATAAGCTTAGGCTGCATGGACAAGTCGAAATCTGTCAATTTTCCAAGATGATTCCCATGATCCACGACAAGTTACAACAAATTTCACTAAGCATATCTTGGATTATGAAGGGTATATAGTAAGTGTTTAGGGTATGAAGAGGGAGTCGGTGGTTTTTTTAGCAAGCGATTGGTTGAAGCCCGAGGTAGGAGTTGTCAAGGTGAATGTTGATACGGCTATCCTTCACAACAAAGAGATAAGTTTGGGGGTCATTGGGAGGAACTTGCAGGGAAAGGTTATTATCTTGGCTGTGAAGAGGGTCCGAGGGGCTTGGGATGCGTCTATAGCAAAAGCAGTGACACTGTTATATGGAGTGGATATTGCTAGATGTTATGATTTTTCTCGGGTTTGGTTAGAGAGTGATGCTCTTGGGGTTGTCCAGAGAGTTATCAAAAGTAGGGAGGGGTTTGATTATGTTTCGCACTTGATTAAGCGTATTATTAGGTTAGTATTGTTGTTTTTTTTCTTTCTGTTGCAGTCATGTTAAAAGGGAGGGTAATATTGTGGCATACCTCTTTGCTAGATCTTGTGTATCGGGTGTATCTGAGCGTATCTGTTTTGGTCCTTTTCCGACTAGTATTTTAATGCTTGTGGAGATGGACCTTTCGTAATTTATCCTACTGGTTGGTTTTCTAAAAAAAATGGGGTTTTTATCATGTCTTAAAAAATATTAATTAGAAGCTAGGCTTAGGAAGATCTTTCACTCCCCATCTCTTTTGCCACAAAAATATTTTACTTAGGTACTAAATTGATTTATTTCTCCTAAATACATTTAATTATTGTTCTTGTTGTATTGTATTATCTTCTCAAAATCTTTGTTTTACAATGTTGTTATTTATTGTCACATACATTAACAGAGTATCCCTAGTAAAAGAGACAAATTATAGGCACAAGCATGAAATATGGTAGCTCTAATTATAAAGCAGTTGCCTTTTGAAGTTTTCATATTATGATAAATGATCTTGTGGTACAAGTCACATATGTCAAACTAAGAATCCTCAAAATCAGCAAACTAATGATCACCAAAGTCAGCAAATTAGCAAGAGTCAAGCAACGAAGCAATTAAGGAACAAATTAGATCAGTAGGTCCATGGTTCAATGCATAACAAAAACTCACAAACACTTACAAAATTACCAAGAAACTCACCTATAATGGAATATGATGCTAGCTTAACGTACACGTTGTTGCAACTCTTAATTGAGTTAAACTCCAACAAATCCCCACCCACTAAACTGTCCAATTCGATGGTTAGTCTATTAGAAAAATTCAATCAAACTAATGCACTTAGCCATAAGTGGCAGGGGTAAGCTAAGACATATCACCGTTGTACCCCCCCAAGTAAATCCGACCCGAAATACACATTATGGGCATAAAAGGATTCACTAGTGATGACATGGATCATCGAAAACATTGACTCTGAATTGGTTAATCATTACTTAGATTTTCCAACAACATACAATATATGGAGGGGCGTTGGGGCAATGTTTATCAATGGGCATGATGCCCTACAGATTTATGATCTATCAATCAAAGCAAACAACATCAAATAAGGCACATATTCAATTGAGGTTTTTTACGGCAAATTAGCCTCAATTTGGAAAGAGATTGATAAAGGCAGCCAAATCCAATGAAAAGCTCGCAAGACATAACAACATACAATGAGATTATCTAAAGAACTAGATTGTATCAAATTCCTTACCGAAATTAATGATCTCTAGACAAGAATAGAAGGGACATCCTTAATCAAGACCCATTACCTACCTTAAAGAAGGCATATGCTACTATCTGGTGAGAGTTGGCCAGGAGAAGAATTATGAAGGGTGAAAAAGCACCGACAATGGAGGCGAGTCTCTCAAGGATAGGGAGTGGGTTACATACCATACATTGGTCAGAAAAGCCACCACTCCAACGAGACGACAAGAAGGCCCAACTATGGTGCACCCATTGTGGAGGAATGATACACACCAAAGAAGGGTACGTGTTTTAAGCTCGTAGGCTACCCAGACTGGTGGCTAGATTCAAAGAAGAAGAGCATTAAACCAAGCATAGGAGGAGTAGTGAAGCATGTGCAAAAGAGTTGTGAGGAAGAGATGAATTGAAGTAGGGAAGGTTAGCAGCAACCACAAGCAAGGAGACGGCCGAAGGTCATGAGGGAATTAGGGTTCTAAACCCTATTATTCGTCCTACTCTTACTTTTAAAATCCAAAACACATGCTCTAATATTTTTGTGGCATAATTAAATAATGCATCAATTGGCCTAATTCCACCCATGACCCAAAGACTTGCAGCCACACTTGATCTATCAACCCAAAAACAGGAAAAATGATAGAAAATTTTAATAGACCAGGAGTACATAGACAAAGGTGCTCCAAAGTAAAATAAAATGAGCAATTTTAAGAGAAAATGAGTAACTTTAGAGAAATTAACAATTTGAGTCAAATGAGTAATTTTAGAGAAAATAAATAATTATAAATTAAGTAGGCATTTGAGCACATTTTGAAACCGTTAAGGAAAAAATATGAATTTAAGAGTATATTTGTATATTTTTTAATTTAAATCATCTAAATTTAGTAATAATCCTTATATGCTTGAGATTATTTGAGCATATAATATGAAGGACTTATATGGTTAAAAACATTTGAATATAAAATGAGTATCATATCAATAATAATGCAATTTAACTGAATATATGTGACCGACTCTTTTATACTTTACATAACTTGTTAAATTTCTTATTTCGAGGTGAACATAATTTTTTTTGCTCTTTTAACAAATAAATATATAAATTATAGCTCATCTATTAAATGAGCGCATTAACTTTTTGCACTATTTAAAAAAAATCAAAATTATTCATTTTCACTCATAATTGTTCATTTAAATTCATAATTATTCAATTTTCTGTTCATTTGACTCAAGATTGTTACTTTTCTATAAAATTGTTCATTTTCTTCTAAAATTGCTCATTTTACCCTTGGAAGCACCTTCTTGTATGTAATTCCAGGTGTAGGATAGATTTGCTAGAAAAACGAGTAGCTATAGCCCAAAACCCAAAAATTTAAACACAAAACCCAACCTGATAGCCTATTGCACTCCCATAAAAAGTGCCATGTAGAATTTGCGTTCATTCCAATTTTAATCAACTCTGTTTTGATATATTCAAAGTGTGTCCTTAACATAGTAATCATATCACTGTACCTGAATTTTTTTTAAACATTCCTAAAGTGAATAGTACAATATAAAAATTAAATTATTGAGGTCTAAGATGGAATTCGTGTTTAGGCAGCCCTAGCATGAGCTCGATCAACTTGATCTCGATTTACCTTGTGAATAAAGAAAAGTTGAAAAGAAATACCTATTTCTCTAATCCTAGAAATCATATTGGTTATTTCAAAAACTTGTGGGGCGCTTGAACGCATGCAATCTATTGAAATTGCTGAATCGGATAAGAGGCAAACTAAGGGCTAGTTTTTTTCCTTGCACTAGGCCATTGATGCTGAAGAAGCTATACCTGAGCTTCCTTTTCTTATTATATCCATTTTAAAGCAGATTCAATTTCCCATCCAACTCCTACATAACCTGACTTTTTGTTCCATGCTCCATCTACTTGAATGGTGCCAAAAACTTCATGGGAAGAATTGGATCTTCATAATGGTACCATGTCTAATCCCTGTGGGGGTCAATTATTGAGCTCTGGTGGGTGTAGGAATTGTAGGAATTTTAAGCTTTCTTCTGAGAAAGGGGCATTTTTAGCAATGTAATCATAGATTTTAGTTGAGCATCTGCTTGTGTCTCTTTCTTTTCAGTTGAAATTTTTTTCATTTCTTGTGGTTCGAAGGGCCCAAATAGTATAAATGAATAATATAATATCTTGCTTTGAATTTTGTCCATGCTATAGAATAGCTTGACATGGGATGAAAGCGAGCCCACAAAGGGATGATTTTCATTAAAGTTTGAGCAGATCCCTAAGAAGCTACTCTGCCAAACTTGTATTGCAAATGGACATAAATGAAAAAGATGGTTTATGTCCTCTTCCTTTACTCCACACTCCTGGCATTAAGATAGTATGTCTAGAAGGCCTCTTTTGTGGAGTTGGTTCATGACAAGAATCCCTTTGTAAGAAATCTTCCAAAGGAAAATAAGCCATGTGGGTTTAACTTGGATTTTTCATAAAATTTTGAATAGGGTTTTGGTTTCCTCTGAAGATTAAATCTCATTTGCAATTGAATCCTTAGATCGAAGGAAAGCATAACAAGTTTTCAATGTGATTTTACCAGATTTATGGAATAGCCAAAACAGGAAATCATTGTTATTCAGAATTGGAGGTTCCATTTTGAGAATCTCTTGAACTGTTTTCCCTTCAAATATCCTGAGGAGGTGTGGCATCTTCCATTTTCAAGAATCCTTGTCTAGTGAATCACTAACCCTAAGGCTGGATACTTGTGAGGAGCGAACACTAGATCGGTATTTGAGTGTTTTTCCATTAACCCATATATCCAGACATGCTTGGGTTAGGTTGCCATTTCCTTTTTTCCAACCACTACCCTTGAGAATCAAATTTTCCATATCTTTTGTAAGCTCGAGAAGATCCTTGAGCTTTTGATTCTAAGATTTTTTTTCCTGAGAGTTGTGCAAATTGGGATTTGGCGGAATACATTATGGAGACCAAAAGCTATGGATTGCAAGGCATGCACTGAATTTGCTTCATTAATAAGGCTTTGTTTAATGTTGCTACTTCTTGAATGCCTAAACCTCCCATTCCTTTTGGGAGTGTGGTGATTTTTCTTTTGACTCAATGAATTCCCAAGTTGGTTTGTTTTGCCCATAAAAACTGGGTTATGAGGGAATCTATGTTGGAAGTAATTGACAAAGGTAGTTCAATTGAAGAAAAAATAGCACTTGTTATTGAAATAAGTACCGAGTAAAATAAGATAAGTTTTTATGGAATGGAAAGTATAATTGAGTTCCAGCTTGTAATTTTGGCTAGTATCGTATCAACTATGTACTGGAAGTGTTTCTTTTTGCTCCCTAAGATGCCTATCAGGGCTCTCAAATGATTTTCAAAGGACTCTATTGATTGAATTTTGAGGAAGGATTTATAGACATTACGATTGTCTATTGAGACATTTAGGCTGAACTTAAGAAAGGATTTGTTTAGGTTTAGTTAAAGGAAAATCGATTGAGGATGGTTGCTACGGATTGACAGGTTGAGGTGGAAGATTTGAAAAAGAGTAGGGCATCATCCGTAAAAAGATGTGGTTGATTTTAGGGGCTCTTCCAGATATCTTGATGCCTTCAAAATAGCACAAATCCTTGCCTAGATGCAACATGTGACCTAGAATATCCATGCAGAATAGAAAGAGAAAGGGGGATAGGGGTCTCCTTGCCGTAAGCCACAGTGGGAAGGAAAGGATATGAAGCTCTCCCGGTTTAGTAGTGCCCTTAAAGAGACGGAAGATATACATTGTCTAAATAGGAGAATCTAGTGAGAGGATAAGCTATACTACTAAGCACTTTCAGTAAAAATTTCCAATTGACTCTGTCATATGCTTTGCTCATATCCAGATTCAAGGAGGTGAGATGTCCTTTTCCTCTTTTTTTTTGTTGATCATATTCATCAGTTCATGGCAGATGATTGCATTATGGCTTATGAATATTCCCGAGATGAAGGCCAATTGAGTTTCCAGTAATAGGCTGGGAAGGACTCTTTTTAGCCAATTGGCCAAACATTTGGATGCATATTTGTAAATGATGTTGCAGAGGCCAATGAGACAAAAATTGTTGGCTATTTTTGGGAATCTTTTTTTATTTTTAAGCTTTTTAAAAAAAAAATTGAAAAATAATATGCTGTTCAAACTATTTTAAAAAATAAGCCGAATTTAGGGTCGGACTAAAAACGCTGCCTCGGGCAGCGTTATACCTAATAAAAAAACGCTGCCCTGGGCAGCGTTTTGCATGAGGCTGAATTTTGATGGAAATTTTGGGTCATTTGAAAACGCTGCCTTAGGCAGCGTTATAGGTTAGAAAAAAACGCTGCCCTGGACAGCGTTTTTCTTTAGGGGAAAACGCTGTCCAGGGCTGCGTTTTTTCTTAAAAAAAAAAACTAAAAAAAAACTGGGTCTCAATAAAAACGCTGCCCAGGATAGCGTTTTTCTTAAAAAAAAAAAACTAAAAAAAAAAAACTGGGCCTTAGAAAAAACGCTTCCCTGACCCAGAATTCACCCTAAAACCCAGCCCCATGCAAAACGCTGCCCTGGGTAGCATTTTTTTCAAGCTAAAACGCTGCCTTGTGTAGCGTTTTATTTCCGAACCTAAATTGGCTTATTTTTTAAATTATTTTAAATAGTAGCTTATTTTTCGAAATTTTTAATTTTTTTGGTTCAAAAATAAAAAAAATTCTATTTTTGGAGTCTCCACCTTAGCGATCATGACCTGCATCGATTTATTCTATTCTTTTAGTATATGGCCAATAGAGAAGAAGTGGGAGATCACTGAGGGCCAAAATTTATGAAAGAAAGACGAAGGAATTTTGTCTGGCTTTGCCTGACCCTGGAGCTGAATTTCCTTTTATATTTAGCATTGCTGCTTCCACTTCATTCCATTGTAAGGGTTGGAGAAGACCTTTAATCTGATTAGGAGAGAGACTTGGAATATCCATTTCTTGTAGTACAATATTTAATTCAGCATCTTAGGCTTGATCGAGAGGAGATATGCTTACTTGGAAAATGTCGTGGAGGGAGTCCAAAATCAAATGTCGGACCTATTCATTTCCAAATTTCCATTCCCCTACGTTGTCTTTTAAGGCTATATTATTCTTTCGAGACGCTCTTCTCTTGACCTTTGAATCCATCAGCTTTGTAGGAAGATCTCCTTGTACAGTCCATGAGTTTTTCATTCTCTGTTTCTAATATAAGAATTGCATTGAGATTGAATCCCTAACTGAAAGGATTTTATTGATGTAGATATTTCCACTGAGCAAGGAATGAACATCTAACCCTAGGGTTTCTAAGGGTTTGAGAAACTTTTCCAATTTATACCCCATGATTTCTTGTTTTCTAAGCACCATCTCTTGAGTTTCTACGGATGATATCCAGTCTTTAAGATAGGGAAAGGGGGGTGACCCAACCAGAATAAGGTCCCAAGTTGAGTGGATTATGTCTTGGACTTGAGGGAAAAGAAAGCACAATGATTCCAATTGGTAAGGACGCAAGCTAAGGATAAGTTTTGAGGGTCCTCGGTGTTTAGAACTATTCTTGCATGGTCAGATATCAAAATAGGGTGATGGAAGATCCTATTGTTCAAAAATTTGTCGAACCAAGAAGGGGTCATATAGGCTCAATCCAGTCTTTCCAAAATTAGACCCGAGTCTTTCTTAGGTTAGACCATGTATATTTAGGGCCTGAGAAAGGGACATCAACAAGGGAGGATTCTATTTTCCAGTTCACGAAGTTTGCCCATTGGTGATCCTCCTAACTGATCTAAGAAGTATTCTATTTGGTTGAAATCGCCTAATAAGAGACAATCAGAATAAAACTCTAAAAGTTCTAAAATTTTATTCCATACTGAGCTCCAATTTTCCAAAAGTGTAACACCATACACAAAAAGTACACTTAGAGGTTCTATCAAGTTCATCTATTCTACAAACTACTATATTAATAGAGCTATAGATACATACTATGTTCTAGAAGACCAACATAGGATTGCTAAACTTCCTCTAGATCCCGAAGCATTTTGGTTTCGAATAAAAACAAAAACACCAGGGATATGGAGTTAACTAGCCAATGAACATGAGGATATGCAGAGGAGTTGGCATTATTTAGACCTCTATAATTCCATGCTATGCACTTCATAATCTAGTTGGGGGTTGTGAAGGGCCAACCGCCAACCCTGAAGATGTATTCATTGTTTTTCCTATTGGGTGAACTCTATAAGAATAGATGCATTGTCTCTTATTTGAGGAAAACTTAGAGTCAGCATTGCATGCTATTTTGCGAACTGAAATCTTCTTTCATTGATTAACCACCTCACCTGATTGAATCCAGGACCGAGCTAGGGATAAATCACTGACACACGTTGAGTTTTCCACATGAATGTAACCCATTTTTTCTTTCTCAGTTTTCTCCTCTTATCTAACCATTTAACATACTTATAAGTGATTCCATTGCTGGAGATGCCTGAGTCTTGTGAATCAGGGCAATGTGGGAGCTGGTTTGATTTCCTTTTGTTTGTGCCTTGAAGCTCATTGAAGGACTTGGCTAATTCTTCAATTTGATTTCTTAGCATGTGACTATCAATGACTAACCCAAACTGGAATCTGTCCTCATTAGCTAGATGTTCTGGACTTTTGTGTTCTTTATTGCTGCTAGCGAGAGATTCGTTCTCTATTTGCACCTGGAAGTTTTGATAGGTTGGTGGGGAAAACAAGGGAGGGACATGGCCATATATTTGTATGTAGCTTAGAGGTTGTGAAGTGGGGGTCTTGCTCCCTTAATGTAGGGATTAACCCTTAAGCTTGATGTCTATTGGATGAGCTGGCCATCTCCAAATCTCGGTGGGTTATTTTCCCCTATGTTCACTAGACTAACTTCCCTTAAAAAGTCGATAATATCCTCTTCTATGTGCCCTTTACCTTCAGCTTGTTGAAAATCAATTCTTGTAAGAAATTCACCATATTAATCATTGCCCAGACCAAATCTAGTCCCTCTTCCTTGTTGGACAAAGCTGCGATTTTGCCATTCTTCGTTATGATGGTCATGGCGTTAGAATTTGTTCCTCTATTAATGTCTTCGAATTCCTCATTAGTGGGGTGGAAGATCGGAGAATCATCTCCATCATTAGAGGTTTCATTATTATTATTATCATCTTCCCCATTAAGCTCGAACCTCTCAAATTCATGGTGGAAGCCAAGGTGGATTAGGTTTACTCAATGATTGCGGTTTCTGAAGGTATCTACTAGGCCTCTTATCATGTTAGAGTAGTTAGGGGAGGAAGACGGACCAAACACGACAGATAGTCGTCCTCTTTCTAGACTCCCCATACGACCTCTTAACCATCTAGATGCTATGTGATCCAAAACAAAGAAATTTGACATGTAATGGCCAACCAATCCACATTTTTTGTAAAATTTAAAAATGCCTTCGTTCCTAAAATGGATCCATACTACTCTTTCTTCCTCTGCTGGAAGAAATTAAAGCATCCTGATATAAGTGGCTTCGACAAGTCGACGTGAACCATAGCTCTGTATCCTGATCTCCTGGAACTCCCGGAAGATGGTATTCCATCTCGACAGATCCCCAAAAGCTGAAGTGGTGAAGAGAGTGGAGAGCCCATTGCCTGTCCAATTTTTCTAGAGGAAGACCTACCACAAATATCCAAAGTCGAGCCATATCGAAATTCAGATTACCCAATATGACTGATCTTCCTCCATTGCGAAAGGAGGTGATCCTGCTGTCTATCAAGGTTGTTTGAAGATTCAATAATGCTTCGACATCTCTGTCTACGGTGGGTACATATGAAGGCGAAGTATCTACCAAGCCTTTGAACTCTGATGAGACCTATTGTTTGCCACTCTGAGTTAACTGCTAGCTAGACCAGATCTTCAAGTGGAGGCTTGGGTATAAGGTGAATGATTGAGAATTTAGAAAATTGGAGATGTTATGCGAGATTCAAGGTTGCATGCAAAGGATTCCCAAGGAACCCTGAACCGCCTCTTAGACCTCCTAACCCTAGGGAAGGGGTTTTCTCAACTTTGGAGAGAAAAGGTCGTGCCTGCTGCTTGGTACTTTTGCTTAAAAAGAATGCATCAACTTTTTTTTGGGTGAAGCTAAGAGTGCCCAGCTGTTTGGCAAGGCCGTTTCAAACAATGATGCATTCGTAGCATTGAGAAACAACTAAATCATTACATTAGGACTCTTTGATATAATATCCACGGCTTTAACCAACTAAACCAATTAATATCGATTAGAATAACAGACGGTGTAAATCGTTTGTCATGCATGATGAGTAGTGTTTAGTGTGGTGATATACTTTCGATTAATAGAGCCTTCTATTGGCCACCTTATACTAAAATCTTTGAACTTTCGAGAAGTTATATGTCTTGTGTTGTAAGGTAAGAGTAGTATATAGTGGTAGTTTTTTTGGTTGCATATTTCTTAGCTAGTGGTAATGGTCGGCGGAAAACACATATGTGCCTCATTGGATCGTCATCGATATCCCCCACGCACTCCCTAACATGTAAGCAGGAAACACTTAACTATTTTTTTCTTTGAAACTATATATTATACATTTGTGTATAACAACATTTACGTATTAACTTTTTGGAGTTTGGATTGTTAGAGATCGATTAAATAATCCATGGTGCTCTTAACTTGCTTGCTTAGAAGAGGATGAAGTTCAATGTACACGTATTGTCTAATATACTCCCTCAATATAACGAAACAAGATCATTAATGTTGTTTCTATATATCTTTGATGAGGTATTTCCTCGAGTGGAATGCCATGAATCATATGTCTTTTTTTAATTTTTTGACATCTAGAAAAGAAAAAAAGCTAAACATTATTTCTGCCCCTAGGAGTCCCTTTCTATATTTGTTTGTCATGTCATGAGCTTGTGTGACTTTCTCGTTGCCATGAATCATATGTCATGTTTAAGGGGGAGCAAACATAAAATAAACATATATTAAATATCATGTCTCGTCGTAATGTATTGTGGTAATGTACAAAAATCAAAGAAAATTGAACATGGAACTTTTTAAAGTAATTACTAGATTAGTTTTATTCAAATATAACACTAGACCCGATTTTCATAGGGTTGTTTAACTGTTTTTTATGAGTTGTATAAAAGTTTATTACAATTGTGAATTCAGCTTCTTGTAAAAACTTGAAAGAAAAAAAAATCTGTAAAATTTGTTTATACTCCATAAATAAGTAAATCCTATGTTATTATTTAAGAGTAAAAAGTTATATGAAGCCTTCAAATCCTGAATCAAACATTCTAAGAGATTATACTTATTTATTTATTATTTTCTTAAAAAAATCACCCGCTTATTATACCTTTTTACACATGTTTCTACACAAAAAATTTTAAAAATTATAAGAAAATAAATTAACTGTCATCCATAATTTTTATATATACAAACTTCTACTTTTTTAAGTTAGATAAAACTAATATTTTCATGATTAATGTTAAAAACTAGTACTTTTACTCACCAAATCTCTAAATTTTCAAAAATCATAGCCTTAGACACTTGGTAAAATCGCGAATTTCGTCATGTAAGAGTGAAGAAAAACTAGAGATATATGTCAGAGTAGTCAAATAAAGTACATAATGATTTAGTGGCAGAGATATTATGAAAAATGTGTTAAAGGTGTAGGAAACTTGTTGTGAACATACCAAAGTCATAAGGAAAAATAAGGAATTACCGCAAAAAAATCAACGGGACCACTTTTTCCTTCTTTAACTCCTAGCAAAAACAAGTAATATAGTTGTAAAAAAAATTTGATGAAAATAATGGGACAACATATGTGAACAATCTCTATGAGATATGAGACAGCTAAAATCAGAGGAGTGGTGACGATTACAACAAAAATTGATAAAATAATAATAATAAGGTCCTAGCTAGGTAGGTTAAAAAAAGGAACAATGACTAATACAACATAATTTCAATTTGAAAAGAGTTTTAGTGAAATAAGGCATAATTTTTTTTAATTTCAAAGAAATTTGGCATATTTTTTAAAAAAAATTTAAAAGAAATAAGGCATAATTTGTAGAAGAAAAAAGTAGAGAGAAAGACATCATAGAATTAGATAAATTGAATATTTTAAAAAATATTGTATAATAAGTATAAGGGGTTTGATTGTATTTATGACTTATATTTAGGATATATAGAAGACTATATGATTCAATTATATTTTTTATAAAATTAATCACCATATTTTATTCAACTTTATTTATTAATATTGTAGGTTTGTCCAAAACAGAATATAAGTCAAAATATTATGTTAATGTCAATCATCAAACTTTTGTACAAAGTAAAGTAATTAATAAAAATGTATTAAATTCATATTTTTATAAATTTTTCATATATTGACATGGACTCATATTAATATGATTTATTATAAAAGCTTTCGCAGGTTAATGTCGGAATGTCCTTAAAACGTTGTGGTCCTTGTGGATATTGTTGATGGCCTAGCCATAATCTATTGCATGGCTCCTAAGAATACCATTCATAAAATTGGAACTTAGTTTTTTTGATAGTTCATTCGATTTCTTAAGAAAAAGGGTACACTTGGATATAAGCTAATTAATCAATCGGCCAACAATGTAACTATATCTCTTGGCCAGATCATTAGCATTCAACTACCCCCATGTTGTGTACCAACCTTGCAAAAGAGAATCCTTCCTCTTTGCTTTATTGTCTAAGCAAAAAAATCAACTTTTTAAAGATATAAATTTTTAGAAAGACAATGCAAAATATAAAACGTTTAAGGAAATAACACAATTTTTAAAAGACGGGCCATAATAAAAAAATAGGAAAAAAAGGAAGGAGGTGTACTATCTAATACGCAATATTAATATTTATACACACAACTGAAGAAAACAATTAAAACTAGTATAAAAAAATCAAGTAGCATGAGAATATATTTAACAAGATAAACCACCAAAATCTAGGCCATTACATGATAGAATTTCCCTTTTAATTTTGGATATGTAGGAAGTCATCGTCAATGCCTGCGTCATTGCATAAAATTCCAGCAATTACTGACGAAATCCACGACCCACTCACAGTGTACGTGACGCAACTTATGTCATCACACTTACCCCACCTTCTATCCCATAGTTGAGGTACAACTCATTCCTCTCTACAGTATAAGTTCCACCCTTCCCCACCAACCAAACTCCCCTTCTTTCTCCTCTAATATTCCTCTATAGTCTTTTCCCAAAGCTCGTACCATCACATAAGCTGATAACACTCCAATATCGTCACAAAGAGCGACTACCTTATATTATATCATTGTACGTTAAAATATATTGCATATTATACATATATTGCGTTATGCAGGAGGCATTGCCATACAAGAGATGGGAGGCGCTCCCGCCTCTGCCAGTAGCGTGTGCTACCTCCAACAGTGGTAATGCCGGAAACAACAACCCTACGACCACGACGACGGAGACGTTGGTGAAGGAGAACCCGGTGATCGTGTTTGGGAAGCGGGGTTGTTGTATGTGTCATGTGGTAAGGAAACTGTTGCTTGGATTAGGAGTCAATCCTCCTGTGTTTGAGATTGAAACTCATGTTGACGAGTCTATTTTGCTTAGCTCTTTGTCAAATGATAGCTTACAGCTTCCTGTAGTGTTCGTGGGTGGGAAGCTTTTTGGTGGCCTGGAAAAGGTTATGGCCACTCATCTATCGGGTGAATTGGTGCCTCTTCTCAAACAAGCAGGAGCGTTATGGCTATAACAAATTTTTTTAGTTGTAATCATCATATAATATCAGCGTGTCGATTAATTTTAGGGATATATGGTAGTATTTTTATAAAACACATACTTCTATGTACACTATTCAAATATTTGTCTTTTTTTTCTTTTGAAACTTAGACTTAAGGGCTAATATTCGGAATGTATGTAGATCGTATAGTATTAATCTTGCATGGGAAATTATATGAGTGATAGAACATATTATCATTGTCTTGATGAGTTTTATCAAAGATTTTCTTATATATTATATTTATTTTTCATGTTACTCCATTCTAAAAATCGTCTTATTTTTCATTTTGGTCTATTTTAAAAGATTAACCATAAGGAAATATAATAATGGTGTTTATTTAATGGTTTTATACAGGGAAAATATTGAAAAGATGGATTTTTTTTTTCATTTCTTTTATCCCATTTCTATGCACGTTCGTCTCCTAGTCATTTCATCATCAAGGGATTGAGATGATATCATGAGATGAAATATTAATAGGAGAGATCAAGTCGCTGTCTACGTGGCATTAACATTGCAGGATTAGGTTGGTAAAGGTTGACGAGGTCCACCCTTTACGAAATATTGCTATCATCAACCAGTTGGTCACATGCAAATTTCCCTATTGCCGACTCGAATAAATTTGACACCAATTATTTTTGGACGCAAAATAACATTTTTGATTAGACTGTCAACAATAGAGTTAAATATATATTATTTCTTATCATATCATATCAAGGAATCAGGCAAAATTCACAGCGATTCAGCAAGGGATGAGGGAAATCGGAATGGTGAGTGAGATGGGTTTGCTTCGAACAGATTGTGCTCAAGTTCTTGATATTTTCATGAATCTCTCTAATCCACCTAAAGAGCTAAAACATCTTATTAATTATATTAGGGCTGAGACAAGTAGATTTTCTTTTTTTACTTACTTTAAAGTTGCTAGGCCTCTTGTTCAAAGAGCTCATGCTCTCGCTCTATGAGCCAAACCGGGTTCAATTTAATCTTGCTTGTAAGGTAGTTTCTTGTCAAAAAAAATACACTCATACACATGTCAGGTTTAGGCTGAGAAAAGTAAATAAAAAACGCAATAAATTGTCATTACTCATTATGTGGCCTATCACAAATTGTCATTACTCATTATGTGGCCTATCCGCCTATGTAAGGTCGATCTAATAATGTGTGCTAGTATTATCACACCTCCTAGCCTTTGATATGGTACAGTGCATTAGTGTTTTAGTAATTTATGTGGAGGAGAATGTATTATTATTATTATTATTATTATTATATTACTATTATTTATTATTTTTTTCTCTTTTCAAATTGGAATATTATAGATTTTAAAGTCAAATTTTGATTACAAATTTTCTTTAATCTAAATTAAAAAAATAAATTTATTTAAGATTTGGATAGATTCGTTTTAATATAAAATTTTTAAGTTAGATGTAAGTTTATATTTGAATATGAGATTAAAAAGATGCATACTTATTTGTCTGTAAACTTTTCACGAACAAGATTCAATTAAGTTATATTGATATCAGGCTTCTAGAAGACAAAATTTTGATATGTGAATAATCGAATAACTTTTTGACGGACTCAATAAGAAATAAGAATCCTACTGCGAGTATTATTTAAGCGTAGAATAAAAGTTTTGATTGTGACATCATATTCTTAGCATATCCAACCACATATCGACCATCTAACCACCCCCGATAATGGTATAATGCATGGTGAAGGTTGCCTTGAACAATTACAATACGGACGATGCAAAAATTCTCATACCATTGTTTTAATCTACATACTTATTATAATATGCAATAAAAGAAAATTGGAGAGTAACCATTTTCCTTTCAAAATATCTAGGATAGTTTTACGATATTTTTTCCTTTTCTTTTATTTTTATTGATAGCATCATTGGAAATTTCTATATTAAATCTATTTATAACTATTACTAAAGCAAAACCCCTATTGACATCATACTTAATACATGTCAATTTAATATAAAAAAAAAATCCGTTTTTTTTTTAAAAATGATGTCATCTACTTTTTTCTACTTTACATTAATACTAGATTAGTAAATATTATACATAAAAAATTATATGACTAATAAATTCCTAACTCATATAAAACTACGTTATCTTTATTTTTTTCCCATCATTTTATGTTTCCTCTCGACCTTTTTCTATAATATTTTTTCATTTAATGTGATAAAAAATAATATCCCAATTAAATTTTCTACGATATTTCTATAATACCTATAAATTTTCACCAATAAATAAAATATTCTTATAATTAAAATATTAAATAAAAATAATTTATTATCAAATCTTGTATCGTACGAGACTTACCTAGTATATATAATATATTAAAGTCAATAAATGTTCTTTGTTAGAGAATGAAATTGGAAAGATATGATAATAATTAATAAAACTAACAAAATAATTATCTATTACTCTGTACTATATATTGAAAGAAAATCGGAGAGAAAAAACATTATGCCTCCTAAGCACTTAGAATAGTTTAACAATATTTAGTTCTATTAATTAACAGCAAGATACTCTTATAAAAAAAAATCAAAAAAAAATATTGGTTCTATCTATCATGAGTTCATACTTGAGAATGAAATTGGAAAGAATTATTAAAGTGAAAAAATAAAATGAGAAGGAGTACTCCTATCGTTCTTATTTGTTCTTCTCATACAAAATTAGATAAAAACTTCTACTACTTCCATTCATTAATGTTCGTCCTACTTTTATTTTGCATAGTCTCCAAAATATATCTACTTATTATAGTGTTAGTGTAGTTGAATTTTGTTTAGTTTATATGAATCATTTAATGTTAGTTTAGTTAAATATATATAGTTTAGTTTATATGAACGTTAGTTTAGTTTAATTGAGTATAGTTTAGTTTATATGAATGTTAATTTAGATGGATATAGTTTAGTTTATATGAATCAATGAATGTTAGTTTATTTTAATATAGTTTACTTTATATAAATCAATGAATGTTAATTTAGTTGAATTGTATATAGTTTAGTTTATATAAATCAATAAATATTAGTTTAGTTGAATATAGTTTAGTTTATATAAATCAGTGAATGTTAATTTAGTTGATTATAGTTTAGTTTATTTGAATGTTATTTTAGTTTAATATAGTTAAGTTTATATGAACCAATGAGTGTTAGTTTAGTTGAATATAGTTTAGTTTATATGAATATTAGTTTAATTAGTTGAATGTTAGTTTAGTTTATATTATAATTATATGAATCAATGAATATTAATTGAGTTGAACATAGTTTAATTAGTTTATATGAATGTTAGTTTAGTTGAATATATTCTAATTTATATGATTATATGAATGAATGAATGAATGAATGGTAGTTTACACTAGTAGAAATTAATAAATATGCGACGGGTTTTTTAGTACTATATGCATCTTTAAAAGGCTAGTAGCAATTGAGATGGCAGCAAATTAATTTATTTAATTTGCGATGTAAAATATACGCCGCAAATGCGGCGGGTCATACAATATACGCCGAAAATTATTGAATTAATAAGCGGCGATTCTAACATAAATACGCCGCATTTTAATTGTTAATTTTAATTAAAAATCCAAAATTTCTATTAATATGCGGTGGTTTTATCAGTGAACCGCCGCAAATATGGTATGTATTTTTTTTAATAACCTATAATTTGGTCCCTACTACACCACAACTACAATGTACATTCTATGGTGCACATCCCATAGAATGTAATAGGAACTAAGAAATGATCAACTGTAATACATATAAATCCAAAATTCTATTATGACCACTCGTTTTTTGGCACACAAAATTGCAATCTACGAGATTTTACACTCAAAACAAACAACCAATTAATTCTTCATAGATTTCGGGTGCATTCCGAGGTTTCAGAAAATTCGAAGAGGCATATCTCTTAGCTCGATAATTAGAACAAAGTATATTTTTAAACCCTTTAGTTTTTAAGGTACTACACAACCATATTGCTCTTTAGTGGCCTCGGTGGCGTTTTATTTGAGATATTGAAAAAAAGATTTGACAAGCCATAAAATTAGCTATGAGACTCCGAATAGGGCTTATAATATGTCTAAATTGTGTATTTTTTCGAGATCTACGCACCCTAAATTCCATACGGAGGATTTGTCCACTTATTTTCTCCAAAAAAGTCTCTAACACCATTTAATTTAAGAAATTCTATTTTTAAGGTTCATTACTTCATGAACAGTACACAACATAAGCAAAGCTTAACTCATCCAATCAAGTTGTCAATCACTCCCATTAGCAATGCAAAGATAAACCCCATGTGTATGTTTCGAACAAATGTTCATGTCTAGGCTTTGAACACATGAGAAGATAAACCCTAATTTGAACAACTCCACTAATTAAAACATTCACATTCACAATAAACAAACACCCATTCAAATACCCATATTTCAAAATGGAATAAACAACAAAAAAATAAAATAAAAATGGAACTTACCGGTGGAGGACATGACGAATGAGGCATTGGTGGTGGCGGCGGCATGGGGTGACGGTATAGCTTTGGGTGGTGGCAAGGTAATGGCCGGATTCGAGAGTATGTGAGAATGGTTGCGTTTATAATGAATGTCATTATGTGAATATACACGTATAATTATTTTCAAAAAAATTGATTTCTTCTAAATTCTAAATGCTATTATGTGAATTCGGTTCGATTAGATTCGACCCATGAATTTGATTCGATTTGATTCGTGAATTTGATTCTATTGGGTTCGTGAATTCGATTCGGTTTGTGATTCGATTTTTAATTCGATTCGGAACAAATCAAGCTTCCCCAACCTGTCCTGGCCCGCCCCCAAATCGGTCCGAACACGAGCCAATTTAGGCTAGCCAGCCCCGCTCTCAGGCTTGACCTAGTCCACCTGGCCTGAATCATTGGGCACCTCTAATTGAGAAGGACATTTTTTTATGATGGTCTCTTTAAATATAATTGATTTAATTAAATTTTTTGGATACATTGAGTCTTATTGAAATACTTGTATTAAGTACATATATGTATGTCTACATGCATAATAAGTTATGTTGAGGTGGTAGAGTAGTGTTTTCACATTAAAACATTCAAATATTACTAGACTATATCATGTAAGATGTCCTCGTTATTTCTATTCTAGATGAATCCCTAACCAAGAAAATGTCACAATACTACGTAATATAGAAGGCTCTACATTGAATAGGGTTTTTTGCTTTACAAATGTGTAGTGTGCTTGAATCAACTTTTACTTTTCTAACAACAACTTGCTCTAGCTTTTTGTTATCTAGTACTTCTTCCGTCACATTTTACATACTATATTTACCTTTTCGTGGTTTCCAAAATAAAATTTAAAACGTTTTTCTCCAAATTTGTAAGACTAAAAATTATAAAAACTTGATATTATAAAAATTTACATTAATATGCATTTAATAAGATCCCACTAGAACATATTATTAGTTATATTATAATTAAAATTTATGGTTAAAATTTTTAAACTTTATCTCCAAAAATGATAATGTGGCAATTAAAAGGGGCACGGAGTTGTAGAAAAATGTTCCAAACAAGAAAATGTGTATCTAATTTGTAGTTTCCAAGCAAAAAAGTAAGAAAGCAAGCAATGATATTCATTCATCAATCTATAGAGAACAAGGCATATTTGACTCATTAATTATGTTATAAGCCGCAAAGAATAATTTTTTAAGAAATTGACAAATGTCTTGATAATTAACTAACTAATGACGGAGTACTGGTTTTCAATAACAATGTTGAGAATAAGGCATAATAAATTTTATTCTTTTACTTATGGAATAGAAAATTTAATTTGACAAAGTAGCAATAATAAAGAGAAGCAAGTATGTGAAATTTTTGAAAAAAAATATTGACTAATTATATGTATTGAGAAAAAAATGAAGCCATTAAAATTTTATTACTGATTAAAAAAAAGATAGTTTATTTGTCGTAAAACCTCACCTTTTTAATCAATTTGTCAATTCAACTGCGTTTTTATTGCCAAATTATCGTCGAAATATTTTTTTTACCAATTTTTCATTCAATCGTATTTTTTTCCAATTGAGTTACTTAGCTATTACAATAAATGCAAGAACAAAGTATTCTCTCCGTTTCTTTTTGTTCTTTTCGTTTAAAATCTATAAATTTTAGACTCAAACTTTGACTAGGAATTCTTCCTAATCTATAAAAAAAACAATCATATAGATTATTAAAAGACTCATCTCAATATATATTTTTAAAATATTCAATTTTTTTAATTTTTATAAATATACAATTAAAGATATTTAAAATTAAATTTGTTATGTGATCTATGAAAACAGGGAATAATACAACGAATTTGATTGTAAAGTGGTATGCCCCACACTAAACTCTTGTTTGAGAATTGAGACGTATGCATAGTAGAAATCTAAAACCAATTTGGTTAGGGTGCATATCAATTTTGTGACACACAGAATCTCTGATCTTGTCGAAATATTGGTTTCTCTGTATATGATGCAATCATGCAACTCCTGTCTCAATTCTCAGTATAATTCGATTGTCCACCCTACTTGGACGGCGCTTCCTCAAAATTGTTGAATACTCCGTATATACGCAGTACTAATTAGAGCCATTCTGATATATATATATATATATATATATAGGGGCGGGTTCTGGTGAGAACCCCTCCTTATATAAGAACCATGCATATATAAGAACTCACCTATAACCGTTAATTAAGTGTACTTTGATGGCTGTGATTAATTCTTCAATAATGGCAAAATTGTAAATATAGAAAAATTTGAAATTAATTGGCAGTTGAGAAAATTCCGCACCCCGTAATTAGTGGGTAGTTTCTAAAAACGTCTCTTTATATTATTAATAAATCAGGCTTTCAATGTCAACTTGCACAATTTTTTAATTGTTTCCAAATTATTTCTATTACTTTATATTTGATTTTCACTATTTTTTTAGTAGTAATTTGAACACCAATATTTAAATTTGAAATATCAATATTAGAACTTAAAACAATAGCATAAACATTTAAAACATATGTGTTAAGATTTAGAACATCGCTACTCAACTTTAGAACATCAGTATTACATTTTACAATAATAGATGAAAATTTTAAACATATGTGTTAACCTTTAGAACATCAATATTAAATTATAGTGCATCAATATTAGACCATAGAACAATAAAATAAACATTTAGAACATATGTGTTTAGATTTAGAACACCAGTACTTAACTTTAGAACCTCAATATTAGACCTTAGAATAATAGAATAAACATTTTAAACATATGTGTTAAACTTTTGAACATAAGTACTCAAATTTAGAATACCAGTATTACACATTATTACATATTACAACAATAGATGAAATTTTTAAACATATGTGTAACTTTAGAACATTAATATTAAATTATAGTACATCAGTATTAGACCTTAGAATAAACCTTTAGAACGTATGTGTTAAGATTTAAAACAACAGTACTCAACTTTTGAACATCAATATCAGACCTTAGAATAATAGAATAAATATTTAAAACATATGTGTTAAGCTTTAGAACACAAGTACTCAAATTTAGAACATCAGTATTACACATTAGAACACTAGTTACAACTTTAGAACATCAATATCAGACCTTAGAATAATAGAATAGACATTTAAAACATATGTATTAAACTTTAAAACATCAATACTCAAATTTAGAACATCAGTATTACACATTAGAACAATAGAATAAAATTTTAAAACATAGGTGTTAAGTTTTAGAACATTAGTATTGCGTTTTAAAACATCAGTAAACAATGAAATGAATATTAACACTAGTGTCCTAAAAAGTTAGATTATTATTCGAAATATTAAGTCTATTGCTCGTATTGTATTAACACTAGTGTTCTAAACAGTTAACTATTGCTCGAAATAAAAAGTTAGACTATTGTTCGAAACATCAGTAAACGTATACTAGTGTTCTACAAATCTATACTATTTTTCTGAAATACATACTATTGCTCGTATTGTACTTTATTGTCTTATAGTCTGAATCTAATGTTCAAATAATCTATACTAATGTTCTAAATATAATTATAGTATACTTATAATTCTAAAATAACTATTTTTTATATTGTAATTCTAGTGTTCTTAAAATATATACTAATGTTCTAAAATAACTATTATCCTACATTATAATTCTAGTGTTCTTAAATTGAAAAATATTGTTCTAAAGATTTATATGAATGTTCTAAAATTCTATAATTTTGTTCGTATAATACCTATTCTTCTATATTCTCATTCTAATGTTCTAAAAAACTATACTAATGTTCTACAAAACTATACTAATATTCTAAAATACATAATATTGCTCGTATTATACTTTATTGTCTTATAGCCTGAATCTAATATTCAAATAATCTATACTAATGTTCTAAATATAATTATAATATACTTATAATTCTAAAATAACTATTTTTATATTGTAATTCTAGTGTTCTTAAAATGTATACTATTGTTCTAAAATAACTATTGTTTTACATTGTAATTCTGGTGTTCTTAAAATGAAAAATATTGTTCTAAATATTTATATTAATATTCTAAAAATTCTATATTTTTGCTCATATAATACCTATTGTTATATATTCTAATTCTAATGTTCTAAAAAACTATACTAATGTTCTATAATTACAATTCTAAAATTGTCATTGTTCTATATTCTAATTCTAGTGTTCTAAAAATGTTCTGGTGTTCTATAATTACAATTCTAGTGTTATAATTACAACCATCAAAGTACACTTAATCATGCACTATATAAATAATGAATCAATTACGAAAAAAAAAATGAACCATTTACCTTATTTTCCAATGCAAAAACAGCAAACGTATACTTTGAATATGATATATAAAGATACTACTGATTTTAAAACCTATATTGACATTTTTAAATGGATTAAAATAGGAAACTGATTATGGAGTAAAACTGATTTTTCAATTATGCGAATTTTAGTGAAAACTACCCGTTAATCACGGAAACTTCCTTAACTAACAAATCCGACTTTATTCTATTTACCAATTTGCCATTAATGTTGATTGAATCATAACCATCAATCTCAACTAAATCAATGGTATTAGATGAGTTCTTATATAACAAAGGTTCTTATATAAGTAAGGGGTTCTCACATGATCCCATATATATATATATATATATAAATCTTTTGCACAAGTTATGAGTTTAGATTCCCTTGGAAATGAGTTTAAACATGGGCCAAAATTTGGGATTAGGCTCAAAAATGAATTTGGGCCTAATTAGGCTTTAAATCATTGACTTGGACTTAGTTAAAGTTAGACTTAATTTTAGAGTTGACTTTTAGGGGTCAGACCTTGACTTTGACTCTAATGGGTGGACCTTGACTTGGGGTTCGACTTTTATAAGGTTGGGCCTTAACCATAACTGGACTAAGCATGAAATTAAGAGGATCCAAAAGCATGAGACATGTGATCAATAATGGGTTAGAGTTGGTCTGGGTTAAAAGTAAGAACAAAGGCAGTAAATTTGTATGGGCTTAAGGACATATCCAATAGGCTTAAATGGCATGAAAAGGGAGTATATGGACGTGACTTTTGAGCTTAAAAGGAGTCCTAATGTGCAGCAAATACTTAAGAGTCCAAGAAACCTACAATTACTTTTAATTTCTGATTTTATTAAGAATTTTGTTAGTTTTAAATTCCTTAATTTATGGGTTTATTTTCTAATTTTCTTTAGTTAAAATAAGATTTTATTCTCATCAAAAGTCCTTGTATTGGACGTGCTTTAGGGATTATGTTAGCTAATTTTATCTTTTGCTTAGTTGGTTGGTCAGATTGTAAAGCTTAAGGTAATTTAGCTTAGCTAGGATACTTTTAAGCATTGTTAATTGCTGGACATTATTATGCATGTGGTTTATGGTTAATTAGGATTTATTTAAGTCTTTTAATTAAGTTTAAAATCTTATATTAATTCTTATTTAATGGGGCATAGCCGTAAAGAGTAAATCAGTTGAAGAATATTTGGAAAAAACATGTGTTTTGCTTAGGGTTTAGCACAGCTTGTATGAGGCTTTAAGTGTCCATGCTAGCCATTCTTTGGCAAGTTGGATGATGCGAACTCTGTATCTTAGAGGAATTATGATTGCCCAAAGATAAGATTAGTTGGTGATATATGTAGAATAATCATACCTTCGATCTCTTTGGTTACTATTGTTACTTTTGGTTTGAGTTTGAATGATTAAAACTACTGGTTTGCATTTTGGATTAAGCCTATTATTTGATAAGAATTCACACTTGCAATATGATATTTTGGCTTAATAATTTCATGTCTTTAATATGGAAAATATTGGATTTGAATTGAACATAAATCCGACTAGTGTTCCAGTTTGTGTGTGAATGTTGTTGGGGTTCTTTGATGTTGGGTTAATGTTGAATTTTTTGTAAAGTTTTATCCCTTATTGTCACGAATTTGTTTGGATTAAAATATGGAAAGTTTGGCTATAATAAACTCTTGAATTTAGCCCATAATTTGTAGTCACAATGATCTGGAAATCTGGCTAGAGTTGTGGAGAGTTGGAGTCATGCTGGGACTGTTTTATTGCGTGGCTTTGGAGTTCTTTTTCTGTACAAATTGGCGAATATTCTTGTCATTATTAACACCATTAGAAGCCTTATGATTCATAATAATCACCTAGAATATTTGGGTTTGTTTAGATTAAAATTCGGAGCCTTCAAACTTGTAGAAATTGCGCAGCCTTAGATTAATCAGAATTGAGACATTGTGTGTTGGGCCTTGTTTGGAGCATCATTTGAGGGAGTTGGTTTTCACCACCTCAGGGACAACTTGTTTAGAGTGTTAGTAAAGTGTGAAGAGGCGAGTGGGAACCTTAAAAGGCGTGTGGCACATTGGGTGAACTAGGAGAAGGTGTGTGGGCTTGCTAGGCATTGTTGTGATCAGTTCTTGTATTTGGGGCTTAGACCTTGATCCGAAAACAACCCATTAGTTGGGATACCCATTGAAAACTTCTCGCTAACAGTCATGTATCATGTCTATTCGTGCATAGCCTCTTATCGAGTCATGCCGTATCTAATAGTGGTCATGTCGTGCCGTGCCATGCTACCTTTTTCTAAAACTCGGCCCATGTGCCTAGCCTGTTGTGTCGTATCATGCCTCGTGCTGGCCTAATTTTTTAATAAAAAATAAAATGAAGCACGTAATAGATTTGAAACAAATAATTTTAGATAATTTGAATTATATTACAAGAATATAATAGTATTAAAAATAATAGTAATATTAATATAGTAGTAGTAATAATAATACTACTAATAATAATATTAAATAATACTAAAAAATGGTGTGCTTCAGGTCTGTGCATATGGGTCGTGCCTCGTGTCAAATTGGCGCGTCGCTCTCGTGCTTGTGACTAATTTTTGTTGTTGTTCGCGACCTACTTAGCCTGCGACCTACTACACGGATAGTGTGTCTTGCTGTGCCACGATTGTGCTCTTGCCGGTCCGAGCTAAAAGTGTATCATGCTTGCTCGGGCCGCGTGCTGGCCTGGCCTATTCCCAACTCTAGTACTAATTCAATTTAGAGTAAACACTATGGTAAGGATTAAGGAAGATTACATTGCGGTTAAGTATGAAAAATAGAGTTTTGAGCTTGAACTTAAATAGAGTTTTGAACTTGAACTTTTGAGATTAAAATATACACACTCTATTATTACTAGTTCGGATTTTTTTTTTATTTGGAATCAATGGAGGAATCAAGATATTTTACATGACCATTATTATTTTTTATTTTTTCATGGAAAAAATTATATTTAAATATTCTTTCTTATTATCATAATTTTATAAGTTAAAATAAAAGAAAATTATTAAAAAGAGAGAAAAAATTGAAAAAAAGACAAATGAGTAAATAAAGGAGATCAAAGTATGCAAGTGGAGAGTTATTTAGATGAGCTTTTTGAGAATAAAATGGTCACACAATTTGCCTAAAGTAGAATTGATTCAAAGTGAGAATAATTATATGAAATGTCACAATGAGAAATATATAAAAAATAAAATTATAAAAAGAAACAAATGAAGTAACTCTTAGGATACTTCTAAGTAATTGATTTGAATAATTTATCAATTGAAAGCATGTGCCCCTTTTATTTTATTTAGAAAAAAAAAATGATTTAAAAAATCCAAACTTTTGTCAATCTAATCAAACAGTTATACATTTCCATTAACTTTGAAAAATCCACCAACCCAATCTTCTTTTCTCATCCTCCAACGGCTCACTAATCAGAATAGATGTAAAAAAATGAATTAACTACTTGTTACCTCAATAATGTAACACTTTGATCTTTTACTCTTCAATGCGCACTTAGAATACAATCACTTTTCTATAGCTACTTAGTTACATACAAAGTTTATATGTTTCTTCTTCTTCTTAACTTTCATAAACCTTTTAAAGTTAGATAAACAATTCACTTAGCCATGAATACCTTATTAGATTAGGTTGGCTCTCTATTACAATCAAGTACCTAATCCAAGCTTGTTCAGTTAGAACCAAGTCCATCAATCAAACAATCACATCAAGGGAACCTACATATGCGTACTTCACTTAAACTTTCTAAGTTTAAACTAAGCATGCTCAAGTGTTAAAATTTTGCTTATTAATTCATCTTGCTAGGTTTTTTGATTCACTAATGTGTAAATACAGGAATGGTAGCGATATCTTTGAGTCTTAGCACCAAATTTGTAAAGGGGTTGAGGTGTGTTTGCCTGTTTGTGTCATGGGTTCAGTGACTCATACTAAAAAAGAAACATTATATATATTTTGAAATATTTTTTAACATATATGCAACTCCTACCTTGCTGGTAAGGCAATTCCACTTTGTCATTGACTATATTTATTATTTGGTAGATTCTAAACCTATAACATCAAAATCCTTCCACTGCCACTGTTCATTGATCTCTTGTTGAAGTATACAGAGTATCATCATATGAATCATATAAATATATGTTGCAATGCTGCCTTGTTAATTTGCAGTAGAAATATTTGAATGTTTTTAATATGTATAATTTTTGTATTACGGTATATGTTTTTAAAATTTTAATTTTGCTATTTTTCATACACATATTTATATCGGAATTCATATACTTGTACATTAATAAATGCATGTTATGCCGGGTCCATATCTTGAATCTAACTGGCCCATCCCGATTGGAATTTCAAATTCCATTTTGGAGAGCACCTTCGGCTCGGGAGGATTTCCTGAATGGCCATACCGAGTTCTACTGTACTTTGGTCAGTCCTTGAAATGGCAGCACTGGCATGAGAAGTTAACGAATGGTTAAGACCTGACCCGCAAATGCTGGAGACCCAATAATCCGGCCCGTATCCACAACCCAACTTCATCAGCCCAACACCCACAGCCCATAAACCAAGCCCACAAAAAACATTTGGCACGTAGGAAATGCAGAGTATGTGCAAATGCAATGCAAACTCCTAAAAAAAACTCCACGATTCAATTCAAATTACCCTCTCTCACTCTCTCTCTCCTCTCTAAAACGTTACAATTCGCAGACTAAGTATACCTTCCCAAACTTCGAAGCTTTAAACAAAACCCCTCGTAAAAGTATGATGTCAAGGTTCTTCCGCGGGGGAAGCAGCCCCGCCTCCGCCTCTACCTCCACCTCCAACGGTGAGTCCTCGCCGGAATCCCCCTCACCGCTGCCGCGCTCTCCGGCGTCGAGGTTCCAAACGCCTCCGTCATCTTCGTCGCCGGCGGTTACAGGACCAGCTCGACCAATTCGATTCGTGTACTACGACGAGAAAGGAAAGTTTCGAATAGATCCAGAAGCCCTAGCCGTGCTTCAGCTTGTCAAAGAACCAATCGGCGTCGTCTCCGTCTGCGGCCGCGCTCGGCAGGGCAAGAGTTTTATCCTCAATCAGGTTTGCTTCTCTTTCTTGATTTTGGTTTGATTTTTTTTTTTGTATTATGGTTAGGGTTTAAGGTTGATTGAACTGTTCGATTTATAAGATTTTTTGAATTTACTAAGTGAATGCTTCTAGATTTGCTAAGTGTTTGATTGGTTATAAAGTTTTCCTTTTTTGATTGTTTTTCGAGGCGGTTGGGTTGCGGAATGTTTTTACGGTATTCGTGTTCGGAAATTAGGGATGATGGTGGCCTTTTTGGCAATTACTTTAGTGTGAGGATTAAGGTTTCAGATGGCGGAAGGGCTAGTAGAGTTTTGCCTTTTGGATTGTTTTTGCGAGGTAATTGTGTTAAGGAACGTAAATTAGGGTTGAGTGTGGTTTGCTTTACAATGCGGTGCTTTTTTATTGGAAGTATATGATTGTGGAAGGGGAAGTTTCAATTGAGTTAGTTAGCAGCACTGCATTGTAAATATTTTTGAGTTTACTATGATGGTGAACGGAAAATTTAGATTACGAATGCTTTTTTAAAGGGCCATTAGTGTTGATTGATTAGTGTGAGGGTTAGGGTTTTAAAGGTGGGTGTTCGGGTAGAGTTTTGCGTATTTGATTGTTTTTATGATGTGATTGTGTTGTGGGATGTATTAATCGTAATTGTTTTTGTAAATTAGGGTTGATTGTGGGGTGTGATTGGGGAATGTAGTTTGCTTGTATCAAGGCTATGCTTTGATAACCTTGTTGTTGTAGTGCATGATGGAGGGGGATTGTGAAATGAGCCAAAAGGGAGGGCCATAATGTTAATGTTTTTGACCTTACGATGATTGTTGCATGAGGGTGTAAATTGCAACCAGCGCAGACTATTGGCTATATCTGCTATATTGGTTCCAAGTTTATTATTGTAATTATGGTATTTAAAGCTTTGATCTTTTTGGATTTTCCTGCAATTATGTGTCTTAGAATGTTGTGAATAACTTAGGTAAATTAAAAGCCTGAAAAATGTGCAAAGCTTACTAAATATGGGCTTAGCTAGCTACTTCATTGGATTGCAAATTTGCAATGCAGAATTGGCCCTGGACTTTGTCATTGTATGTCTTGCACCCTTCATCTAATAACAGTGCTTCCTAGGTACATAGTACTTAATAGACATTTTGTGCCCTTTGGAAAACTAATCATCATTTTGCCAGATATTTGTTCTTTAGTTCATGTGAAAGCAATTGGACGAAGGAGCTTGTGTTGCCATTCAAAAGATGTCTTTGATCTAGTCTAGTCCAGATAGGCCTGGGGAGAGGTTGCTAGCGACTTAACTTCCTTAGACTGTATAGTTGCTGCAAATTATTTTAATTAGTGATTGAGCCTTTTTCCAAATTTCCTATTCCCTGACAATAAGATGGGCAACAGGGGGCCACCTTGCTTTGGTTCCCTTCTTGTCTCAACTTGTAGCTTTAAGAAAACATAAAGTTAAATAGATTTTACATTTGTTTCTCAGTAATTTTTATCCTAATTAAGGATAACATACCTATTTTAAATATTTTTTTTCTAAATAATCCCTTTTTCTTGCCTTTAAAATTTTCAAATTAATTTTCATTATATAGTAAATCATTTTCCTGTGATAGTGCTTGATGTGTTGTTTTCTCGGGGTCACATGTTCCACAAATTTATATCACCGCCAAAGTCTAGAAAGGTTCAAGGCTCACCAAGGTGATAGGGTTTCCCAACGTGTTAGGCATGCCTTGGAGTGCTTTTTTGAAGTGAGGCAGTGGCGGTGCCAGGAACTTTGTACTATGGGTTCGGAATCTACGAAATGAAGCAATATATAAAAAAAATCAAAAATTTTATATTACAAAGAGCGTCAAAGCGATTCAAGGTTCCAACCGTCCAAACGAGCGATTACAATGATGGAAAAAATTACAGCTAAATACGACGAGTTTTCATGTTTTGAAAACGATTTATTACATCATCATCATCCTTAACTTGAAAAAAAAGTTCTTTCTCAATAAATATGAGCTTAATATACTAACTCTTTTCCTCTAATTCAATAATTCAAGTAAATAACAGTGATTCAACATTTCACAATAACTAAATTGGTCCAATTCACATTTCAAAGTAAATAATTCAATTCACAATTGACCAATTACTCTAATTCCCAATTCTCAAATTATTCATTCAATTCACAAATCACAAATGACAATTAATAAAAAAACCAATTCCAAAATCATTCCTTTAATCAACAAATAACCAATTCTAAATACTCAAATCATCCATGATTCCATTCATCTAATATTATGTATACGATGTACCCAAACCTAATCATTCTCTTGAATACAAGCAAAGTAATTTAAAATATAAAAAATTAAATCAATTATTCAATAATCAATTAGATGGCTTTTTATATAAAACTATAAAAGATTTAAGATTAAAAGGCTACGTTAGAAGATTGGAGCCTTGGAGGTCAGAGGAGCCCGGAGCGGCAGAGCCGTGCAGCCGTCGAGCCGAGGAGGCACCCAGGCTGGGCTAAAGGCTGCTGCCTGCCTGTTGGAGGAGCTCGGAGGCCAGAGCCGAGTGACCGAGCAGGCGAGCGTGAGCTGTGAGCACTGAGCAGACAAGACCTGGGGCAGTGGGGCTTGGGGACTCGGTGATTGGTGAAGCGCTGGACTCGGTGAAGTCGTGAAGAGGAAGAGCTTGGCTGGCCAACTGGGGCAAGTCGGTCGCCGGAGTGGGTAGGGTACTAGGGACCTAGGGTTTTGTTTTGGACTTTGGAGCTTCGAAATTTCGCATCAGTGAATGTGGAATTGTGGAAATAGAAGAAAAAAAAATGGGTGGGAAGGGAATTGAACCTTGGTTGGTTGGGTAAAAAGTTAGGAGGCATACCAGTGAGCCAATATTATACATAAGATTACATATGTTATAAAATGTATATAAGGGTATTTTTTTCTAGTATGGGTTCAACTGAACCTATACTAGATCCGCCCCTGAAGTGAGGTGCAGTTACGAAAAAGTAAAAGTTATGGAATTTTTCTCATTTGCGCCTTAGCGCCCCATGGTGCACCTCATTGAAGTTGGCTTGCTAGGCAAAAAAAGGCACATGCCCCAATTCACCTTGCTCACAGTTGCTCCTTTTTATACACTAATCACTGCAGTATAAAAGAAATGTAGGCGAATCTTGTATGAGACTCATGATTGAGCAATATGCCCTAATGCTAACTTAAGATAGTTGGTTGTGATTTGACATTGGGTTAATGTTTCCGCTATTTATAATACGTTAGTTTATGGTTCAAATGGGAATGCAATTGAGGGATTAAGATTCAGGAGCATTCAGATTTTTGTTTGCTTCAGATTTATCTAGTCCAAGTCTATAATGTGGAAGGCATTATGGTACAATGAAAAATTGGATTGCAGATTTTTGTTAGTTACTTTGACTATTTTGTGTAGGAGAGGAATAGGTGGATTTATGGGGGCAAAGCTTTACCACTTCAAGCATTTTATTTTATTCTTTACTATGAGGACTCTGTGTGCTATTGGAGTCAAATTATGCGCCTTGTGTATCTGTTGTCCTTCCTTGATTTTGTAGATAGGAATATTTCACGACTATAGATTCATCATTGTTTTCTTTTCGTCTAATAGTTATTTTGTTGGTTTGGGAGAATTGGTAGTGTCTTGTGTCATGATATTTTTTATCCATCCCTTGACATTTTCTAGGTGTCCTTTTCAATTCTTCATATGATACTTTTGAACCTCATCAAAAAGTGGGAGCTTTGATGTTGTAAACTTGTGATGCCACTTCACTATATCAAGGAGTATGAAATTTGACGTATTTCTCTATCAAAGTTAGAAATGTGGATATTTGAAAGAAAGTTGGTATAGCAAATGTTGAGGATAAGATAAGAGAGAATCGGTTACGTTAATTTGGGTATATGAGACACTGAACAATAGATGCATTGGTGAGGAAGGGGGTAATGAAGACCTCAAAAGTGGTTAAGGCAGAATAAAGATGACTTAGATGGAGGGAGTTAAAAAAGATATGGAGAAAATGAGTTTATAAGAAGATGCGACTCTAAATAAGAGAGAATAGAGGAAGAGGAAGACTTTTATAGATGATCACGTGAGATTGGTTCATGTAGTCGGTCCCCATTATTTGGGATAAAGGCTTGGCTTTGTTGTATTGATGTCTGTCAAAAATGGCAGTTTGTAAGAGAAAATGTTTTAAAGTTTTTTCCTGAGCTTTGTTGGACGTTTCCAATTTGATTCTACCTTCTCCTAAAGTCTGGAGCATGTTTTGGATGTCAGAATGTGTCATATCTGCTGTTGTAAACTTGTATTATACTGGAAAAACAGAAAGTCGAGATGTGGAAGAAGAACAAGATTTTGAGGAAAATTCAATCCCAAGCCTTTGAGTGGCTGACTGGCTGGTCTCTCCCATCTACAACTAAAATAAAGCAAAATAAACTCTCCACAATTTTCTACCTATTTCATCCCCAAGATATCCTCTATATATAACACCCTGACTTCTTATTCCCTTTAACAAACATTCTTTCCCTTTCCGCATAGTGACTCTAATAGACTGATTGTGTAGCTTGGTGAAATTGAACAATGTAACTTGATGTATTGAACGTGAAAGAAAGTAGTGCTTTCTGGTGTTCTTCGACCAATCCAATCTTACATAATGATGTTTTGTAACTTGGTAATACAATGTTATTTTATTGGAAATTGCATAGGTCCTCCATTGCTTTAGGCCTCCGAGGCTTCAACTGCACTTAGATAATTGTTGCTGTGCTGCTGATTTGTATTCCTAGTTCGATCTTGAGTTTGTTCATAACTTTTCTGTAGTCTATATCTCCCTGCTGCAGAGACTTATTGGGATGGCTAAGCCAACTGATATGCAATTGAGTACTTCCTTATGAAACAGGCATCCTTTGTAGATTTTTGTGTCTGAACTTTAAATATTTGATGTTTATTTTACATATTTTGCTTCCTGTGTTAGTGCTTTCATTCATGTCGGATTTCCTATTCGCCTGTCATTTGATATTTGGATGTGATCATTTTGATGCAAACTACTTCCTCTTTGTTCTGTTCCTTTTTGGTTTTGAAAGTATCATATAATTGACTGTTTCACATGGTCTTTTTAATGTTCAGCTTCTAGGCAGGAGTAGCGGATTTCAAGTTGCATCCACCCATAAGCCATGTACTAAAGGGCTTTGGCTATGGAGTGTTCCGTTGAAGAGGGCTGCTTTAGATGGAACTGAATATAATCTTATTCTATTGGACAGTGAGGGAATTGATGCGTACGATCAGACGGTTAGAATTTCTTACTTCTTGAGTTGGAAAGTAAATTATATGTGAACTTGATTGTTAAGGGAATCATTTCACCGACCATATTTGAATCTTGAATCTCTGTCCTCTCATGGCTCAAGATAGAGGGAGGAATAGAAAAGAAGGGTGATTCATCCTTGAATCATCCCATAAATCAATGGTCTCCCTCTCTTTCTCTGTTCTCTCATGGGCCATGGCACAAGGAAGAGTTACTTTGTAAATCAAAATTTGATCATGAATAGATGCTGTGAGTAAGCATTAACTAATGTTCATACAGCACCCAGATTTATCCTCTGTTGTAATTGGGTTCTTCTACAGGGAACGTACAGCACCCAGATTTTTTCCTTGGCTGTCCTACTGTCCAGCATGTTCATCTACAACCAGGTTAGACTATGTATATATTTGAATCTTGTCAGTTTATTGTTTGTGGAATATTGTCGTGGTAGAGTATCTTGATATTTTGTAGATGTGATTGGTGTTTGATACTTTACTTTCTGATTATAGTTTTTGATTTAGAATATGGTAAACGTCTTTTGCAGTTTCTTGCTTTTGGAATGTATTCCTGATACAGTATATATTGATGTTTGATAATTTGCAAAATACAAATGCTGCTCTCAAAGTATAATTTAGATTCAGAATATGGTACATTAATCCTTCTAATATCTGGTTCAGATGGGTGGAATTGATGAGGCTGCACTTGATCGTCTTTCTCTTGTAACTGAAATGACCAAACATATTCGAGTGAGAGCTTCTGGTGGCAAGACATCAGCTTCTGAGCTAGGACAGTTCTCTCCAATCTTTGTTTGGCTTTTAAGGGTAATTACTCTAGTAGCTCGACTTGCCTCTGCTTTGTATTGTCCGTTGCAATGACCTTATCAAATAGTGCTTTTCAGGACTTTTATTTGGACTTGACTGAAGATAACAGGAAAATAACTCCCAGAGATTATCTGGAGCTTGCTTTGAGACCCGTTCAAGGAGGTGCAAAAGATGTTTCTGCCAAGAATGAGGTATCATTTGGCCAGAAATCTGATATGTATTTTAAGATTATATAGTTTCCAGAAATTATTTGGATGAAAAATTTTCAACTCATTGTACCTTATGTATATTGTTGTGTGCATTGACTTGGAAAGGAAAAGGGTGATTTTTGTTGTTTTGGAAGTTGTGCTTTGAATGGATTAATCATGTGGAGAGATTGCTGAAAATGTCTTTCATTATACTTGTCCAATTACTCATACATTAATGTTGATGGTTAGATTCGGGAGTCAATTCGAGCTCTATTTCCTGATAGAGAATGCTTCACTCTTGTGCGGCCACTAAACAATGAAAGTCAACTTCAGCGCTTGGACCAAATCTCAGTTAGTGTCTCACCCTATTACTGGTTTCTTTTTGTTCTTGTGATAGTCTTCTGACTATAATTATTATATGCAGTTGGACAGATTGAGACCAGAATTTAGATCTGGTTTGGATGCTTTGACGAGGTTTGTGTTTGAGAGAACAAGGCCAAAGCAAATGGGAGCGACCACTATGAACGGTCCCATGCTTGCTGGTATTACACAATCATTTTTGGATGCTCTAAATCATGGGGCAGTCCCTACGATCACATCTTCTTGGCAGGTCAGTATTCAGCTAAATATTCATTATAATGTTCATGATTTTAGTGTTAGGAGTTTTGGCTTCTTGATACAAGAAGTTTCTGCTTGTATAATTTTTGATGAAATCTAATATAATCACCGAGTTAATTAGCTTCTTTGTGCTGAATGGGCTTTGCTAATTCAGAGTTTATTTGACTTTGTTCAGGGTAGATGAGTTGGAATTGTCCATACCTTACTCGTCTATGTTGATTGAATTTACATTGCTATTGTTAGCTCTTTGTAGTTTTTACATGTGGGATTGTGCTTTCCTTAATTCTTTATGCATTGGATCTCAAGTGAAGCAAAAATATATACCATAAATGTGGTTTGCTGTGGCCGCCACCCCCCCCCCCCCCCCTAGAAAAAGAAAAAAAAAAACCCATCCCCATGGAACCCTCCCCACCCGTGGAACCCCCTACCCCGTAGAAACCCCACATGAAAAAAAAAAAACCCTCCCCACCTCATGGAACCCCCTAACCCGTAGAAACCCCACATCCCTGCTGCCGCCACTGCCAGCTCGGCTGTCCCCGTATGCTGGCCGCCGTGACCCCTGCCGTGTCTCCGTCGACCGGTGAGCGAACCACCACCCCCTCCCTCTTAAAAGAAGTTTCGTCCCCGAAACTTAGCCCCAACACTAAAGGATTTTGAAAAGATTGCTGTAAATCTCTTATAATTACCATAGATATTTTACGAATTCCACTTATTTGCACCCAAAATATTGTAAAACACAATAAATAAGAACAGAAACGCGAAATTATACGCATATATATATATATCAAGGATTAGTTTTCTGAGGATATCATCTGAAACACTAAGCTTACCTACATTTCCGAGAAGGCCTCATTCTTTCCCCCTTTTCAATCTCCCTTTTACTGCTTAGTCTTCTCTTGTTAACGTCTTAGCACTATAACCTGGCATAATGTCAAAGGTTGCTGGGAAAGTTTAATAAAATACAGTATTCCCAATTCTCTATATTAGTTCTTAATGCTAATGCTCGTATCAATACTTGATTTCTTCTCTAATATAATTGTTTTACTTTCTTATGTTGTATACAAGAGTTCTGTTAATTAGATGAAAAATAACTACCCTGCATGAGTCCAGTGTTATCACCTGGTTCGCTTATTTCCCTGTGATAAATTGTTTTACTTTCTTATGTTGTATACTAGAGTTCTGTCAATTAGATAAAGAATAACTACCCTGTATGAGTCCAGTGTTATCACCTGGTTTGCTTATTTCCTGTTGACTGAAAAAGGCCAAAAAGGCAAATTATAGTGAAAGTGGTTCATTTTGGCCTAATTTGTAGTGAATTACGTACCATACCCACAACACCCAGCTTCATACTAGCAAATTAGCTAACACTCCAGCTACACACAAAAAATTACAGTTGAATTTCAAACTTTTTTTCTATTTTTGTGAAATTTGCTGTTGATTTTTGAAAAGGAAAACTAGGTGAGGTTACTAATTAACCCTTATGATGTGGAGTCTCTCTCTCTTAAATTATTCCCAGGCCTTGTAGAATTTGTTGTAATTGTGTTCTAGTTCTACATAGAGTGCAAACTACAAGTATTATAGATTACATGTAGAATAACTAGACGATATATTTTTTTGGAAAGATTAATAACATAGGTCCAACTATTGAGGGTTTTTTAAAAGATCCCAAGTTTGAATTAACCTAAGATAGTTTAAATTATTATATCCATTTTCCGAATTTGGTCCTTAATTAGAATTAACCTGGTAAATAGGTAATTAAGTGACGTGTTATTATTGTTTAATTCCTTCCCCCTCCTTTCTCTTCCCACCAAGTCCTGTCACCCTGTCTATGGCTTCCCTTTCTCTCTCCAAAAATGCTCTCGACAGTCTCACTCCAACCCATCATCTACCTCAACGCCTCCACAAACCATCTCTTCCCTTTTCTCACTCCAACCCACCCACAACAAGTCCCCCCTTTCTAAAAAAGCCATGAAATCACTACAATTTGTGCTTGCATGATATTGATAGTTGAAAAGAGAGTTGTCAGTAAGGAGGAACAAGCTAAGTATCTTCGCCTTCGAATTGAAGTTGCTGCAACTTTCAGATTTTTTGTACTTCCCTGTTTATGTGAAGTATTTGATTTTAGCCTTTGGGAGAGCATGCGGGCCTGAGGAGTGGAGAATTTCAGTAGTAGTGATAGTCTTCATGGTGGTAGATTTCATGACTGAGGAAAAGACGGTGATTGGAGAAAGAAGTGATGAAAGAAAGTTGAAAAGCAAAAAATGAAACTTGCGTTTTCCTTGTTTCACAAGTTACAAGTCTCATGAGATTGTCTTCAGAAAATAGGTTTGATAGTTGCAACTGTCTTGGGTTAACCGAAACTTGGGACCTTGTGAAGAACCCTAATAGTTAGGACCTTTGTTACTAACTTTTCCGTATTTTTTTCAGTCCCTCAATTACCAAGGATGTAGATATATTGCAGGAGATCCAACTAACCGCCCTCTAATAGTGTGGTCTTACGCAAGAAGGAAGAGGACCAAGGGAGACAACACGTGCACAACAGCAAATGGATAAAGAGGCAGTAGCTAACCATTTGTAATAAGACAACCATTTCCATAATGGGATAGTCAGTTAAGGAAAAAAAGGGGGTATTAAGGAATCTTTCTGTTAGGAAGGAATATTATGTAAATATAAGGGCCAGTAAAGAGGGAAGGGGGCATGTAAGAAATTGTATTGGAAATTAATTGGGAGAATTCTTCCTCTTGAAGTGAAGGTGGTTTGTATAAAAAAACAATTAAAGTGCGAGTAAAATATATCATACTGTTTCATTACATGCAATTGCATATGTTGAATATTCAATCTGTTCCTTCCTTAAATTTCCATACAATCGTTCTTTCATTATCCTGTGGCGAGCCTTGGGATCTGCACCTGATTCCTAGCATATATATTCTTTCTTCTTTTTTCGTACTTCTCCTCTCCCCTTCTTGTGTCAACTAAATTAAGTTTTAAAGATAATTCATTTTTCTTGTCCCTTTGTAGTTTCCCTTTTCTATCTTTACTTTTGTGTCTACTTTATCCCTCCCTCCCTAACTCCTGTCTCCCTCTTGATCTCAAAATTGGTTTAGTTGACCATATATATGTTTGTTGCATTTCCATCTACCTGGTATTCTTTAATATATCTTTTCTTATGGCTCTTAGTATGTGTTTGTGATTCTACTAGTCTAACCCATCTTACAATATCATCCTGGACCATGATCTTACTCAACTTATGATAAGAATTTCAAATCAAGTTTCATTGTGGTGTGATCAACTCTGTCAGCAGACTGCTTAAAGTCGTGATGATAATCTGTGTCTTACATGTTGCCAAATGCTTTGTCTAATGCACACTTGTTCTGCAGAGTGTAGAAGAATCGGAGTGCAGAAGGGCATATGATTCAGCTACTGAAGAGTATATGTCCTCTTTTGACCGTTCTAAACCAGCAGAGGAAGTAAGTATGATTCCCAAGTATATTTTTTGGAGTGTCTATTTCTGTTACCTATTCATAATTCTTGTGGTTTTAGGCAGCACTGAGAGAAGCACACGACGTTGCTGTGCAAAAGGCCTTAGGTGTCTTTAATGCTTGTGCTGTGGGGGCTGGTCCAGTTAGGCAGAAATATGAGAATCTGCTCCTGACATTCTTTAGGAAGGCTTTTGAGGTACATATCGAACTACTTTCATTTTCTAAGTGTACTTTTCCTTGTGCTGTTAATTTGTTTTCATGCCTTGAGTACTGCCTGCATCTATAGGTGATGGTCTACTGTAGATATATTGCTTAAATCACGTATAAAGTGAATAGGTTTGGTTTAAGTATTGGGGAATCAGTGTCTTGGAGGATTTATGTCTATGCCTTGCTGCTTGTGGAATACTATTAGCATTTATATAAGGTGTTTTTTTATAAATTGAGATTTTGATGATGAAAGCATATGGTGGAAGATGAGGATTACGGGTAATGAACCAGAATTTATATATAATGGAAAGAAGAATTGGGTATGCTGGAATTGAATTAAATACTAATTGGCATAGAATCCCGGGCCTTCAAATGACTGGCACTCCCAATTCTGCAAGCTAAAAATGAACTCAACAATATTGTAATGCCTCTTCCTTCACTGGTATTGTAAATCATATCAAATAAGACTTGGATTGGTGAACAACAGATTTCTTGTGTGATGACTTCCGTTCTCTCTAACTTACTCTATTTCCCTTTCCCTCAGGTTGATATCTATTACATGTTTCTAATCATTCTAAGGTCTAAAATTGGTATTGCTGATCATCAAAGAAATGATATATGTAGCTCTCTGAAAAAAAAAGGAAAATTTGGATGATTTTGCCTACTAAATATTTGCCAGCTTTGCACAATTACCTATCTGGATGGGTTTGAGCTAGTGTCACTGTAAAACTATCACTGTTGATGCTTTATAATATCCACCAAATTGTGTGGAATTATTTTGTATTAAATCCGATTTTTTGACAAGTCTGGGATGGATTTGTAATTTGGTCCCAATGTTTAATGTGATCTTAAATTTACTCAGGCTGAATCAGTTTTCTCTCAGATGGTTTAGTTGGGCTTGGGTTTGGGTTTGTAAATCTCAATATTTGGGTATGAAATACATATTTAAACCAAATTTTTACGGGATTCAAGATCCTAAGTTATCTTAAATGTCTGACAGGTCTGCTTATTTGCCTGGAACATTTAGTGTGGATTGTTCTAAATCCCTGCTTTGTTTGACTATGTATTCAGGATTACAAAAGAACTGCTTTTATGGAGGCAGATATGCAATGCTCTACTGCTATTCAGAGCATGGAAAGGAGTTTGCGAGCAGCTTGTCATTCAACTAACGCAAAGTTGGAGCAAGTCCTCAAGGTGGATTTGTTTTAACAGCTCTTACTCTTTCTATCTCATGGCTGTCATGCATATTGCTTTTCTTTCTGTTTATCTCTATGCTTGCCTTCTTAATTCTATTTTCATTGTCAATAAAGCAAACTTCTGGTTATGACTATACTGTTTTTTCAGTTTGCCCCTTCCTCTGTGTATCTTATTTATAGTCAACCCTTCTAAGACTAATTGTGTAGGATTAATTACTGGGTGTTTAGAAGGTTTAGTTTGGCGGGTTGGAAGTGTGGGATGATGTCTCTATCCATTCTATTTGATGGCATTTGGTATCATGTTATATATAAAAGTTGTGGTTCTTAAAATTTTGTACTCTGTATATTGTATCTATTTATAACTGTCTATTTCTGAAATCCCACTTTTGTCTTTCTTATCCACTATGCAAATTCTCGTATCCTTTTATCTTTCTAACATTATTATGTTCAGAGTCTTGCCTTATGGTGGAGAGTATATTTCGCGGAGATAGAAATACGAAGTATAAGTTAGTTCCTTCAGTGCTCTGTTTACTCCATATATGAACTATCTAGAGGGTTAATGGGGAATTAGAAACTGAAGGGGTGAGCATAAAATGAGAAATATCTAGAAGAATTTTAATATGTAAGGTAGAAAGAGTTGAAATTAAAGAGGGAGTCTCTGAAATTTAGGGAAAGAGGGAAACAGGTAGGCAGAGGTGGAATTCAGCTGTGTGTTTAAAATGATCAATAATAATAAATGTGATGATGAGTCATTTATATCAATATGGGCTTAGGATATGAGATGTTGAACTACCCAAACTAATTATTAACGGAATCTGAAGCATCTTTCCTATGGTCTCCTAAATGTCCTTGCTTTTATCTTTAATAGTACCCTAATAGTAGACTATGAAAATCCAAGCTCATGTTAAAGCCTTTGGAGTTTTGAAATATCTATTAAATTCCTAAATTCAAAATGTTGTTCCTCTACGGTTCATTATTGATTAGCTTCTGGAGAACCTGAAGCATAGGCTAGAGTTGTATTGTAGAGGATAGATACTGTAAAATTTGTAAAGGAATATTGGAGGAATGTTTGTATGTATATTATAGCAGAGAGTTGTTATAAACTGAATATGGATTACAATCCGATCCTCCCCCATCTCCCATTCCCTTTTTATATACAAAGCATTATATATACTTTCCACTAATAGAATAATATTACTTTTCCTAACAGAATAATGTTTATCCCCTCTGTGCTCCAACTGATTGCCGCTTGCTGTGCTTGCCCCTAACTCCCACTGCTTGCTGTGCTTGTCCCTAACTCCCACTGTCACTTGTTACTTGCTAGCTTCCCTTTGTTCCTCCTTGAATATGTTACTCTGATGGTTGGTTTGGCCACACCTCCTGCATCTCCCCCTCTGGTAAGGGTAAAAAATATCAAGATTGCAAGTTCAGCAGCATTAATTAGCAAACAGAAATCTGAACTTTCTCTTCAGAATATAGGCTTGAGAGGACACAACATCTCTTCCCAGCTTAAGAATATTCATAGATGTTTGAAATCATAGTTTAACTATGGCGTTCCATGGTAATCTTTCTGTTGAATAATATCTAATATGAATAATTTCAGTCAGCTATGGTATTTTCATTTAATGTTTTTCTCTAGTCTCTTCTTTAATGTGATTGACCTGACATGTAGTTTTCATTTGTCAATAACTAAAATTGTAGGTAACTAGGTTTAATTCTAATCCATTATTTTCGATTCCTCTCTTCAGTTTCTAGGTAAAATACTAATCTGTCATTCCCTGCCGGCTTAACATGACCTTAATGAAGATCTCATGGATTCCTGAGCTTTTTTGTGAATTTCTTTTGAAACATCAGATTTTATCTATTGAGACACTGTTGATTGATTTTGTTTGGTTTTGTTCGCCGTGTATTTTCTTCCATTCCACCACCCATATTTTCATACTGTTTTCTGTTTGTCTTGAATGATAGAAAATCTGATATTGATACTTATTTATTCTGCTTAACAATAAATTCCGAGATCTCTGTGTTTATTGTTATAGCATATTGTATCTCAGATATTGATACTTATTTATTCTTTCTGTTTTCTATTGTTGGAAGTGAACTTAAAGAAGACTGAAGGAAACATGTTAAGTTGCTTTTTTCTGTTTGCTTTTGCTTGCACTTTGCTATTTAGTGACACTGGTGGTGATATACTGATATATAGTGACATTGTTGTTGGTAGCGCTTGACATGATGTGGTCTAGGAGTTGAGTTGGTGGACATTTTACTGCTTTTATACATTCTTATCATTTAGAATTTGATGAGGAGAACAATTTCATCTGCAGATCCTTGATGGCCTTTGTTCAGATTTTGAAAAGTCAACTTCTGGTCCTGGAAAATGGCATAAACTGGCAAATTTTCTCCATCAAAGGTTAGTGTTCATCTTCTGCTTTGAAGTTGATGTTGATTGGGCTATTTTAACTTTGAAGTTTTTCAGTTTGGAAGGTCCAATTGCTGACCTTGTCAGGAAGCGAATAGATCAGATCACATCCGAGAAAAGTTCATTGAATTTAAAGTGTCGTTCAATTGAAGATAGTATGAATATGCTCAACAAACAGTTGGAAGCAAATGAAAAGTCAAAATCTGATTATTTGAAGCGTTATGAGGATGCTATAAACGAAAAGAAGAAGGTTGCTGATGAGTATATGAGCCATATAAATTCTTTGCAGAGTAAATGCAGCTCCTTGGAGGAGAGATCTTCCAGCCTGATGAAATCTCTGGAGTCTGTTAGGCAAGAATCCTGTGAATGGAAAAGGAAATATGAACATGTCTTATCAAAGAAGAATGATGAAGAAGAACAAGCAAGTGCTGATAAGGCTGCTCTCAAGGCCAGAACTAGTGCTGCAGAAGCAAGACTGGCTGCTGCTCGTGAACAAGTTAAATCTGCTCAAGAGGAAGCAGATGAGTGGAAACGGAAATATGATATTGCTGTTCGAGAAGCTAAAGCAGCCCTTGAAAAAGCCGCCGTGGTGCAGGAGCGCGCGGATAAGAGTAGACAATCCCGGGAAGATACTCTTAGAAGTGAATTTGCTCTCAGTCTGGCAAAGAAGGTCTTAACTTATTCTTATATAGTTTCAATGGTCTTCTGCCTTCCCTTTCTGTATATTTGAGCATATTTTTAAATCAAATGTAGCTGCAATTATCGGGTTTGGAGCTAAACTATAATGTGCTTGAATCATCAATTGCACGATCCACTTACCGTTATGCTACTTACAGGAAGAGGAAATCAAGGAGCAAGCAACAAAAATTGAGCATGCAGAGCAGCAATTGTCAACTTTGAGTTTTGAGCTGAAGGTATCTTTTATTGCTTGTTTATTAATACGATAGTAAATAAAGTTTAATTTAAGGTTAATATAGAATTGAAGTTTAAACATAAATCTTTTTTTTTTGTAACTCATCTTTCATTTTCTAGAAAATGCATTTTCATTCATTAGACTTACATTTTTCCCCTTAGGCTGCTGATGGCAAGGTTGCTAGCTATGAGGTGCAAATAGAAGGCATGAAAGGTGATATAAAGGAGTTAAATGAGAAGCTGGAAGCTACAACTAGAACTGCACAATCATATGAGAGAGAAGCTAACATACTTGAACAAGAAAAAATACATCTGGAGCAGAAATATCAATCTGAGTTCAAGAGGTTCGATGAGGTGCAAGAAAGGTGTAGAATTGCTGAAAGAGAAGCAAAAAGAGCCACTGAGGTAGCTGATAAAGCACGGTCAGATGCAGCTGCCGCTCAGAGGGACAAAAGTGAAATTCAGCAAACAGCAATGGAAAGATTGGCCCAAATGGAGCGGGCTGAGAGACAGATTGACAACTTGGAGAGGGAGAAAAATGACATTTCCAATGAACTGGAAACACTTCGTGTATCCGAATCGGATGCCAATGCTAAAGTAAAACTGCTGGAGGCTCAGGTTGAAGAAAGGCAGAAGGAAATTGAGTCACTGATGAAATCTAACAATGAGCAAAGGGCTACCACTGTTCAAGTACTTGAGAGTCTCCTTGAGACTGAACGTATTGCAAGGGGAGAAGCAAATCGCCGGGCAGAGGCTCTTTCTCATCAGCTGCAGGCAACTCAAGCGAAACTTGACATGATCCAGCAAGAGCTGACATCAGTTCGTTTGAACGAGTCTGCTCTTGATGCCAAGCTGAAGTCTGCCTCACATGGGAAGCGTTCCAGGGTGGATGAGCACAATGTGGCTGTGGATTCTGTGAATGGTATGGATGTTGATAAATCAAGGGCGAGCAAAAGAAGAAAAGGTTCATTTAGTCCACTGCAGCAAGCAGCCTCAGCAGGCGATTGTGATTCTGTTTATACGGGTGATGATGATGAAAGCAGTCAGCAAACTGACACACAAGACTATAGAAAGTTCACCATTCAGAGGCTCAAGCAAGAGCTCACTGAACACAATTTTGGGGATGAGGTGTTCAAGCTCAGGGCGGGAGCCAAGAAGAAAGACTTTATTGCGCTGTATGAGAAACACATCCTGAACAAGTCTTGATCAACCTATTGATACCTTGCTAGCTTTGGACTGGAGAATCGGCTATAATAATTCAAGTTGCGATGTGTTGGCTTATCCAAGGTGGGGTGCTTAGTTATTTTCTGACCATGAGGGTTGTGTGTTCATGTACATTGTCTGTAATGCGAAATCCTAAGAACTTTGTTTATCTGCAGTTTCATTTTGGTTTCTATTGAGAATGAGACAGGGACAAGAGTGATAAAGTTGCTTAGTTTCATGGTTTTGCTGTAACTACTGTAGGTCTAACTTAAGGAGCACGATGTTGTATAGTCTTCTTGGGACAGTTAGGTTCTGCAAGAACAAGTGTTTTGATTGATAGATTATTGTTTCATGGCTTTTCTACTTAGTGTAGATCTAATGGTTTGAGGGATTTTCTCATTAGGGGTAGTTTGATAGATAGTCAGTCCAAACTTTTATGATGTCGAAACCTTATTCATCTGATTTACCTTGCGTGTTGATATAGTTTAGAAATTACTGCAGTGGTGTTTCCTATCTAATGCAATAATTCTGGTATCAGTAATTTGTGATTATTTTCGTAGAGAAATTGAAATTAGACCTATCTAAATATCAGGAATTGAATAATAATAGGTTACACTCCATTAAGTTAATCTCGAAAGTTGCTTTTGCTTTAATGTGAATTAGATTATATACTCGGCATGGTGCACCTAGATATAGTTGGTAGCATGCAATTATATTTTAAATATAGATTTAGTTGATAGTATAAGCGCCTGATATATTTGACATTCTATTTGTTTTATTTTAGGGTTGTATTACATGATATTAACATGTGTATTGAACTTAACTTATATAATAAATATACATCATGTACTTAACTTATATAATAAATATACATCATGTACTTAACTTATATAATAAACGTACATCATGTATATTGAACTTAACATGTGCATTGAACTTAACTTATATAATAGATATCATTATATGATATGAATATGAAAATGTACATTATATGATATAAATATGTACAAACTTTATCAGGGGTATGTGCAGTACTTACATTATGAGTTCAATATGCAAAAGTATATTATTGATAATTCTATTATGTTTTTCAATATTACTCTCAATGTATATTACTCACAATTTAAATATACATATTATCCTTAGAAATATACATATATATTTTACATTACACAAACGAACTAAATGTCCGTAAATATTTAAATGTAAATCTTGTACAATGTCAAAATAAAAAGAGTTATTGTTTACTAATGTCAATTCTGATACAATTTTAATATATATCTTATATAAGTTCGATCGTAAATGTAATTTCAATGAACATAACGTACTCTGTCTAGAACTTATATAAAAGGTTTAATGTACATAGTAATCAACTTTAATATACTTTATTCATATTTCTAATGTTCATAACAATCGAATTTAGTGTACATGTAAAATATTTTATCTTAATATCATATGTCAATAATTTAAAAACAGTAAAAAACTGAAAAGTCATTGTACTGTATGGAGAGAGAAAAGATATGTTCTACAATTTGGATTTGTAAAATGATGGTTCGTTTTAAAATTAAAAATTAATTATTACAGTTAATAAATCCCTCTGCTTCTTGGTTGAAAACTTTATTTTTCTTGCTTACATTACCCAACAACGCCATATACATTTCATATAGTACAGGTTAAATACACTTTGCTTTTAATGCTTTTCGGTCTACATTTTGGTCCCCGTACAGGCGTGCACTGTCTAGGCGATGGTATTTTAATTGGAGATGATTACTGAGTAGCCTTGGTAGGGAGTCTAAGGACAGAAAAATGGGCCACCATAAAAAAATTGGATACAACATTCGTAGTGGCCAAATTCATACAAAGCTTCAAGTTGCAGAAATCGTAGGAAGAAGTTTTTTTGCACAATGATTTTTTCCGCACTACTGTTGTAGCCTTGTAGCTTGTATTTCCTGAACCTCTCTCCTCCTATTCAGAGAGCTGAGTTCAAATATTTAGGTTAACATAATTTTAGTCTTAATAATATACACACACGCCACAATAAATCAATAAATATTATACAACGAACTTACAAATCTATCTATTATTTATCTATTACTATGTACTAAAAAGAAATGTCGGAGAAAAATTTCTTGTCAAATACCCTTTATTTTTATCGTTATTTTTCCTCTGCTCTCCTTCAACATCATCAATGATTATGGCAAGATACATTTTTTTTTTTTTCCATTTCTATCTTTAAATTATTACATATTCTTCGAGTCAACAGCAATATCATATAAGGTTGTTTTCCCCCTTTCCTTCATTGTAATGAATATCAATTGTTTCCAACTATATATCATTATTATCTTACAATAATCATATATTCTTACTCTAACTAAGACATCAATTCTAAAAACACAATTTGGCTTTACAACTTTTTTTTTTTTTTTTTTGGAATTTTTACGTTGAACTATTCGATTAAATAATTGATGAAAAATTTTGGATGGTTTATGTACAAAATGTTCATGCTATAAGTTTCAAAATTCTCACTTTATCATGACATTATAATTAGATATTACTTTTCCTACTCAAACAATTATATATTTTCATCTTTATTTTCTTTTTCTTCCGTTATAGATCAAAACCTGTATACGAATACTAATTTAAATAAAAATAATTTGTTTGAAGTTTATGTATTGTAATTGTTGATTTATTTAGTCGAATTACATTGTGACCAAGGCTTTGTATTTTAATAACGAGTATGACACAATTATTGGTTTAAGGGGTTTTTAGCAGAACGAGGATTGAAATGACTATTTTAAGAGCATAGATCTATTTGTGAGGTATATGTGTAGGTGATGTAGTTTTGTCACAATTTATATTTACCATATTTTTTCTAAGTGTTGGTTACTCAACTTTTTGTTGGGTATATTTGTGGCCATGTCTTTTTCTTTTGGTGACCTAGTGACGAACCTTTTGAAATTTGTGTTTTATGGCGAGTAGCTAAGATTGGTGGAGCATATGGATCATGCAAGATCCTAGATTGAAGTTGAAGGAGCTAAACATTTCGAATTATCTTTTATCACTTTGTACAATTGTAAAATAGCGTATTTAGTTAATTTGAGTTGTAAGAGTTTGAGTTTGTAAGCACCATCACTTGTCGTTGTAGTTAAGTGTAGCAGTGATACATCTGATTTTGCTGTAAACTTCCACAATAGTTGTATTCCTTTTTATTTTTAATTATTTTCAGTTAGTGAATTGGGGGTCTTACATTTCTTGGTAAAATTTGGTGATTTTTTGACAATTGTTGGCATTTTATGGACGTACTTTTTTGGTTGACCTTTTCCTGATAAGTTTTGTGAATTTGTTTTTCACATTTTGGAATATGTATAAGCAATTTTACTTGCAATTATTTGTGATTCTTACTTGAAATTGATAGAATTGAGTTTCTAGGGTCAAAAAAGATGGTTTTCATTCACTCCTATAGCCTTTTATATGTGACCTTATAAGACCATGGTAAGCTTAGCTTGTTATAGTCCTCTCTCATCAGTTTCGAAATTGTCCTAAATGACCGAATTTCAAAGGTTATTACACTATCTTTGAGATATTTTTTTTAAAAAAATCAAAGTTGAAGTAAAGGTACTTGGTACTTTTCAAGGGTCATATGAGGAGGTTGAAAGCCATTTAATATCTTATATTTGTTCTCTAATGACGTAAAAATAAATTTAGGATCCAATTGTCAAAGTTTTAAAGAATAAGTTGGAATGGTGTTTAATGTCAAAGTAAATGGTGTCAATAACTCAGATGTCTTAATATGACCCTAACTATGACTCATAGTAAACATATTAAGCTATCTCACAAGGTCCAAAATTGCCCAAATGGCTAGATCTAGGTTATTATACATTAGTCAAAACACTAGGTATTTAGGCGAACTTCTCGCTGGAGTGTTACGAGTGAGTTTATATATTTTTGAAAAATTAAATAAGGTACTTGATACTTCCTAGGGTTGTATAAGGAGATTTGAATTCATTTAATACTTATAATCGATCTCTAGAGGCCATAAAAATAAGTTTAAGATTCAATTGTAGGAGTTTTGGAAATCGAATCAAATTAATGCATTTATAGTCAAGTAGAGGGTTTCAATCACTCCTAAGCCTAATATGACCGTAAAAGACCCATGGTAAATTTATCAAAATATTCCCTCTTCGGATTTGAAATTGTCCAAAATGATGGAATTTCGAAGGAATATGATAAGTCCTTTTCTAATGCGTGTTTTAGGGACATTTGCATATTATTTACCGGATTTTTACCTCATTTAGTGGTATACGATACTTTCACGGGTAGGTTTGTTATTTTTGATGATTATCAAGGATAATGAATAGAATTCAGGAGTTTAACGGGAATCCAACATCATAACAGTGGATCATAAGGTAGCGAGTGACGTTTGCTTCAAGAAATCAAAGGTCTAAATCCACCTTTGCTCGGACAAGCAAGGGTTCACGTGGCAAGAAAGATCAAAGTTTTGCGAAGTCTTGGCCTAGATATGGATGTGCGTATGCCACACGCGTCCATGTCTTTTTTGCGGGAAGAAGATTAGAAGCTACTGTAGTGCCAAAAGAGAGGAGACACGTCCTGTGTTTGTTGATCGAGGACACGTCTCTGTCTACCTCATAAAATGAAGTACCTTGGGAATGTTTTTCATGGTTTTCCTTATTTAAGCCCATTCTAACTCTTCATTGATTCTCATATTCTACATCAATCAAGATTTTGCTTGTCTCCTTGGATCTTAAAATCAAAAACATTGATCATGAAATTAAACAAAAAAGAAAAAAAAAATATATATATATATATATATATATTATACTCCAATACACACTTATCCCAATGAAAACAAGAGAACTAGAAGTGCATTGTTGTCCAACTTCAATCCCACCCTAAGCCTTTCTCAATTATTGATGTTGTCCATTTCTTCCCTCCTATATTGTTGATAGAAAAAGAAAAACTAAAAACAGGATTACTACTCGTAGTACTATTTAATCTGAAAACTTTTATCAGTTTTCTTAATCGGAAAAACCTCTTACAATCTTGGTGTATGATAACTTTACTCTAAATAACCCCACAATGAAAAGTATAGCTCTGTACAGCATCAACAAATTAGTACCCATTTTACCCCTCCTAAGTCTACAAAGAAAGGTGTACATGTACGTGGTAGTGTAGTGTAGTGTAGTGTAAATGATGATGCAGCATCACAGCAGCTCATCTTCACTTCTCCTGCATGCATGAATGCATGATGCATGGCGTTGGCCTCATGCTACTCAAAATTCCTGTAGCCAAATTACCTTAACCCTTCAAGATCCAACAAAATAATAATGTCTACCTGAAGCCAAATTTATTACCTTTACCCTAAATTCTCACTACGTATTCGACACTTCAACAATCACCAAACAAGTCCTTACCGTCATTAGTTCAATCTTCTACTGTATGTACCATCCAAGCAAGTTCAGGTCAGTTGCTCATGATTTCCTACCAGTAGCGATTGAAAACAACGACGATCCGTCGCCTTGGAGTATCAAGTTAGGGATCAACTGAGGTGGGCTTTCTCTATGTTGTTCCCCAACAACATTATGATGATCATAAGAAATGTAAGATGGGTGGTAGTAGCTGAGGGGGGGCTTGATCAGTGGGGGATTTTCATTGTCTTGGGGTAGTTCTCTGACTGTTGAACCACATTGTCTAGGCTGTGTTTGGTAGAACACCTTTGAAAGCACAAACTCACCATCCCTTTCTTCCTCATTTTGGCCAAGATGATATTGATGCATTACCCAGTTTGTCTTCTCTGGCTTCCTCTGCCTTCCATAGTTGGTGTACAATACCAGTATCTTCTTAAACCCCTTGACTGTGCCATTGACGATTATGGGTCGTGTTTTCCCCGTCTTATGCCATCTTGTCTCTCCTCCGTCTTCATCAGTGTGGACCTTTCTTCGCTTTCGTGTTCCTGTTGTGTATGCTTTTGACGGACAGTGAAAGAAATGTCGCATCACACCATCTTTTGTCACACCTAACTCAAGGTGAACAAGAAAACCTCACAAAATCAGCTATCTATTGTCTCAAGTCTTAAATTAATTATAATGTACTAGCTAAATTGTCAATAGGCAATAACCAAGCATGTTGTCGCATTAACCCCTCGTAAGTCATAACTAAGGTATGACACGGGAATATTAAAATACCCTTTATAACCATCTCAAGTATAGAAATAACCATCTCAGATACATAAATAACAATTATTTCAGGTATAGAAATTATAATCCCATGTATAGAAATGAACTTACAAAAATGAGTTTTGATAAATGCATAATGATTTACCAGTTACGAATTAGAAAAGTCTCGCGGGTTATGAATGTGGAATAAACCATTGTTTGTTTGTTTGTTTGTTTTGGCAAATAATAAACAATGGTTTAAAACTGGAAAGTAGCTTCATAGTCAGATATATGTAGTCAATACTATAGTATACTGGTACGTACATTCTTATATAAAAAACTGTATATGGAAAAATGATGAAGTCCTGACAGTTGAACATGTAGCTTACAAGTAAACCATAACTAATCAGTGATACACTCATAAAAGTACAGAATGAGGCAATAGACAGTGAGATTCACAAGCTAGAATTAAGTGAGATTCTTTTCTTAAACATCACTAATCATTTTTCTCCACCTTTTCTTTGCCTTGCTTTATATGGTGCAAAGTTATGCTTATGATACACTCTCGAAAATGGAGTTTATGGAATCATATTAAAGAGAATGGAAACATGTAAACCAACTTTTCGTTAAGTTTGGTTGATCTACAAGAAACGAATACAAAATAAATACCTTCATCCTTGTTCCAAGTTACCATGCATAATCTCGAGTCTGCCTGAGATACTTTCACATTTTTAGTTCAAACTACAACATCAATGCGACAACATACTGAACGTAGACAGATCGAGGGGGTCTCATTTTATATTATATAGGCTTTTCTAATTCATATTTGATTTAAATTATATCAGAATATTGATACCTCAAATGTAAGTATTGTTACATTAGATATAACTATTGTTATATCATATATAGGTAGTGTTATATCAAATATAGAAATATAGAAGATATAAAAATATAGAAGAACCAATATTATTAGGTATATGCATTATGATTTCAGATATATAAATGAAATTACGAAAATATCCCGTGATATATTTACATCATGTATAAATTAGGAATTTCTCGTATATTATATATGTTTTGAATGTCTTATTCTTCTACATTTTGCTCTCTAAAAGTTGTGCACCACACTAACCTACGTACCACATAGTCACAACGTCACATAAAACATTTTTCTGTACCTTGCGAGGTCCGTGCCTTTCTCTTATGTTCACTGTCAATTCGCACAAATAGAGTATAAACTAGTGAAGAAAGTGGTGGATGCTGCACATTACTGGTGTGCCTGGTGAACGCCCTATGGAAAAGCAAGGATATGAATCTATAAAAGTGAGCTATATCAAGCTCTCTTTATTAGAGATATGTACCTTAAATCTAGTATCAAATATATGGTTCTGTACCCACCATGGAGAATAAACAAAAGTATTGTACATATCATGTGATCAAGGGGTGTCTTATCATCACATTTAAGACAAGGTTTATCTAGTAACACAAGTGATCTGATCTATGTAACAAAATTTAAGCATGTTATTCTTGGAATTGAAGAAAACTCACATAATTACATCCCATATTTACTTTATTACTATATGAAACATTTTGTCATTTGAACATGTTAAGAGCTTGATATTCTAGCTTATCCAAAAGAACAATCTAACTCTAGTTTTTGCAATGTTTAATGAATCAAGGGTGTAAAGTAATGAGAAATTCCTAATTATTTATACTTGATATATATCAAGATGTATTTTTGTAAATTTACTTTTATTTCTGATATTATAATATCTATAACAGGTATGAGTTTTTCTATATTTTTATATCTTCTATATTTCTATATTTGATATACATCAATGATAATAATACCTAAATATAATTTATATAAGGTATGAATTAGAAAAGTCTCGTAACGTAATGTACCGGTGTTCAACTATCCTACACTCAACATAAACAATCTACTTAATAGACTTGCGTACTTCCTAATACAAACAAGTGAAAATGTTTTAGGAGAGGGAATGTCAAGATTCAAAAAGTCAAAACAATTACTCATAAGATTTTGAAGAATCAGCATCATAATTTTAACATTTTATATATCAGATTACTACAGCATCGAAGTAAAAATGTTATGTACAACTACACCTTGATTGTTTGTTTTCGGTCTACAAATGAAATCTTGGAAGAAGTTTGAAGTATTCATAATCCAATAATCTTAAGAATCTAAAGGCCTTTTATATAAGCAGTTTATATATAAGAAACTATAAGAGCTGTCATAAATTCATAATCATACCACAAGATAAGTAAAAAAAATTACTTTTACTATCCCTAAATAATAGGCCACAAAACCACATAATTTGATATTGGTATTTCATGTTAAAAGCTTAACTTGCTAAATTTAGCAAGTGTCTTAGTATTACTCTTTTGGGGAAAGAATTAAAGTTTCCCTAAAATGGTTTGATCAACACAAATTACCTGTAATTTGAGCACTTCCCCAAAATTATGAAGCATGGATTCAGGGTTTCGGTTGGAAAATTAATTGCATAAAATTTGTATCAACTCGAAGGAAATTCCACAATTTGACAAAATTCCAAAACCCACAAAAACTGATTAAAAAAAAAACTTCTCCTACTAGACGCTTGCAAGAGAAGCAAACCAAAAGGAAATGTGTCATAAATCTACTGAAAACAACATTCGTATATCCTTAGCACGCTAATGCAACCAATTAAATTATTTCAACGTAACATTATTGATTTTATTTCAGCATTCTTATAGTCATTGCACGCCACCTCAAATTAATTTTTTGCATACTATATACAAAGATCACAAGTATTATATATGCATGTTTAAGAGCAAACCCTTTCACCCCAACTAGCTTAATTATATTGATAATTAAAAATCAATCCGATATCGTTGCTACACACCCAAAATCAAGTGAATATCGATTAGTTTAATTGTAACATCTCGGATCAAATCTCGTCTATATATAATTTTTTTCTCTACAAATATAAATCACCCAAGTTAAAATAAATCACTCCACGAATCAACAAGTGTTGTAACTAAGTGTAATACAAACCTGGTAATTTGTCAGGATGAGTATAGCAAATTCCATTTTCACCCTCAATGGTGGGTATGAACTCATCAAGCAGAGGATGCAAACTGACCAAATCAGACTTCACCTTAGCTTCTAACTGTCCCAAAATTTCTGGGTCGGTTGGATCAAACTTCACTCCAGCTGGTAACCCTGGCAAATCATTTATTCTCCCTGCCTGAAACAATACCTCATCAAAATAAATTATACCCATCAAACAAAACCAAAAACCCATCAAAACCCACAAATAAATAAAATTCAAAAATCACATAAAATAATTAGGTTTCATCAAATTACACTCAATAATTTATATATTTTTTATAAAAAAACTTTAAATAATTTTTTTTAAAAAAAGAACTTGATTAATCTGGTACCTGGTCTTGAAAAGGTACATGGTGGCCACAAGAGGGGCAGGCAATGGTATGAAGAGGGTTAATTTTGGAATTTAACCCACCATGTCTTGAAGATGAATTATCCGTAATTATTGAGAAGTTATTATTATTAATAATATTATCATTAATATTATTATCAACATTAATATTAGTGCTAGTAGAAGGGTTGTTTATGTTGCACCATGTCATCTCATCCCTTTTCCCAAAACTCAAGCTTAAGCAGCCAAAAAAAACAATGAAGAAGATGGTGAAGTTGAAGAAGCTTGAAGAAGAAGCCAAATTGAAGTACAATCTATTATTTAAGACTTGAAAATTCTAGAAAAAAAATATATTAGTAGTGGATTTTAGGAAAAGGGTAGAGAAATTAAATGGAGAATAAAAAGAAGAAGAAATAATTTGGAAATTTGAAGAATTTGAGATTTGGAGAGAGAGGGGAAGAATTGGGCAGCGAGAGTTTTGTAGATATAAGAGAGAAAAATGAGAAAGAGGTTGCTTGGACGTCAAGTCGTTGAAAGCGATTGGGTCTAATCTCTGCACACCGTCATATTGTGCGACTTTCTTTCTTTCCTTTATTTTTTTAAATTGTTTTTATTGGGTTTTGTGGTAATGTAGTATGGTGAAAATAGACTTGGATTAAATTTGAGTCAAAAGTTTAGGATAATAATACTCTGTTAATTCTCTTTTATTTAGTCTCATTCTTCGATTTACTCTATATAAAAGAGTTTTAATTCAATAAAGTTGATAGAGAGATCGAAAAATAATAAAATCGAGAAAGGGAGAAAATTGGTAGAATTTAAAATAATATACTTATATGTGAGAGTAAAGTAGCGATTTCATTAAGTTTAATTTTTAAAGTAGTGATTTCATTAAATTTAAAGAATTAAAATAGTGTTTTTTAAAGTTTATTAAGAAGTAGCTAGAATATTTATGTGACGATAATAAATTGGAATGTTGCATCATCATGAGTTTCGGTTCTAATTAGATGTTGCAAAGCTAACAGTCTAATTGAATTGCTCCTGAGATGGTGTAATCTTTTTAAAGTTGGTGTGACTAACCTTCGTATAAATACAACTCAAGTGAGCTTGACTTGAGATTTGAGTAGTGAACTAAGTGGAGTTGATTTAACTGGAGTTGGAATGAAATTAAGCCTATGAACATGTTTAAAAGTAATAATCAAATGAAATGATAAATTATAAATGACAATGAATTATAGCAAAAGTTTATAAGGTCAATCAAATATGTACTCCGATCCCTCTGTCCTAAATAAATATCCATTTTAAACAAAAAGCATTCATAAAAAAATAGTTAAATAAAACCCTTTTTAGAGACAGATGGAGTATATTATTATAACTTTCAAGAGTCTTTAGATTAGATTTACTAGAACTTTGCCCAAGCTCGAGTAAATCGACCCTAATAAAAGAAAGAAATAAACATAACTTCTCAATTTGTTTCTTAAATTACCCGTTAAAGTTCATTCATTCGTTGATAAAGTTTGTGATTGCATTGTTGCACTAGCTAGTGATTGCATTGTTGCACTAGCTGAATAAATCTTAGATTAATGTATAAGTATTACACCCAAAAAGAGGTACCACTTTATAGTTAGGGGGAAGGGAAAAAAAATATTATAATGTTAGATATGAGTAAGTTGAGCTTAGAAAATAAAGAAATTTTGCCTTGTTTGTTGGTGCAACCAAAGTTAATAGAAAGTTTTATGTGAATCAACCTTTGGAATTTGGCATCATACATAGACTTACTAGTAAGGTCGATTTAATGACTTATATATGGTCCATCATATCATTATGATACGAGTTGTTTTTTGAGTCCTTTGACTTAACTTATTAGGACCTTATTGATTCATGCAACTGCGTAACTCGTGTCATTTAAGCTAGTATTGCTATATTTTTTTTATTCTATGCATTATCACACAATTCATATCACTGTATCAAAGACCATCTGTCACTAATTACTTGGGCGATGATCATAATCTATTTGACATACTACTTTTAACTATAATTTCTCTCTTCAAAGGTTTAGTCTGTCACTCTCACCCACCCACTTTTCTCCTCACTATTAGATTATGTGAAAACTTAATGATGAGAGAGTATTTCATTGGTCAACATTTATAAGGATATAACGAGAGTGCTAATATATTCAAAAATATAAATTATATACTTTCGATCTATCCCTGTTTATTTGTTATATTTCTATTTTTGGGATCAAAGTTTAAAAATTTTGATCATAAATTCTTATTATATTATAAGATATAATATATTCAAATGGGATCTTGTTGGATTAATCTTAACGTAAATGTTTAAACTATCAAATTTTCATAATTTTTTATTTTAAAATTTTAGATCGAGAACAAGCAAATAGAGATTGGGATAGTAGAAACTAAAATAATATGTAAATAAATATATTCTACACCTCAAAAGATAATATTTTGCGTATATTTTGAATCAAATTTTGAGAAGTAATTTATTGAAACATGGTGAAGGATATAATGACCCACAATTATCATGGCATGCTCATTTCTTGCAAGTGAAATGACACAAAGAACATATGTTAAAAGACAAGTATAGTAAGTTGCCTTAACTCGTAAGCTCCTAGAAAATGCTCACGGGTGTTTAACAATGTTGGAGTAGTGTTAGTAGCAAAGGTTAATTTGGGAATAAATCAAAATAATGTAATAAATTTAGGGTTAATTACCACACGTATCCTAAGATATAATACGACGACTTTTGGATTCACCTAGCTAGTATGACTAGAATAGGTACGTTAATAAGACAATGGCCGTATTGTGTGGTTAACTGGTTAATCAAACAAAAACCAAGAGTATGTTACGTGTAGTGTGCTAACGTTGTGATGGAGTAGAGATTGAGCAAGCGGATTCTCAAGTGCTAGGACGTTTTACCACACAAATTCAGTCTTTAAGTTGAGGGAAAGAGGGGGCACTTAGCTGCAGTGTCAACTCTAGATCGAGTCACCTTTAAGATTTTGTTACGCAGTTGTGGTTACATATACAAGTAGTAGGCAGTATATTTTAATTATATGTACACATCTATCTACAGCCTACCAGAAAAAGAAAAAAAAAAAGTATATATTATACAATCCAACCTACCAATTTCTAATGAAAATTAAAGTATAGGTATGAATTTTACCATCAACCCTTATATTAAAGATTTTATTTATTTTTTCCCCTTTTAGGATGTACATTATATATTCTTTTTTAACGTATACTTATCGTGCCTAGCAAGGAATCCCCTCTTCTTACTCCTCTCATTTTCTCCTCTTTTTCATAGTGTTCGTAAATGGGGTGTTGTTTATTGAGACAGTACGTTTAGATTATGTACAAAGAAAATTAATGAACTGATATATAATTTTGATCGAACAATAATGGGGGCCATGATGACTTGGTTATATGAATTTAAATTGTGTCTCCCTTTTTTTTTTTTTACCAACCTAGCTATCTATGTCTTGGCTACATTTTGAGTAGCGTTTAGGGTTTTTACAGCAAGTACAAACTCTATTCTAGGTGAGACTTAATATTAAGGTGGTTGTTAGAGAGATAATTGAGGTTAATGATGTAGAGTATCTAATGAGGAACATAGTTTTCAGTGGTATAAAATACAACCTTTTTTAATTCATATCTTATATAAATTATATAAAGATGTTGAATTATCAAATATAGGTATTATTATATCATATATAGTTATTGTTATATTAGATATATGTATTATTATATCAGATATAGAAATACATAATATTTAAAAATACAAAAAAAATTCATATCAAGTATAGACATTATGATTTCAGATATAAAAATAAAATTATAAAAATAACCCTAATATAATTTATAACAAATATAAATTAGGAATTTCTCATGTAAAATACTAAGGAGTTCATCAAGTATTATTCCAACGAATTATAGTATCATGGAACACCGTATAGTTTCTCTGCTAACTACTTATTTTGCCTCAGAAGACCTATAGCAAGAGTTTATTTACTTACGGAGTATAAAAAATAATGCACAATGCGACGTATACGCTTATTTATTATGGCTAGTTCTCTCTAATTTAGAGCATAATTTATCTCATCTTTTTTTAGACTTTCTTCATATGACACATATAGTAATTTAGATTCTTGTTAAGATGCATATATTTATGTAGTTCTACGCCTCTCACTCATTTAATAAGACCTTTTAATCTATGTACACTATATTAAGATGCATATATTTATTTAGTTCTACGGCTCTCACTCATTTAATAAAACCTTTTAATCTATATACGCCCTCTGTCTGTCTCCCAATTATGAGTTTTAACTTTACAAGATTAATTTAAAACATTAATTTGTCTACGCTCAAATACTTCAGTGCCCCTAATTGATTTAAGTGGGACACTTGTCATGTAAGCAAAACTTATGTTATTATCTCTTAAATTAAACTAAATATTCTGATATGTGGTATAATATAAAAAAAAAAAAATTAGAATACTAATAATTTGTAATTGAATTTGACACTTCAAAGCAACGTAACCAATACAAAAAAAGTAATGGCTTAATTAATAAGTAATCGTATATCATAAAAATAATATTAATAAATTTATGCGTAATTTTGAAAAAAAAAAAAAAAAAAAAGTAGTCAAATACTACGATATTAATGAAACTTAGCCTCCCTAAATATGTGATTTTCTTCAGGAATTCTGATTACCACTCAATACCACCTAAAAAGTGATGGATAGTAACAATGACTTATTAAAATAATCGAAGTATTTGGACCGTATATATTGGTATAAAATTCCCTTTAAAAATTTTGCCTATATATACACGTGGTATTAAAATCATTAGTATTACCCACATTTAATACAACAACAAATATTGTATATATACGGAATAAAATAAATTTATTGTATCCCAGTAAAAATTATCCGTTAATATAACAAAAATTACCCTTCAATACAACATATGTCAATCTTTATCAATTTTGAGAGATAACTTTTTGTTATTTCAATAGATCACTTTTACTGAAAATACAATAACTTTATCGTATTTCATATGGATACAAGATTTTGTGTTAATACAATTATCAAATCAAATGATTGTAAGAATTCTACACCATTTGTCAATTTGGTTTGGACAACAATGTATAATAGAATAGTGAAACGTAATCTTGGCCGACATATTGTGCAGATGACCGGGGCCTATGTCTATGGGTTCTGAGGGAAGCCTCGCAACCAAAGATGCTTACACTATAAGCTTCTCAGTTTAATCAGTTTAACTTTAACGTGCAAGGCTAAGTTAGGGCTTTCAGATGATTCATCTTTGTATTGTCAAAGCTATTATTTCCTTAGCTGGAAAACTCCCAATCACTTTGACGCTTTCCCACTATTTCCTTAACCTCCTTTTGTATATAATTCTTATCGACCACTAATAATTTAAGTTAAATTTTTAAAACACGAAAGAGTGTCATTTAATTTGGCAACATAATTTTCCACCAAGTGTCTGTACTGTTAAGTAGAATCTAACTAAGCATATTTGGCTATATTGGACGCTATATCAAGAATTTTAATGTTTTATTTTAAGTAGACTTTCAATATTAAGAGTATTATTTAATATAAAACTTACAATAATAAGAGTTTTATTTAGTACTCTGTATGACTTCCAATATTAAGAGTTTTATATTCTTATGAACATCCAACATGATTTATTTATCAACCCATTATAAATTCTACAATATATTACTTTGTAACTTCTAATATAGTCCTTTAAGTGGTAAGACCTAATGCATGATATTTCATGTAAAAAAAATAGGTCACTATAACGATAAAAATAGTCATTATAACGATGATAATTGTTATTAGTCACTATGAATTAAAAAAAAGGGTCACTATATGTACGTAATATGACATGTGTTGGGTATATGAGATAAAGGCAAGTGTCTTCTCATCTTTCTCATTTTAAATATCCTTCTTATTTTAACTTATATATATATATATATATATATATATATATATATATATATATATATATATATATATATATATATATATATATATATATATATATACACACATATACATATAATGAGCTAAATCCATCACGAACTAATAACAAAAAGTTCATATCACGTAAGATTAACAGAAAATACAACAAATTTTTAAAAATAATAAAATTGTATGGTTACGTTACAACATTAAGAGGCTTCATTGAATATACTTTTTTTAGGAAATACATCAACCGAAGAGGTGTAAGAAAGATTATTTGAATCAAACAATCAATCATATGCTTAACTCACGTACTTTCTACTACCGTATATTGTATATAGCACAAGTAGGATTACGTTGCGTACAATCCTAACTCAACTGCACCTACAATTAATTATAAGTTATCGACCATACATTTTACACCCACCTGCATCTAAATTTAAAAAATAAACCCGGGGCTAAGTTATAGACCCAAACTATCGCAAATAGTTAAAAGCTAAGTTTGTAAATATTAAATGTTGACATGGCTCCATCCTTTGGTAAAATAGTGAATGGTTTCAAATGTAGTTTTAAAAGGAAAGCAATTAGTTATCAGAAGGATATATATTGTTTTAAAGGGTGGAATCAACCAATTTCGTTTTCAGTCTTTAAAAACCGAAATAGAACAAGAATTAGAAATCACTTAATTAGATAAAATCTAAATTTAGGTGTCATGTAATTTGTAGCTTAGACGACTTCATATTTTCATGCTTGCGAGAAACTAATTTTTATGAAGTCTCCATATTCCTTCATTTGAAAATGTTTCATAAAAACTCAATCCACATGGAGATATACAAGGAATTGAAGTTACTATTGCCTGATCATGCATGCATAATATAACCTCAACTTTCAACCATTACTCAAACATAAATACGCAATAAAATACTAAGTGTACACTTTTATTAAACTCAAATTAAAAGAGTATTATATTTTAATAACATTATTTTCCAAGACCTAAGTAATTTAACTAATATTTATCCAAAATATAATGCTTACGAAATCTCTCCACATAAACCCCTTTATGGAAATGTCCACTTATTTTTAATATATATATATATATATTTAACTTATCAGTTTATTCATAGAAATTAATAGGATAAATCCTAAATAAAATGAAAATATGTATCAATAAAAAATTAGTATATTCACGTGCATACAAAATAAAATGTTTGATTATAATTCATTTTCTTTCAAACTTATTATATTCCATAAACTTTCATTTAGCTTTTATTATATAGCATAATAAATGTTTTTGAAATATTTTGAAGAATATATTTGAACAATTCAAATGTCAATGACCTATTAACAATAGTCCCAGTAAAACAAACTTGAACATAGTGAAAAATAAAATATCTCACTAGATATAGTAATGTCAAATAAAAAATTTAAGAATATTACTCTTAATAAAAGGAGAGTTCACTCATAACGATTCCAATTTTATAAATCCGATAATAATTTCAACAATTTTCTTGATAAGATAGTATTCATAATAATTTTATTGATTATATAATCTCAAGTCCAAAAACATGTCAAATGCCTCCAAATAATTCAGTCATGTTAGTACAACAAGGTAAAACTTATTTTAACAATTACTCACTCTCATAATTGTAAAAAAAAGTTTAAAAAAATTATTTTCAACTTCAAATAAATTCGACCAGATGGAAATTAGTTCTTAAATATAGTCTATAAAACATTCAACCATCAATTTATGTATATATCCAGAGTATTTTCAATAATTTCCAATATTTAAACCTATACTAAAATTAAATATTTTCAAATAATTATTTAATCATCAAAACTATTTTAAGAAGCATTTAATAAATATTCAAACCATTCGTCCATATGAGAGTAACACTTGAGAAGTATAAAAACAACATCCAAAAAATTTGGCCATCTCAATAATTAATCCAAAATAAAATATTCATAAAACATTAATATTTCATTTAAACCGGTAATCATCAAATCATGCTATTTTAAGATATCAAGACACATAAACGCAGTGTAAAAATACAAGCACATTTAAAATCAATTAGCAAAGACTTATAACATTCAAAAATACCAAACCCTCTTTATTTTTCCATCCATAATTATCAAAAATCATAACTTTATTTTTTATAACCTTACTATATTTTAAAATTGAAAACAAGAGTCCTGGCCTAGAGGCGCATGCACATGAACTTATATTAGAACACTGAACAGTGGAGTTCGATTCACCCCCTCCCCCATTTATTTTACCCCTCTTCAAACCAATTAAAAAAAGAAGGGCTATACCAGGAATTCATCACGTACATCTCATTTTCTCATAATTTCATAAGCTCATAGCCCTTATTTCATCATTCAACAATCAACATCTGGACTTTGCTCGCTATCTCATCTCTCAGCTTTTGTGCCTAACTGCCTCATCGCTCCAACGCTCTTTGCCTCTATCACTCTCCCGTCTTGACAAGCAGTAGAAACCCCTAATTCTATGATTAAACAAGCTACATAATCCACTTTCTTGATATGGCAAAGTGGGAATGTTGTGTAGGAAAGAGTCTTCATACACAGCAAAGTCAGAACACACAGTCCCCTTAATTAAACCCCATTTAGGAGGGTGATACTTGAGCTCCTAGTTTCTATTCTTTGTGTAGGGTTTACATTCTATACAGTTCCATAGTTTGCGTTGTTATTAGTGGATACTTTGTAAAAGCTTTGTTATATATGTATATGATCTATGTAAATGGTTATTATGAATGTTTTATAAATAAATATCTAATGGATGATTTGGAATTGTATCGTGTTATAGCATTCATGTTGGAAGATGAGTGAGTCAGTGAGTGAGGATTTGTATTTGAATTGTGTTGGATTAAAGATTGATTTGTGTTAAATTCGAGGTCTCAAATGATTTGTGTTGGAATTTAAAAAAATCCAAGTTGATGATGCAATAATTTGGATTTTGTTACTTTTGGCAAGAATTTGGGGTATGGTCATGAAACCTAAAAAAAGCAAAAAAAAAAATCAAAAGATAAGGTCCTTGTCTTTAAAACCAAAACCGGTGCCTATGGTACATAGGTAGTGACTTTACCCTGATTGTGAAGAGAGTCCAACCGAAATTCTAGACAAGTCCAAAGTTGTTGATAATGGTGTGACTTTAGTTTAAGATGAAAAAACCTCAAACCTCAGCTTAAGGTCATTTTTCAAATTATTTTGCGAACCACCTCTAAAATTAAAAACACTTTTGTTTATATGATCATTTAATGAAAGCATTCATTAACATAATTAATTTAATTGGTATGATCACATTCTCAATCATATTTCCTCACGTTATTGAATGTTTTGTATTGTTAAACATATTCATGTTTTTTTTTTTTTATCGATTTGGGTAACGTTTTTATGAAATAATTTTTGGACCATTTATTATTAACCTACGGTCTAAGGGAGATCAAGCCCAATTGAAAACTTTCCGAAATACTGAAGAATTGGACCAAAAAGTTATAAGAACATATATGTAAACCCATTAAGCAAACCAAAAAGTTTTGTAGTTTATGACCCAAAATTATGCAAACTCAATTGTTTCTTTCTCCTCTTCTTCTACGTGAAAACAGACCAAATATATTACTTCGTACATATTAATTGCATGTTGGCAACTAATAAAGCTATTAAAACATCTAAAAATCATATTCTTCACCGACAAAGTATTGTATACACACGGAATACAATAAAGTTAGTATATCTCCAATAAAGTGACCTCTCAATATAACAAAAGTTATCAGCTTAAAGTTGATAAAAATTGACATATGTTATATTGAGAGGTAATTTTTGTTATATTGAGGGATCACCTTTACTGATGATAAAATAATTTTATTGTCTTTCCCATGTATACAATACTTTTTGTTCTTGAAGATAACTCGAAGGAATTGTTTGACAACTCTTTAACAAACAGGATATATTACAAACATCAAGATATAAAAAGTGAGTTTCTTGTTAAAACGTTTGGTATTTACTATGGAGTAAAAAAAAAATAAAGACTATGAGTAATTTTATTTCTAAAGTTTTTTTGTTATCAAACTAGGCTTTAAAGAGTCAGCCATCCGACCTTGCAATTCTTTAGCGCTTGGCAACTCGAAACGACAACGAGGCAATAGTCATTGGTCTCAAACCACTTACCTATGAAAAAGTACATGTCAAGCGGACTTCAAAGCTTTATAGGCTTCTATTATCCGTTTTGTACTTACACTTTCTCCTAATTAAGTAGGGTGATCAAAGAGTCAGGCTGATGAGTCTCCCTAGCTACCTATATAATTGGTGTTTCAAACATTAGTATTTCTAGACCTTTTATGAATGCCTATCTCTATCCTTAATTTTTGGCTCATTTGACTTTTTATGGGTTTTAAGACACGATTTAAAACGTTTTTATCTTCAAATCCGTAGGACAAAAAATTATGAAAACTTGATATTTTAAAATTTTACATTAAAATGCATCCAACAATATCTCATAAATTATTTATTACAACATGATGAGAATTTATAGTCAAATTTTTTAAACTTTAACTTTATAAATAGAAATGGAGCAAAAATAAAGGGACGAAGGGAGTGTGATATTGACTGTGGCTTTGGATAATTGGCTTCATATACTAGTTTAATTTATGACCTTATTTTATATATGAATTAGCATAGTCCAATTTTTCAATTTAAAGGCTAAACCATAATTACAATGCTAAAACCACCAACTCATAAGGAAGATACAGAAATTCAATTTGAAATTTGGGAGTGATATAGCAAGATTCTGAAACTAATATAGATACCATGGCAAATAAGGCGACTAGTTTCTACAATACGCCTTTAATATAGGGCACTATTTATTGGCAGTTTTAATATTTGTTTAGTGGATTCATATGAACACATACTTAAAAAAAGCTTTATATACTCTTTGCAATATTTTCTGACATATCTCTAATTCTCAGCTCAATTTAAGACACTCTCACTGTCACATAAGCAACTCAAGTTCGAACCATAAGGCACTCAACTTCTTTTATTTTTTTCCCCTCTCTCTCTCTCTCTCTCTCTCTCCCTCCCTCCCTCCCTCCCTCCCTCCCTCAAGCCCTAATTGTAACTTGCACTCACCCACTATTGCCCCTCTACGCCGGTGCCTTTGATTACTTTGTTATTTTAGCACTTGATTCATTAATGGTTGTTTAGAGATTACTTTGTTATTTTAGCACTTGATTCATTAATGGTTGTTTAGAGAAAAGGTGTTAGTATTTTAATTGTTGTTTACTTGATTACTTGATTCATGTTAGTTAATTCATTAATTTTGTTGAAGAGATTAGAATGTTAGTTAGTTAAATAGTTTATTGCTATGTTAGTTAATTAGCTTATCGTTTTCAAAACATGAAAACTCGTCGCATTCAATTGTAACTTTTTCATCATTGTAATCACTCAATTGGACGGTTATAACCTCGAATTATTCTTTATAATTTAAAAATTAAACTATTTTATGTATTGCTTTATTTGGTAGATTTTGAACCCATAGCACAAAAATCCTGGCACTATCTACCATTAGAGTTGTCAAAATCTAACCCGACCTAATAAATTGTATGAAACCAATCTGGACCTGACTGATTATGACCCAAAAAGTGAGACTCAAAATCAATTTAACCCGATTTTCAAAGACCCAAACACAATTTGTGTCCAACCCTTTACAAACTAGGACCATTACAGACCATCCCTATTATAGACCCGACCTGTTACAGACCAAAGCCAAAGACAAGCCGAAACCAATTAAACCCAATAAATAAGCGATATGACCTAACCTATAACAATGTGTGACCCAATATCACCCGACATGTTAACAATCTAAATAAATGTTACGTAATCTTACCTAGCCTATTTTTTATCCAATTTCAGATAGCTTTTAAACTAAATTTTTTTTATTAATTTCATTATTTAATTATGTTTTCTTACCTCATAAATATTTTATTTTGCAATGATTTATGGGCATCATCATTGTCCAATTTATAAATTAACCATCATATAAAAACAAGTTATCGCATGAGCTAAACCGAAATTATCTGATAGGACCCGAGACAAATACAAAAAATAGTCAAATACCAAGTCCTAAATCGATAATAACATGCTATTAATGACTCGAAACATACCCGATAAAGTTCAACTCAGATTTCAACTAAAATCGAGCCAACCAATTATCATAATTGACTTGACCTAAAATATATTCGAGCTCAAAATAACCCGCTATAACCCATTAAGGAATCGACTCAATTTGACCTGAATTAATCTTGACTTGAAGCAAATATGACCTAACCCGAACTTGAACCGAAATCGAGCAAGGAAATAATCAATTTGACCCAACTCGATAATGACCTGATTCGACCTGACCCAACTCGATAGACCAAATTGATCTGATTTAATCCGAACCAATTAGCATCGAGCCGCAATGAGTCAACCTAAAACTGACGTGTGGACTGGAATTGACACACATATCTAACATGCGCCCATGCGCCTCACTTTGCATAACAACTTTACGTCTCATATCTCTTATAAGGGACCTTTTTTAATAAATTGTTTTCACAAAGAACTTAGTGCACCTTTAGGGGTTACTCTACAAAGCAACCGTTTAATTTTATTCTTTATATTAAATTCTAATCAACTAAATTTTTTTAATTTATCATTTCTTGACAAAAGCCGGTGTTTCTCTATGGACCCTCTACATTATGGATCCACAAACTCCAAAAATATTGCCATCCCTGTTTCATATGGGCAGTGCTATATTTATGGGCATTGACAAAATTGTTACTCATTATTAAGAAGAGCTATTTCGCAATGTCAAGCAAATATTGAATACAGAAAGTGGATCCATCACATCACCATAATGATCTAGCTTACCAACAAAAATAATAGAATGAATAAGTAATATATGCATTATACAATAACAACTACAAACTTTCTTCAACTTAGCTAGTATCCAAGCTATCCAAAATGCCAACAATTTGAGAAATTTTAGGCCTAGTTTTCCTAGAATTACCAACACAAGCTAATGCCACTTTACCCAATCTAACAAGGGCCTCCGTATAAGGAGGACTCTCAACTCTAGGGTCCAAAAATTCAATAAACCTCATTTCTTTAATCAAAGGCAATACCCACCCAACAAGCAACCCTCCCTCATTTCTTCTTCCAGTCAAGAGTTCCAACAACACCACACCAAACCCGTACACATCACTTTCTTTGCAAGCACCACCACTTTTTCCTTCATCTAACCAATACTCCTCATCTACATACCCCAAAAGCCCCATTTTCTCTGTTTTTGAGGCAAAAAATGACAACCCATAATCACACAACTTGGGACTAAACTTTGCATCTACCAAAACATTAGTGGGCTTAACACAACCATGTACTACTTGAGGGGCCATCTTGTCATGCAGATACTCGAGCCCACGAGCCATCCCAGCCGCGATCCTCAACCTTTCGGGCCATCCCATTAGGGACGGCCCATCAACATTTTGGTGTAGGTACAACTCCAAACTCATTGTATCCACGTACTCCATTACAATGATCCTTTCACCCGGAGCCTCGGAAAGGCCCACAATAGGCACAATATTAGGATGTTGTGCTAATGATAATGACTTAATTACGGTTTGAAACCTAAGATCAGCTTTACTTAACACTAACCATGGATAGATCCTCTTAACTACCACCAGCTCACCCTTGTCCAAAGCCGCGACATAGGTGGTGCCTAGCCGGCCCTTTCCAATGGTTCTCCTAGGATTGAACCGGTCGGTCACGGTTTCGATTTCTGATAAAGGGTAACTCTTTGCACTAAGCTTGGTTGTAGTAGAGACGGATGACTCTTTTTTATTAGGTGTGATGTGTGTCTTTTTTTTACATAGAAAGAAAAGGGTAAAAGAGAGGAGAATGATTGAGATTGAGAGGAAAGAAAGAGTGAAGGCATAGAATATGTGATTTCCATTATGATCACTCATTGTTGAATGAATTCAATCATGTACTTAAAATAGCTAGGAATGGCTTATATATGAAGAAACTTAATGCAAGGAAAAGAATTGGCGGTGCATCTAAAGTTTGACAATAAGATTGTGTACACTTTGAAAAAGTTTGGATTTTGCTAATTTAGTGAGAAAGTCGGAAACTTTTCCGCGTTTTTTTTCTAATATTTTTTGTTGTTTTGGTGTGGTTGGTGATCGCCTTCATACACTTACAAACAAAATACAATTGTTTCCATCTCCCTTCTTGGTAGGGAACACTTAAAATGTCTAACTACCATAGAATACAAATTGTATAAATATATATTAAATTGATGTTTTACCCGTCCTTAATTATTCTCACTTAATTGCACTCTTCTTTTGGTTTTCTAGGTCTGGACCGGGTCCTTATGAATCCAGATGCAGATCTGTATTTTAAGGATAGACCCAAATCCAGATCCATATCCGTCGGATATGGAAAGTAAGGATCCATACCCAGATCCAACGGATCTGGGTCCAAACGGGTCCAAAATGAATCCTACATATTTTGCCTAATTTTTTTGCGACAATAATAAGTTTCAAATTTATAAATCTCCAATTTATATCTATGACAACAGTCCAACAAAGGATGTAAGTTCAATACTTAAATACAATTCATATAACTACTCTAATATTACAAAACAACAAGGTACAAATGAATAAAGTCAAATTTTTACATGTCTATTGAATAATAATACAAACAAGTACAAATGAGTAAATAAAAAAGCGGGTAATAGATTTGGATCCGGTTATTATGGTTAGACCCGTACCCGAATCCGTTTTTCAGTTACAAGACCTAAATCCGATCCAGATCCGTCGAGTCTAAATTTTAAAGACTCATACCTGCAAAAACGGATATAGATCTACGGATCCGGGGTCAGGTCCAATATCCATTGCCATTCTTAGTTTAGAATCCTTATCTGTATACTCCGTATTTTTTTTATTTTATTTTTTTGACAAAGGACTAATACTTAGTATATTACGGAATTACACATGATACTTACTTACCCCCTCCCCCTCTCAATCTACTGCAACCTGAACCTCTTAACTGAATCCACCATTCTCTTCAATACCCTTCAACAACCCTCTCTTCTTGCTTGGAAATCCGTCATTAGATGTCACACTAATCATGGCTTTTGCATTGAATGTCTGAATTGTTTCAATCATATTAGAATTTCTGGGTTATACCTAGATCATTATATTTTCCCTTATGTTCGAAAGTCATATACTTTGTTGAGGAGTTTGAAGCTTGCTAAATCTGTTCATGCTTGTATTATACGCCTTGGTCTCGATGTATACAAAATGGTCTCTTTGATCAGGGCCTTAAAATTGTTTAGGGAAATGGTAAAGGCTAAAGTTAAGCCTGGGAGTGTTTCATTTTTTAGCTTTGTTGAATTATTGATTAGGACACTAGGTTCTAACCTTTTAGGTTTAATTTTTTTAAATAATAATATCGGTATAAAAATTTGATTGATGACAATTAACGGTTACGTATTGCACACCCTTATTTATAACTATGATAGTGCTAATTTGCTATACTTATGGGTTTACTTTTGCCTATTTCACCACACACCATAAACTTGTCAAAATTATTCAAGCAATTTAATTTGGGCTCAACCTTCATTGAGTGGGCCATGCTCCTGCAGCTACTATTCATCCCTTAGGAAAAAAATAAAAACCTAAGGCAGATCTCATTAAATTGACATTTCAGATATTACATCTATAAATGGGCCAAGAAGACACACGATTGATATAAACTTTTTGAAGTCCACTAATTGTTGACATTGTTCCCTTTGTTATTATGCACCATCAATTAACCCTAACATTTTTTTCCCTCTCACTCCTTTTTATTAAAAAAAACAATTATTCCTAACATTGAAAATCCAATATAACTATTCTGAAAACTCTACATTGATTACTAACGCTTTTATGTTTAATGATGGAAGCCAAAATGCAAGTCCAAGAGAATTGACAATATAATGAAAGCTAAAATGCAAAATCCAAGAAAGTTGACAATTTAATGGAAGCCAAAATGCAAATTTTAAAAGAGTTAGCAACATGATCTGTTACAACCCAACGTGCTCAAACCTAATTTTTTATTTTATTGGGTTGATATTTATTATGCTAACCATGCTAATCTAAGTGTTTTTGCAGCCAAGTAATTGTTGGGCTCAAGTTTTTATATTTTATTTCATATTATTAGCTTACCTAATATTTACTTAGTGCTTAAATATTTCTACTATATTTTAATATGCTTTGCTTACCTTGGTTTTTAGCCCAATTTGTAATCAACGTGCAGCCATAAAGTTTTCCTTGGATAAAATACTTGTTGCATCACGCACCAAAAAAATTAGCAATGTTCTACGCAATTTGTTAAAGGATAAGAATATTCTAATTACCTAAATCTTTTATTTTTAGTATTTCCTTATTTTACTTCTTTCAAACTCCAAATTAACTTATTTATACATGTTTTATTGTAAATGATATCCCTTTATTTCAGCAAATCATTGACGCCATAAAATGCCGAAGATTCCATTGACTTGCTTCAAGACAAGTTTCGTAGTTAACAAATTTCCAGCATCTTCATTTGCAGAAGAAATTTGTTTGAAGCTTAAAAGTGTAGCAAATATTCAGAAGATATCAAACTCTAACATCCACAAATAAATATTCAAATATAGTTATATCGGAGGAAATCATGTTTAAATATTCAAGAGAAATCAGAATTTCAGCAACCTATTTTCAACCCTTTTACAACGGCTAAGTGCATCGTATCTTCACTGATGTTTAATTATAAATACCCAAGCATTGAAGCTAAAGCTACATAAGTAGAAAACAAGCCTACACGTTCAAACACAAGAACAACAAACATACTATTTTTTCTCTAGTTTTTCATACCTTATCTTGTATTTAGATTGAGAGAAAACCAGTATAAACTCTTGAATGTTTAAAAGAATATTTTGAGAGAACGATTTACTAAGAGTATACCCATCATACTCAAATGTGTAGTAAAGATGAGACTCTTTTTATTTCTACGATCTAAGGCACTGAAGTGTAGCTGGGCAGCTACGAAGTAAAAGATAGGAAGTGAGATCTTCTAAGAAACTTTATGTCTCTAAAGGAAGAAATAAAAACGAGTTAAATCATAAGTATTGGACAACTTTAGGCGGAGACGTAGGCAAATTGCTGACAAATTGCTATCGAACTTGGTAACAAATCACTGTGTTTTGTCTCGTTTTACTAATGCCTTTTCTACTTACGTTTCAATGTTTGTTTCGTTTATTGTTCAAAGCAGCAGCGAAGTCAAAGTCTAAGCAACAACCTTCAAAATCAATTTCAAGGCCTTGACATCTAACTTCAAAGTTAAGCTTCAAAGTTTATATTCCGCATTTGAAAGTCATTTCAAAACCTTGATATCCTCTACGAATACCGAACATACTCATTCACCCATCTTTAGAGTATATTTGATCTTATTCCATCTCCTTATTGATTGTTCATATTCTTTACTTTTAGAAATGGACTTGTTAATGGCCAAAAACATTTATGATAATTGTGATCACTTTCATTAGGTAATCCTATAAAATAACAAAAAAAAACGGTAACCTAATAAGAAGGTTTTAAATAGTCTATTAGAAGTCACGGAGGGGAGTGCTTGTAGATAGGATTCTAGCAGAGATAGCTCAGGACTTTAATTTGTTTCTGTTTTGTTTTTGTTTTTGTTTCATTTTTCTTTTTATTTGTTTTTTTTATTGTAGTTGGGTTTCCCACCCTTTAGTACCAAAAGAAAAGTGGAGCGCTATTCACCGCCCCACAGTTACTCAAACCGCCCCCATTATTGACGATTTTGCCCTTTGACTCGTTTTTAATAAAATCGAACATCATACACTTCAATTCTAATTTCGCACTTCACTATCTCGTAAAAACGTAACAAAAACGAACTCCACTAAATTTTCCGACAACTAGTCGTCGGCCTCTGCGGTGGCCGGAAAATCGTGTTTTAGTTGACGGAAACCGCTCTTCGGGACTCCGGAATTCACCGAAAACTATGGATGGGCCATTGTTGACAACGTCGAAGGTAAAAATCTCAGTTCGAGATCGGAAAAGGGGAATAATGGCCTAGCCGTCTAAAAAAAACGGCTAGCCCACCAGCAGATTTTTTTTTTAGGTTCCAACATAAGATTTTGGCGACAATGGTATTAATTTTAAATTTTGACGACTCATTTCCGGCGACAAATAGTGGCGGCGCGGCGGCTTCCGGCGGGTGGGAGACGCGGCAGGCGACGAAGGATGAGGGGATCCGGCGGCGGCTGGGGAGGAGAGTTAGAGAGGGATAGAGAGAGAATGAAGGAAGTGGGAAGGACAAGGGTAAAACGGGAATTATATAGGGCGGTTTGAGTAATTATGGGGCAGTGTTTAACAACCCCAAAGAAAAATAATGCTTTGTAGTAGCATAGTTTCTAAAGTGTTTGTAATTAGGTAATATAGGTAGCAACTATGAATAAAATTTTGTACAATAACTATAATTTCTTACAGTAGGTGATGTACTAACGTAACTTTGTCCTATAGTATTCAGTTTTGTCCATTAATTTCAATAAACATGAAACACCACTCTAGAGTTATTAATGGGTGAAAATCAATAAAGGGGATATTTGGTGCTTAGCTTTTTAAGTTTAAAACAAAAAGCTATTCATACTCTTTTTTTACAAGTGGATGTTGGCTTTTGATAATTATCATTCTATCCTTAACTTACATTTAATGATAATCTCTCTGTCTTGTTCTTCTCTTTTTTTTTTTAATATAGATCCTAAAGTAAACTTAAATTTTAAAAATATTTAATTATTTATTTACAAAAATTATAAAAAGTTGATATTAAAATATGAATATTTTAAAATCCCATATAATTATATATTTTTTAATAGATTAGAAAGAATTCATGGTCAAAATTTAACTTTAAAATCTATAGGTTCTAAACGAGAAGAACAAATAGAAATGGAGAGAGTATTAAATAACTAAATATGTTTTATTTTGGATTGTATTGTATCATTAGAGTTCATTTTTATGGTTTAATAATAAATTTTTTTAATATATTGTATAGTGTTACCGTAAACAAAAATTTTTGTCGTAGTATTAGTTGTTGAAAACATGTTTGTTGGAGTGGTGTAATAAATGATACCCAATAATGTATTACATATATAAAGATATGGAAAATAACAGAAGTAGTAGTAATAAATTATATATATTGATAATGGACATTGAAATTTAGTTCTCTCAATTTAGTTTTAGAACAACTTGTGTGAAAAAGCAAAATTAGTTTCTCTGCTAATATACAAAATACAAGTTGAATAAAATATACTCTATTTTTATAAATTAGCAAATCAATAAAGTTATATCCTTGTTATTTTTAAAATAAAATAATGGCTAATAATTTTTTAAAACAAATTGGATATTAGGTTAATCAAATACTAAAATATCATAATTCCAATATACTCATCGTATGAATCTATATATTATCAAATATTAGAATGCCCTTATTTATCATTTCGCACAATAAAACAGGTAATAACAAACAATTATTTCCTTGCCAAAAATAAAAAAATAAAAAAAATCAAGCGTCTATTTACAAAATACATTCACATAAAATTTGTCCAAACAGCTTATATAAATAATTATACAATACAGCTAATAGAAATATATACAACTAAGTGGTATTAAAGTTGAAGGGCCAAATCAGCCATTGCATATAACAAAACACAGTGGCCCCATCCAAGCGTCCATTTTCACCAGTTTCATAAAAACACAACAGAGGATTTCCGGTGGCAGGGAGAACTTGAGAAGTCTATTACCCTACTTTTTTGGGGTATGTCACATTTTTTCCAACTATCATATCATCCAAACATGGGTAAGTATCCTTTTTATTACCACTGGGGTAAAATGAGATATGCCAGACGAAAAAATAAGTGACGTTAATAAAAATAGTCATTTCATATCTTTATATTTATATTCGTTTTATTTCTATTTACAAAATTAAAGTTTAAAAATTTTGATTATAAATTTTCATCATGTTATTAGCAATAATATATTCTAATTGAATCTTATTAGATATGTCTCAATGAAAATTTTTAAAATATAAAGTTTTCATAATTTTTATCTTACGAATTTAGATGTAAAAACATTTTAAGTTGTATCTTGAATACCATGAAAAGTCTAATAGACCAAAAAAAAAATTTAGAAACTCTCATTGATTCATTAGTAAAAAAATTTACAGTGTACAATAGCAACTCATAAACACTTACTAATGCTACTAGTCTACCCCTATTTATCGTTTCCCTATGTCTTTAGAACTATTCAACTTTGTTTTATGAAAACATATCCCACCTCAATCCTCACACAATTCTTTCTTGTAGCCACCCTTCTAAGCAACACTTCCTTGATCAGAAGCGTCTTCATAATAGTAGGGCGTCAATTTACCGTCTTTCTTCCCCGACTTGGATACGTTTTCACCGCCCACTTCTTGCAACATTTTTACCACTCTCCTCATTGATGGACGGTTGATGGGTAGAGGACTTGTGCAAAGTAATCCTATGTTGAGTAGCTTGCATATCTCTTCCTTAAAACACGAATCCAGCTTTGGGTCAATTACATGGTCCACACCCTTCTGGTCCATGGTGGTGCACACCCACTTGACCAAGTCTTTCTCGCCGTACTCAGGGTCCACTGGTCGTTTTCCAGTTACCAATTCCAATATCACCACCCCAAAGCTATAGGTGTCACTCTTCTCATTGACGCGAAGTGTATATGCATACTCTGCAAAAAAAAAAAAAAAAAAAAAAAATCATTCACACAGAATTTTACACGCCTCATCTCCCTTTTAAACTCGAGAAATTTAAACTGATCATAGCTACAAGATCATCCAATTACTCCTTGATATTTTCCCACTGTTAGTAATAGTTTTTTAAAATTAATGTGGCAGATAAATACAATGTTCGTTCCTTGATTTTTGCTCCATTTCTATTTATAAAGTCAAAATTTGAAAAAATTGACTAAAATTTATCATCATGTTATATTAAATATTACTCAAGGGGGGTCTTTTTGGATGCAATTTAATGTAAATTTTTAGAATATCAAGTATAATTTTTTACCTTATTAATTTAGAGATAAAAATATTTAAAATCATATTTTGAAAACTGCAACAATTAAGGATGGAACGAGTATAAAGAATAGCACTCACAACTTCATTACACGTGGTGAAACGGAATTAGGCGTAAACAGTAATACAAATTTTAAATAGAGCAACATGGGTATATCTTCCAACTAAAGCATAGTAATTAATGGCATTATTATTGTTGAAAGGAACATGCCATTTGAATTGTCAAACTAGGCAACTCAAATGGATCCTTCCTACTCAATAGAAATCCAGACAGTACCATTAGTTAAAGAACTGAACTCATCATCATTCCTACCACTATTTTAAATTGGATCCAACTATTACTTTTATATTAAATCCGTATCTAATAGTTTGGACGCTATTTTAATATGTTTACTCGGTTAAGTTTTGATTTGATAAAATTAATATATAAGAAGATAGGAGTGTAGTTTTCTATCATCATTTAAAATATAAAATAATCTTTTAAGATAATCGATTTTTAGTATTATTCCTGGACACATGCTACTTTTCACCGGTAAGAGTGGAATTTTTCCACCATCTGATTCCAACTTTACTTTCTATAAAATTCACACATCATTTATTCTGATGACTGATGAGTAATGAACTAATGACATAACAATATAACATACTAATATTGTACCAATAAATTAACTAAACATACCAAAAATGTAACAGTAATCACTGCTACTTAAAAACCAATGATTTAGAGTGTGTAGTACTCACCAGGAGCAATGTAGCCACAGGATCCGGCAATAACCGACATCGATTTAGTCCCTTTTCCGATAGCATCCACCACCTTTGCCACCCCAAAATCCGCAACCTTGGCACCAAACTCGGCATCCAACAGTATGTTGTTCGACTTGAAATCCCTATGAACGATTGCTGGCACACAATCATGGTGCAAGTAAGAGAGACCTTCAGCAGAATCGAGAGCGATTTTGTACCTAGTAGGCCAATCCAATAGCCCTCCTTTGGGACCATGCAGCAAATCACCCAAACTGCCATTAGGCATGTACTCGTACACAAGCAGCTTACAGTTCTTAGTCTTACAGCAACACCACAACCTCACTATATTCTTATGCCTAATTTTCCCTAATGTCTCAACCTCAGCCTCGAAGCCATCGTCCTGCACCGTCCCACCATTCTCTATATCCCCCTCGTCGACGACCTTATTCGATTGCCCCCACAGTTTCTTCACAGCAACGGCCTCTCCGCTGCTCAGCACAGCCTTGTAAACCTTCCCTGACGCGCCACTCCCAATCACATTATCCTCATCTAAGCAGTCCAATATCTCGTACTCGCTAAACCCGAGCTTATGGAACGACATCAATGTCCATTTCGATTTGTCACTACTACTGTTCACTTCCTTGAAACTCTTGTACTTGAAGTAAAACCACACTACACCCACTAAGAATACAACAGCAGCAACCACAAATATTGTCCTGAAAACCCAGAGATACCTCATTCTCTTCACTTCGACTCTACTGTCACACAAGCCTGATATATCACCACACAGCCCAGGGTTCCCAAGAAACGAATTCTTGTACATTTCCTTGGCAAACAAAGGGGGCAGCTCCCCGGATAGATTATTATTCGACAAATTAAACTCGTTAAGCTTCAGTTCTTGCAGTTCCTCCGGGACTGAACCCGACAGTCGGTTATTCGATATGTCGAGGTAGTTCAACGTCGTTAACGACCCCATTCCAGCCGGAATCTCGCCGGTGATCTCATTGTTTGCTAAATTAAGGTCGTTTAGCTGCTTCAAGGACTTGATCTCGGGTGGGATTACACCAGATATGTGATTGTTTTGTAAATTTAGTCTGTCTAATTGCCTCAAACTCATCAATGAATTAGGTAATGAACCCGAAATTTGATTGTCATTGGCTTCAAAACTTGATAGTTTGGTCAGAAGCCCAACTTCTTCAGGAAGTTTTCCTGTGAAATTGTTGTTGGAAATGAATAGCTGAGAAATATTGGTACCGGATGCGATGGACTTCGATATCTCGCCAGTAAACGAGTTGAATGAGAGTTCGAGGAGGTAGACGTGAGGAAGACCCCAGAAACTCGAGGGTACATTGCCGGAGAATCGGTTGTTACTAAGTCGTACCCGAGTTAAGGTCCTGCACTGGCCCAAACTCGCCGGTATTTCGCCGGAGAGAAAGTTTTCAATCACTAAGAGCTGGGATAAGTCCCCCTTTGCGCATAGATTTGGGGGGAGTGATCCTGTGAGGTTGTTGGTTGAGACGTCGAGGACATTTAACCGCGAGTTTTCACCGAGTTTCCGAGGCAACTCGCCGCTGAGTCGGTTATCAAAAACTGTCAACTGGTAGAGATTCGGCGAGTTTGCTATGCTTTCTGGAATCTTACCTTCGAGGTTGTTTGTGTACAGGTTGAGGGAGGCGAGGGGGAGCTGAGTCAGCTCGTCGGGAATCGTCCCTGATAATTTATTCATTGCGGCGTCGAATAGTCGCAAAGCCTTCATCTTTCCCCAGCCGGAAGGCAATTCGCCCGTGAATTCGTTCTTATAGAGCTCAATCTGATAGGCACTCGTTAACTCGGTGAGCGAATTCGGTACTCTCCCACTCAGCCTGTTCTGCGACACGTCAAAGTTGATCAAATTCTTTAACCCCCCGAGCGAGTCTGGCAACTCGCCAATCAAGTTAGCGCTCGCAGCCCAGAAATACTCCAAACTCGTTAGGTTTCCGAGTTCAGGACCGAGTCGACTCGGCCGGTACGGATTCCAACTGACATTGAGCGTCTTCAACGTGGAGACATTGCACAAAACCATTGGAAAATCTCCATCAAGTAAGTTATTTTCCAAGCTAATCACCTCAAGCTTCTGGAACCTTCCAAAACTCACCGGAACTTCGCCGGTAAAGTTATTCCCACTCAAGTCCAAGTACTCAACTGTGGGGATATCCGGCAGAGTCTCCGGAAGTCCCCCGACGAGGAGGTTATCGGAGAGGTCAAGGTGTCGAAGATTCCGACACGAGGAGATATCAGACGGCAGCGAGGAGTTAATGAAGTTGTCGGCTAAGGAGAGAGAAGAGAGGGAGCGGAGGCGGCAGAGGATGACAGGGAATGGACCGGCAAGATTAGAGCGGGAAAAGTCAAGAGAGTTGACTGAACCGGTGGGGGTGTCGCAGGTGACGCCGGTCCAGTTGCATGGAGTGTGGTCCGAGTCACTCCAACCGGCAAAAAACCGGGATGGGTCGTCTAGAGTTTGTTTGACATGCAGTAAGTAGAGGCCTTCTTGGTTGATAGATAATGTAGGTGGGAGTGAGGAGAGGAGGAAGGAGAGGATGGTGAAGATGAGCATGTTTCTGGTGGTGGAGACTGGAGAGGATGGAATGGGAGATGTGGAGAGTGTGGGGAACAACTGCACAACACTCGCTGCTTTTTATTTGCTCATTTTCTAACGTGGTGATTTTTGAATTTTGATGGAAAAACTGTCTAGTACTCTAGGTGTGGAATTGACCCTCTTTAGAGCACTATCGGCGGAATTGACTATCTGTATAGCACTATCGGCAGTGATTAAAATTTTCTCCACGAGTAAAAATGGTGAGTAAAATGAGTGAAAAATGCATTCTGGCAATAGTCACCCGTGAGAAAACTCATGAGGAAAACTTCAGGTGGGCCCCATATTTTTTATTCCGTTTTACACTTTAACGGCTATTTTCGGCATTTAAACAATTTTAGAAAAAATATTAAAAATTACCAACGGTCATAAAAAAATATAAAATGACACCCATTTTGCTATATTTTTCCACAAATTAAAAAAATACATTTTCCTAATTGAATTCGTTTTTCACTATTATCTACTTTCCAATTGTTATCATACACATTTTTTTTTGCAAATCTTCGTTAAGGTAAATTATTCTGCTGTTATTTTTATAAAAACGATAATAAAGACATTAATTAAGACGTTAATTTAAAGCGATTATCAAAAGTGATAATTATTAAAAAACGCTACTGTTAACCGCTAATTAAAAACTATAATTATTATAAAAATGCTAATTAAATGCGATAATAAAATAAACGATAGTTTAAAAAGGCAATTAAAAAATGATTATGAAAAACGATATAAAAATGCGATAATTAAAAACGATAATTAAATACTGTAGTTAAAAACGATAACTATAACCGCTAATTAAAAATATTAAGTACATTACAAATTGATTGAAATGCTAACTATGCAATAATAATATAAATTAATTAATAACGATATAAAATTATTAATCATAATTTTACATTAATTAGAAAATCAAGTAAAATTGGTGAATATGGAAGAGAGAGAAAGTGTAGTGAGGTATTGAAAAAAGTAAGAGAGAGATTGGTGAGGAGTTTTTTTTACTCACTGTTGGGATAACATTTTACTCACAAAAAAACTCATGAGGATAATTGGGTGGGATGAGTTAGAAAGTGGTTAGAGAGAGAATTGGATTACAAAATTTTGCCCACTGCTGATAGTGGTCTTGATGCTTTTCTTACATTCATTCAATATCATCACTGGTTTTCTTTTATTTCTACCCATTTATATAAACTATTAATCGAATTTAATTATAATTTTTTATTATGATATTAAAAAATAATATATTTAAAAGTAATTTTGTTGGATGCATTTCAATATAAATTTTTAGAAAATCAAATTTTCATACTTCATGCGTTCTTTTTTGTTCTTCTCGTTTTTCTCATCCGAAAATTTGAAAATGTTGTTCTCATTTGGAATCCTTCTATTTTGTTTTAATATCGTGATTGAGTGAAAAAGTTTGGTTGAGATCAATATCCATGTGATATGTAGCTCATTGGTTGATTTTTTAATTGTTTAATGTCATGAATTTTAGAAATTCCACTACTTATTTAATGTTCAACCCACTTGTATTATTTTTTTAAAATAATATTTTCTTATTTTTAGATTAATTTAAATTATTTTATAAAATATTAATGATATTTAATATTTTATTGATTTCTTCCCTGATTCCAAATCGAAAGAGGTGAAGTTGGTTTTTGTTTGATGGAAAGGATTCACACTTTCACGAGGTCTCGTCAATGTTATCACTTACCAAAGGGATGATATTTGATGTCTCTTTTTGGTTCCCAACTCTCTTGGAAGCTCGTAATAAGCAACTTCTTTAGGTAATAAATTTGATACTCCGTACAACATTTCTACTTTGCCTAATTTTTACTCATTTTTAATATTCTTTTTCGTAATCCCGTGCATATATTTCTTTTCCCATCATGCAAATCTTCATGTACAAGTTTATTGTTATTCTAAAAAGGGAGATATTCGACTCCTTTATTCCAAGTATATTTCTTTTAGGGAAGGAAAAATCTATTTTAAAAAATAAGAATCGAAGACAATTATTAGAACAAGTTAGGAATAACAAATACATTTGAAATAATGTTACGGAGTATTCTTGAAGGTGATTATGAAGTATAGTTATAAGTTATTGTTATACATCTGTCCAAAGCTATGATAACTTTATAGATTTTAATTCACTCTTGAAAGATATATCCTCAATATGTTCTTTCTTTGATTTTATCTCATTGTGAGTCCTAACAAAAAATGTGACATATTTTTTTTACATAAAATTTGAGTAAAGTAAGGAGATATAAATTATATTGAATGGAACACTCCTAAAAAATCGTTTTTGCATAAGTTGAGGGTGACTTTTATTGTATAAAGAGGTCATTTTTATTTTATTAAGGATCACTTTTATTTTTATTAAGGGATAACGTACTATTATACAATATACCTAATATTTTCTTTTAAACATATTACAGTCTTTCATCAATTAAAATCGTGATGTTTTTTGTTGTATTGAGGGCTAACTTTTGTTGGCCACACAATAATCTTATTGTGTCTTGTATTCACAAAATCATCCCTTTTATTACAATTGTTAAAATATTTTCATCTTTATAATTCTTCTCTTCCCTTTTATTTGTTCTATTTAAAATACTCTACTCAATGAGATAAAAAAAAACTTGAACATAATTTTTCATTGATATATATACGTTAAAATAAATTTTTGTGTGATCTCATTAAATTCATCTATTTATAGTTTTTAAAATTTTTTGTAATATGAAATTATAAATATTGAGGTTCAAACTTGTAAGTTGAAAACTTTATAAAATATAAATATGATAAATAAAAGGAAATGACAAACTCTCATAGAAATTTAATATCTATGGCCACCAAACTAAGCCTTGATCTTTTTGTGATATCACTGAGCTGAAACTCTATTAAGTTGAAGTTTTAGTATTTACTCCATCACTAAAAAACTTGTTAATTTCCAATCCATCCATATACTTATTTGAACAAAACACTTTCATTAAACTATGTAACATACAATTATCATAGGTATATCTATCTATTTATCTATTTGTCTATCTATACTGTCCACTAAATTAGAGTCTATTATTTAAAATTCCCTCCTAAATCCAACTTTTTCCTCTCCGACTATAGAGTTATAAAAATATTTACCCTTAAAATTTTTATATTGCAAATTAGAGATAATAATGTTCAAAATTTGGTGTTAAAAAGCATAAATTACTCCACATTAAAATAAATGTGGAACAAAATAAAGTATATAATTCACAATTTTATACTTCCTCTATTTTTCTGGTACAGTTATATGAGATTTTATTATATTGATTTTGATATATCAATTTTTTTATTATTTTATTAACATTAAAAATATACGGTGATAAATATTTTACACATTAATTGTCGGACATGTAAAAGTACCATCTAACCCAAAGAATCAAGTTGATATTTACCCCAATATCAGATCGAGTTCCAAGAGTTACAGTAGTTAATAACTTTTTTCTTATACACCTATTGAATATTGTTAGTTGGATTTTAAAAATAAGACCCTTCCTATAAACTTTTAGCTTTTGGACAAAAATGTAAATAGTAAAAAGTTTCATTTTCTTATTCACGTTGGTCGTTGACTTTTTATTATCCTTATTAGTTTTCAATCCTCACTTTGTACACGAAGTTCCTTATAAGATATATCGAAATTTCAACTTGTATCTAACAAGCAACTAATAATCAAAGTTACATTGGTTGTCAACTAGTTTGGTTGGTTAAAGTTTGAAGAGCGATATCCAACTCCTAGAATGAAATTCATTATACGTCAGTTGTTGCCTTATCGTTTGCAACACTATTTACATTATAAAAAATAAATTTATACTTATAGGTAATCAATAGTAAAACAAATAAAAATTGTAATAATTAACAAACAACAATCAATTGCCTAATAAGGATAAACCTTTTTCCAAATGAAACAACTTGAATAATCTTAGGAACTAATATAATCCATTTGTACGTGTTAATAAAAATACCTTTGCCTCCAACAGACTAGGTGTCTAACTAGGTTAATTGGTTGCAATCGGGTTTTATCCATGTCATATACATCAACCCTTGTGAGAATAATTGACTGATAGATTCCGCCCGACCCAATAACCACCTCTATATGAATACGTACTCGTTATAATAAGTACGGAATAATTAAAATCATTATCCAAATATTTAAGTTTATTATCATTTGAAATTCCATCAGAGAGTTGGTTAGCAATTTCAGTGGCAACAGCAAGGAAACGTAGACGAAGGGGCGAGATTGTATGGTTAGTGGGGCCATAGAGAGACTGGGAGTAGTAGAGATAATAGTACAAGCAGGCCTGCAAAATAAATGTGATGAAGCTCTACAAAAGAAACATGATAGTCTGTTGAAAAGGGTGACTAGTGAATGGGTGAGTACTGAGTAGCGACAGTTACAGCTAAAATATTTGATGCGAATGGGCTCCAGGCATTAGCCAACGCACACTTCCTGCCGAACCGTGTATAGATTGGACGCGCGCTATAGCATTAGCGCACTATACACGCTACATTATGATTTATGATGCATACTGCATGCAGCTCATGCTCATTTTCATGTGCATTCCTTGTTCTTAATTAACCGTTTGAGACAATGCACAACAACAATAAGAACATGTACATTATTTTGCCTACTACTTTGGCTTTTTGCGAGAAAATGTATGCATTTTATTTGTGTCTTGTCTTTCCTTGTTCATGATTTCTGCAATAGAGTTGAGTCAATGTTATGTGCTAGTAGCAGCATACAGAGTATTCATCTTGTTTACACAATCACTCTACTCATGATCTTTTGTTTTTTCCCTCTTCACAAACAAACAAGGAAGTGGAGTGATGTTTCGTGCTAATTTAACATGTGTTAAGTATGACGCTAATCGAATTTTGCTTTAGTTATAGTTATAGAATATTAGTTTTTATAGTTGTATTATCAAAATTTGACACGTTCATCAAGATAGGTTTTGACACACAATATATTTTATACCATTAATGCCTATATGAAAATACTATAAAAATTAGTTACTTTTATAATAAATTTAGCAAAAAAAAAATATATATTGAGGTGAACACAAAGCCTCGACAAAACTCAACTGTTCACCCCTCAAACTAATTTAAGACCTCCTAATTAAATTATATTTTTATTTTACTCAATTTAAATTATTATATTTAGGAAAGACACAATTACTATGTCTAGAGAATCGTGCCACTTAAGGTTTTGGTTTTGTAAGCTCAACTAGAACTATTATTTGGACCAAGGCGATAGCTTGAGTTTATTTATTCCCTCATACAGTTTATAGTATACTAGTATATTACAAAAATATGTCTAAGAAAGGCAATGTGCCATGCGATGTGACGTATTCCTCTCATGTAAATATTTGATTTTATTTCAAACTCTCAATTTAAAAATATTATTGTTACAAATATTTGAACAGGTGAGATTATTTGATTTAGAAAGTGAATATTTAACCACCAATCCATCATCATATTATTGTTTAATCTTACAAAAATAAAGAGTATAACTAGAAACTCTTTGTATCCAACACACAAAAATACGTTATAATATATTGATAAGATATCGATCATATCGAGTATTTTGTCCAGCTTTAATTACCCTAGTTTTTATGAAAATTTTATTCGATTAATCCATGATTGACCTAAGAGATAAATTAATATGATAATTTCAACTCGGAGTATTAGTTTTATTCATAAAATAGATTATTTAAATTTACTAATGGTCATCAATGTCTTATTTGTTGGCTATGTTTTACATGTCATCTATCATATCAAATCAGGAAATAACAGTAAAATTTTATTATGTATTCCTTGTAAAAATAATTAGTTATTTTCTAAATTATATCTCTCCACTATGTACCAAAAAAATTTTCTTGCTCCATTAAAACCATCAATATATGTGTCAAAACTTGACAGAAAAATTAAAGTTTAATGAAAACAAATAGAGTATGATTTATTTAACATATAGATCGAAGATAGTGTTTATAGCTATGTTTAAACAGTTGAAAAGATTTTGGGGCTCAAATGATGAAAGTTGATCTAAATGCTTGGTTGATACGAAATGACCAGTTTTAACTCTAAAGAATAACCAAACAATTTCTCAAATTGTTTTTATTTTTTTTTTTTGTGAAGAAATTGAAAAATTTATTTACTTGTGTTCATTATTCGAACAAGCTTCCAATATTTACATGATACTTCGTTTTATATATAGCTCAAATGAGAAAAACCAAAGCGACCCGAAACCCGAAGGAAATGGCCTTTGGTCGGGTCCACTCAGTAGTATGCAAATGTCACTAAAGTACTAAACAATTCGGCAAAAAGACGACAGAAGGGACATCAACGTGCTATATTTTATTTGGAAGCTACTTGACAATGCTTTTCTTTCCCTTTTTATTTATTCCCTCTCTTTCATTTTATTTTTCTTTACTTTTTACTATTTTTAAAATACAATTTAAGACGTTTTTTGTCTAAATTTATAAGACAAAAATTTATGTCGATATGTAATTAATAAGATACCGCTTGAATATATTATATGTTACTCTCTCCGTTCCGTTTTGTTCTTCCTATTTTTTTTTTTGCTTAAATTCCAAAACAAAATTAAGTGTATTTGTAAAAATTTTAAAAAGTTGATATTTAAAAAATATTTATTGAAACGAATCTTTTAAGGCTCATATGATTATGTTTTTTCTTATAAATTGAGAATAATTTATGGTCAAAAGTTGACTCTAATTGCAGGTGTCTGGAAAATCCTTCTTGCATCAAAGTGTACCAATTTCTCAACAGATGAGGGTTAGCACCTTACACAATGTTGTTTCCTACGACGGACATACGGTGTACTATTATTGTAAAATGGCCGCATAACTTTGCTTATAAGATGAATATACTCTTGAAAGGCTGATCTAAACAACAATTTCAATCGCAACAAAAACTAAGATAAACTTGAAAAAGCATGCATGATCTTCCAAGATATAGTGCCAGTATACATGAGCTGCCTAGCTATTGGACTACATTCGCATACGATCATCGTGTACCATCTTGTAGATAGCTCATGCATTTCATACAATGCTCTTCGAATTCGCTTCAGGTCTTCAACCCTTCGACGTTCTTCTTAAGAAATTTATGTATAGGCAGAGTTGTTAATTTTAATAGAGGATACTTATAGTATTATTGCAATTTTATAGTATTATAGATACATATATATATGAGGGTCAAACACTTATATTTTTATGATAAGTTGTATTATAACATTTATAAATTTACAACGATGTTATTTCTCTCTCAGTCATAATAATTTTATAAATAAGGGTTCACTTTTTATATAACCTTAGTTATCAAACAATACATGTAATTTGCCTTGATTGCTTTAGTTGCCATGATCCGATCCTCACAATGACATTAGTCACGCCTTTCTTATAACACTGGTTTTAGACTTAACATGCAAGAGCTTTTCTATAATTGAGCTTAGTTGGTTAAAATATATCCAAGACCCGGGATCTCTACATCAGTTGTTGCCTTGTCTCTTACCGCTCCCTTTACATTAAAAAAAAATAATCTATAAACATTGCATCATAAGCATTTCATGAAAAATCATTTATCTATGTGTAATATAATGCATCATAATCATTTCATGAAATATTAGGCACATGTTTTTTAAGCAGCACCATGAAAGTTTTTATATATTCACGCATTATCACTAAGAGACTTTCCTAATTATACCTTATATAAATTATATCAGGATATTAAAATCTCAAATAGATATAAATATCGTTATATCAGATAAAATTATTTTTATATTAAATATAAAAATATAAAAGATATAAACATATAGAAATTAAAACTCGTATCAGGTACAAATATTATAATTTTATGATATAGAAATAAAATTACGAAAATACCTCTTGATAGTATGAATTAAGAATTTCTCGTATCACTAATGTCAAAGCTTTCAATCTCCTATAATGTTTTATGTTGAGGGATTATTTCATTAAACATGAAAGATAATATATTTGTCATAAACCTTTTTTATTTCTCCATTTTATCTTTGTAGTTAGAGACTTCTAGATTTCGGAAAATTTATAATCTATGCTCTATGTTGAAAATTTCATTCATCAAAGGTAATTTGACAAACCTAGACATTCATATTAATATTGTACATGGCAAATGATTGTAACATCATGTAAAATGGAAGTTGGTTCGATCTCCTATTTTCTTGAGACATTTAAATTCTTTATCATTTACCAATTTTTATGTTCTCCAAAGCATATAGCAAAATAATTATTGAATATCCAAAAAAGCAAGGACTTGTTCGATCTCACTCACAATGATCATACAAATCTTTTTGAAATTTTTTTCAGCTTTAATCTTGCAATCTTAGCATTAAGTAGTACTAATTTTTATTAATTATCTAATACATACCACAAATTCAACTCAATCAAGAAGCTCAAGCATAAATTTATTAAATAATTAAGAGAGAATATTCCATAATGATTTCCAACATCTTGGCGATAATATAAAGATGCAAGCATGAACTGACAAAGCATACCAAAGCACTAAGCACCAACCTATTTGAGTGATTATCGACTCGTACATCAACATTTAAAACTAGAAAAGAAAGACACTAACATAAAGGCATGCCTTAAAATTGTATGTGAGGCTGCGGTTGACCATATACTTTGCAAGATTAGGGCTAATTAATTGGACCTACAGCCAAGATCTTTGGGGTCCATAACATGAAAACGTTGCTTTTTGCAAGCTTTGAGACACATAGATGAAGATCTAGATAATGATTCAAGTCCATCTTGTGAAATAAACAAAGAAAAATAGGTGCAAATTTTGCTTTGGAGATTCCAACCCATTTGAGCTTGTCATAATTACTATCATATGGGTACGTGGTTGTGCTACTTGCACATCTTTTGACATACAATTTTTCTAGAAATTAAGGGAGGAATTTCCAAGTTTCACACTACTTTCACTAGCTTCTTTCATGTCAAGTTCTCTATGTATGATTGGTAAGTAGACTTGCAAAGGCCACATAAAGGTTTACTCCTCCATATGATTACTACTTACTTGGTCTATTTTGGTCACTTGGTCTACACTTAGAATGAGTGAATTATTTAGTAGTAGGTCTATGCCTTGTGGTGTTGATCGTCGGGTAGGAACTCTTATGTTACTGTTCGTAGTTAGTTCTCGTAATAGCTATTTGTTACCTTAAATGTAAGCTACTCGTATTACGAAATAAATAAATTTTATATACTAAAAAAAACTACTTTTACCATAATAGTATAGCTACATGTTTTTATAAGTTTTGTACTCAGTAAGAATTTTATCAAACTTTTAGCTCGGTCACATTGACTTTTCACAATCTTTAACTATTTTTTTATTATTTAGATTCTCCTCAAACTTTTTTTTTTCAAACTTTACACTTGATCCCTTCAAACCCGACCCACTTCATATTATTCAAATAAATATATTTACATTAAAAAAATGATGTGATTTTGCACATGAAAAGAATTTGATAGGAAAAAATGGGGCTTTCATCTAATGTAAAATTTTAACCCGAGTATGTCTGTCTTGTATTCCTATGGAATTAACTTGAGACTTTTTCTTACTTTCGGACTAATCTTAAGATTCAACAAAAAGTACTAATAAATATACCCTAACTTGCAACTTTGTCACAAAGTGAGACATGTGACTTCAAGTTTACAACAACTCTAAAAAACGTGAAGTAATTTCGCATGCATTTTTTAAGATTCCTCACTTGTAAACTCAAACTTACGTACGGATAAGGGTGAATTAATTATTTAACTGCATGTATTGACTTGTTCATTTCTAGCTGAACTAATCAAGAAAAACCTCTGATAAGTGTAATTCAACCTACTCTTAGGTTTTGTTAGATTATCATGGTAGCTATTGCGGGTAATACTGTACCTCAAACAAGGGGATGTAGCCAGCAAATTTTATTTGTTTATACTTGCATATATGCATGGATATTATTCCATCCGTTTCTTTTTATTCTTTTCGTTTGGAATGTATAAGTTTTAGAGTCAAACTTTAACCATATTTTTTTCTAAATATAGTATAAGAAAAAACAGAGTCCTATGGGGTCTTCAAAGATTCGTTTCGATGTATATTTTTCAAATATTAGCTTTTTATATTTTTTGCAAATACACAATTAATAATATTTAAAATTTAAGTTTGCTTTATTATATGTGCAAAATCAAATGGGAATAACAAAAAGAAATAGAGGGAGTATTAGAATTGAAGTAGCTTACCAAATGATGATCGTCATATAATATCAAATAATATATTGATGATGTTCTTTTAGACCATACTTTTGGACCGCTAAGTTGGTCAGTTGGACCATCGTTACACCTAATAATGAGGAAGCTTCTTTTAATCAATAGGTGTGCTTTTTAGTTAAAATTAGAGTGACTTTCATTGAAACTAAGTCCCTACTGATAGTTTAGTGGCTTGTTTTGAGAGGCTTAGCAATATGATATGAAAATAACGTGTGATTCAATCCAAAATAGTGTTCAAAGCGAAACTTTGTCTTCATATTAAATCCAATAATTAAAGATAGAAGAGGAAGATGTGATGCACAAACCTTTAGCTAACGAAGGCCCACTCAGTAACTAAAATTAGTGGATTTTAGTGTACGACACTGTTTCTATGTGGATTTTTTTTTTAATTAGAACTGAAATCATTTTCAAAATTTTCAGATGATCTGATTTGATTACGAGGGATTTTCTAACAATTTTTCACATTGGCCCCATAATAAAATACAAGTAGAAGGAGAAATGAACAATTTTTTACTTTTTGATATACATAAGTGAACGAAGATTAAAATAATTAACATAATTAATCTATTTGATTCTAAAATTTGGTTTATTTCATAAAAAAAAAGGTTACGAACGACATATTGGGATGATTTGATACTCTATCTAATAATTCCATTCGGTTTACGATATTCTTTGTTTTACTAATCTATGCTAAGATTTGTTTTAGAATTTGCATAATTACGTTTTTTTTTTACCTTATTCGAATCAAATCTTTATTCCGTTGCATTTAGAGGTTGTGTGTTAGGATCTCTTATTGTTTTTTAGTCCTATTGTATTCTAGTAGCCTAAATCCTCCTTTAAGTTGGTTTAAGAAGCTATACTTAATAGATATGAGTTTCATATAAAACTGTCAAAATCAGACCCGTCCCGATAAGTTATCCGGACCCAACCTGATCATGACTTCCAAAGTGAGATCCGAAAACCAACCCAACCTCATCTGAAGTCAACCCGAAATCGATTTGACCTGATATTCGAAAACTCAAACCCAATCCGTGTCCGGCCCTTTAGGGACCCGACCCATTACTAACCTGACCCGTTATAGATCTGACTCGTTACACATCCCGACTCGCAGAGAATCCCAACCGATTGAACCCAACACATAATCGATATGACCCGATTTATAACAACTCGTGACCCGAATTCACTCGATATGTTAACAATCTGATTATTCAAATTGATTCAATTAAATCTATCATACTCAATTGATTATTCGAATTTGATTTATTTGATAGATATGTTTATATCTGATATTTGATACTTATTTGTATTTGATTGAATAATTCAATCATCAAATTGATTATATATTTATATGATATATATGCATTAATGTAGATAATTAATAAAGATAATAGTCATAATACAACTTGTTTGTGTATGATATATACTACAACTTGACCCGAACCCAAATCTAATCCGAACTAGCAAATAATTGATTTAACCCGATGCGATAATGACTCGACCCAACCCAACCCAACCCAACTGGGCAAATTGACCTGAATTAATCCAAACCGATAAGAATCGATTCGCGATGGGTCAATCCATAACCTACCCGTGGACCCGATTTGACACCCTAGTTCCATGCCCATTTAAAAGGTTGAACATGCATGAATAAAAATTAGTTTAATTATTGATTAATGTCGATTGAGATTTATGCTAGAATTTAAGTTTATGTGATAGTCTTTGAGTTAGTATATAAAGTTGCCTACTCTTATCCACCTTTATGTTTAATATCCGGTTATAAAACTCTAGGCTTGAATATAAAACATGCGCATATAAACATGTATGAACTAGTCAACTTCCTTCAAATAACCGGTAATTATATCACTGACATTATAATCTAGCATAATGCATATAAATTACAAAAACAAGTACAAGTAATTTATAATATTCTCCTAATAATATAAGAATGCTACCACTAAACAATAATGCATGTTTATGTCAAAGAGACATAAACATATTACTTGATAAACAAGCAACGAAGCAGAATGGTTGTATGTTGAAGATTGTTGGTGGACCTTTGGAAGAGCAAGCCTATGAACTTCAATTGGTCAATACCTACACAAATAATCAATAACTAGCTTTCGGTGTGGTGTTTCAAGAAAAATCCCCCGATGCAAAAGTCAATGCATATGTTTAAGATCGAATGGTTGCCTATAACTTAGTATAATTTTGTTTCTTCTCAATAAATATTTAGAGAGGAAAGTTAAATGGTTTTTGGAATATATATAGTCCAAAGGATTTACAAAAGGAGATGGGCTTAGTAAAACATAAGGAATAGCCTTCTCATATACCGAAACTACTAAGACTAAGACCAAGACCTAAAGGGAAGGTAGTAGTACAGCGGTTTGGGTCATTTCAAAATTGTATTGAATCCATAACCTCAAAATAACAAGGTGAATTCCAACCAATTACACCAACTTTTGCATGATTTTGGCATATCTACATATGTGCATGTTATTATTGGCCAAAAGAATAAGAATATTGGAGCCAAATAAAATATTGTAGCTTTTCTGATTTGGGCAGCAGGAAGAATGAGAAATATAAAAGTATGGTGTGAACAATCGAGGACGTACATGTTCTAGAACTATGACTATAGATTATCAGGCTGGCATTTTGTTACTGAAAAGCTAGTTGGATGTGGAATTTGAGAGAGACACTTGAGACTACAGACTGTAGACTAGAGACTCGACCTTAGGTCGACAAAGTCTACAAGGAAGTGCTTCTTATTGACTGTCCCGTTGTGTCATTTTCAATGCTTTGGCTTTTCTACTCTCAATTTACTTCTTTGCCCCTTTGTCTTCCCTCATTCTTTCAGTTTTGCTCCATTCCCTCCTTTTCTTAGCAACGCTACATACTCCATATCTCCACATAAGTACTCCGAAATTATTGTACATGTAAACTTGGCATTGTGATGTTATACACTATATGACTAGAAGCAATTTGAGGATGAAGATCCTCTACCCACTCAACATGGTCTTACTTGTTATGCTGAAACATATTGATTTTTATGATTTTCTGACCTAATAAGCAATTTTTTCTTTCTAATATAAAAAAAAGTAGTAGAAAACAAGTGAAATTTATTTAAAAAATGTCCAAGAATGAAACACAATGAGCTTAGGATGACAAGTGCCTAGAGCAAACAACATACTAATTTCTACCATGGAGTGGGGATGAAAATATTGGATGGATGATCTAATAATCCGATCACTTTCACTTATTGTAGATAAAATGATGAAAACCTGGAAAAAAAAAAAAGGATGAAACACAAATAATGGAGTGAAACCGATTATAAATTGAATTGAGTGGATTAGGGTGATAATTTTTTGGTCCATTATATCCATTATTCATTTACTACTCAGTCCATCACTCATCCGTAAAAAAGTGATTATTTTTTTTTATTCTATGCATATTTACAAAAGAATTTTGTTACTGTTGAAACTTTACAAATATAATAATGGGAAATATCTATTTAAATTGAAACTAAATGTAGTAAGTTTTGATATTTTTATTTAATATTACGTTAATAATTTTTATAATTATTTCATCATATCACTTAGATGTATATAACGTGAATATCATCCCATCTATTTAACCTGCGAGTGATGGATAAACAGGGTATAAGACCAGGCGAAGCGGATGATATTCTACCCTATCCAAACATATTTCCATCCCTAGTAAAGAAACCACCATCTATATGGTGGGCATTCAAGGGAACTTCATTTTCTTAAGGATGAATTTTTAACTAGTGGAAGAATTAAGCTCATGGATGGTGTTGCTTGATAAGGAATTCAGAAATAATGATGACTTTCATGTGATTGGACGGGAGTGAGGGAGAGGGGTTACACTTGAGCACTCAGACACTTGAGCATAACCTTCTCTGTGTGTTTGATTTAGTATATGATTGTAATTTCCACTACAAGCTTAATCATAGGTCATTCTAAAAATTATACCCCGTCCTAATGCCCATGGCAATGATTCTCCATGGTCCCCTAATATGACTTATTCCAAACTAATATAATGTTAAGACTAACAGCCACTAGTCAATGTTATTGGCTGTTCACTGTTTTTTTTTTTTTTCCTTGCTATTAATGGTTGTTGGATATAAATTAATTGAAGCTTTTCAATTGATTTGATACCACTTCTTTTGTTTGGTCATGCTAAGTATCTTAAAATCAAACGCTAAAAAAAACAAACAAAAAGTATTGTTAGACACGGTACACAATAAATTTGTTGTATCTCCTAGTAAAATTGACATTTTAATATAACAAAAAGTATCCCTCAACACAACATATATCATTCTTTATTAATTTTAAGGGAATACTTTTTGCTATATATTAAGGGGTCACTTTTACAAGGGATATAATAAATTTATTATATTTAGTGTGTATATAATAATACGTGAAAGAAAAAATAGATACTAAACAAGATATCCATTTCTTCCATTATGCTTAAGTGAAACATCACCAAATAGGCAAATACTATTCTTTACGGAGTACTTCATATTTTTTTTAAAATTACAACACTTTTAATTAGTAGGGATTTTCAAGATTTGCAAGTGCAATACTAATTAACCTTATATACCTAGTTATTTTAATCATTTGTTCTACAACGCTTGCCATATTCGAATGTTACAATTATGTGTTGCAGCATGCAGCTAGATGAAATCATGATCGTTCATCGCTGTCTCTGGTCTCCCCTAATCAATAAGTCTTAATTATCGGAAAGTTAGCCAATCAATCACATAGTGAACAGATACTGGTAAAAAGCATCAAGCATGAAAATGAAAGAGAACGACCCACACATACAATGTTTGGGACAATTCATATTATTATGACAAAGAAAAGAAAAGAAAAGAAAAATAGAGAACAAAGCATATGAGCATACGAATTTGTGCAGAAAGGGCTTTGCTACTCACTTGAACTACCAAAAATGAACAGCTTTTGGTCCATTCATCTTACAGTAACAGTGTCACACTTTTATGGGATCATGAAATGATACAATTTCATGATTTTTATTTTTGTAAGGAAAGCATTACTCTTTAGGGATTAGGGCCTACACACTGTAGGTGCTTTTTCTTTTCTTTTCTTTTTTAGCTCTAATTATTGATGGTGAAAAATGTTGTCAAGACAAAACGATTTTAGAATTTCTGAATTTCAGGTAGCTTGAAATGGAGGTCCACGTACTCTCTAGAAAGAACTTGTAACTTTGTAAGATTTGTTTTGAAAATATCTACTCCATAAAAGTCTAGCTAGTTAGTTAACTAACATTTACGGAGTACTCACTGAGTACAAAATTGTTATATCACATAAATGTACCAATGTAGATGATGTAAATAAAAATGTATCTTTATATAATTATTTATCCTTCCATTCTTCAAATATTGCCTTATTCTCATTCCCTTAAAAATTTTACATTTTGGGTTTTACTTCCTATAGATATTCCATTGTGTCTTAAAAAAGTTATCTTTCGTCCTTGGGACAATTTGTGAGGGACGGATAGAGTAATAAGGTTACTAGCTATAGTCTTTATTGGGAGTGTACCGCATATATGTTAAGTGAAGCGAAGTTCGTTCACCAAATAGCCTAACTCGATGAATTTCTTATTTTAATTTAGACAATGCCATTGAAGGAAGCATACATTTTCACCAGATATTTCATGTCATCAATTCATCATTTAGCGGCCTTCTAGAACGAGTAAAAGTTAAGCTAAGCATTGGTAGCATAGAACATAATATATATGGTTTAAAAGCAGAACATAAAGTGTTGTGATATGATTTAACCTGTTCAGTACAGTGAAAAATGTTGCAATTTTTAACTTTCGGTGAGATGATCTAAGTGGTTAGAGTTATGGGGAGCTTTTGCGTTATATTCAAGCATTCTCACTGAGTTACAGCCAAGGGTTAAATCTCAAGTACTAATAAGTGGACATTGGAATGGTTGCATTTATTCAATCATGGATGCAACCCTTATGAAAATTTCCTTTTGTTTTGTGCAGGTCATGAATATCAATCCCGCAGGGATAAATGGGAAATCAATTACTAGTCAGTAACCTAATTGATTGGGAGGAAGTGATCTGATGACAAAGAGTGTAAGTTTGATCATGTCAAATGAGTGTCATTTCGTATGAAAAACAACCCTTACTTACGAAGATGACAAAGTGCCATAACATTAGACAAGACAATTTTTGTGGAAAACCTGTGTAATGGTGAGATTTCAAGACTCGTTAGGTCTTATTTCTTTATCAATCACTAGGTTGTCAATTAATAAGCTTAGGCATTGCAAGCTGTTTGTTTGAGTATGCTGCTAGTATTGGCTATCTACTAAGATACTAGGTCAAACTATCATCTGTTTGTTGTTAGCTAGATTTAAGATGCTTATGTTCAAAATAACAACTTTTATGGAAAGCCGCCAAGAGCCCAGCGGAGACTAGCTTCGCCAATCCATTTTCGGGCCGCGATTTCGATTCGAATTTTGTAAATCGCCTGGGGCAGCGATTTTGCTTGAGTGAGATCGCTGCATTGGGTAACGATTTTTATCCGAAGCAAAATAAGCTAATTTTTGAAATTATTTTGGTATGAAACTTATTTTTGCAATTATTTTTAACAAAAAACACTTTTAAAAAATTCTCCTATTTTCTCTATGTGTAAGTTTTCATTCCTAACAAAATTACAAGTCTTACCAAATTTATGTGATGGCCAACATATAACTTGGTTAATGCACAATAATGTGGTACGGTTGAACTTAGGATCAGATTATCCTAACAGTTATAATGCTTTGGACGTACAAATGAGTGTTTTGAAAAAAAGAACGTTCATATAGAAATAAAAAGTTGACAATCTTCAAAAGATTAACGATACAACACCAATAAGAAGCATCGGTTTAAAAGTAGGCAGCAAAAAACCTAACCTCTGACGTTAAAATCAAATGTATGTTAGGAGTAGTTTGGCGAGACAGTATATCATAAATTATGAAGAAAAATATGATGAGTGAATGAGTATAATACGACTCCCTAATATATTTAAGACGAGACATCAGTAGAATGCTTACAAGATACATGAACCGCAAGCTCTTAGTTTATTAGTCAAGAATCATTTCCTAACTTCTAAAACTTTTTGAACTAATTCATCCCATATAGACGACCAACGTGGGATAGAGTATCGTTGATTCGGATACAAGGTGATAAAGTCTACTTTTATGAGGTGATCGAATTGTCAAGATTATTGATATATTTAATATAATGGAAACTTTGTCGATAAACCTAATATATATCAACTTTTGTGAACGGTAGAGTACCTGTTATATTTACTTTCTTTAAATTATTACATTTTAAGAACAATTTCACTTGATAATACTACCGATTGATAGATTCGTACATGTTTAGTAAACCTTTAATAGTGTAGAACCTATTAGATCGAGGCAATATTGGTTGAATCAGTCAATTGGTAGTGTTACAAATTGAAATAGGTAATTTCATAAAAATGGACATAGAAGGTTGTTGTTCATAAAATTGGCACTTAATATATAATTTTTGACAAATTTTTCTTACAAAAATCAAAGTGTTTGTCATATTATCAAAGTTTTTGACATTATCAATACTATTATTAAAAATCACGAGTCATAAGATGTAAAAAAAAGGTCCACAGTCTATATCCTCAAAGTCATCTTTTACTATACATCATAAATTTATTACCATTAACATCTTTAATTATCTTTTTTTTTGTTGTTGTTGTAAACATAAAAAAGTTGAAAGATATTCTATATATTGAGGCAAATCCAATGCTATTTGTTTTTAAAGTGGGAGTATGTGAAAAGTAGGAAAATCAAAATGAAACAATTATTGTGAAATAGGGAGTGAATTTCAGTGGTGTGCATCATCAATTTGAAATTTAGGTTTTCTATGAAGTATATTTGTAATTTATTCTGCTGAGTTGCCCCCAACACCACATTAAGATGACTTATGCTGTGAACTGCGATCGTATGCTGCAAAAAATTAGGTAAGTTATACACTGATGCTGAAATTAAGGACTCTACATCTTAAAATTTGTCCTAATAAGGGCGTTATTAGGAAGAGTTAGGCAAATTTTGAACTTGATGGAAGCTTCTTCTTCTTCAAATTCAAAAGTAGTAAAAATTCTTTAAGGGAAATTTTATTAGCTATTGTCGGGACTCGGAAGTATCACTGCATCAAATCAAAGTGGCTTCGGTCAATCAAGTCTTTTGTTAGGTTGTGCATGTTTTATAGGTATATTGTCAAGCAACTTTATGACATTTTAAAGGTTTAAGGTGAAATAAAGAATTAAAACCCTTTAATTTAATAGTATACTTCGTATCCAGTTAAATTGCATTTAAAATATCATTTAAGTAAAATCCTTTACCATTAATCCAATTCAATTAGTATTATAAATTGTATATATAATACTCTTATATTCCTTTTATTTTTATGTTAACAATAAAAAAAATTTGCCGTTTTTTCATGGGCGCTCGGCGACTGCCTCGCTTGCCCTACCCTAGGACAGCCCTGCAACTAGTATATGTTGATACAATTCTATCCCATTTAAGAGTGGCATTTCTTGTCATCTATACATGAACAAGAATACGTCTTCTCGAGTGCAAAGGAAGCATGTAATATGTTTCCCTACTAGAGACACAATTAATTAAAGCTAGTTACATCATGCGTTTCAAATCCTATTCAAACTTGTTGTTTTTTACGGGCAAATCCAACATGTTTCTCAATAAAATTATAGAAATATTTCTTTTGGGGTTCACTTTCTTCAGTGTTTTCACTGTTAAATAAATCACAATTCTTCTTTGCAAGTTTGCAACACAGCTACTACTGACTCCCTACAAATGTTTTATATTTTTCGTGCATATGTTACGGATGAGGAGATTGTAGAGTTCGAAACTAAATCCACAAAGAATGGGCCAATAAATATTAAAAGCCCATATGATATGGCCCAATCATGGAAGATAAGAGTACAAGTTATGAAGATATATTAAACCAATTGCAGACTACTTGATCTAGATTGATCTATTAGGCCCCTTGTCCTTGGGCCAATGTTACACCCTTTTCTTTCTTTCTTTTCTTTTTTTTTTTTGGCAAAGACATCCTTTTTCTTACCGTCCTAGAGTATGGAGAACATATTAGGTAAATTAAGGTTTTGTTCTTAAAAACATCATTTATGTTGAACAAATCTTATTTTTGCGGAATTTAATGTATTTTTTCTCTGTGCTTTTGCTGCACTAGACTCATTTTTTATTTACCAAACTTACCTTTTTTTTTAAAAAAAAAAACTTATTTTGCTAACACTAATTTAACTAGCAAAAAATATTGTATACACACGAAACACAATAAATTATTGTGACCCCTCAATATAACAAAAGTTACCCTTAAAGTTGATAAAATTGACATATATTGTGTTAACTGTTGAGGGGTAACTTTTGTTATATCTAAGGGTCACTTTTACTCGAGACATAATAACTTTATTGCGTCCAATGTGTATATAATACTTTTTGTTTGACTAATTAACAACAAAAGAGCTTAAACAATATTCTTTTTTTTTTTTTTAATAAGAACTAAATTCATCCTATAAAGTTCTACTTCCACTTCATATACCCAATATGCATATGGTCTCTTTTGAATTGATAGTGACTAAAGTGCACTATGTACTTCGATGATTTCATAAATGTTATCCAAGTTGAACCCTCATTTGATTTTAGAAATCAAGTGGACGAACAAGAATTATAGAATGCAACCTTAGAGCTAATCACCAGTATAAAAAGGCCACTTGATCCTTAATATAGAAATTTAGCAAGTACACTAGGAATCCTTACTTGGAACGGGAACTTCGCCATTGTCTAGAAGTTGCAATAAAGAACACAGTTTGCCAAAACTATCAACTATTACTATTGGATCAAGAACACATGCTGAAGTACCCCTAAATGGCTTCGCAACCTTTAACGTTCAGTGGCTGGTAGACTATGAAGTACCTCTAACACCAACGCTAGATTCTAGGTATTGTCCGAGAGTCCTTTAACTTTGTGCACGGTTACACTTCAGTACTTGTGTTCACATCATTCGCAATGTCTAAAAGTGACAGAGTAAGATGTCTTTTCCATCACAGTCAAGAGATCAAGAAGCCATCATCAAATGTTGGAAATTCACAATCGTGGCTTTGCCCCTTCAACTATCAAGTACCACCATCCTAAAACTTAGTATTCCATTGTGAAATTATATTCATATATATATTAATGCCCCTCCAAATTGATATTAACATATAAACATATTTGCAAATAATTGTATAATGGTGGTCCTATATATTTTCTAGGAAGTGAATGTAATCCATCTAACATCCAAGACCAAAAATCTACTAAAAAGTATGCAATTCCAATACCAAAAGTATTGGGATCTTAATTTTTTCTTATCACTTTGATTAAAAGAAACAACTAAGAAGCCAAGGCTTCTCCTGGTGTATAACCAAGAGCTATCATTTTCTCATTTCTGCCTGATTTAGAATACTTCCCATGCATTTGGTTAATTGTCATGAGTTAGCAAAATGCATTCAACCAAAAAAAAAAAAAAAAACCAATCAAAATTAGATGACTTACATCCAATAATACTCAACTCTGCACTCTTGAGAACAGCAAGTAAAAATACAAGTTCTCTCGGCTGCATTCAAAAGTATAGAAAGTGCTCCTAGTAATGGCAGAACAGTCAAAGATTGAGTTTATTGAATTCCAATCATGGCTTATAAAGTGGACATTAGCTTCCCACCTGGAACAAAATGACACTGATAGGATCATAAATCCTAACCAGATTACTTTTAGCCTCCAAGTATAACAGGTGCTTCTTCAAGTACATCAAGACTTAGTTCCACATTATCCTGGTGCATCAATAAATGGAGGAATTGAAGGACATGAATCAAAAGCTGAAGTTAAGTGGAATGGGGGCACAAAAGCAATCAAGTAAAAAATGCTGTAGAAAAAAGGGATGGTGAAGGAGAGCATACTCGAGTAAAGCTAATTAATATTAGCAGCACAAAATATAGTTGTATTTTACATGTTACCAATATGTCAAAGCAAAAAAATTTAAAAGTCAGATCAGATGAGTCACAAACTATCTACAACTACAACCATCAACTATTTATTTTAAGTGGTGAAGTCTCGAAACAATGGACCAATCATGTCTGCTGCCGCAACTACCTCCCTTAATAATAAAACCACCCATTAATCAATGATTTGCTACACATGGCCGAATTCACCGTCTTAGAGCCAAATCAGTATCTTCCAGCCGTCTCTATAAGCCGCTAGGTATCAATTTTCAGGAGCTAGCATATACCGCAGCCAATACAATAACTACACAAAGCGTCACTAATTGCCAACCCAATAGGAAACTTTGACAACAGAAGCATTCTTCCCACTAGTAAATTAAATCCATCTCCATGACATAGTTCGCAACTCAAAAGGAAACTTGGGCAACTGAAATATTCTTCCCACTAACAAATTAAATCTACCAGCATGAAAGCGTGACATAGCACATTAAGACAACTAATTGCCAACCCAATAGGAAACTTTGACAACAGAAGCATTCTTCCCACTAGCAAATTAAATCCATCTCCATGACATAGTTAGCAACTCAAAAGGAAACTTGGGCAACTGAAATATTCTTCCCACTAACAAATTAAATCTACCAGCATGAAAGCGTGACATAGCACAGTAAGACAGGTGAATTTGTAGTGAGTCATTAATTAGTAGATGGGGTGGCTGTATTGTAGAGGATGGTAGTTGAGGCAACGGACGGGGTTAGTTCGTTGTTCTAAACTTGATTACGTAAAATGATTAATGTTTGTACTTCTGATAGTTTGTGACTCATCTCCTCTGGCATATGTCTAAAATTTTCTGCTTTGACATTTTGGTGACGTATAAAATACAATTGCATCTTATTTCCCTATGCTGTTATCGTTAATTAACTTTACTAATTGAGTAAGGTTAAAAGCTGATCCTCAGGTGAAAATTTGTTTATCCCTAAAACCGATCAATTTAAGTGATAAATTCACACAATTTGACCTTCCAAATAACCATAATATGAAAAAAAGAAAAAAATACAATAATAAATCAGCGGTTACATTACTATTCCGCTTCTCAAACTTTACAAGATTCAAAATAACAAATTAGATCAAATGAAACTGGTTGATAAAGCCTATATTTCATTGGTAACACCGAGTCACTTACCTACACAAAGGCCCATGAACAAATGACCTTAGATTTCCACTATATCTAGTACCCAAATGGTATAGTTCATCTGGGAGTTGAGTCAGCCAATTAGAAACTGAATATTCAGCCATGTACATCATAGTTTCTACACTTTTAAGTGAAGGTAATACACAATGTCCTAGAAAACAAGGGACAAAAAGAGTTTGCTAGATAATGAATACTTTTGAAGTTGTTTACACTATTCAACCTAAAATCATGAAAAAATATATTGCATGCTTAGATAGTGCAGTCCAGAGAAATATTCCAAATCAAGTAATCACTAAGTTCTGTCTATTCGTTCATTGCATATCTTCATAAAATAAGGAATCCTAATCAGTACACAGCCTTCTTTCACCCCTTTAACTCTTCGGTCTTATAATAAGAGACGAAATTCTCAAAATCAAAATTAAATCATCATTCTTTCACAAATGTGACACACATAAGCATATTACTTGCAAGTTCAATGAACGGCTTCACAGAAAATAAATTGGCAAAATCTACTTGAGAAAAAAAACGAGTTGATCAATATTAATAACTTCAAACCCATAAGACTAGGAGAATCAGTAATGGATGCGTGAGGATGAAGAGCAAGTGTGCAAGCGTAGTACTGAAAATGTTAACTTTGGAAAGAAATATTTCGCCAGCAATAGGTCTATCACCTATATCAAAATTCAGCCATGAAAGTACCAAAACCACTTTTATTCATAAATAAATTTAAACATATTAGCATATGCTTAGTTGAAAAAAAAAACCTAATTTCAATTTTCAAAAATCAAAATTTTCTAGTTTTCCAGCAGATGGCAGTGATTGTTGAACCAAAAAACAGATATCTAAGATAATATAAAGAATTGACCCATCTACAAATTAGAATCACAGATTTTGAATTAAAAGCAAATGCAACCAAATTTTCAGTATCACCATACAATTTCTATCACATTTTACAACAGGAACTAACAAAAAAGATACAATAAAATCATAGATACAGGAATTTCATTATTCAGATCAAATGCAAATTGTTAACCAAACATGATGATTGTACTGAAATTATAAGACTAAGAAAGAGAGAATACCTTTGAGAGTTTCAAGAAAGATGATAAACGGCAGAGAGGTTGAGGAAATGAGGAGTGGCTGGGAGGAAAATTAGGAAGGGATCAAGGAAAATATCAACAGCCAAATTTTCCAAGCAATTCAAGAGCATAGGAGGGCAAGAAGAGCAAAATCTTCTTCCAACTGTTCCTAAGTAAAGTTGAGAGTAAGTTATCATTTAAAAAAGATTAGACTTTAATCCGACAACTTCTGAAGCTCATCAACATTCTTTACCAACAGAGCGTTAAAGATTTCAACAGACTCCAACACCTTTCTTTGATCAAAAAAATCTCCTATGATGGCCTGCCATATCTCCTTGTCTGGAAGACAGCCATCAGAAACCATCTCATAAATGACACGACAAGCTTTGTGCAAATCTCCTTTCTTGCAGAAGCCTTTGATAAGAGAACTAAAAACTTCAGGTCCAACAGAAAGCCCCCTGGTCCTCATACTCTGGTACAAAAGGAATGCTCGATTGAGATCAACCTCACAAAGTCCTTGTATGACAAGGGTATGAGTCCTGACATGTATGCTCCAAGTTAATCTATTGGGTGAGATCCCAGCAAGGAGCATTTCATCGAGGAAGTTGGCAGCCTCGTGGAACTTGTTCAAGTCAGAAAAACCACTAATAATCTTACCATACAGTATTGCATCAGGTTTCAGACCTTGAAGTTTCATTCTATCCAAAAGCTTTACAGCATCACAAAGACTCCCATCTTTACAAAGTCCATTAATCAATGTACTATAGGTAACCATGTTCGGAGAAAGACCTTGGCGAATCATCATATCCAGAAGACCCAGGGCATGTAAAGAACGACGACTCTTGCAAAGACCATCCATCAAAATAGTGTAGGTATACACATTAGGCTTAATGTCTTTGCTTCTCATCTCTTCAAACAATGTCAGAGCATCACCTAGCTTTTCAGATTTGCAGAGACCTTGTATCATAGTAGTGTAGGTCACAACAGTAGGCAGGCAACCTTTTGTCATCATTTCTCCAAAAAGTTCATCTGCTTCTTCAATTCTTCCCAACTTACACAACCCACTAATCAATGTACCATATGTATATGAATCTGGAGGACACTCATGAAGTGGCATTTCACGGAATATATGAAGGGCAGCATCAATCGTGTCACTGCTCTTACATAAGGCTTTGATCAAGATATTAAGAGAAACAACAGTTGGCTGAATACCCATTTCCTTCATAAAACGGTAAAAACTCATGGCCCTCTTCAAGTGGTTTTCATCAACAAGAATGTTAAACAGAGTAATGTAAGACTTCTCAGTTAGTACACATTCAAATCTCTCCGCACTCTCAAAGATCCTTACAGCCTCCAATGGCTTATGTACCCGACCATATCCTCTACAAATAGATAGAAATATTTCTTCATTAAGGGGACACCTCTCTTCCTTCATTTTGTCAAGAAGTTCCTCCGCTGCTCTAAACTGATTACCAGAAACTAATCTAGATATCATACACCCAAAAGTGGTGTGGTCATGTCTAAACCCGTTTTTATACTCAGCCGTTGCTGAATCAAAAATCACGATAGCCTTAGACAAGTCTTTCTCCGATCGAATCAACTGTTCGACTTGTGATGCCGTAATATTCTTTGACCATCTCAATACAGTCTTGGTTCCCATCATCCCAATAGCAATTCAAACCGAGCTCATACTATATAATTTCATGGATTACTAACAACACCTGTTTCATTGGTAAAACCCACACCCCTTAATCAAGTCCTGTCTTCTTTCAGATTTATACACCACAAAATCAATACTTTATACCAAAAAAAGGATCATTCAAACTTCACAACCAAGCTTCTTCATGTTGCGTTTATTCAATTACAGAAAAACACATATGGTCTGATTGAATAAATTCCTTATTATATATTGATAAGAGCACATCAAAAGATAAATCACATATGTAAAAGACAATAATCAAATTAAAGAAAAATAATACTATTAACTTAACTAACCTCGTTAATTGAATGATAAGCTGTGGATCAAGGGAGGCTTTTACGCGAGAGTAGTCAATGCTTACCTTGCTGGGGGTCCAGAGAAGTCTATTGGTACAGAATTACAGATTTCACATGAGATGGGATAGTGATTTCCTACAGGAAAGTTCTTCCATTAAACCCCTATTTGCTGCTTAAAACAAGCTCTGCTTTGACGGAGTTTCGGCGGACCATTTCTTTTTTCTTTTTTAGAAAAATGGTCTCGGGCTCAGCTTCGGGCTTCGGGTATGCTGCCACTGACGACTTTTCTTAGGTATGGAAGTGGGCTAAATGTTGTTCAAATGAATTGGGTCAGGGTAAAGTTAGTCATCTTAATTGAAGTCACTACTTCTTGCAACAATTTTGGCTTGACTAGATGCATTTGAACCCTAATCCTCTTAATGAGGCTACTATGATATGCATATGGTAAAATATGTTATAGTTTCTCTTTGGAGTAAAAGATTTATAACTTTTTATAATGAAGTTACATAATATTCGTTATTCAAAATTTTGTTATATATTGAGCTAAATTTTGAAAAGTTTGATATAAATTTAACTAATTGAAACATTTATGTTGTTTTAAAATGTTGAGAGCCCGAAACTAACACCATTGTACATGGTGCTAAAAATAGCTTGTCATATGCCACAAGGAAGGTTAAAGTTCAGTGCAAAAAAATTAAAATAGTGATTTTTTATTTATGAAAGGATACGTCTTTTACTTTAACTTGTAAGTTAAAATTGTCTTATATAATATGGTGAAATCAATGTTTGGTTTAGAATTTAGTTTGATGCACGTAACATTGATAATCCCTAATGGAATATTGAAATATACATTATGAAATGAGATATTTTATGTATGACTATTAGTCTTGCCTATACCTACCTAATTAATCTTCTCTTAACCTTTGATAAGTTATCTTTGTATTGCATCCATAACTCACTCACCTAACCTTAAGAATTCAATAAACATATGAAAATGAGAGAAGGCTCTGATTCTTGCCAAAATGTGTTGTTTTGTGCCAATCTCACGTGTTTTGAGATTAGAACCTGTCACAACACAACTCATGGCTACATGTTTTTTCATGCCATAACTCTTTCCATCTTGTCCTAATTCAAAAACCTACTTAATCAACAACTAATTAAACTCCTTCATTTCTTTGATGCATCTAATTCAATACAATTTCTAGATATCTCCAATCTAAGAGAAGTCATTGCCAAGACCTTCAATCCAGCACTACTCAAACACAACCTCCATCTAAAGCATCAAATTAATTTTTTTGTACAAAATATGGATATATATAAACGAATAAAAATAACTACAAATTTATTTACAAAGTACTTAGTAATATAATTACGTAAACACTATAATTATCATATACATGGAAGTAAACCTTACGAACTAGGTCAAGGAGTATCACCCTCATAAAGCGTATCCAAGAAAGGAATGGTGTAGTTTGGCTCTGCTAGATGTTCCCACTCTCTATGTATCCAAATGAATATCTAGGACATGTATACATGGACATCACACCATTGATGGATCCAAATGCATACTGTGTCATCTCAAGAGTACCAGGGATCTTGTGCGCCTGAAAAGAGGAGAGGGTGTCATGTATAGCATAACAATAAAAATTTGAAATGATTGTACTCATTGTCCTTGGCCAACGCTCTCCAAACCTTTTGCACACATTTCAATGACACTGTCTACGAGAGCTGAACTAAGCAAACTGCAGTTATCATAACAAAAATAAAAATAAAGAAACAGTTAAGATTAGAAATATAAACTAAAATGTAACTACCAAATGATGAAATGATTAAAACCATACTTTGATGTATAGCGAGATGGATGCTACTTGGAAATGTAGCTCTGGCGGCTCGAACGATGGGCTAATGAGCTGCCATGTAATACTACGAAACCATACAAGGTATGGATCTTAGTACTTCATCGTTCCCTGAAGTGGATGTCCCTCAATGACAAACTACAATCATATGTCCTAGTCTTGGATCTACTCAGTAAACATCTTTCCTTAGTTAATCATATACTTCCCTTAACGATCAAACTCGTGCAAATTGGGGTATGTCTTAACATCAGCTGGGACATACTACCGCAACTTGAACGGACTTATAACTCGGTTTGACATATGCATCTCCATCATATGGAAGTAGATAAATGGAGCAACGACACACCACTCGTCCTGGTCAACAACCTTAGGATACGGGTCCTAAAGCATCTACGTGATGAAATCAATTCAACTATAATAAGCAATGAATGGAAATATATCACTCTTTGCAAAACAAATTATTCACAGTAGCTTGCATAGCCATATATCATACGCCACTTGTACGTCCTATTTAACTTCAACCATGTTCGTCATTGCATTGCTACATCTATGTCCACCATCATAAGCTAACAACCATTTCTCAAGTACCATGTTATTAATATATTCGGTAGCTTACACAGGTTTGTTGCCTATATATATATATCAAGCCCTTGTTGCATTTCGCGATTTTGCATTGGAATGCAGCTCAAATGAAAAGGCTTTTTTGACGACCACATCCTTTTCCATAGAATTCAAATTTGACGCTACATGCTAGATAAAGAATGGGTGATAGGCATTAGGGAGTATCCACCGACTGTTCTATTCATTCATAGCATATATGATCATGGTGTTTATTAGAAATGACACAGAATCCTCATCTCTAGGTATATATGTTTAGAAGTGAAAAGACAAGTGAAAAGAGTTGGTTATTATTTTTAGAAGTTTACCCATATATTTCTCATAAAGATGAGTACTATTAATAGTTATAATTGACAAGTATTGTTTAAATTCATCGGTACATGGCTTAAACTACAAAACACCCTCTTGAATACATTCACCTCACCATAATATATTTTGTAACACCATTCAATAGCCTTCTAAAATCCTATCTATCAAACCACTCAAAATTCATTTCTAAAAAAAATTGTGCAAACAAAATCCCAATTTTGATTCGATTACGACATTTTTTACAAGAATCTAACAAATTATGTGGGACAACGTTCAAGTTTTACTCTAGATATAATTCCCGAGGACTTTTTTATGCTGAGTATTTCTTTTTAATTGTAGATCCAGCCCTCCACCCAATGATTCCTTGTGCATGAGGATTTTAGAAAGAAATAATTATTGACTACCAAAATTTCAAGAGACTAAGTAATGTTATTGAGTAATATAATGGCACTATTAACACTGTAACAACTCTTGTATTCAATGTGTGTTCACATGCATATAAACAAAACCAATAACCCTACATATAAAATATTTGACTTAACACTTCTTATGAGGCACATATTTCATTAGTAATATATGTGGTTATAAATTTGTAAACAATATACAATATAAATAAGTTAAAAATATTTATTTAAATTAACTCAACAAGATCAATCTAATTATTCTTACCAATGTAATTTAGTTAAAATATACAGTCAAAGTTTCAAAATTTCGGGCTGAATTTAGACTTAGTCATATGTGACAATTTGTAAACAAGGGAGTTCAAGATTTTAATTTGAACATTACATCTTTTAAAATATTTTGTCATATATTTCAATTTATTTAGCCATTCCTAATTTACATGTTACAATAAAGCAAGAAAAAGAAGGAATATAAGACAAGGGGGGGTTTGAAAATAGATTGGACATTGGAGAATGAATGGACAACAGGACAAACCAATTCTCACCACTCAGTTTACTATTGAGTGTGCTTAATTGGATAAGGTTATCACCAACATCCTGCCATCTCCTAACACTCCCTCATCCTATGATCTCCTTTCCTTTTCAGTTCCCCCTGTCCAACCAAACCACATAATCCTCTACACTCCACCCCACACCCCATTCCCTCCCCCCCTTATATTAGCCGACCATTCCAAATACGATTTTACAGCCCTAGAGTGAATAATTTGACTAAAAATGATATGACTCCTAAAAAAATACTTGATTACACATTTTATATGTACGATCATGATCATCATTTATTGGGACTTGTTAAACCCATAAGCCTAATTAAAAAAAATTCTTCATATTAATCTTTCTATCTCTAATTGTTTGCTACATTTGACTTTTTACGGCATTTAAGACACAATTTTAAATGTTTTTATCTACAAATCCACAAAGCAAAAAATTATAAAAACTTAATATCATAAAAATTTATATTGAGATGTATTTAACAGGATTCTACTTAAATATATTGTTTTTATACCACGATGAGAATTTATAATCAAAATTTTTAAAGTTATAGCTTATTGAATTTGAAAAGATATATATATACATAGTTATTATGTGTCGTGGACATCCGACCAGACCCGATTAAACTCCCCCGAGTCATAGAGAGGATTAGAGTCATTAGATAAAAATACGTTAGTTACAGTAGGCTCTCATCGTAGAGGATCATGACAACTCAGATTTGAACAGAATCTTCAAAAAATATCAACCGCTAGTTCGAAGTGTTGCTTAGCTTCCAATACTTTAAAAAACTCTTTCATTAACTTCACATTTTCAAGCATTTCTTCTGATACTCTCAACACATCTTGTCATCTGTGTTTCAATATCTTCCATTATCAATGGAGTCGCGAGTGCTGTCACGCCCAACGGCAGTCGCCGCCCTCCCCAAGATTTTCCGGCAGCAAAGGGTGGCGGCGGGTTTGGTGGGTGTCTCCACCGGAGTTAAGACCCCGGTTGGGTTGGTGAAGGATGGTGGAAATTTGATATGGGGGAGGCAGCTACGTCCGGTTTTGTTGCTTGAACCGGCTCAGATCGGTCCGGTTTGTAGCAGCAGCAGCAGGAGGGAGAAATCAGCGGTTCAGCCTTGTCGGGCTGCGAGTGGCTCTTCCGGGTGAGGTCCGTTTCCCTGAATTCCGATCCGGGTCGGGTCGGGTTTATTTGAGACTAATTTGATTACTTTTTTTGGATGATCAGGGAAGCTAAGGTCGGGTTTTTGGAAAAGTATCCGGCTCTTGTCACCGGGTTTTTCTTCTTCATGTGGTATGACACCTCGACATAGTGTTATCTATTCAAATATAATTATTTCCGGTTCAATGTTTCATTTTTAAGTTGGAGTGTTCGGCCGGAGAAAGCTGGACTATCTCAATATCCGATACTGATTAATCTCACCCACATTGGTAACTATTGAGAAACATTTTATCAATCTTATGAGTGAAATTATCATCAATATCGAATATTTACAATTTGATGTAGGCTTTCATGTGATGCTGTGGTTGTCAACTACTTAGAATAATAAATTATGAACATGTTATAAAAATGTGTTTAGTATACTTTTTACATAAAATCAAGATCATAATAATATAATATTCTCTATTTATGTGGTTAAAATATGAGTAAAACTTGGAAGTGATTCCCTTTTTTTACAAAAGTCTATATGCTATCCTTTATTAAGCTATATAAAATAATAACCTCTTATGATTAGTCTAATCATTTCGATTTCATTGTCAAAAAGTTTCAAAGTTTTATTTCATTGATTTTGGAAGAAGAATTTTTTTTTTTAAACGAAACTATGATAAAACCAAGACATACAAGTTATAAATTATGAGCATGTATGCTTATTAAGTAAGTAGTACTCCCCATGTTCTCTAAAATCGTCTCATTTTTTACTATGGGTTGTCATCTAAAAATTATCCCATTCTTTTAAATATTTTTCATTTTGGGTTGTCTCTCAAATATTTTCTATTGTATATTAAAAAAAGTTACTTTTCGTACTTGGGGCAATATTTGGAAGAATGGACAAAGTATAACAACGTGTATGCATGAAAGCATGATTAGTCAAATTTTTCTAAAAAAAGAGGGGAATTTTGATGTAATAGTTAAAGGGGCAGGCAGGCCAGCAACTTGCTGGTTGTGGCCGGTAGAATCACTAGAGTGATAGAATCCAAGGTTACAAATGAATGCTTTCTTACTTTATTCGACAACTACTCGTAGTTTTTGGCAAGAATCATGCATTAGTGTGGAAATTCGCTATTTTGGTAAGCAAACGCTTAGACCCATTAGGTGTAGAGACGTTTTTTTTTTTAAACTGATTTTGGTTTATTCAGTCAATTAAAATTGATTTGTACTATACTGATCAAAATGATTTATTGATTGAAAATTTATATATATTTTTTTTAATGACTCACTAGATTTTCTGTCATATGGTGTATATAGTCATTGATTTTTACCTATCAAGACTTTTAACAAAATCGTTTTTATAAATTGAGGAGAAAAAACTAATAAATGGCCTATAATCTTTCTTATGAATTTATGTGCATTCATGAATCGTTACCCCATGCAAAACAAGGAGTCGAGGTTACATACGCAGTACGCGTAGATGAAATCCTTCCTTTCCTGCGTTTTATTGGCTCATCGAAATTATTGAGGAAGAGGTTTAGGTTGAAATTTTTTTGACAGTTAGTAAATATTCAGAAAAGTGACTAAATCATGTACGCTTAGTGTAAGTATATCAGTGACCCTTCAAGCGTGAACATGGAAAATCTTTATCTGCCTAGTGGGTAATTTATCCACGTTAAATATAAATTAAGAATTTGTGAAATCTAACTAAATTGTTTTGGTTGTCTATTTCATGTACGTAGATAACCCATTGGATTGATATAGAAATCTCCTTTAACATGTAAGATGAAGAAATAATTTGCAATGTACATAATTATTGATCAGAACTTGCTATAATTTCTAAGAAGAGATGCAAAGAATTTATATTAAGTACTGCTTGTGTCGTATATATTATTATATGACTAATTGTTGGTTCAATTGAACCAATTTTATCATTCTCTTTTGGGTTAGATTCATGGCATAAAAACCTGATAAGAACTGAATCTTAAACTTTCAGAAATAACTGCTCGTAAGTTTTGGAGTAAAAGTTAGAATGGAATCTTTTACTTTTTGTGTGCAACAATAGTCTGATCAATTTTTAAGAACTAAAAAGAGGCTTTGATATGCTGAATATTTTTCAAAGTATGGAATTTGTTTTGCCATTGCTGTGTTGTAACATGCACTCATAGATTTCTTTAGTATAAGGTGAAGTGACGGACCTGCAACAATTTCTTGTGAGATGATGATAATTTTTTTTGACTCAAGGGATGATTTTTTAGTTGTTTTTGGAGGAGAACTCTAAAAACCTCACAAATATTGCTGTAAAATCCGATGCGGCTCAGACATGCGGATTCTTTGGAGTTTCTCCTATGTTATTTGGGCTAATAATGTGATATTTTCCTTTGAATAGGTACTTCCTGAATGTGATATTCAATATTCTTAACAAGAAGATCTACAACTACTTCCCTTATCCTTAGTAAGGTCTTCTGCCCTTATCTGGTAGTGAGGTTTTACTGAAAGTAGTTAAATTTTTCATAAGATTTCTACAACTTTTTCTTGCCATTTCAATCCAACTGGGTTGTGAATTTGCGATTGATATATTTGTGTGGTGTTGCAGCTTCGTTTCAGTCATTCATCTGTTCGTTGGTGTGGTCTACTGTTTGATTAGCTGGGGTGTGGGTCTTCCTAAACGTGCTGTAAGTTTATTCCTCCCCAAAGCCTATTAGCTTTGTTTACAGTTCCAGTAAACCGTACAACCAATACACTTTGTAGTGCATATTGTCTATATTTTCATTGTGAGCCTAACTTTTGCATAATTATGCTTAGTAATAAATTGTCATATAATGCATTTACATATTTGTGGAGTCGAACTTTGACCTTTGTAATCAAGAATGACCAGTATTATATAAATCACAGGGAGTTTTACTGATATTATTACCTAATTATTACAAGTAATTGTTTATGTAAAATTTCTGCTCTTTATTTTTCGGCGAACTTAGTTGTGCTTTCTTTGGCTAACATCATAATATATTGTTGCTGTTGATTTGTTAACTTTCTTTTAAGGTTAGTGGCAAATGAAACATATTAGCATTGCAATCATTTGGCATTAATTGATTTAGTAATCTTGTGATGTTCTGCTATAACTGAAATTGGATTTGCAACCATGCAATTTTTAGAAAGATGTTCTCTATTCTAACGCTGAACGAATTCTTGAATCTTTTTGTAGCCTATTGATTCCAACCTTCTGAAGCTTCTCATTCCTGTCGCTGTTTGTCATGCGCTAGGCCATGTTACCAGCAATGTCTCTTTTGCTGCTGTTGCGGTCTCTTTCACTCACACTGTTAAAGGTGAAACCTGAACTCTGGTTTCCATTATAGATCATCGTAACTTTTGTGTGATCACACCTATATTTTATTATGAATGCAACCAGCTGGTCTTGGTTCGTTCCAGGGTGACTTTTATGACATGTATCTGTGGGGTGCTAATTAATTTTTTATTTGATTTGTAAGTTGTAATATTCTTGAGGGTTGACTTGTTGAGCATCTATTTCATTAATTGGGTGAGACAGGTTGCGCTCAAAGTCAGCTGTGTGATTATATATTGTAATTTAAGTTCTTTTTTGCTTAATATGTGCTTCTCGTTTCTATCATGCAGCCTTGGAGCCTTTCTTCAACGCTGCTGCTTCTCAATTTATCCTTGGACAGCCTATTCCAATTACTCTCTGGCTCTCCTTGGCTCCTGTTGTGATTGGTACTTATCTACTCTTCTTGGCTATGATCTTCGTCCTGTTTGCATCAAAAAGCTCTCCAACTTGAAAAATCTGGTGGCTAGTATCTCCAAAGTGATGGTTGAATCAAAACAAAAGAGATAGTTTTGAATCAATTACACACATTTGTAAAACTTTTAGACCCAACACTTCAATTTACTGATGACAATACTAGACTAATGAATTCCTGTGAAAATTATACTTATTCTTACAAATGGTAACTTTGTTGTTCGCAGGTGTTTCCATGGCTTCTCTGACTGAGCTTTCATTTAACTGGCTTGGTTTCATTAGTGCAATGATCTCAAATATTTCCTTCACTTACAGGAGTATCTACTCTAAGAAAGCCATGGTTAGGCTTTTCTTGCAACTTGTGCATAAAAATGTCATCTAATTTAGTGCATCTGTTTTCCTTTCCCTTACAATTTTGATCTTCTCTTTCAGACTGACATGGACAGTACTAATATCTACGCCTACATCTCTATAATTGCTCTTTTCGTTTGCCTCCCCCCTGCGATAATTGTAAGTACTCGAAAACTTTTTCGTTCTGTATACCTTTTTTTGGTGATAAATTTGAAATTGGATAATTGTGGCCTGAACACCCTTTTTTGTTTGTTCATCTCTATGACATTTCCAGATTGAGGGTCCACAACTCCTCAAGCATGGTTTCAGTGATGCCATTGCGAAAGTGGGGTTAACCAAATTCGTATCTGACCTCTTCTGGGTGGGAATGTTTTACCATCTCTACAACCAGGTCCAGTTACATCCTTTTCTTCTAAGTGTCTTCTGTTTTGCAGTGTCTTAGATTATTGCCTTGTATTTGAATAACAAAGTACCCCTTTTTCTGTTTGCAGCTAGCTACCAATACCTTAGAGAGGGTAGCACCACTTACCCATGCAGTTGGCAATGTTTTGAAACGAGTGTTTGTCATCGGATTTTCCATCATTGTCTTCGGTAATTATCATTTTAAAACCATTTTGGACCTTACCGTAGGGAAAAGTCTTAAAGATGGGTTTATAATCTACAAATTTCTTGTTGCAGGCAACAAAATTTCAACCCAAACTGCCATCGGAACTAGCATTGCTATTGCCGGTGTAGCTCTATATTCTCTCATTAAGGCCAAAATGGAAGAGGAGAAACGAGTAAGACGCAATTAGTGCTGAAACTAATAGCTTAGCTGAATGGCATTCCGTTAATCTGATTTGAATTTGTTGTTTGCAGCAAATGAAGACTACTTGAGTAAAATGACTCGGCCTGAAGCTGCATCCGCTTGGAAGGAACTTTGCTGTGTAGATTTGGATAATTTTCCTTCCTGAAAAGGAGAACAACAAAATGTTGTAAAATTAAAATTTTTTCGTGCCAATTTATTCAATTTGGAGAATGAACAATTGTCAAACTATATATTTCTTGTATACAATAATAAGCAAGATATTGTACTTTCTTGAGTCCCTCAACTGGAGGCAAGTGTTTCTGATCATATTAGGAATTAGGATCACTTCAGGAAGCTTTTTTTTGGAAGGTGAACCACATTAAAGGTCAACCTGAATCATGGTGTATTATGATAGCTCAATGGGAGGAGCATTAGTTTACCCTTCTCCAGTATGCATACAGTAAGATAAAAAAGGGTTGAATAGAGAGTTGAGCTCAAATTATCTTGCACCTACTCACAGAATTTCTTTCTAGTTAGATAACATATGCATAGTTTTTACAAATACTATGAGATCTTCATTAGCATTTTGCTTAGCATGTATTATCTTCTATTACATATGACTTATTTATTCAATCATTATGTTTAAGTGAACTTACAAGCTTTTTATGTCAAGCCAGATTTTGCTTTCTCCTTTCTTTCTCAATGTCTTTGACATAGATATTTATAATCACACACCGTTCTATAGCCACATTGTCAATAACTTTGTCTAGTAGAGTCTTGAAATGATTATGTAATATGTTGTTTGATTTACTCACTCCTTAGACTATATGAAAACTTAAACTTGACTGTTCTTTTTAATGGTATGCCCAAGTATTAATAATCTTCAATATTAGAACTCTTTGCTTTGGTTTTTGTTGGAAAAATTTCTGCCACCTTTATTGGTTGATTGATAATTGCCCTGTTGCTCATTTGTTAGTGTTGACGAACATTAATGACATCGATTGTTTGCCAAATAGTTTGGTGACCAATGAAAGTAAATATATGTTCAATCTTGTCTCATGTAATTCAATGGCTGTTAATTGGCACTTTATCTACAATACAGAAAACATTTTCAATGTAAAATGATTTCCATGAAAAACAATTTTCATGTATGTAAAATAAGTTTTCCTTTATTTGGCTCATTGAAAAGTTATAGAGAAAAGGAAAATGGATAGGTGAAGGAGAGGATGAAAGGGGCAGGATTTAAAGGGAGGAAAACATGTCTTCCCTTCTATCCGCAAGGAAAATATTTTTCGAGGGAGAGCTATTTGCCACCCTTAGGAAAACAATTTTATACCCATTTGCAAAACCACACAAAGGAAAATAGGAAAAGGGTTGAAGATTTTTTTCTTGGAAAAAGTTTTACATCAAAAACTCTCCTTAAAGGATTTTGAATCATGAAAATTGTTAGAAATGAGATGAAGTTTACTATTTGCTTTCATATTGTGAAATCAGGATGAGCCAGACTATGAGGAAATGACAAAGCAGCTTGAAGAACAGGTATTCTCAAGGTTTATTCATCCGATTCTTTTTATCTTCAATAAGTTATTGAAACTGAAGGAAAAATTATTGATGATTCATCTATTCACTTGGGCTTCCTTAGGTACAAGAATTGGAGGCTGATGTTAGGAAAAATAACTTGAACCTTCACTAACTAAAAGTCAAGGAAAAAGATGACAATAAGCCGTTGGAATCACTTTCTTCACAAGTTAAAACGGTAATTTATAAGCTATCATTTTCATGTGTGCATGTAAGTTCACTAAGACTCAACATTAGCTTTTATGAAGCAAGTATTCTGTGTATGCGACTCAAGTAGTTCATTCTTGATTGTGTGATATGCATCCTTTATAGGAAAGTCAGAGATTAGTATAAGAGCAAAGGCATAAATAATCTCACAAATATAGCAAATGAATCAATCAAGGATCAGAATAATCAATAGACATAATTAGGAGATTTACCTGACTTACTTAGAGTATGCATTTTAGGTAAAACTAAGATGTATATATGTTGTACCCGTTGTGCACTAAAAAGACAATAAAATACACATAAATTCTTACAAAATCGAAGGCTTAAATCCTTCATGGTATCAGAGCGGGAGTGTTAATATCCTCTCATCATATACCATTTTCAACTTACCAATCAGAAATGGAGGATGATAATCAATCATCGGCCGCCGACACAACCAATATCGAAATGACCTCTGTAGAACAGTTGTTACAACTCATACATAAGCTAAATACCAGCAAAAACTTACCAGAAAACACGAACATCCAATCAATAAATATTTTAGAGAAGCTAAATCACAATAATTATACTCAGTGGGCCAAATTTATGCACCTAGCAATCAGTGGGAGGGGGAAGCTCAGCCACATCATTGCGTCCCCTCCTACCCTGACACCCCAAGGTATGCAAAATGGCTCCAACAAGATTCAATTGTTACAACTTGGAATATATTGAATCACGACTGGTGAATCAGTTTTTTGATTATCCAAATGCTCGTTAATTATGGCGTGGATTAGAGGCATTATTCAGCAATGGGAGGGATGACCTTCAAATTTACGACGTCATAATCAAAGCAAATATAATCAAGCAAAGGAATGAAATGGTGGAGCTATTCTATGGGAAATTGGTGGCCCTTTGGAAAGAAATCGACAAAAGGGTACCAAATCCCATGGAATGTCCAAGGAATAAGAACATATACAATGAGATGAACCAAAGGCATATAATGTACCAATTTCTTATAGGTTTGAATGAGACTTTCGACAAGGACCAGAGAGACTTGCTCAACTGGGAACACCTACCGACAGTCAAAGAAGCTTACTCAACGATTCGCATAGAAGTGGCCCGTAGGGGCTTAATGACTACTAAACACACACCCAGAGAAATTCCAGAAGGAACTAGAAGTGGATTAATAGCAGCAAAGCCCCGAAAAATCAGGAATTTTCGTCGAGAAGAGGGACGAAATTCATTAGACAAAACCCACCTCAAATGCACATATTATGGGGGTTTGAAGCACACAAGAGATGGGTGCTTCAAAGTGTTGATATCCGGACTAGTGGGGAGAAGGGAAGAAGAAATCAAGAAAACCTGAGGGTGGAGCTAACATGGTGAACAAAGGTCCAGATCTGACCGAAGTATAGAGCAAGGAAGGAGACAAAGTGGTTGCTTCAGCCTCAGCTAGTCGAGACATAGGTAAAAGGGATTTAGGGTTTGCAACCCTAAATTCCCCTTCCCCTTGTTTATTTTCTTGCTCACGTGTTGCTGGCCCAACATCTCAATCAAGCCAATTAACACTTTCTAATAGGCTCGAGCTTTTGCAAACACTAAGCCGAGATCACGAAACTAAATATGGATTGGTGACATAAACCCGAGGAAAATATTTGGGTTGGATATTTGATAGTGGAGTGACAGATACAATGACATTTGATAATTTAGATTTTGTATCAGTGGAAAAAAGGGAAGGGGCCAACATTCATACTGTAAATGGAGATATAAATCGAATTGAAGGAGTAGGAGAAATTCAAATTTCTCCTAATATAAAACTAAACAACTGTCTTTTTGTTCCGAGCTTGACTAATAAGTTATTGTCAATAAGTTAGATAACTAAAGAGTTAAATTGTGTTGTTCTAATCTATCCCTAGTTTTGTCTTATACAGGACACTCGGATAGGGAAGATAAATGGGCATGGTACTAAAAGGAAGGGGCTTTACTATGTTGATGAGGTGGCACACCAAGGTAAAGCAATGCTAACTTAAGGGACTATGGATTAACAATTGTGGTTATGGCACCGGCCTTTGGGCCATCCCTTATCGGGGTATTTAGACTACTTATTTCCGGTATCAACCCCTCTATTTAACCCTACCGATACTCTTGAGGTGAGTAGTTCTGGAATTGGGGATGATTTGAATATAAATACTAACTCTTTAGTATAAGAGGACTCATGAAGTAGCTCAAGAAGTACAAGCAACATACAAACTTCCTCCTCGAAGCACCACTAGCATACCTCCAAAGAGTTATGAACCAGAATACAAACCACGATAATCAAAATACCCAGTCTCAAGTATAGCACAAAAACTATCTCATGAAGCAAGAGCATACAACACAGTGATTTATTCTAGGAAGGTTCCGAGGAATACTAAAGAAGCATTACAGAATAAAGTCTGGAAGAAGGCAATGGAAGATGAGATCTCTGCCCTAGAAAAGAATAACACTTGGAAAAAATGTGTACTCCCCTAAAGGATGTAGGGTGTAAATGGGTATTCACCATAAAACACCGAGTTAATGGTTCAGTAGAAAGGTACAAGGCAAGGCTAATGGTAAAGGGATATACTCAGACATATGGCATCAATTACTCAAAAACATTCTCACCAGTAGCAAAAATCGAAACCATAAGAGTTTTATTCTCAGTTGTTGCAGTTAAAGGATGGCCTCTACACCAGTTTGATGTAAATAATGCCTTTCTCTATGGAGAATTGCAAGAAGAAGTCTACATGGAAGCTCCTCTAAGCTTCTCATAAGATTTTTTCAGTGGTAAAGGTTGCAGATTGAAGAAAGCTCTATATGGGTTAAAACAGTCACCCAAGACATTGTTTGGGAGGTTCTCATTAGCAATGAAAAGATATGGATATCATCAAAGCAATTCAGATCATACTCTTTTCTTAAAACAACGAGGAGATCCCATAACATGCTTGATCATCTATGTAGATGATATGATTTTAACTGGAAGTGATGAAGAAGAGATTTTAGATGTAAAAAGAAGGTTGTTCTAGGAGTTTGAGATGAAAGACTTGGGGAACTTAATGTACTTTTTGGGGATAGAAGTTTTATGCTCCAAAATCGGCATCTTCATATCTCAAAGAAAGATTTTCTTGTTGAAACAAGTATGATTGATTGTAAATCTACAGACACCCCCATAATAGTGATACAAATACATAAGAAGCTGAAGAGACAGATCAGATGCAATATCAGAGATTAGTAGGAAAACTTATCTTCTTATCTCATACAAGGCCTGATATAGCTTATGCGGTTGGAGTAGTAAGTCAATTTATGCATAAACCCCAGAAGGAGCATTTAGAAGCAGTGCTAAGAATTATACAATACCTGAAAGGGTCAGTTGGAAAAGGGCTATTATTTTAGAATAATGGTCACTTAGAAATGAAAGCCTACACCGATGCAGCTTGGGGAGGAAACAAGCTAGACATACGCTCTACCTCGGGATATTTCACCAAAGTAGGTGGAAATCTTATCACCTAGAAAAGCAAAAAGCAAAAGGTGATAGCACTTTTGAGTGTAGAAGCTGAATTCAGATGGATCGCAAAAGGGATCACTGAGGTGTTATGGTTGCGAAAGCTACTCACTGAACTCGATTTCCCCCCTAAATAGAAATGAGAGTTACTATGTGACAATAAAGCAACCATCATTATCTCAGAAAATCCAGTTCAACATGATAGAACAAAACATGTTGAAATTGACAGACAATTTATTAAAGAGAAGCTCGAAGCAGGAGTGGTAGCTCTTCCATATATAAGATCAGAAGATCAATTGGCTGACATCCTAACTAAAGCAGTCCTAACAAAATAGTTCCTTGATGTTTTCATCAAGTTAGGCATTAAAGATCATACTGCCCAACTTGAGGGGGAGTATAGAAAAGTCAGAGATCAGTATAAGAGCAAAGAGGGAATAATTCTCACAAAGATAACAAAGGAATCAATCAAGGATCAGAATAATCAATAGACATAATTAGGAGATTTACCCGACTTACTTAGAGTATGTATTTTAGGTAAAACTAAGATGTATATATGATGTACTTGTTGCGCACTGAAAAGACAATGAAATACACAGAAATTCTAACAAAACCAAAGGCTTAAATCCTTCATCCTTGAAAGAATGAAACCAAAGTGGAAAAGAATTCTCGAAAGAAAATAACTTCCCAAAATAGCTTGTCTATTACATTTTTCAATAAGGTGAATTTCATGAGGAACTAGTAATTCATGGCTGTAAACGTATCCTACATTTCGTGTTTGGCAATAGATTCTGGTTTGTTATCACATGTTTTTCCAAAATGTTGCACTTGCAGGATTTTATATAGTTTGTGACCTCTTACTAATAGAAGACATTTAAGATATTATGTATCTTTGCTGCTATTGATTTACTAATAAAAGTGGGATATCTCAAGTGTTAATTTTTTTCTTAAACAATGTGTTGTTTTCACTAGTAGAAAACACTTCAATTGCTTCGTCTCAATTGCTGCGGTTAAATACATTTCGAAGCACATGAACCTAAATTTTGCGGTTATTTAAATAACCGCAGCACTTATAACCACAAGTACTGCGATTATTAAAAAAACCACAACATTTATTTCCATCATGAAATGCCATGGAAAAAAAGAATTCTGGAAAAATATCATGGTCATAAGTGTTGCGGTTATTTCTAATAACCGCAACACTTGTGTTATAAGTGTTGCGGTTATTTAAGTAACCACAACACTTATTAATGGCCTGAAAAATGTAAATATATTAATAAATATTTGCTGCGATTATTTAAAAAACCGCATCACTTATAGCACAAGTGCTGCGGTTATTTCTAATATTCAAGGCCGGGAAAATGTTAATATATTAATGAACAAGTGATGTGGTTAACCGCAGCATTTGTTCATTAATATTTAAACCCAAACTTTTCTTTTCCAGGCCATTTCAAAACACGAAAAGGCTTCCCCAAACTCCCAACACTTTAGCGCACGAAAAAAACCTAACTCTACTAACCTTCATCTTCTCTAGCTAGCCCTAACCCCATAACTTAACATCCCCCTTTTTCATCTCTAACTCTAACCTTATAACACCCACCTAAATTTCTTCCTCACGCAATTTGAAACCTACTCCTCTCTCCCACTCGTGTCTCCATGGATATGGCGTAGTGAGGCGTTTTGAAGCTTACTCATCTCTCCCATTTTGAAGAAGTCTGCTTACTCTAAAGTTCAAAATCTAACGATTTGTATATGCCTTGAACCCTAGTATATATTTAAAATTTTTTTTTTCATAATTTGTTAATATATAAATGTGAAGATGAAAAACTCTTATATGTTCAGATCTGCATGTTATATGTTGTGTTTATGAAGGAATAACCCTTAAAAATTGAATTTTATGGATTATAGGGTGTTAGAGGCCTTTTTTGGAGAAAATAAGTGGAAAAATCCCCCAAAAGAGGATTTACACCCTGTAGATCTCGTAAAAATACCCAGTTTAGACATATTATAAGCTCCAATCGGAGTAACATAGCCAATTTTATGGCTTCTCAAAGATTTTTTTTCAATATCTCAAATAAGACATCACTGAGGCCGCTAAAGGGTAACATAGTTGTGTAGTACCTCTAAAAATAGGGAGTTTAAAAAAAATTACGCCATTCGGACTTTCGGGCTAAGAGATATGCCTCTCCGAACTTTCCGAAACCTCGTAATAGCACCCAAAATCTATGAAGAATAAATTGGTTGTTTGTTTTGAGTGTAAAATATTGTATATCAAAATTTCGCGTGCCAAAACGAGTGGTCATAATAGAATTTTGGATTTATATGCTTCATGGTTGATCATTTCTTAACTTTTCTTATCTTTTATGACATTATTTAACACATTATGCATGATATTGTTAACTTAGATTAGATTATGTTCTTGATTAAATGTGTTGTGTTGTAATAGTATATAACAATTAGATTTGCAAATATAATAATTTTGAGAGATATTAATTATTAATAATATACTTTTATATGTATGTAATTAACACATAAAATGACCTATTAAATTTTTTTTTTCTTCTGGAAACCATCAATACTGCGGTTTTCTAATATAGCCGCAACATTTAATTTATATGTGTTGCGGTTATACTAGAAAACCGCAGCATATATAAATTCCAAAATAAAAAAATAAAAAATTATTTTTACCAAAAAATTATTATTTTTTAAAATATATGCTGCGGTTTTTTGGTAAAACCGCAACAATTAATAGATATATTTGCTGCGATTTTTCTAATAACCGCAACATTTGTTGTTTTTATTACTGCGTCTAAAAAACCGCAGCATTTGTTGTTTTTCATGTGCTTCGCCTATATGTGTTTCGTATCAATAACCGCATCATTTAAAGCTAAAAAACCGCAGCAAATAGACATTTCTCTACTAGTGTTTGCTTCTTACTTCCTGGCCTCATCTAATGAGAAACTCTTTTTCAGAGGGCAAAAATTGTCCCAGAACTCTGGTTTCATGTTCAAAAGCTTGAGCTGACTGTGAAGTCATAGAAATATCACTCAACTAGCTGAAATCAAAACTTTGTGTTCATTATTTATCTTTTATGTTGTCTACTGAGTTTAAAATCATTTGGTAGTAGTGGCGGTGCTAGGATATTGGCGTTATGGGTTCGGAATCTATCAAATGATATATATATATATATATATATATATATATATATATATATATATATATATATATATATATATATATATATATATATATATATATATATATACCCAATGACACACTTGCTAGTTTAGACACACTTGTTAGTTTAGACACACTTGTTTAACGACTTTAAAATCCTAAAGCGGCTCAATTTAAGGTCATACATACAAGATAATCCATTCTTATTCATAATCATTTCACTAGATCATATCAATAATCCAATAAATTTTGCACTCTATTATTACTCAGTAGATCTCAATACACTCTACACTTGCACCACACAATCAAACACCCCCAAAACACATTACTAACAACACAAATATACAAATGTTGATATCATGTATAACACAAATTCATCAATACGGATGCTAAAAATAAACACAAATTTGAGACTTTGGGACTTTGAGACATGATCTTTCCAAAAATATTCCAATCTCTTCATATTTAAACTGCAAATTTGAAGATAATATAAGCTTCACCAAGTAATGAACATTCTTTAACAATTAAGCTAATTAACTAACTAACATTCTAATCTCTTCAACAACCATGAATCATTTAAGTGACTAACATGGATCAAGTGATCAAGTAAACAACAATTAATATACTAACTATTTTTCTTTAATTAACAACAATCAAGTAATCAATGTCTCTATTTCTCTAATTGAATATCAATGACAAAGTTAATAATAAATCAAGTAAAATAAGTACTCAGTAATAATCATTCAAGTAAATCAACAATTCAACATTTCAAAATAACAAAGTAATCAAGAACAATCACTCAATTTACAAATGACCAATTTAATAATTATTGATAACTCCCAAATCCTAAATTCCTAATTCAAATCAATTGAGGAATGAGGAGAAAAGGAGTAGTACCTTATGGAGTGGGTGGCTCGGCCTTAGTGGAGTGGGAGTGACGTAGGATGGTGGGAGAAGATGGAGCATCACAATATCGGAGAGGCGGAGAAGACCCACCCATGTGGTGGGAGAAGATGGAGCAAACTCGTGAACCACTACTGCACGTACTGAAGTAGTGGGCTGAGGGCTGCCAGGCTAGAGTGCCAGCCGCCGAGGCTGGGTGAGTGACTGAGTGGGTGGCGGAGCACTCGAATGAGGTCTTGAGGTGGATCAGCCGAGGGGGAGGTGTGAAGGACTGAAGGTGAATTGGGAAATCAGAAAGGGAAAGGGGAAAAAATAGAGTGAGCGGGCAGTGGAGAGTTTCGAACATGGGTGGGTTGTGTAATGAAAAGAGGCTTACCAGTGAGCTGGAGTTGTTTATATGACTATTTATGTTGCAAAGAATATATAAGGGTTAATTTTTTTCTAGCTAAACCCGTACTAGATCCACCCCTGTTTAGCAGAGGAGAACAGGGAAGCTACACATCAGTTATGCAATTGGAGATGTTCATTCTTTAAGGTTGTTATCATGCATGTGTAATAAATTTTGTTTGATGTTGTCTCCTCTCCCTCCAGGCTCTTTTGTGTGAGAGGTATGAGAGGAAGTTGAGGATATAGCTATAGAGGGATTTTTACGCTAAATATGCAGATTGATGATTGTTATGGTTTGAGCTCTGCAAAATTTGTGGGTACTTCATATTTCCTTAGTTTTCGGCCAATATCAACTTCATTAACAAGGTTCCTACACATATAAAATTCTAAACTAACTAAGAAGGTCGTATTCAGCTATCAAGAGGTATCATCATCAGGTTAGTCTTTGAATGGAGGCCCCAGACCCCTTATCTTTTTCTTTCAATATATGGTCCACATTTTTTTGGGGTTGGGTGGTCTAGCAGGGAGGTTTTTCAGGATTCCTTTAATGCTTTCATCTGAGGTATAATCCTTGAGATTAATGATTGTAATGGCACTTTCATTATGTTTCTTGCTCCTGACAGTAAGTCCTTGTATCCCTATGGTGTTGATGAGGAAATATAAGAGCCCATATATACATCACAGGCATAAATAATATTCCCTCTATTCAGAAATACTAATCACATATACCATTGTTCGGGTGTCTGAAAAAGTTGTCTCCATGTCTAAAATGTAAAGGTTTATGATTGGCTTTCCAAAATATACTTGCTAGATTAAGTAATGGGGAGGGGAAATTTTCTACCTGTTTTAGAGGTTCTATTAGTAAAAAATTGTGTCATATACACACTTAATGATAAAGGTTTGGGATAATGTATAATTATTTCAGGACAATAATAAACTATGAGTTGAAGCTTATATTTTCAACTGTAAATCATGTTAGGACTTCAAGTCGGGTGTTCCTCTTTAATTTCTACTCATCTAGGGCTTCAGGCATACTGAAAATTCTAAAAATATATCTTGTTAGTCAGTATCAAGATTTATATTCATTAAGTAAATTCAACTCATTCCAAATGTGTCTATTAAGCCGTGGGATGTTGCAGCTTCAACCTACTCAAGCTTGCCAAATCATGAGTGGTATGTTTTACTAGACCTACACGATATGGCCTGAGTTGAGGAACAGTTGCTTACCCCCAACTTTTATCCCCTAAAAATAAGGATTTTATTCTTATTGGGTAGGGGGTTTTCTCAACCTTTTTCCTCCCAGTGTCACATTTCTTCCTACTTTATTGAAAACCATGACCCTTATAACTCCGTGCGGTGTTTGTATGATGATATGTCTCTTTGTTGACAACTTAAATACTTTTGATCTGTATCTTATAATCACAACTCATTATGTGATCAAGTGCTAAGGTGTTTACTGTTTATCTCCCAGTTTGGAATTTAGACCAATTTTTTAAACCTTTTTTTCAATAAATAATTTGAAAACTGACCCTCATCCGAAAGTATTTAGAAATATGAACTCCATATTAGGTTTGGGTATAAACCGCTGTCAGTGATAGTGGTTTTAAGTCAACTATGCTGATATGTGGAATATGCTGGGCTTTAAGAAAACTGCTGCTAAGGATAATGGTTTTACCAAACTTAAAACCGATGTCTTTGGCAATGGTTTCATTAAGGCCCAACATATTCCACATATCAGCATAAGTGGAATTACAAAGTAAGCATGAAACCGCTGTCAGTGACAGCGGTTTTCAAATGGGCATAAATTTAAGTAAAAACATTCACCCATCAAATTGATGTTTTAAACCTATTTTAACTTATATAACATTACAATGACATCAAACATCCAAATTAACATTTTTCGAACACAAGTTCAATACAAGTTGAACATAAGTTTGTGTCAATACCTTGTAGCATTTCTCGAACACAAATCTTCAATAACACAATAGGGATATATATAAATGAAATTAAAATAAAACATGATAAATTACAATAATCATAGTTATATATACAAAGTAGTTTGAAATATATTTACATGAACTCCAATAACATAATGAAATCTACAAACTAGGTCAATCTTCCTTGTCAACAGTGTCTAACTAAGGAAAGTGGAAACTCTGGCTCGGCTGGGTGAGTAGCCCACTCGCTGGGTATCGAAATGAATATAGAGGAGAAGTATTGTGTGACGACTCACCCTGAGTGGACCCGAATGCATCCTAGGTCCTTTCGAACCTCAGGATCTCAGGGATCTGATGCGCATGGGACGAGGAAGGCGTACTTGATGTGACATACGCATCACCTCCACCATGATGTACTCGTACTAGTCCTCCCTGACCAGCCAGCTCCAAACCTTCTACACACATCTGCTTCACCCAAGTTGCGATAGTAGGACCAAGCAAATTTTGGTTATCGTGACAATAGTCATGAAACCAACACCTACTAAGCCTACAAATGAGAAAACAGTTAGAATAAGAAATATAAAGTAAAGTAATCAAATTACAATATTGAATTCATTAAAAACATACCATGACATGTAGAGTCATCCCTGACAGATGAAAATGTGTCTGTGATGGCATGAATGACAGACTAATGAACAAGCGTGTAATGCTACGATACCATATAAGATATGGATCATAATAGTCCATGGAATCCTGGAAGGGTTGTCCCTGTACGATAGACTGATGTCGATTGTTCCAAGCCCAGATCCACTCAGCATGCAAGGTCACCCAATCCGTTGTCGGGCTCCCTCGACGATCGATCTCATGCAACCGAGGGTATGTATTAGCAATGGTTGGGATGTACTATTGTAACCCAAACTGTCTCATAACTCGGTCCAATAAATATATCTCCACTATAAAGAAGCAGATAAGTAGAGTGAAGACACACCACTCGTCTCAGTCGACGACATTGGGATATGTGTCCCAAACCATCATTTCAATGAAGTGACAAATGAATTGAATAGTGACAAATAGATAGCATATGACTTTATGAAACAAATGATTATGAAAGATAAACTTGATCATGAGTCATCTTATCGAGTGCATCTATGTAAGAGTTCACACAAGGGGCAAAATGTACTCGAGTGAATCTATCTCTAAGCCATCTCGTACCGTGTAGTTGTCCTTCTCCTGGCTGTAGAGGGTTGTAATAGTGGTCGACGAGGTTTCCATCTCAATCTCGTCGACGATGACTAGGAATAGCCGGTCAACAAAATGCCATGTGCTCCCTCGCCCATATCTAAGTATACGTAAAATGGTTAGTAAACAAATACCAACTAGGATGTTATAAGAAACATAAAGCGTGTCAATTGAAAGTCGACCTGAAGTATCACCAAGGGACCTACAACGTCTGTAGGAACAACCTCTCCCCTAACAGTCACTGCGGCAGAGGTTCCTATATAAACACGCCAACACAGCACTACCCCAACTGTAGGAACCAATATCACTCCAATTGTGGTCGAGAAGTGGTAAATAGATGAGGCTAACATCATTCTCATACTTGTCAGGAAAGAGAAATAGGGATATGATCAGCAAACAGTAAACCCTAGCATATCTCTCGACCTGAGCGTCGTTAGTGTCGTCATATAAAAGTTGTCCAAACGTGTCGCATAACCAGCTTGTCCTCACTGTCGTAATGAGGCCCTGACCTAGCGGGTCCATGCGGAACATCCTCTTAAACATCCCACGTCCCTCAATCGGGATGGAAGGTCCTATGATTGCGTGGCCCGAGATGGGAAAATGTATAAGTTACAGCCACATCTCGTAGTGTAAGAAGAGACATTCTCATTGTAATGTTATATTTGCTGGTTTGAAAAAAAAGTAACGTTCCTGTTTGATTGATGATTGATGGGTTCAAATAAAATTAACGTTCTCATCATAAAAAAATTAAAATTTGAAGGCAACAATACAAAAATAGTGCATCTCGACTTCAATAAAGAGAAGAATTCACAATCGCACTGTTTGTGTTACTGTCGTTACGATTGTAGGAGGGTGATAGAGATATGAGATAACCAATATTATCTAAAAATATATGCAATATATTTTCCATATCGATATTAGTAAGAGAATAATATTTTTAGGATTATTTATGTTAAATTATTATCTTTAAGATATTTTACTATGATAGTATATCTTTTAGAAAGATTGTTTTCTATCTTATAAGCGTAAGTTTTGTATAAATATTCTATCTATTGATCAATAATAATCAAGATATATTATTAAAACATTTATCCTAAATTTGTCAATGGGCATTCTCTCTTTTCCTCAAAAGGCTCTCAAAGTTTGGGGTACCCTTAACATCTTGGAGGTCAAAGTGCCCTTACAGTCAACCCCTACATTTGATCTTGGCCAAAATAGTTGAAGAAGCTAAATGGGATGATCTAGGGAAGAGGGTCTACTTCAGCAACATATTGTTTAGGAAGAAGCTTCAGGGTGATGTTAATCCCTTAATTCCTATTTTGGTTCCTAATATGTTGTTGTTGAGTATGCTTTTCTAGTATCCTATTCCTCAGTCTGATGCTTGAGGTTGACGATGCCTTTTCCTTTGAGAAGTGGAGAAACTTTTGGTTGTGTTAATGTGGATAACGTTTGGCAGATTAGGCTCTTGAGGGCTCCTTTCTTTGTCATAAAATAGCTGAGAAAACAAGCATGGTTTAAAATGCTTGCCTTCACAGTACTCCCTAGTTTTTCAAGTCCTGCAATGGATATGTGATTAGCTAATCTTTGTCTAGGGCTTTCTATGATTAAGAGAAAAAATTTATATTAATTTGAGGGTTGTATAGTGTGAAAAGTGTATCAATCTAAACAAGCAAAAAGTTTCAATTTTAACCTGCAACTTGTTTACAATTTTAATCCATTTATCAATTATATAATTAGGTCATTAGGTGTACCTGTCTTTGTGAACTTGTGGTTCTCTCTACCTTTGAAATTATATGCAGATTTTTTAGGGAACCCAATAAAGCGATTTGTTTTCTGTAATTGAAAACAACCGTGTGGATAAACTATAGATATTCTAAGCCAATTGTCAATGAAGAAAACATTCTACACAATTAGGACTCGTGTTGGGTGGAAGAATTTCCATGTTCCCTGTCTTCCACTTACTTTATCCCTATTTTTTTTTTATCCATTTGACTTTTTACGTTATTTAAAACACAACTTAAAACGGTTTTATTTTTAAATTCGTAAAATAAAAAATTATGAAAACTTAATATTCTATAAATTTACATTGACATACATTTAATAAAATATCACCTAAATATATGATTTCTTATAATATAATGAGAACCTGTGGTCAAATTTTTAAACTTTAATTTCATAAATAGAAATAAGACTAAAATAAAAGTACATGCTGTATACATCTATTCCATATTGCACTTTCAAGGCAACCAAGTAAAATAGAAGAAAACAAAGATGGGGACAAAACTACAAAGTACACTTGCAATAGGAAAACTTCAATGGAATATTGATGCATCCATGATCAACCAATACTTTAGTGGGGCACTATTAAGGATTTTCATGTTCTTTACTCCATGAGATATGAAAGTAATAAATGAATTAGGATTTGTAGATATAGTGAAAGCAAATCGATCACAAAGTCAAATTTTGACAAAGGAGCCCATTAGAGTTTGGTGATTCATTTCCACATCTTGATTTCAATAGTTTTGCACTTTCGCATTTTTGCCATTTCATTTCTCATTGTTGTTATCTTTATTAGTTCATGTCACGAAATTTTATATGTGCATATCATGGTATCATTATAAAGATTTTACTAACTAAACTAGTAATTTTACTAACTAAACTAGTAAAGTTCTCGTTATTAACCTAGTTCTCTATTTACTATAAAAAAAAAAGTTTATTCTCCCCGTTCTCCAAAATTGCATTATTTTTATTTATATACTCAAAGTTTAAAAAGTTTCTCGTCATATTATAAGAAATAACATATTTAAATATAATTTTGTTGGATGCATCTTAATGTAAATTGTTATAATGTCAAGTCTTCATTATTTTTTTCCTTACAAATTTGTAGATAAAAATATTTAAAGTTGTATCTTAAAAATCGCAAAAAATCAAATGGAATAATATTTAAGGGACCAAAAGAGTATTTAATATCAGTCTTCAATCACAAAATTATTGACATCAATCAACATTGAGACCCTCTCCACGAAGGACGGGGGAGAAAATATTTAAGAATAAGTTTTATATATAAAAAAAAAAAATTTCTTCAATCATGCATTAATTAATGTGTTGAAAAAAGTTCCAAAAGCCAAGACTTTGCATAGAAGCTTCATATTGACTAACTCAGTAATGAGTATGATTAATTTCGGTGCTACTTTGCACAGTATATTGGAGTAAAATAGTAACCTTGTATTGCTTTGACAATGACAAATTGACAATGTCTATCATATTGTTTATTTTATCATAATGGTTGGTATAAAGCTGTTGAAAAATTAGGTTTCTGAATATTTGAGAGATGAGGAGTTGATGAACTATAAATCTCTTAAACATACTTGACACTGTTACAGCCCTAGTACTTGCAAACATTCTATAGCCAAATAAAATTTTACATGGATTTTTGCTAGTGTGGAAAATCGTTATTATTTGTGTACTTAAGTTCAAACCCCTCCTAGCCTAAATTCTACCGTTACACCATCGTTCCTTTTTGTTTATCCTATATAAAATATTTCATTCAAGAGTAAGAACTTAAACATGGTTTTTCACTAATATATATAAGTTGAAACATATTCCGAAGTATAGTTTTTAATATGTAAATTTTATATTTTTTTATAAAACATATTTATAAATGTTAAATCTCTATGATGTACTTTAGAAACCATAAAAAAAAAAAAAGAAAATATAACAAACAAAAGAAATAGAAGTAGTACAATATTATGATCATATTCAAGCCTCTCAAGACCAAGACTTATATGATGGTAGGTGCGGAGCTTATGGGGAAGACTCGCTCATGAATTTAAATAAATTTAGTTAAAGCAGTATGAGTATTTATTATTATAAAGTGATTCTTATGAGGTGGTACTGATATTATAAACCACGAATACTCCGTAACTTATAACATTGTATTGGTATTTCGATACACAATATCTGATGTACACACGGATACAATGACTTTAATATAACAAAGTTAACTATTAAAGTTGATCAAGACTGAAATATTAACATATTGTATTGAGCAATAACTTTTATTATATTGAATGGTAACTTTAATTGGAATACAATAAATTGCATATAAGATCTTTCGATTTGGATGACGTAGAATTAATCAAGTTGGCATAATTTGATTAGATGGGAAAGTAACTAGGATAAAGCTTATAATTAATTAAATCTTTCATATCCGAGTTAGACACTTCAAATTCATGACTTCAGTGATATTATTAACGGTCACTATAACTGGTAACATTTTCTCTCATGTGATATTGGCGCACTCATCCCACGATTCTCACAACTCATTGGAAAGAAGTTGTTCGGTGGAGATGTGGAGTACGCCTAATTCCATTGTGTACAATATTCAACACCCTATATATTTGGTAATTGGTAGTCCAACTTGTACGCCTCCAACAGAAAAAGAAAAATGAGAGAATTTTTAAAATAAATGACGTATTAATCCATAATTCACGCAGTACATTATGTACGGGAAAGATTAAGATAATTGTATTACGAAAACTACATATGCTTTAATTTTATTTGCAACAAATTAAATATGCTTTAATAGTTTAATATACATTCACATTTATTAATAAGAATTACATTTCTTCATAAATTCGTATTACTAGTTAATTCTTGACCCTCAGAGTAGAATTAAAACTATAATTAATTGTTTTCATATATTATTTCCTTCCCAAAAAAAAAATTCTTCTTCTCCTAATAATATGGTATAAGAATTTAGATTTATTAAGCCTATTATTAATAGATATTTAAATCAAACCATTCATATAGGGGTCTCCCTTGAATTTACATTTTTAATAAGGATTATTAAGACCCTTACTATAGACTCTGAATTCTATGGACACCATACTCACATGTCTGAGGAAAAGTGTTAAAACTATTTTTTATTAACCCATATATTAGTTTTTTATATATATTTGAGGAGTAACTCTCACTATTACCAATTAATTTTAATAGTGAACTCATTTGACCTTATAAAATGGGTTAACTTTTCTTCTTCTTATATAAGTTACCAAGACACATAAATTCTAAGATCTCAAATTGGTCAAATTGTAGATTTAAGGACTATGCAATATTTAATTAAGGAGACTTTTCTAATTCATATCTGATATAATTTATACCAAGATATATATATATATATATATATATATATATATATATATATATATATATATATATATATATATATATAAGATATGTGCATTGTTATATCAAATATAGAAATACATAAGATATAAAAATTCAAAGAAAAATATTTTTAGATATAAAGATTATAATCTCATATATAAAAATAAAATTACGAAAATATACTTATACATTATAATCTCATATATATATATAATCTCTTTGAATTGGTAATAATTTAGGCAGCAACAGCAAGTAGTGGGAGCGATGATTTTAGTTTAACTTTTCCTCCAGTGCTTCAGGGTAAAACTAACTCAGTAAAAGATTAGTACAAAGTAGTTAAACTAACTCAGTAAAAGATTAGTACAAAGTAGTTAAACTACACATAGTAATCGGCTTTGCAGGTGCACTGCTACTGTCACGCAGGGGTAAGAGTGTATGATCATGTGTAACATGATTGTACACTGTTCTTAGCTGGCCTTTTACATGTTATTTGCGTGATATTACTAAAAGAACATTTAAAGTTTACGGATTAGTGATAGAGTTTTAAAAAGTACATGGAATTACTAATGTATGAAATTTTAGTACTGAGTAGTTTTTTGAATGCACACTTAATTTGTACTCTATTTGTTCCTTATTGTTTTCTCCATTTAACTTTTTGCGGTATCCAAAACAAGATTTTAAACGTTTTTATTTTAAATCCGTATGATAAAAAATTATGAAAACTTGATATTATAAAAATTTACATTGAGATGTATTCAATAAAATTTCACTTGAATATAATATTTCGTAGAACGTGATGAGAATTTATGGTTTAACTTTTTAAACTTTGACTCTATATAAATAGAAATGGAACAAATATTAATTTAAGGAAGAAGCATAATTTAACCACGTCATGATGAAAGCATATGGAAGTGCAAGAAAAAAAAAGTACACAATTTGGTAAGAGAAGTTTTGTACTTGAAGATGAAATTGTAATCGACACAATGAGAAAGCATCGGATGCAATCTTTTTATCAATTTTATTTACACTTGCACTTTTTCCACGTCTTGATTGATCTGTTGTCAATAAGTATTTTTGAGGGAATCCAGATAATCTTTTTCTAGAGATTTATTTGTATGGGCTCGTTTTTACTAACGAACTTATCTCATGAAGTTGAACAAAAACAATCCATGTATCAAAGGGAGGAAAATTATATTCTCCGGCCATATAGGCATGCTTGCAATGATGACCCGACCCATTTTATCATCCCCACTTGATGAATTATATTGACGACAGATGTTATCCACCAAATTAGAAGGAAAAATCAAGATTGCAGAAGATTTTGTTTGCACGATGGATATAATTAGGTTATTGAATAACCAACGAAAGTTATCTTTTAATGTATTTATATAATAAAAATCACTCCTTAATTTAACTAAAACTGTTTTTGTAAAAATCTATTATTTAATATGATTTATGTATCCTCACTTTATTAAATTTTTTGTATAACAAAAAGAAAAAGACAACAAAAAAAGAAGAAAAAAAAAGTGCAACTAAGGGTCTATATAAAGGGTATTTAGACCTTCAAAGTCTTAAGCCACTAATCCCTACACACCACCCATCATTTCCTCCCCCATTTTGAGCCACTTCTACTCATGGCTTCCTTCCCAAAACTTGCGTGTCTGTTTCTCCTTCTTTGCTCTCTCCAAGCCTACGCTAGAGATAGCCAATTCTTTAGCAAGGTTACTCGGCACCGTGACGAAACCTCGACCACCACACCGGACACTAACAACAATCACTTCATCAACAACAAAGAAGATGATGACTTAGTCCATTTAAACAAACTAGAGAAGCCAGAGGAACAACCCAATTTCATTCCTCAAACCACCGAGACCGGCTATGGCCTATACGGGCACGAAACGGGCCTAGACCCACCTTCAACCACAACTTCCTTATACAGCATGGATGAGCACAACAACAAATATGAGAATTTCAACAAGTACTACAAGAACAACAATGAAAACCATGACAAAAACTACGTGCCTGAGTTGCAAGGATTGTCCTACACTGATGCTGTCGCTAGTAAGGGGTGGTCCTACAAAACAGATGGTGAAGCCAAGTACCATGAAAACAACGGCTTCAAAAATGAGGACTTCAACAGCTACTACATGAACAACAATGAGGATCAAAATGAGAAGAATTACGTGCCCGAGTCAAAAGGATTGTCCTACACCAATTCGTTCCCTAGTAAGAGAGGGTCCTACAACAAAGACAGCGCTAATTACTATGGTGGAGGGTACAATGGTGTGGAGGAGAAGCAAGGGATGAGTGATACAAGATTCTTGGAAAATGGCAAGTATTTCTACGATCTTAGTGCTGAGGAAAAGTATGCTAATCCTACAAACAATCACATGTCTTACAACAATAACTACAACACTAATGGGTACTATGGTAACAAAGAAACCAACTACGAGGATGTTTACAACAACAACAAGAACAACATGAACAACAGGTTTTTCAGTGGGAATAATGGGATGCAGAAATTCCAAAGCCAGGTTCCAGAAGAGGAAGAGTTTGATTTTGATCAGCCTTAATTAGTTTGATTTTATTTCTCTTGTTATTATGGTCTCTATTAATGGTGAATAACTAAGTTATAGTTAAATCTGGTTAATTAAGCATAGGTGATACATTCTATATAATTATGGAACTTATTGTAAGATGAGTTTATATGATATGATGGTTTTTATATGTTACTATTGTGTTACATGTTTTGTGGATATGACCGGTATGTGGATAGTCGATCTTTAATTTTCATGTTGAAACCGAGTGTAAAAGTGAAGGTTTTTGGTTCTATGATTTTAATAATGGATATTAAAGTTCAATAATGTTTTATCTCTTCTTTTTATGGAATACAAAAAGTATTATATACACATGTTGTGTTGATGGGTATACTAGCTTAAAAGTTTATAAAAGATTTTTTTGTAAATGACAACTATCTTTGTTGGGTAAAGTCTTTGAGTGTGGTATCCAAAATCGGGGATCAAATTCCGTCTACATTAATTGTTGTCTTGCCGCTTGTGGTTCTCTTTACATTAAAAAAAAATGTGTGATTTTAATTCTTTCGATCACATTATTTCCTAAACTCAATATACAACATATACAGAGTATGAAAAATAAGTTTCTAATAAGGTGAGTATACCTAATAGAAAAGACTATTGCATGTATATGTCAAATTAATTCAAATATATAAAAAGAAGAGCCGGCTATATATTACACTTTAGTGTAATAAAAGACATCCAACATGCAAAACATATCTAAAATTCGAGCAATAAATGTCGAGTTGCTCTCTAATGAACATAGCACGAGTTGTCTCCCACATCTTACATTATAAGGTCCACCTTATGGCTTATGCATGCTCCCTTTATTTATTTTGTTACTAAATTGATGAACTTTTTTTTTTTTTTTTTGTGGTTTAAGGGTTTAACAAATCCCCTAAAATGGTCATCTTTTACCCCCGCAATTGACGGACCAACTTTTATACAATTCTTTTGACTTGCTAACCCCAAAATATTCTTATGTATATATGCATGGTAACCTAAACTTTTGTGGCCTATGAAATAGACTGACTGACTTGGAGGATCCTAAGAAAGCAATTTAACACATATTTATTATACCTCTTTGCTTGTTTCTTCTCTTACAATATATCTTGATATTTTTCCACCTAGCAAAAAAAAATTTTTTAAAAAAAAAAAAAAAAACTTCAATCGATATTTAGGCATAATTTTGAGAGTTACTTGTTTGCAAATGATTGATTCACTTGTCTTGTTTTATTATTATTATTATAGATTTTTACTCTGTTGCTTGTCTCATTTTTATCAACTAGTAGTATGTGAAGAAAATCTAGGTTGTTTGCATGATTTTAGCAAATCATTTGGTGTTTTTTTTGGGTTTGATAAGTTTTTTTTGTTGTTGTTGTTGCAAATTAAACAACTTTTGAGGCAAACAACCAAAATCAATTAATTATATTTCATGATTAATACATAAGGGAACTTTTCGAAAGTGACATAGATAAAATAATTGATTATTATTTTCTTTAGTTACAATCATTGAAGAGAGAATCTTTAACTAGCATTTCTTATGCCCTATACAGTTAGACCACTAAAAATAATTAATTAGTAAAAATTAGTTTTATTCTGTTAAAATTAATTAAAACTAGTTTTTATGAGTAAAACATCGATAATTCCATACATGAAAACACTAGAAAATTTGTAAAGACAAGTTTCGATTAGTAAAAATAATTTTTTTTATTAGTAAAACTAATTTCAATAAATATAAAATATTTTAATTTAGTATAAATCAGGTGGATAGGATTATAGGAACCTGAGTCACAAAAGAACAATTAATGCACTACTATTATGGACTTAACAATACCAAAATAAAAACTCAGAAATCAAATCTATTATTTTATTTCTCTCTCTTTTGCAAAACATCTCCAATTTCTCTCTACTTTTAAAATCTCTCCAACACCTCACACTTAGATATATATACTCCTAATTAACTTAAACTTTATCCACATTTTATTTATCTTCTCCTCAATCACATTGAATTTCAAGTAATTTATCACATCACAATTTGAGTGAGAATGAAGTTTAATTGGATAATGCAACAATGGGATAATCGTTCCTATCCCTAGCTTGCTACGAATTATTAAATGAAGTATTGTCCCTAATAATTATTTTGTCCTAAAATTTCCATGTGTTTTTTATTCAAACTCCTTAAAACCATAGGAGTTGAACCTAATGAAAAGGCAAAATAACAATAAAAACATAATAAAACAAAAATGAGACTTTTTAATTGGAAAATGAACAATTAGAACTTTCAAAAAGAATAATTGATATTTAAACAAAAGAACATAAAATAAGAATTTATTCATAATTATTATAAAAACATGTAAAAAGAACAACACCAACAATAAGAAAAAATAGATAATAATATAGATAATCCGTAAAAAAAATAATAACATTTTAGAAAACCAGTGAGATCATTAAAAAAAAAAAAAGAACAATAACAATTTTAAAATTAACAATTTACACATGAAGACAAATAACAATAAGAACGTTCTAAAATTAAAGAACAATAAAGACATATTAGACGGACAAAATAATTAAATTTGTATAACAAATGAGATCATCAAAAAACAACACAAACTTTAATTAAAAACAACGAAATAGGATAGGATGGAAGGCATGTACATGTGAGAGAAGTAGAAATTAACAACATTAAATTATTTTTATTAAGAATGTTTTATCAATTGATTGTATCTGTTCCGTTTTATAATTTGAGTTAAAAGTTTGGGTCATTATAGGGTTAGAGCCCCTACATATGAGCTAGATATTGAAAAGAGAGCTTACTCTTATAGTCCTATTGTAGTGGAGCCTCTAACAACTTATGTTAGCATAACAACCGATGAAGCCAAGCAGGAACATGGCTGATAGTAGCCTTTAGCCGTCCTAAACATAATAAAAAAAAAATTTATAACATTTTAAGATGAACAATAAGAACGTTCAGTAATATCATGGTCGATTATTATAAGAGCCTCCAGCACATTGAGATAGACCCTAGGTTAGCCCTGTTGTAGTAATATCATCCCAGACTTGAATGACATCTGAATGTTTCCAAAAATCTTCATATTGAGGTAAACTGACAGCAGGAGCATCCTGCTCAGTGTTAGCCTCGTTTGTAAGAGATGGCTTGCTTATATTAGAACACGGGTTCATTAGCCATTTGCTCGAGCATTTGTATCTTTGTACCATCTAGATGATTCAAGCAAGCTTTATTTAGCTTTGCCTTAAAATTGTCCATAGCCAACGAACATAAGATCTTTAGCGATTTCTATAAGCTCCTAAATACAATCCTTGACAAAAACAACAAGCATGCTCCTGTCACAATAGTTACTTAACTATTACTAAGATTACATAAGGGTTAGTTAGGAAGTTCTTGAGTAGTTTCTAGGGTTTTCATATTCAATTTACTTGACCTATGGAGTTTAAGGATTTTGGCTCACTTAGTTCGTTTGCAGTGCTTTGTCACACTAATCTCATCAGGTGTCGCCTTAACCAACCTAAATTTAATTGAAAGAAAAGTTGATCCAAAAATAAATGCTAGTATCTTATGACGACACATACCACCAGCGGTTGGAATTCAATAATCTTTTGTAAATTTTCTCTTTGTTATTGTTTGCACACACTCAATTCTTTAATAGTTATCTCTTATTCTTGATTTAAATAATAAGCATACTCAACTTAAAAATACAATATTTCCCTTCTCATTATGAACTTAAAGAATGGAGAATCCTCATCTTAGTGTACAATTATTACTTTATATATTCCTAATTTTTATTTTAAAGAATAAGTTTCCCAGCTTAGAGTACATTCACTTTCTTATGAGTCACTTAGTTACTAAATTCCTCAGTTTTTTTTTTTTTTTTTTACTTACTTTCTTACACCATTTTAAGATTAGACAAACAAATATTTAAGCCATTAAACACTTAAACACCCTCTAGATTAAGTAATCTCCACTAACAATCAAGTACCTAACCCACATTCATCACTGAGTTAAAACAAAGTTAATCAACCAATCGTAAGTAAAATAAACACCCTCATTTAATTTTGATTCACTTTGCTTGTTTGAGGTAGCTTTATTTCTCGTGTCACACTATCACTTTTTGCTACATCCATCAAAGAGAAATGCTGAGTATAACGTAAAACATTAAACTTATTGGAAGGACCGCTTAGTGTACACCTAAAAACTGGTTATTAACTTAATTGTTGGTCATCGCGCTTGTTTAATTCTTTTCTTTTTAGGGATTTATCGCCTTTTTTCGGAAAATGACTATCATTGAGCTGGTAACTTAGAGAGCTTCTGTTGCTTGAATTGTCAGGCTTTCGAAACCTGTTCATTTGGTTCATGTAATTAAGATTTCTATGCATTGCCCGGTGATATTGATATTAACAATGTAGGTATTGTTGCATCAAATATAGATATTGTTATATCATATATAAAAATACATAAAATATAAAAATACAGAAAAATATATATTAGATATATACATTATAATCTCAGGTATATAAATAAAATTACGAAAATACCCCTAGGTATAATAAATTAGGAATTTCTCGGTTGCTAGATGATGTTTAGGTCGTGTCGTGTATGTGTTTTAGTTGATCCTAACCGGTTGACCTCGCCAGCGTATTAACTCTTTCCCAGGTGAGCTTGTTAGCCATGCAATTTGATTTCTTTGCAGATGGCTATGCTATCTAATGCTAGTTCTTAGAAGTTTTAGAATTTCATTTAAGTTTACCTTTAAATCACATCAAGTACATCTGTAAACCAGCTGGTTTTACACCCTTTTATGGAGTGATTGACATATTTATTATTTAGAAAATTGCAGCTTCATGATGAACTTAACAATTAATGGAGGTCTAATGGGAATTGTGAAACTGGTGGGTGCTTTGCTATGTCCCTAGTGCAATAGTCAAGCCAATGCAGTTTATGCTCATTTCTTTGGCTGCCATTAGAGTATATTTCGTGTATACGAACCTAGTACATGTTTGGTATGTCAAATATTATTTGCAGCTAGTTGTGGGATATTTGCAGCTAATTGTGGGATATTTGCAGCTAAGGCTCCAGGGTATAAACTTTTTTTCTGAAAATTGTTTTCCTATTTTACATTGTTTTGTTTGGATTAAAATATATGATGTAAAACTTGGAATGAAAATTCATTTTACACCAAAACTGAAAGTAAAACAATTTTACATCCATTCACTCCAAAAAAATATCAACTAACAAACAACTCACATAGTACCAACCCAAGTATAGAGGTGGGCACAGGTTATGTCGTGTCCTCCATGGACCGTGCCAAGTCTCTTGCCGTGTCGTGCCGTGTCTAATTGTGGTCGTTTCATGCTACCTTTTCCTAAAACTCGACTCATGGCCTAGTACAATTCACGTGCTTTGTGTGCCGCTCTGTGTCGTGTCATGTTCGTGTTGGCTTAATTTTGTTAATAAAAAATAAACATAAAGTATATAATAGAATTGGAAAAAATAATTTCTAATTTAAATTATATTATAAGAATATAATAATATTAAAAATAATAGTAATATTAATTGTAGTAGTAAAAATAATATTATTACGAATAACGGTATGAAATAATACTAAATAATAGCGTGTTTCGGATCGTGCCTCGTGCCAAATTGGCAGCTTGCGTGCTCGAGCTTAAATTTTTTTTGCTGTTCGTGGCCTCGCTTGCGGCCCACTCCACGGACAACGTGTCGTGTCGTGCCACGACTGTGCTCGTGTCATATCGTGTCAAAAGTGTGCTTGCTCGGCTCGCGTGTCGGTCCCGCCCATGCCTAACTCTACTCACGCATTCTTCATTTCTCATCTTCTCGGTTGTCTCTCTCTACTCCACACTTTCTCTCTCTTAAAAATTTGAGGGAAAAATCCACAATTTCTTTCCAACTTTGAATTATCATGAAATCAGTACGTTTTCTTCTAATCTTATGTCTTAATTATTAAATGATTGTACTATATCATGAATTCGAATAAATTTTATCCATTTTAGTCGAATTTTTTTTTTGAAAAAACCTAAATTCCCCCCGATTCGATTAAACCATGAAAGTTTCTCATGAAATGTGGGCAATCAATAGTTTATTTGAAATTAAAGTAAAAATTTTCTTTCCGTTAGAATTTAAAATGTAAAAGTACAAACTAATACATTACAACTAGTTGATTGATTTACCTGTTTAATTGCGAATACATTTACCTTTTTGATTGGTTTGCTTATTCGATTGTGAATACTTCTTTATAGTTAGCTTAAGGTTTTTTGTAATGTTGAACCAGATTTTTTAGGATTCTCTGGTTTTATGACGATATTCTGAATAATGTAATATGTTATTAATAGATTAGAGAAATATATTGTAGATTTTATAAAAAAAATATTTTGTTATAGCTAGCATAACAAATTTAGCTAATGACAAACAACTAGAAAATACAATGAAAAAAAAGTGTTAAAAAATGACAAAAGAATATAATTAGAAAAATTAGTAGGAGTAATTGATTTTCAGTCCAACCAAACAACAAAAAATATATAAATGTAAAATCATTTTCCATGCAACTAAACAACGGAAAAGTTCCATGAAAATGAGTTTTCTACCATAAAAGGTTTTCTATGAAAGGTGGAAAATCATTTTTAGCTGAAAACGTTTTACGCCCTACCAAACGGAGCCTAAGAGTTGCAATTTTACAACATTTAGGTTACAAAATCAGGTATTAAGAGGAAGTGTTATTTTTAAAGTAAAAGTAACATAATCAATCTTTGGAGAGTGATACAATGAAACTTTTTCTTGAAGGAAATGAGATGTTAATAGGTGCGGTGATTTATTCTTTGTTAATGGTAGTGGGTTGTCATTTGTCAATGGATACAAATGCAAGTCTCTCAATGACAAAGTGAAAAAAAGGTTTTGCTTTTGTGGGTGCACTTGTGTGCTTCTATTTTATGTGATTGAACTCTTTACTCCCATAACTCATAAATGTAAAGCTCATTGTTTAATGTACAAAAATAACAGGGCGGTAGAGTGGTAGACAAATTGTGCTTCTAGGATTTTTATTTAGGTTATACACAATTTAACAATTTAAAAAATTAAGGGTAATTTCCACAATAAGAATATGCATTAGAAAATGGTGTATGATGTAATTTACTAATATCAAACACCAAAACCACTATGATATACCAAAATAGAGTACGACGTAGCAAACATGATTTTTTTTGACAATTAAGATAACAGCCACCCTTTTAGCCAACATGAAGCTCTTCTAATGCCGGAAGAATAGGAAGAATCCAATAAAAAGAAGATTCAGCAAAGGAAGCCCTAACTAATTTGAAAGATATTTCTTTTTTGTCTATCTGAAATTCCTTTAGTTTTATGCATGCTGTGGCTAACAAGTTATTTAAGTGTCCAAATTCTTGTGCAATTTGTTATTCTGTTACTCGGAGATACGAATGCCCCCCTTTTTATGTGCTTTGTTTATTTAGTAACTTTTGATGGAAGCAACAAATTTCTATGACCATGCATCAGGATTTTACTTTTTGCTTAGTTAGAATTATAATCCTAAAGTATTATCGATCATTAATTGCTCAGGGATGATAAATTTATAACACAAAATACGCATATATGTCTCGTTTCACTTTAGGGCGAAATAATAAATTGGGGCCTATAAATTTAAAAATTTGTATCAAAAAAAATTTTCTTTTAAATGAAAACTAATTTTAATAAGTTACGTGGTGAACCAAATAATCTTCTTAATGTTAAATAATTACTATAATTTATTTTTTCACCATTCATACATCACTTTCAACCGCATTAATTTATTTAATTAATTAGGTTGATCTATATTCGGAGTATAGGTGTTATTCACATTTTATTTTCTTATCAATTCAATTACTAATAAGTTATAAAATATAGTCTCAATATATTTTTAAAAATAGAAAAATTTATTGTAATTTACTCGAGTAGTTATTGTACAATAAAAATAAATTATTACATCATCATAGAACTTTTCAGTTAGATTTTGGGTTTTGGACTAAGGAATTTGAATAATGATTTTAGTTTTTCGGAATGCATATAAACATTTGTATTATACTTGATTTACATTGGGTATGAAAAAATAAAGGTACAAGAAGTACAATATAAATTAATACAAGGATATGAAAGAATATAGTGACAAAAATAAATTGGGTGGGTCTAGTGAAAAGGAAAGAATAATAATGAGTATAAGAGAAAAAAAATAGAGGTAAATCAATAAATTCGGTTAAAATTATAAGAAAAGAAAAATTAGAAAGAACACGAAAAAAAGGGAAAAAAATATAGTCATTAGCCTATGTCTAATGGGATTCGATCCCAAGCATAAGGAGTTAAATAGTGGATGTTCTTCCATTGAGCTACACTCATAAATAGTTATTTATGTGTATTTTACAATAAATATCAGTACACAATTACAAAATAATATAAATGGACATTTTGTCTCGGGCCCATGGGCAATTGCCCCGGTTGCCCTGGTTTAGGGACGGGGCTGACTTTACGTAGGGTGAAAAACATAGCAATAAGGATAATTCAAGGTGGACTTGATGATTCATACTCATTGCTGCCAACTTATTGTGTGGTGTTTAACTGTTGAAGGAATACAACCCTGACTCAGTAGCCTTTTGCACATGGACTACGAACACTTGAGAAACCCCTACAACTTTATCTTTTAATTCACAAAATAAAAAATAAATTATATCAATGGTCATATTTTTTTAAAGATTATAAATAAACACTCTTATTGATATACTTTCATACACCTCTAAAAAATTTATATTCTGTCTAATGTTATTGTGAAAATTATTTTGATATTAATTTAAATTATTGTCATCATTTTTATTACTTTCATTCTTCAGTAATCTTGAAGATTTTATTGTTTATATGAGTAATTCTATAGTTCTTGTTTTCAACTTTTTTAAAAAAATATTCTATTATTCATTTCAGTAAGTATATGAATTGGTGAAACAACTTCAAGGATGTCACTACAAAAATTCGTTGTAGGATTAATCAAGCATTTTGGCGTTGATTTTTAAGAAGTCTTAAGCTTGAAGAATTACCAAGAATTCTTGATAAGAATGCCCAACATGGATTTTCTGGCAAAGTTGGTAGTATTAACTGCATGCATTGGGAAAGAGGAGGAACAACTTGACTGCATGGAAAGCACAATACCAGGCAAAAGTGGTACTACAACCCTTATTCTCAAAGTTATCGTAGAAAATGACCTATGAATTTGATATGCTTTTTTTGGCATTGCAAGTTCATGTAATAATGTTAATATCGACGACGTTCTTCATGGTGATGGTCAAGTACCCCCTTTAAGTTTTATGCTAAATACACATCAATACAATATGATAAGCAAAGACATTTTGCTCTTAAGCAAGCTACAACTCAGAAGGACGTGAAACATGTATTTAGAGTATTACAAGTGAGATTTGCAATCAAATTGCATTGGATGAAGACATATTAACCAATATTATGAACCCTTGCATCATTGTATAAATATAACAGTCAAAGATGAATGCGATATATATCTTAACAACGTTGAGGAATTGATAAAAGCATTTGAAGACCAACCTCGACGTTGAATAAGTGGAACAATAGGAACTAGTACGAGTGCAACAGTTAATTTTGATGAACCTTTCCAGTTCAATGCCAATCGACCACTCGACACTAATGAATATTTAGCTAAAAGAGGTGCTACATGTGATAGGCATACACATGAAAACTGGATTTAATAGAACATATTAGGCAACAATATGGCCAAAATAATCAATGAAATTATGGGCTGACAAAAAAATAAAATCGTATTAAATTTTAAATGATCTTATATTTTTCATTTTATCGTATTGTATTCTATTTCTAATTAATATCATTTTGTAATTTTAATCTTATTGTACTATGTTTATTAACTTTATCGTCTTGAAAATATTGGTCTAAAATATATTTATATTAATAAAATCATTTATAATTAATAATTATCATTAACAAAAATAATTATATCTCACAATTTTAGTTAATTTAAGTATTATTGAAATATTTAAAAAGTAAGAGTTTAATTTATAAACATATATTGTAAATATATAGAGAAAATTAAATAAGTTGAATAGGTACGACGAGGGAGAAAGGAATATATTTTTTATGTAATTGGTGGAAAGAAAAAATTCATATCATAAGAAATATGACGAGTGAAAAAGTAATAGAGTGATTGGCATAATATTGGTATAGTCATACACATGCGTAATAAATAAATAAATAAATAAAATAAATGAGATTGTCAAACATCTTGCTTGCATCATAGTCCATGAAGCTTCTGGAATGACCTTCATATAGCCAATATACGAAGGGAAGGCAGTTTGGGGCTTTGGTCTCTAAACATAGGCACTTTGCTCACTTCAGTTGTCTGCTAAGTTTTTCACAATCTCACGCTTTTATAAGCACTTTCTACACCTCATCGCTAAGCCTTTTTCCTCTTCCACTTCTGCCTCACTCACTTTTTTCCCCTCCGGCGCCCGCCATACGACGTCGTCGGCCGGCGTGGTTCTGCCTTTGGAGTACCCTTTTCGTACCTAAGGTATGCAACCCTCACCCCCTTCTCTTTCTCGTAATTTCATATTCTTTTTTTAAATATAGTTTTTATATGCATTTTGTTGTAATTTACAAAAGTTTTATGTCATTGTTTGCATTGCAAATTATCATTACTTAGCCTAGATTGATTGGGGATTTGATGAATTTTTTTAAAAATGTTGTCTTTGTGAAAAAGATTAAAAATTTATGGCGATTTTATTATTGTTCTGTGGTGGTTTCCTTCATCATTAGAGCGATTGCGAAACGTTGATTATGCTTTGGATTTTAGAGTTGGATGTCCCCAAGGCTATGCTTGTTTGGAGCCGTTCCGCTAAGCAAGAAATTTGGCTGTGTAGTGATAATGTAGTTGTAAAAATGGAAAGCAAATAACATATAAAGTCGCTCATTAGTTAGCTTTAGTATAATCTAATAATGAGTAGAATTGATTTGTTCATTCGGATCGTGGGTCGAGGGAGGTTGAGTTTTAATCTTTTTCGCCTTTGGTATGAAGTGTTTGAGTGGATTGCAAATAGGCTGGTGAGAGATAGGGGAAGGTTCATTCTTTGGATGAAGTTGTTTAGTGACTTTAAACTGGATGACGTCGATGGATGATGAGTTGAGGCCTTGTGGAATCGTGGGGTTTTCTAATGCATTGACGTTAATTGCCGTCTCTTTTGAGTGAGAATGAAGTTGTTGTTTGTTTTCTGTTTTATAGTGGAAAATAAGTAAGTTGATTTTCTTTGGTTTCGCCGATAGAGCTACTGTGGATTGTCGATTATCTTTCACAGCTTAGAGTTAGATGTACGTGAGGCTATTTGTGCTGCTTGTTTGGAGCCATTTGATTGAGCAAGAAGAAAGTGCACGACGTCTATGAATCTGTTGGGTTATTAGGGATAGTAATAGATTCTTGTATCTGTAGCATAAGCTTGATGAGCCGTGTAGTGATAAAGCTGATAATGTATTAGTTATGAAATTTATGATTTGAGATTTGAACTCGGCTTTTATAAGGACACCTAGTTACCCGTTGCTTGAAAAGTTTGGAAATATGGGCTGTTTAATTGTGGCAGCTTCTACCTAAGTTTGTAATGATTAGAATTACTTTGTTTATCCTGGTGACGGGTCGTGGGAGGCTGAGTTTTATTCTTCTTTGCCTTTGGGATGAAAAGTTTTAGGGATGTTAGAATAGGTTGGTAGAGAAGTTGGACACGGTTCTTTATTTTGAGGAAGGCATTTTAAACTAAAAAAATTGGATGATGAATTGAGGGTAGTTGGTGCAATATCTTATTATTGCATTAATCGATTAATCCATCTCATTTGGGTTTGAATGACATTGCCCAAAAGGTTATTTTCACATAGAGTCTTGGAATAGTCAAATTGTCTGAGTAACTTCTACATGTTTTGGATGCTTAGACTTTTCATTTTGAACAAAAAATGTACACAGATTTCGCTAAGGCCAAATCTGATATTTGAGTAACATAGGAAATGAGTAGGGGTTAGTTGTTTCACTTCTATGCCATCCACAGTGGTTTGACATCTGTGGTCAGTTGCAGGTTTGGTATTCTAGTGGTAGTTTTCTTACTGACTAAAGAAAACGTTTTGGTATAATTATTAATTTGAGGTAGATGACGAAAACTTATTCACTCTCTAAGATATATATAGAGATTCCGAAAATAGATTGGATGACTTGGATATTGAGTATATTGGAATAAGATTGTGAAATACCCTTTAACCCCAAAAGTTAGTTTATATCATATAAAAAATACCTCTGGAAAAATATGCTTTATTCCAAAATCCTATCTAGCTGAATATTAACAGTTTGTATGAACTGTGTTTCTGCAAAATTGAACCTCTAGTCTCTATCCATGGGTCATATTGTTGTAGTTTTGAAAGATACTTTCAGAGTTGCAATGAATTGAAGGGCTTCTAATCTTTAAATCTAAGAAGTCCTCCCTTATACCCTAGTAATCTTCTTTCTCTATGATAATGACCGAGTGATCCTGAGTAATACCTCTTATCTTTATTATGGCTGACTTTCATTTCTGTTCTCGGTCATAATAACACTACTTGAAGATGTAAGTGTAATTGGCTGAGTTCTAATGTAATAAATTGCATTGGTGCTTTTGTAATTGAGTTAATAAAAAAATAATTGTGGACAAAAAATGGGAAGTTGGTAGGTAGAAACAAGTGTTGAGGTAAAAGTAAGAGAAAGTGAGTCGAAAGAAAAAACCTTAAAAGGCTGGTAAAACTTGTGTCTTGACATCCAAAGAAGGAAATCATGCAAGTAGTCTTGTGATGGAGGGAGAATCATAGTGTAGGAATTGATAGAGTCAAGACAATTGTGAGGGGCTCTATAACTTGGCAAACTCAAAAGTGTTTGGTTGTAGTGAATGCACTAGCAATGTATTATTCCATTTATAATTTGATAATTCTCAATGATTGCCCAATATTTTACTCTTATCTTTGAAAGGGAGGTGGTATGTGGGATTTGGGTTATATTTGCTATTACATGACGTTGTATTTAACCATTGGAAAATTGCAGGTTATTGAGCATACTCTTTGTCAGCTTTGACAAGCTAAATGGCTGTTTCATCTTGTGGAGCCACATGGGCATCTCAGTGGGGTGTTCGTCCCTTACCTATGTCTAGACATTCTGCGGAAAGTAAATTTGCAGCATTTTCTAGTTGGTGAGAGATCAGGCCATAATTGTTTTCATAAAGTTCTTGTTTCTGTCAATTTCTCTTCATATTCGATGTTACACTAAAAATCTAAAGCAGTTTGAATGATTAGTATCTACATTTTTTGATAGATATTTCTTTTCTAATCAAGAAGTTTAATAACTAAAATATAGCAGATCTCCTGGTGTTCTAGGCGTTCACAATTTTATTTTATGTGCCAAAGTCGATCTTGTTTTAATAGCTTTATTAGTTACACATTAGTCACTTGCAGATGATGATATAAAAGATTTTCCATGTCTGAATTTATTCCCTGAAATTTGAGACCTTCATGAGGCACTGTGGAGGTTGTTGCAGGGAAAAGGATTTGTGTAAAGTTGAACTGACGTCCCTTTCCTTGTGGTGGTGGTAGTTTAACTGTTTGACACATAGACTAGAAGATACAACAATGAGGATTATAGGGAATTAGAATAGGCCAAAGGAGCATATGACTGGATGGATAAACTTATGATTGATGTTAAGAAATTGAGTTTACAGGGGCATATAACATTGACAGAAGTGAATGGAAGAAGAGGATCTTTGTTGACAATCATAGGGATAAAATCTTTGATTCATGCAGCGAATGGAAGAAGAGGATCTTTGTTGACAATCATTAGAGATAAATGTTGGAAGTGGTGGTGGTTGGGTGAGGGTAAGGTGGAAACTTTTAAGTTTTTGTAATTTTGAAGCATGCAAAGGACTGAGATGGACAAGTGTACACCAGATATAACATCAAGGCTTAACCACATGTCCCCATCTGTCTAGATGTGCTGCTTTCTGGATTGCCTTGGGAAAATACTGTAATGTAGAATTTGACAGCCATTTGTTCTTGGATAGGAAAAAGTTGGTTGCTTACAGTCATACTCTCTTATTTTTAGTAGTATTGAATCTGATTGTCTGCAGGAGACTGAATGAGTTTCTTCTACAAGCCTACAACTTTAAAAGTACGAATTTATGTGGGATCTGAACCTTAGATTCTTGCAGGACATTAACGATTAATATTTATGCTGGCTTAGAAGCATTATATGCTTAAGTAAAGCCGGATCCTTCCACAAAAACCTCAAGGTTCAACTGATAAGTCTTGCTTTGTGAAGTCAAGCTGAAGGAATGACTAAAAGAACCATCTCTTTTTACTCTATTTTCAGTTCAGGATTTTTTGTTTCTTACCCTGCCTTAATTGGGTCATGGAAGCCATGGTTAGATATATTAGTAATGTGTGATCCCACAGTTCATATTAGGTGCACTGTAACATTTTGTTTTTGATGAAAAAAACACACTTTTACATAGGGCTTGATATTGTTCCTCATTCATCGGTGCCCTAGATTATACTCCATCCGTTTCTTTTTGTTCTTATTTGGAATCTATAGATTTTAGAGGTTAACTTTGACCATGAATTCTTCCTAATTTATAAGAAAAAATATAATCATTTGGGGTCTTAAAAGATTTGTTTGAATGTATATTTTTCAAATATCAACTTTTTATAATTTTTGCAAACACACAATTGAAGATATTTAAAATTTAAGTTTGCTTTGGGGATCTGCATAAAAACAAATGAGAAGAACAAAAAGAAATAGAGGGAGTACTTGTTAAGAAACACATAGACTGATCTTCAAATTTTGTGCTCAAATGTGACATTTGGCTGCCTTATTGTTGAGTTTGCAGTGGACCAAGAAAGATAAGAGAGATCCAATCCCTGAGTTCCAGCATTTTTTCTCCTCAACCCATACATTTGCTATTTAATGTGAGTTCAGCTCAGAGTTCATGCAATAAAAGGGGTTGCCGTTTCATTGTTAGGGCTGAGTCTGTGAGTATCTGATTCCACTTTCTGTTTACCACGTCTTCTTTTGCTAAAAATTTCTGTTCTTTTTCACTTTATGAATGTGTGTTCTCAGTCAACTGTTGATAATTACAATGCACAGGACTATTACTCTATCCTAGGAGTATCGAAAAATGCCAGCAAATCGGAAATAAAAAGCGGTGAGTTGCATGTTTGCTTTATGACTTGTTGTCACCAATGTTGGTTGTAATACATAAAGGTCCTAGGTTGTATAGTGAAATCATATTATTTCATGTAACCATGGCAATCATAGGGATGTGAAGTTCTGCTATATGGAGATCCATTCTTAATATAAACTTAAACAGGGGAAAGTACAAGACTGATGCTGGTTATACAATGATTTGAATTGGGTAGTACCATGATAGTTCTCCTTGCTCCTAGTTACAAGCACCATCTTTCACACTTCAGCAAAACTAACCTTTTTTTTCCTGCTTTTCTGAGCTACATCAACCTCTTCCAAAAAAATCCCATCTCAACCCATGTGAGACTAACTATTAGTGCTAGAGAGAAAGAACTGGGAACATAAGAGTAATACATGTCTAAGCAGAGCCTTCGTCAAGGCACAAATTACAACAGCTTGCAATGTAAACATTCCTTCTCTTCATAACATCCACATTGTGGATCTTCACTCTGATGGAGATCAGGCAAAAAAAAACATGCTTTGAGCAAAGCTTCCTTCTCCTAATATCAATTTATCTGGGAAGACCATGGACATAATTCTTGTAAGAGAACTGCATAATAGGTGTCATTCTTGCCATGTCATTAAATCGATTTTCCATTACCATCAGAAACATCTCCTGTGTGTGCGGAAACCTATGTTGAATAACAGAGGCCTCACAAATCACGGCTATTATCAATAACGATTGGAGGAAATGCCATTCTAGTTTGCCATGTGAGGGACTGCAGATTCTGCAAACACATTCAAACATGGTCTTCAGATGTTGGTGCTAGATTATGATTAATGATTTATGAGAGAAGAAAAGTTAAGAGTATACAATGGGATATGTAGGTTAGGTTTGTAAGCAAAATTTGCAAACCATAAATTGACCTGTCTACTGAAAATCCTTACTCAAAAATGCAAGTAGGTAGTTAAACTGAGTATTTCAGATAGGGTGGCTTTCTAAAATTTTGGAGCTTCAGTTCAGGTCAGATTCATTGCTTGAAAATTATGAGTTGGAATGTTTGCGACCTGAATTTGCCGTTTTTCACACCCCTAAATTGCAGACCCATGTATTATAAGTCGGATTTAAGTTCTAAGGGCTGAACTTTTGTAATAGGTTGGTATAGATTTCTATAGAAACAACTTCCTTAGTCGTAGCTTGGGTTGCTGAAAACAGCATCGGTTCTTACATTTACAATTGTTAACAAACTATTCTGCATACCAGTTTACGGATTTTTCACTTTCTTTTGGGAAAAGGGTAGAAGCTGATGATTGCATTCTCTCTGTGCTTGATATGATAGGTTGTTATTTGGTTATTCTCAGGAAAATTTTAGGTCTTGGATGAAAGGTGTTTTGGAGTTTTCCTTGTTATCAGATTTAAAACTGTTGGAGAAATGAGTCACTTGCGATGGTTGCAGGCTTAAGTCTGCTGTTCTTGATGAGCTCATTAAGTTTGATGAGTTCCTTATGTTTTTCTGTGGTGGCTCCTTGCTGGACTACTCTCTAGTTTTTACTTAAATCTCTTTTCTGATGAAAGAGGATTCTGAGGTAAAGAATTCTAGGAATTCTTGCCACATCTAAGGGATAAGCCTTTTAATTATGTAGTTTAGGTGAAACAAAGACGTTATATGATGTTTTGCACTGTTTCTTTTGCTTGATGTCAAATTCTTAACAACATATTGGAGTTATGGAGGTGCTAAGGAGATCAAGAAAGGGTTAGCTGATAATGGATTATCTCTTCATTTAAAGTGATTGTCAATCACATCTGGTTCAAGCTACTCATTAAGGATGTTACCTCCGTAATGATAGTTTCAATTCACTCTAGGCCTCTGTTGTCTTTTCCTCTTAATTAGTAAATATTTGAAACTCAAGTGCAACGATGTTTTTGAATGTAGTATGTGACGAAAGTAGGATTTTCTAGGTAAATGGTCAATGCACACTTGTTCACTGTCATTGCAGATGTTTTTTGGCGACCTCTGGCGCTATGGAATCGCCACATAATATTGTCTGATGATCTTAATTGAGTTATTCCTTGGTATGGATGTTGTTTTCCCAATTTGGAATGTCGTGGATCATTCTTTGGAGAGACCTTTAGATCAAAGAGAGCTAGAACCAGGATAAACTAAGCCATTGTTCTTTTCACCCAAATAAGTTTAGTTTTGAGGAAAATAAGTTTAGATGAGTGCCATTAAGGTTCTTCCTGATGAAAAGAATGAAGCCTAAGTTCGTGGTTAATATCTGACTTGTCCCATCTGCTTGGAATAAGCTATAGGGATTCATTTGATCATTTTGGTTTTTCTGATTTTCTTTTGGTTATTCTATGATCTTGACACCTATCCAATCTTTGCCCTTTTCTTTGTCTTAAAATATCTTTCGTCTTTGATCTTTAATCTTGTATGGTTGCATTTCCAACTTCAAACTTACATTTCACAAGACAAAATGTGGGACTTAGGGTAATTTGATTGAACTTAGGTATTTGATTTTCTTGGAAGTTGTTTTCCCCATATTATTTCATTGCCAAAGCTCTTTAAAAAGCATAAGTTTTTAGTTGATATGAGTAAAACTTCACATTAATTAAAAAACATAATTTTTGAGTTGATGTGAAGTAAAACTTCACATAAAGTTCCACTAACCATGGGGTAAGCTTAATTTTGTTATTCGTAGATGGGAAGTTAAAGAAAGGCAGATATGAAGCTATGTGATGTCTTCTGTTGCTATATGCAAGTAGTCAGAGTTAAATACTAGTTCTTGAGAAACAATCCTTGCCATTGTTCATTATTTGATATACTAACCTAATCATGCTTGCCGGTGGCCTTTGAATTCTTTTGAATTTATTTTTATTGATGTTGTCTTCCTGGGATTAATTTTACCTACTGAAAGGCTCCATTGGCCTAGTTTCATTAGGTAATCATATTCTGCTCTGGTGTTTGCACCTCATACTCATATTTCTAGTTTTCCTGAGAGTTTATCTTTCTTTCCCTATAAGGAACTTATATTGTTTTGTGTTCAGCTTATCGGAAACTTGCGAGGAGTTACCATCCTGATGTTAACAAGTGAGTTTAATGTTTTTTCTCTTTTCTAAATATTGTGACCTTTGAGTTACTGTTCAGTTTTGAGTTACTCGGCAATCCATTGCTATTCATGGTTCGGTGTGTACTGTTGCTTTTGTCTTTAAAAAAATATATGTGCTTTGATGTTAATCTGCTAGTGTGTGTTGTTCAACTTTTATCATCACCTTTCACAGCATTATGGACAGTTGAGAGAAAGGTTTTAAGCATTGTGCCCATAAAATTGATCAGTTCAATTTGTTCAAATAGTATTAGCTAAGTGAATAGACTTTCTTTTGTAATATATCACAAGAAGTGTCCTTGCTGATTGCATTGCTTACCCTGCATTGTTGAGGTTCCCAAGTATGCGCTGTGTTGTTTAGTTCCATCGCGTACTGGTGAATTTTGTTGCAAGTTACTGTCTGATGTGTTTGAGTCCCCTCGAGTTCTCAATGAGAAATATGATTTTCAATGGCTTCCGGAAAAGGTCAAGGCATTAGTCAACAGCATCTATGTTAGAGCATGTGGATGCTGCTCTTTACTCATGCTGTCCCCTCAGGTTTTTATTCAGTCTACTACTTTTGATTAGGACAACCTCATAATAGAAAATAAACAAGAGATACAAGCAGGCACAATAGAATGACAGTATGAGGCAAGGGATAGGCTTAAGATAAAATGCCAATAAGGAAAGCTGCCCATTAGACAAAGGAAAAGGATGAAGTACGCATGAGATTAATTGCGACCTGGTTAGTCCTTTCTCCTGCATGTTGCCTTTCATCAAGAGGACCTTGAGGTGTGGGACTGACCTTGTTAGTTTGAAGGCATTACACCTGACCTGTGATGGGATGGTAATGGTCTAAGAAGACCAATCACCATCTCTGTGCGAATGAAGATTTGTACTTACTGAAATTGTGAGATGGGACAAATTTGGACTTTGAGGCTTCTTTGAGTGTCTTCTTTAAACAAATAAATTTGCACATTGAAGCTGATTAGTAGTTTACTACCTGATTTGTGGAGGTCTAATTGTCTGAATATTTTTGGCATTTGGCTTTTGGTTGAGGATTGCAGTATTTTGAGTTTGAAGGTGTTACTCTAAACCTGTGATTGGACAGTGATGTCTAACCGAGATGGCCAACTCAACACAGCCGGAGAATGGAACTGGGATCGAAACAACATCAGACTTTTGGAGCATCGTTAATGCCTTTCTAAGTGATTTGGGATTTACTTCGTATAATGGGAGTCATACAGTTAGATATAATGTTCCTCATGTTCAACTATTTCATTTTTCTAATAAACTGTTTTAGTGACTCAAAAAAGAGAGTTTATTTAAAGCCTCATCTTCAGGTGTTCCTTTTTTGTAAAGGTGTAAGCTTATATTATAACTGTGAATTTTGTAGAAGTTTAATTTGTTTGCCTGTTTTATTCATACTGTAGAGAGCCTGGGGCAGAGCAGAAATTCAAAGATATCAGTAATGCTTATGAGGTATGAATGACAACTCTTTTAGCTAGTTTTCTTTTTATTAAGTAAATTACTGTCCTCAAACGGCACAGTCCCTTTTAAGAAAACTCCTGCCATTTCGAATGGTGACTGGGCACTTACTCAGAATGAAACAACCATATTATTCCCAGCCATGACTGCCCATGATGTGATTGGAGGCAACGAGAATCAAATTCACTTGATTTTCATCTTTGAGCTACTGTGACTATAAGTCTCCCACTTCGTAAACTAAGTTGACAGTTAACCAAATATGTAGGTCTTGTCAGATGATGAAAAACGGTCTATATATGACAGATATGGGGAGGCTGGTCTAAAAGGAGCTGCAAGTGGCCCTGGGGTAAGCAATATTCTAACCATTCACTCCATTAAATTATTTTTTGGTTGTGAATATTTGGTTTGAAAAAATTACTTATTCTGACAGGATTTCACCAACCCCTTCGACCTTTTTGAGTCTATATTTGACCTTGGTGGTATGGGAATGGGGGGAATGGGAGGAAGAGGTGCTAGAAACAGAGCCACAGAAGGTGAAGACCAGGTCTACAATTTGGTGCTGAATTTCAAGGATGCCATTTTTGGTATTGAGAAGGATATTGACATTAGTCGCCTAGAGACCTGTGGTACTTGCAATGGATCTGGTGCCAAACCTGGTACTCAGCCAACTAAATGCAGCACATGCGGTGGACAGGGACAGGTCATCTCTGCAGCACGTACTCCCCTTGGTGTGTTCCAACAAGTGTCCACATGCTCAGCCTGTGGCGGGACGGGGGAAAGTTCGACTCCTTGTAATACCTGCAATGGTGACGGACGGGTGAGAAAGTCAAAGCGCATTAGCCTGAAGGTTCCTGCTGGTGTTGATGCTGGCAGCCGGCTGAGAGTTCGAGGAGAAGGTAATGCTGGAAGGAGAGGCGGCCCCCCGGGAGACTTATTTGTGGTCATTGATGTCATCCCTGATCCCGTGTTGAAACGGGACGATACAAATATTCTCTACTCCTGCAAAGTTTCTTATGTCGATGCCATCCTTGGTACAACAATGAAGGTGCCTACCGTTGACGGGACTGTAGATCTGAAAATACCGCCTGGCACACAGCCTGGGACAACTTTGGTGATGGCAAAGAAAGGTGTGCCAATGTTGAACAAGCCCAACATAAGAGGGGATCAGCTGGTGAGGGTTCAAGTTGAAATTCCAAAACGTCTAAGTGACGACGAAAGGAATCTAGTTGAAGAACTTGCAAATCTTAACAAAGCTAAGGCGACCAACAGTAGACGATAGCCCAACCGATAGGTTAGAAAAGGTATTCTCATATCGATGGTATTTATTCTTGACTTCCCCTCTTTGATTGATCTCATGTTTGCAATTCAACCCCAGAAATTTCTCCCCTTGCCCTAAGTCTTAGCTAAAGTAGTAAAACTAGGGATATCTCCTGAGGCAGATTTTGTTGTATGCATTATGCGAACTTTCTGAAGAAGGGGACAGCTTAGGTATTATTTCTCATTTTCTTTGTCTTATCTCACAGCTTTTTGTTTCCACATTTTTGAGTTTGCTGGAAAATTGTAAACCGTTGGTGGAATTAGCCCTTTAAACACTGGTGTAACCGTATAAGGTTTTTTTTTTTTCCCGTCAAATAATTAGCAATGTTAGCAATATTGTTAAAATGCCCTCTAATCCACAAAATAGTTAAAGTACATATTGTTGTTATAAATACGCAAGCCCCTAGTGGCTAAATTAGATACCGTAGTTATGGATTTGTACGTATCAAAATTGGGAGTTGACTTAGCTTATCAAATGCAGAACAGTTTGAGAGACAGGAAAAGTAAAAAGGAGGTATTTTAGAATACCTCTACTTTGGTTATAAACCATTGCTTGTAGAGGAGCGAGACTGCGAGAGAAAGAGAGGAGGTACCAATGCCTGATCCTACGATCTACCGGTTTACTTTTTAGGAAAGCCGAAGCAGCTAGAGTCTTGTCTTGGCCCTAATGACCAAAGAGTGAGCTCTTGAAACTAGAGTTTTAGGAACTATAATACTACCTCCGGTTATTATAAGTTGCACCAAACACATAAAATACGGGCTCTTAAGCGAAATTTGATAATGGACTTTAGGAGATATGCATGTAATAAAGTAGAGAAAAAATAAAAATAATTAAAAGTGGCGGTGGGCTTTTCTTTTTCAAAAAGTTATTAAAAGGGGTAAAAAAAAAAAGGTAAAAATGTTGCATCTTATATTAAGCATCCAAAAATGATAAATGTTGCAACTTTTAATAATCGGAGGTAGTAGAGAATATAAAATAGAAAGACTTAGCTAGATTTTAGATGTCTCGAATCAAAATATAGTAGAACTTGTATTACTACAGCACTGTTAGTCCTAATGATCTGGCCTCTCCCAATCCCTCTGCTTGAAGTAAGCCCTTCTAAATTGCTAGAAGTTCCACATGGAGAGCAGAGGATGAACATACCTTCTCCCTACCTTGTTTTTATGTGTTGTTTCCTAGATAGAGAGTCCATCCCACCACTCCCTTAACCGAGAAAAAACCTCCACCAGAGTGAATCTTCTTTCATGCTCCATCAGTTTCCATAGCCAGGCAAAACCTACCCTCAAAGTGATCCCGAGGTCCAGATACTAATACTTGGCAGCACTTAAAGTTTACCCTCAAATACTTGCTTACTTAGGTCAGGAAAAATAATGATTTAGATAAATATAGGAGTTCATGAACAAACTTTAATAAAGTTAATGAGCAATTTGCGTGATAGCAATTAATATAACGTTATACCAAACATTTGTATTATTGAAAATTAGTAACATCATATGATAATATCGAGGGTCCAATGCCGTCTAACATTCTCTAAAAAAATGACAATAAAAACAAGAATTATATTCAATATTATTCTACTAAAAATTATAAAAAGTTCTTGATTTATAAATTTGACCTACACTTCGTAAATTATTTTTTTTTTCTCTGGTGAAATAGTGGGGCAAGCCCCAAAAATAAACAAGCATACACTTGGTTCTATCTTTAAGTAATCGAGAGGCAATTTGTACAGGTAGGTCACCTTTACGTGACTCAAAATTGGTCGTCATATATTAAATACTCTCATTAATAATTCTTGAAAAGTGCATTAACTATGAACTCTACAGGTCCGTTTTGGTCCGACATATACCACATGCAAATGAATCTATTTGATTAATTTAGGGAGATGCATGGCTATGTTGTAATACAAACATTAGTTTACTACATTACATTTTTTTAATTACCAAGTTTACTACTTTACATTATGCTATGGAAAAATTGAAAAGCAACGAAAGTGACAGACGCCTCCATTTGAAAATTTTGTTAATTCTCTACTAAAATTGCACATTTGCACTTTGCAATTAAGAATATATAAGTTTGGTTTTTTTTTTTTTTTTTTTTTACATCAGGTTATACAAATATTGATATTATACACTATTACAAGTTATACCACTCAGGTTATTCAAACCCTTAACGCACACGAGACTATCAATACGAGCTTTGTTTTGCTTTTACCATCAAAAGTCATTGAAATACCGGTTAATGTACTTGTTGGCCCTTGATGGAAGATTACACATGCACATGGTAAACAATGATACGAAACTCTAATGACCTTTTGGAACTTATAAGATGAAGAATGAATTAGATGGTTAAGCATTTCACAAATTGGGTGCAAAGATCTTAGGATCATACCTTGTTTGATTTTCACTCTCAACATCTTCTTAATAAGACTACAAAAATTAGATTTTAACCGTCCTTTCTTTTTAGAAAATCATGCTAGTTGAATGTTCTAATAATCTTTATCCTAGAGACAATATTTTATTCTACTGTGTGAAAATAATGAAACGAGGCACACAAGCAGAATTTGGTAAGGGGTTTTCACCAATCCTCCTAATCACAAAATTACGTACAGAAGTACGAGTATAAAAGTTCAAATGAGAAGGAATAGAAAACACCTTAACCTTTAAAATAAAAAGGGTGCTTAATGGATCTTGACCTTTTAAGTAGTAAGACCCAATACATGAGATTTTACGATTAAAAAAAAAGTCATTATAACCACAAAAAAAAGTCACTATATTTGGAAAAATAATTGAGTCATTATATGTTAAAAAAATGTCACATTGAATGTAATGAATTTCGTAAATGTAATAATAGATATATTGAGCGCATGGATGATAATTAAATTCATGGATCTCTCGTTCTGTCGGCACAAAAGAGATCTGAAATCTGAATGAATATATGGGTAATGACCAATAATCTCCATTATTTGTTATGTATTTGCCAACAAATTCGTCAGGTCGTCGCCCTAATGTGGCGTATTGAATTTATTGATCATGCTGGCTTAGATTCTTCCGCATTTGCTTGTCACACGTGCAAGTGGTGCTACGTTCATGACAGGAGTGCATTCTAAGTTGATTGCCCGTACTGTACTTATACTCTTGTTTCCGTATATCTCTCCTACGATTTCAAGCATTACGGTCCTATAAATGACCCCATTTTTCATTTTAATTTGTCCATCAAAAATTGTCCCATTCTCTTAAAAATTTTCCATTTTGGATTTTTATACTTAGGACAATCTTTGAATGACGAAAGGAGTACAAATAAACATGTCAAATAAATTCTCTCTATATTATGGAGTACTATTTCATAGCTCGTATGTCTAAATATGTTGAAGAAAACACGTAAATAACAAATTAAAAGAAGTGGGTATTTCACATACTATTACTAGAATTAATTAGACCAAGCATCAATATATGATGTCTAATTTATGTCTACTAGCTTGGCCAAATATGTAAGAGTGATCTTGCCTTACTCTTTACTTATTCATGCATAACTTGATTAGTAAGGGTAAATTACTTTGTTTCCCTCATCTAGGGACATTTCTGATTACTCCTCTCAATTTCTACTTCACGAAGATGCTAAGGTACTATACCTACCTTATATATATATATATATATATATATATATATATATATATATATATATATATATATATATATATATATATATATATATATATATATATATATTAATCTCAGGGTATTAAATAAAATTGACTAACTACATTGTACGCATATATAATATGCTCAAACTTCTCTCATTTTGAGGTCTCCTACATATATAATTTCTTTTCTTCTATGGAGGTGCCTCCTTTCTCCTCCTTTCTCAAGCTTTTATTCTTCGAAATTTTTTTTTTTTGATGTTTTTTTTGGTTTCTTACAACTCTTAACGATTTTAATTTCATAGTGATACATCTGATTCTGTATTCTATTTATACATGTTTATTTGCTACAAATGTACAAATTAAATATTAAGAACTCTAAATCTTAGTGTAAACTCATTCATATATACTTTTTAATGGAAGATTATATATTTTTTTCAAATTTTTGACAGAATAGGGAGAGGGGAAGAGGGTGGCCATTAGGGCTAGGGAGCATGTACATGAGGCTGAGAATGGCGGAGGGTGTACCAGTTGCAGCAACAGATCATACAGGATCATCCTTTTGTTTCCCCTCCAACAGTTTCTCTTCCTTCTCTAATTCCAACTTTGATACAGAGGTACTTCCCTCTTTCCCATCACTAATAATAATGTACTTTATGAGGGGAAAATTTACGCTCTTTTCTAATAAGGTTGACTCGTGTTTCTATAAATATTTTTCATGTATTTTTATTTTGATGAAAAAGTTGAACAAGTATAATGCTAATCATCTCCATTTTAATTTGTGGGTTATCATTTGACAAATGTATTTATTGATAGATTTTACATCACTTCTTACACACTTCATCATAATGATGGATGTATATGAATGACACAAAATTTTTTTCAAAGAGAATTGATGGGATTTGATCCTCAACTTAGCTGGTCGTTGAGAAGACTTTCCTAATTCATATCTATTATAAAATAAATCATTATGTACACATTAAGGGTCATTTTCATAATTTTATTTGTATATTTGAAATCATTATTTCTACACTTGATGAGGTTATTTTTGTAATTTTATTTTTGTATTTGAGATAATACCGCCTAAATCTGAGATAATGCCACTTATATCTAACATTATACTACCTATACCTGAGACAATACCACCTATATTTGAGATCTCATTAAAACTTTTTTCTTTTGTTTTTTATTTTACTGTGATATAATAAATTGCAAGATTTATGTCTGGTATAACTTAGGATTGTTGAGTAATCCATGAAAAAGCGTTACACCTTCGCAACTTCTGTAGCTATTCTCTCGTTTATGGTAGAATTACAAATTTATGAGTTTTATTGAACATACCTGTTAGTCTGTTACCTTCACTAACATTGATACATACCACCCTTCATACTCAAGTCTTCATTCTTCAAAGTTACCAATGTTACCACCAAAATTTAGTAAATTATCTTTGTTGCGCAATTTTGTGCGTACTTTCGGTTATTTGATTGATATGCAACATATACAAAGCAGTCAACAGCATCATTCTTCCAAGACAGCAGCAAATCCGTAGGCAGTACGATCGAATTCAGACCACGCAATAGGAGTAGGAGGAGATCAGAGTTACACTCGAGAAATACAGTTGTCGATGGCGTCGAAGCACAAGAATTGTCCCCCAGAAGTTCTTCAGAGCATGGACATGAATTATTGGACATGGAAATGTGCGATGGAATTTGCATTCCTCTCTGCCTAGTATCTAAGATTAGCAACAATAAAGACGGTTCAAAGAGATGAACTAATTTTATGAGGCTAGGAAAAACCATAACCATACAAACAATTTCTTTCATTTCCATAGTTGAAAATTGATATACGTAATATAATGTTTCAAATGCTTGGATATGTTTTTGCATACAAAATAAAAGAGGGATTTCTTTTGTACAATACTCCCTTTGTCCCTATAAGAAAGCCCCAATTCACTAATTAGGGTCAATGTTCAAAAAGTTTATTCATAATCTCATCATTTTATAAGAAATAATATATTCAGGTCGGATCTAGTCGGATGCATCTCAATGTAAATTTTTAAAATATCAAATTTTCATAATTTGTTGCCTTACGAATTTAGAGAAAAAACGTATAACTTCGTGTCTTGAATACCGTAAAAGTCAAATGGTACTTTCTTTCAGGTAAAGAGGGAGTATTATCTTATGTAACTAAAAGATTTGATATGTAGCAGTGATCTAACAATATATAGAAAATTACTATATTTTAGTATTCTAATTCATAAAGAGATACAAAGAGTAATGATGCCGCAATATACATCTGCTATTTGATCGCATAAGTTATTGGAACAAAAATGTTGCGAGCTAAGCATTTAGAGAATAAGAGGTGATTAAGTAACGAAGCTGGTGGATTTTAGCTGTAGCGTGCCTGAAAAGAACTCGCATCGAGCAAGAAAATGTTATCCCAAACCTGATTCAAATTGGTATTGCCCTAAGCCACTGTTGATCAAATCTTCTACACGTAAACTTCTACTAGTAAAAACACCGCAAATTACTTAGCCCATGTTATCAAATCTAGCTTAGTTATTAATGACTTTTCAACTTTAATATCATATCATTAGTTAATTTGTATTACACTTATGTATCACACACTTTTTTATGACACTCTATAGGAGATGATTCGCCAACATTTATGATTACACATGTGAACGTATTTGACATAAGTGGGTTTCATGATCGTCTATTAAAAGGGACAATCAAATGGACAAATATATAGGAATAACCAATAATTTTTTAAAGGAAGGCTTATAGACTTTTGTCAAGGATTCAATAAAACAAATGGACTTATCCCTAACAAAGGTTTCTAGTTATCAATCCTTAAGAGATACAACTCCATAGCTGGTATTAATCCACTCATAAGCGATTCTACTCTTATTTAATCATGTAGTATAATTTTTTAAGACTTACACAAGCAATAACATTATATTAATAGCATTAAGATTACACATAACTGAAATCTATTAATGGTGGGTACTAGATATTTGAGATCACTTGTTTAGAAAATCATGCATGTTCAAGGGTCATACATATTGTTCATAATTATCTTATTATGCATGCATGATTTTAAATAATCTTCTTGATTAGTGTAATAAAAAAAAGAAGGGGCACATATATAATAAAACAATTAAACTATGGATTGTAACATGAAATACAACATGAATCGCACAAGAATAATTCAAATAATCAAATAATAAAAAAATTCTTACCCAAAACATTGTTATATAATGCTAAAATCAAATCAATCATACCCAATAATCATATAAAACCGCTAAATAAATAAATTTTATACAAATATACCACGAGGAGCATGGCTATGAAGTCTATAAACGTTTAGTCATTTTGTAAACAACAAAGAAAATAGAATTTATAATTATGGACTTTTATAGGTTATACCTTAATTGCATGTGGTCTAATACGAATTAGATACCATGTATTAAGATTGCTTGAAAACCAGGATTACGATGTCATTGATTGATCTATAAGTATTGGTAAAGTTGGACATTGGGTATTGGTAATTGACTATTATTAATAATAGTTAGTACTCCCTTTATTTTTTTCTTTTTCATTTGGAATTAGGAGAGGAATTAAGACAATTTTATATGAGCATTAATTTTGTATTTTTTTCATAAAAATAAATAATTAAATATAGAGATTCTTCTTGAGTATCATGGTTTTATAAGTTTTTAAATTAAAATAAAATAGTTAAAGATAGAGAAAAGAACATTGAAAAGGAATAAGTGAGTAAACAAAAGAGATTGAAGTATGTGAATGGTGGAGTAATTTAGGTGAACGAGACTAAAAAAAATTTATGAGGATAAAATAGTCATAAAAATTTGTCTAAAATATAATAGGTCTAAAGTGGGAAGAACTTTATAAAAATTTTCAATAATGAATATGGTTATTAATTGAAATTGGGAAGAACTTTATGAAATTAATTGAAGATAAGTGGGACGGAGAGGGTATTATGTAAGAGTTATTGATAGTATCTAGGTGGAATAAGGTAGCCTACTAGCCTTTGTGGATGATTAGGGAGGGAGAATAATGAATTGCATAAGATGTAATAACATTGCGTGGCGGGTGAACATTTTAAGCATTACCCAAGAAGTTTGAGTAGCGTGCAAAAATTTTGGGGCCACACCATTGCGTTTTATGCAATACCCACCTAATAGATTTTTTGACATATTTCCAGGATCTTTTATATTTTTTGAGTTTAATGAACCATGAGTCTAACCTTTGAGTTACTAACCTTAAATTAAGCAAAAATATACACTTAGACTTATTAATATGGTTTAAAGCTTAGTAATTCGGCTATGGGCCTATCTTAATGAGTTTTAAATAACCTTTTGACACATACTCTTAGTTTGGACCAAGTAAGCAATTTGTAAAGTTTAATTATTGAGTATAAAAAAAGATACTCTATTTAGGCGTTTACACTCGATTCATAAGCAAGGTAAGAGTGGTCAAATATGCGCAACCATCCCGTAAGCATAGGCTACAATAACAAAGAAGTTTGTAGTGACTCCTAAATTACTAAGACTTTAAACTATTAAAACAAATATTCCATCACAATAAGTAGTTGGGAGTTTTGTGTGACCGATGGACTTGATTAGAAGAGTCACATCTTAAGCAATGCTAGTATAGACAAAGATGTTTATATTGTTTAGTAACAAGCCATTACGCTTTATATGATATCATAATCGAAAAATAAACTCTTTTGATTAACGAAGTTTGAGAGTATCGCAAAATAAGAAAGTACGGATCAAGCAATGAACTAAAACTTTTACCAAGGAACCTTTTACGACCAAGTAAAAATTACTTTTGTTCAATAAAACTCTGGCCAAGTAAAACAATTACTTTAGTTTAATAAAACTCTTTTCAAAGACCAATCAATAGATGACACTAAACAATTCTAATTTGTTGGGTTGGGTCGGGTCGGGTTGGGTTAGATTTTGAAACAACTGTAACCGCTAAAGCCCCAGAAACAAGGTCACCCCATAAGCCCTAGTAGAACCCCCATTTTCGCCATACACCCATGGCTTCTTTCGCAGCTGCAAGGTCTCTCCTCCGCTCCAGCACCTCAAGATCAACAGTTCCACGCTTCTCCGCCGCCGCAAGGCCAAAATCCAACCCCTTCTCTCAATCCTCCTTCAGCCTTCCCAAGCAAAAGACTCTCTCTTCCCCACGCATCCTAAGGTAAAACCCCCACTCACCCGACTCATACACACATTCCTCACACCCTTCTATCTTTCACATGTCCAAATGATAATATTCAGATCTTTCACATGTCCAATTGATAAATTCACATCTTTCCACTTACCCAATTGATAAATTCACATCTTTCCACATACCCAAATGATAAATTCACATCTTTCCACATACCTAGATGATAAATTCTTACACAACATACCCAAATGATAAAGTTTGCATCTTTAACATATGCAGATGATAAAGTTGACATCTTTAACATATCCAAACGATAAAGTTGACATCTTTAACATACTCAAATGATAAAGTTGACATTTTTAGCACAATTAATTTGATTAACTTCATTGTTTCGTGATTTATGGACGTGAGGTTTGGATTTGGTCAGGTCTCCTGTTGAATTGAGCTGCTGTGTTGAATCACTGATGCCGTATCACACTGCCACTGCCTCTGCTTTGCTTACTTCAATGCTATCGGTTGCGCCTAGCCGTGCCGGATGGACTCTTGAAGGTATTCTATTTCTTGCTTGCTACCCTTTCTTTCTCTATTTGAATTTTTGGATTTTACTGTGATTATATTTTTGGATGAGTTATGTGTATAATACATGGTTTATAAGTGGATTTAAATCTTGTTTGAAATGTGTATGGGGGAAATGGGCTTGATAAGTTGTGTAGAGTAATTAGTAGACAAGTCTTGACTGTGGGGTTGCTTATAGTGATTTGTGTAATCGTTTCATGATTCCTGGCTCTTGAATTGTGTGGAGCCATTTCCGGATTATATTTGAGACAAAAAATGTAGGATTAACTGTAGTAAGAACCTGATATTATGAACTGGCTGAGATGGAAAGAATCCGGAGATTTATGATAATTAAAGGGTCATAAGGCTATGTTAAAGTACTGGAGCACTAGTTTCTTATCAGATTGGAGTGATTGTGCTTTGTACATTGAGTTGTCTTTGTTGTTTTGTGGATTGATTGAATTGCGGAACTGTTGCACTTTCTTTGCCTGTATACTGCACAATGTGTTCAGTTCTGGTGTTCTTGAATTAGTGTTTAGAGGAGTTTGGGCTTTTATTTAAGTGATGCCTGATGCTTGAGCACGAATTCTTTCATATGACTCACATATAGTTTTGATAGTTACACATGCTTCTATGTAATTTGTCGCTATGGCCATACTCTGAACCAGTCAACTAAGTCTTGTTAGATTCAAATCATGTGATCATACTTTAGTCTTTTTATAGTTTTGCTTGTATAGGTAACCTTCCCTCTACCATCTTCTCTAAAGGAATCCTACCCTCTTTCCTCTTGTAGGGAAAGATCAGACTAGATGAATGGCAAGCTAGCACAGACGGAAAGACTCGGATTTTGGGTTGAATTTTGTGAGTTTGGTTTTTCTTAAGTAGGGGAGTGAGAATAATTGTTATAGTCTGAATAGATGAATGACTTAAGTATACAATTTGATCTAATATGGCATTTATCAACTTTAATTTTTGTAGGATTGTATTAAGTAAAGATGTAGGCCTATAGATCTAAAAAAAATGTGGGTGTTTCTAAGTGTTTTATTAGCCTTCCTCTTGACAGTGGTAATATAACTAATATCTGTTTCTTTCAAAGTTTTAGACCTTAAATCTAGACTATTGGTCATTTATATTCCTTGCTTGAAGTGTACTATCTTTGCTGCTGTCAACATTCCTGTAAATAGATCATTGAAATTAGTGGTTGAGTGTAGTTTTGAGCTTCCACGTACGTGATCAACACTGTTTTCATTTACAAGAAGATAAATTTACTTCTTTAAGGATATGGTTCTTGTTTCTGAAGTCAATTTTAGCATATCAATACCCCACTATTGGCCCTAAAATTTTATAAGTTGAAACTTGTTGGATTTAAATAATTTTTGCTGTATGGTACAAGAATCATACTAATACGTCATATGCATTCAGATTGCAATGATGACGTATGATGATTGTCAGATGATCGTGCAAAGTATTATATACATGGGCTTTGTGCATCGGTGATATGCTAAGGGTTTCAAATGACATTCAGAGATATCAGAGATATTTCATCCTTGTTTTCATGTTAAACTACAGACTAGGTTATTTTTTGATTCAATCACAAATTTTGGAATATGTATCTCAGACTCTTTAGAATCTCTGATATTCATCCATGTTTAAACTAATGCCCTTTGGTCATTGTGATATTATCTCTTGGTTTCAACAATATTTACGTTTGCTGTTAATGTTTCTGTGGTGACTCAATTCTTTTCAGTTCCAGCTAGTATTCAAAGAAATAATCTTCGTAAGAGATTCAGAGGTGAATTTGAACATGATATGATGAAAATTAATGTCTGACAGCCAGAATAATTCTTTAGATTAATCATTAATGTCTTTTTCACATTTGAATAAGTCCTTGCACACCAATTTTTTTCACATTTGTCTCATCGTATACTTCTATTGGTTTACCTAAATGATTTAATCTACAAATTCTCATTGATGTGGAATTAGAGGTGATAATGGAGACAAACTGCTACTGCTTTGAGGTTATATACGTTGTTGAGGCCTTGGTCATTGGGACGATGATTAACCAAGATATTGTGTTTTCTGTAACATTGTGGCATTTATCAGTTATGACAAGTTATTCTACCTACATTAATTTATTCAGGTATTTAGAACAACATAGGATCTAGTCTGAGCTATTAGATGCTGCCTATACTTAGATAGGGTTTTGAGGATTTATAGTTCTTACACAAGCAGAGATGTGTATCAAGCTGGACTGATCTGATTGTCATCTATACATCTGAAGTATTTCTTTTGATTTATCTGAACTCATCCAGAGAAAAAGTACCACTTTCCTAGTATTTTGATGTGGCAACTCAATAGCAGTAAAGCTTACTATTCAAACAGGAATAGGAAGGCCTGGCCATAATTTGGGAAGATTTTATTTTTGAATGCCTAGAAATTCTATTGTTAAGTTCCTAGAAGCCATTGGTACTGCCTTTCTGTAGGACATGGTCTAATTAAGATAAGTTTGAGTAAGATTTACTTATGATAGGATTTTCTAGTTTCGTGTAGCTTAGATTTATGGCTGTGATTGTGTTCTAGGCCTAGGGAAAAATGAGATGGCAATTGATACCATCTATTGAGGTTTATGTAAAAATTTACAGTTTTAGATGAAGCTTTTGGAGAATGAATTGGTCTAGCAACTCTGTGATGACTTTTTCAAACACAGGAGATAGATGATGCCTCCCTGCCCACAGATTGCTGATATATCTTATGTTAAGAATACTTATTGCTGTGTGAATCAATTGCATTATAGTGGTGGATAGGATAAATTTCAAATTCAAAAATAGATGGATGTAGTCTTAATATGGGAATTTTGGGTGCAAAAGTAATAGGAGATCACAAGTGGTATAATTCTTCTTAGGTAGCTTCTGTGTGTTGAGAGGTTTTGAAAGCACACGAGGCTGACATGAGAGCTGTTTGTTTCATGCATGTGTGCTTATAGACTTTACTGGATTTTATTATTAATAGTAAGGATGTTCCAGAACTAGTACCTAAAACTCTACTGTAAGAACTGGAATCTTAGATGCCATATTTTGCTTTTATTTGTCTGCAGTTGTTTGAATATTTCCTTTTCCCTTGGAATTTGACCTGGGCTTTCCTTTGTTTAGGGCCCTGATTCACCTCCCTTCGCTTGTTCTGGATGTAATTCTTGTCAATCTGATTGCTGGTGCTAGCAAAAGAATTTGTTAAAAAAACTTCTATACTGTAGTTTGTAGTCCCTTTACTTTTTGGACCATGTAAGTAAGTTTTCTTTTTCTTTCATTGTAGATGGATGATTTTTGTGTTGACATGGCGGTGAATTGGACATAATTTCTTTGGATTGTGATTTGGACTTTGTATTACAGCTACTAGAGGTATTTCTCTTTGGTGAAATATTAAAGTTGCCAAAGTTCTATGATTCGCTTTTCAGTGAGTTAACTCCATCCACTCTGTTACTTCACTGAGGTTGCTTCGATTATGTTGAGTGTTTCATACGGGAGGCCTATACATTTTGCATTTTATTCATGAATTCAACACGACATGGGACAGTATATAATTTTTCGTTCAAGGTTTGAGGATTTCAAAGAGTAAAATGCAGGCTAGCTTTGGTCAAACATGTGTGAATGTGGTCTCAGTTAATCTTTGCCTTGTAAAAGATTACATACATCTAGATCTCCCTATGTCTAGTCAATGAGATGATTTAATCAGAATGGGTGTGGGTTTATGTGTTTAAATATAATTGTTGAAGGGAATTGGCTTGTTTATTTCCTATCCTATATTAGGACAGTAGGGGTTTGTAGGGGTTTGTTTTTGGGTGAACATGCATGCTCAATGAGCTGCTGTTAGTTTTAATCAACTATTAGATCTTTTTTGGGGGAAATTTTTAATGATAACCATATATTTTTCCGATTTACGTTTGGTTAACTGAAAAAATATATAAATGGTAACGCGTAACTTTTTATTATTATCGTTTGGGACTTTAATAAGAACGTCGCCTAGGTTTTTTTTAGTAAAAATATCTATTTTTTCCTCTTTACTCATTCCCCCACCTAGCCATTAAACCCCAACACCCACAACAAGAGTATGATGCTTGATTTTTGTAACAGGGAGTAATGGTTATTTTATTTGGGAATTGGAAAGACCAATACTTAGTCTTGTTGAACAGCATCTCATGAAACAAAGAAAGAACATGGACATGAGGCGTTGTGGTCTGGGACGCTGTCGTCAGTGCTCCTGGATGGCAGAAGTTGGTGGTGGAGCGGTGGTTCGCACTAAGGAGGAGAGAGTTAGGGAGTACAAGTGTGAGGGGTTTCGGGTTCATGGCAGAGTTGCTAGGTATTAAAGTTGTTTAAGCTTATAGTGTTTATGATTGTTGATTATTGGTGTACAGGTGATGATTGGCGGCAGAGATGATGGTGATGGTAGACTGGCAGAGCCACGAAAAATATAGGATAGTTTTGGACTTTCTGGGTCTTTTTACTACTCTTGTTGTGAATTGAAACTTGGTTGAATGAACAGTATGTGGGCAACTTAAGTGGGTATTTATAGAGCTAAAAAGGGGAGTCATTAATGTCTCCGAAGACAGAGTGTATTGAGGGTCCTCTAGGGTGGTGGTGGTGAGTGTTTTGCAGTGGTGGCATTAGTTTGGTTTATGGTTGAGTAAAGGAGTGATGGGAGAGGGTAAAGAAAAAAATATTGAGGTTGATTTCTTTAACTTTTTCAATAAAACTAGGTATTTCCTCCGTCCTTCAAATACTCTCCCAAGTACAAAAAGTAACTTTTTAAAGATATAATGGAAAGTCTTCAGGGAATAACCCAAAATGAAAAAAATTTAAAGGAATAGGGTAATCTTTGGGGGACAACCCAAAATGAAAAATAGGACAATCTTTGGAGGACGAAGGGAATAAATGTTATCTTTAACGTCAAAGATGACAATATTATAAAGTTAAAGATCACAATAGAGGTTTTTTTTTTTTGGCAAATTACCAACTAGAAAAATAAAATATATAGGGTTCCCTTTAAAAAAATTTCTCTTTTTTATGAAAAACTTGAAGTGGCTGTCAAAGATGACAAGGGATAATGAGTAAGGGTCATTCACAAAATCACAAGGCCAGAACCAAACTTGTCTACCAGAAGAGTACCTCTAACCTGAACCAGTTAGCCCTGTCCATAATTTCGACTTCATTGATCACTTATGACTTATGAGTAACCAAATTATGTCTAGTCACAGTTCACAGGACAAATTTCAAGTGCATCAAAGAAATACACGTAAAAGGTTCACAGTACGACTTGTGAAACCAAAGAAAAGCTTAGCAAATTGAGTAATCTAGTAAAGTTTAGTTAATGTACTGATTGTTGATAGTTAGAAAGCGTAGTAAAGTGCAGACATTTAAATCTCGTGATTAATTCACAGTCATAATGCAACTCCAATCCTTACAAACCGCTAGAGATGGCCACCGGTCCGGGCCGTGCGGGCTGGGGGGAGGGGACCGGACCGGTCAAGGGGGCGGGTCGGTCCGGTTCGGGCTGGGGTTGGGTTTATTTGATTCGGTACCGAATCGAACTGAGTCGAACCGAATCATGACCGAATCACGAACCGAATTGAATCAAAATATGTCGTTTTTTTATTTTTTTGTCTTCTTAATTATGTATTATTAAACTAATTACGTATATTTACCTAATTTCATATTTACGTATTATTGAAACAAATAATGTAAGTGAACTCAAATCTAAATGAACTAATTCACTTTTTATAAAACAAAATTAATTAAACATGTTTTGGGGGTTGGGGTAAGAAGAAAGGGCTTGCACTTAATGATGAAAATCAAAATTTAATTAAATAATTAAATATTGATTTTCAAAATTAAGTTGTGTACGTATTCTGAAGGAATCAAAGCTCACGTAGTTCTGTTACGTACTTGGAGGGGTGCCTGTGCCTAGCCTAGTTAGGGACAGGCCCTGAACCTCCTTCACCTGTTGGGTTGTCGCTTGATTCACTCGTGTCCATCATCATCCAATGATCGTCTTCGTCGTTGTCTTCCTCCCTCAATCCTTGGGTCCTACGCTCCGTCTGATCCCAATCTTTCTTACATACGCATATTTTTATGCTCTCTGGAGATAAGCGGGATCTCTTCTCGTCAAGTACTCGTCTACTTGCACTAAAAGCAGACTCGGAAGCAATAGAGGATGCGGGAATTGCAAGGATATCCTTTACAATTCTCGCTAGAATGGAAAATTGTCGTTCGTGATCGCGCCACCACTTAATAATTGAAAAATTAGCATCGGTTTCATATTGGTAAGAAATATATTCATTAATGTTATAAAGTGAAGAAGAAGAAGAAGAAGAAGAAGAAGAAGAAGAAGAAGAAGAAGAAGAAGAAGAAGAAGAAGAAGAAGAAGAAGAAGAAGAAGAAGAAGAAGAATTTTTTTTATTTTTTTTGAATTCTACCAAGTGCTGGCTGCCATCGCGTATCGGAACTTCCACTAGAAGACGTTACATTTTGGAACGGTGCATAAACAGAAGCATAATGATCATATAAACTAGTTAAAACATTTTTATATTTTTCTCTATATAGGCATTGACATCGTATTGTAAACTTAGAGTGCTATAAAAAAAATTCTAAGCAGTTTTCTAAACCTACAGTCTTGACCCCGGGATCAAGAATAGCAGCTATACTGTATATGACGGGAAATTCACTAAAGTAGAGTACCATTTACTTAGCATACTAGTAATTACATCACTAATTTGAACGATGTTGAAATGCTCGGTAAGAGTGCTAACTACGTTATACACTCTAATATAACTAAATGAATGTTAGGGTCGTAAACATAAGAGAAAATTTTGGTTGCATGGTCAAAAGCTGCTAAAATGTCACAGATGTAAATTGCAGTATTCCAATGGAAATCACCAATAAGTTCATCGGGAGTCGCTTGGATTTCGTTATAAATAATGGACAAAACCTCACGGTATTTAATGACATATTTTAATAGTTTATATGTTGAGTTCCAACGGATCGGTGTATTTAGACTTCATTGTCTCTTCTTAAAGCCTCTTTTCTTACACAATTCCATATATTTCCTTCTAACCGAGGCCGTAATCCTAATCCATTTAATTACACTCCTAATAGGGTTAAGCAAGTCAGTTAACTCAGCTAAACCTTCTTGAACCGAGAGGTTCATAATATGTGTAGAACAACGAACATATAATAGCTCTTCACTGTTTATCAAATTTAAACTTGGTTCGGATATCAAATAATTTATACATTTTGTGTTTGCTGAAGCATTATCTAAGGAAAGAGAAAAAACTTTATCAAGTAAGTGAAAGGTTTTAAGACAGTCTATTATCCTTACCTTAAGGTTGTACCCGGTATGTCTCTCCTCCATAGCTTCAAAAGAAATTATTCGTTTTTTAATATACCACTCATCATCAATCCAATGGGCAGTTACACAAAGAAAAGGTTCACCAAAACAAGAGGTCTATGTATCACTAGTAAGGCTAATACGACCATTAAAAGTGCGAAACATTTCTATTAAACTACTTCTATATTTATAATAAACAGTTTGGATATGGCGTTTAAACGTGTTCCTAGGGACACGACTATAAACAAGTTGTAAAGTGGTTCCAGTGAAATGTTCAAAGTTCAGACTCTCACCATAGTTAAAAGGTAATTTATCAGCAATGACGAAGTTAGCCATTTCACCAATCATCATATCTCGGTTATACATAAAAGGCATACCTCCTCCGGGCATGGAACCCATATATCCGTGTAGTTGTGTCTGACTTGAAGATTCAGCTGTGCCTTCAGATTCAGTTGCATCGAGGTTTATTTCGTATACTCCGATCAAGTGATGGGATAAGGTCTCCGTCCCATAACCGGTCTTCCATTAATAAGCGGCTATTGGCTTCTTTCCTAATTGCTTGCATAACAAGCAATAGCACATGAATTTCTTCCCTTTGGAAGTAGCGTCGGTCATTAGGACCTTTTCAAAATATGGTCATACGGGTGAATGTTTCTTTCTACAGTGAGTAGACTCGGGTATTCCTCCTTCATCACCTTCACCTTCATAAGTTCATTAACTAATTAATTAACATAATCAGCCAAATATAACATAATCAAATAATTTAACTAATCTAACATAACTAATTAATTTAACTTTAACATTATCAACTAATCTAGCATAACTAATTAACTAATCTAACTAACCTAATCAATTCAACTTCAACATTATCAACTAATTAAACATCAAGAACTTAATCTAACATAATCAAATAATCTAACATTCATTAATTAGAAGTTTAAGAGTTACCTTGAGGAGTAAAAGAAGGCGGACACATCTGCAAAGTTGGAGTTTCAGGAATTTGAGAAATTTGAGTACCCGGAGTACCGAAAAGTTATTGCTCTAAGTTTTGAGCAAACTCCGTAGTATCATCAAAGGAACTGCTTACGCTGAATCTACCTCTTGAAGCCATTTTTTCTTAGGAATTGTAGTAGTAAATAACTAACTTAAGAATAATAAACCAACTAATTAAGATAACTAATAAAGATTAAGAGTAATTAAGAAAAAGATTAATACTAATAAGTAAGCTAATTGTAATTAGTAGTAATTGAGAGATTGAAAGATTAAGAGATTGAGAGTGAGTTTTGTGAGGGTGGAAATCGAATTGCATCGGTTTATATAGGGCAATGGCAACGGTTATCAACGACTACTTTGCAACGGTCGAATTTGGACGAATCAATGGGTCAGGCCGGGCCGAATTGAGCGGGTCAGGCCAAATTGACGGGCCGGTCCGAATCGAATATTGGGCCGAACTAAGCTTCTTCGCGAACCGAATCGAACCGGATTAGGGTTGGAAATTTGGGATTCGTATTCAGCCCATTAGAATAGCGGGCCAAACCGGGCTTGGAATAGGCCGAGCTGGGGCTGGGCCAGGCTGAACCGGCCCACTGGCCACCTCTACAAACAACACCAAATATGAAGTATTCCCGTGATGATCGATCCAGTTTTTGTAGCAACTGCCAAGGACAATATGGGTGGGAATGACATTAAAACTATAATATTGGTAACAATTACTCCCTCCGTCCCATTTTATTTGCTACATTTAATTATTTACGGTCTCCAAGACACGACTTAAAACATTTTTTTCTTAAAATTTATAAGACAAAATTATAAAAACTTAATATTGTAAAAATTTACATCGAAATACATTCAACAAGATTCCACTTAAATATATTATTTGTTATAATATAATTAGAATTTATGGTCAAAGTTTTTAAACTTTGATTTCCAAAATATAAATGTAGCAACTAATATGGAAATGAGGGAGTATGAAATTCCTAAACACAATTGTAGCATATTAGGAAATATTTGGATAATCTGATAATAACGTTTATTTGTTAAGAGAAAATGAGAAATATTGGAAGACCCTGACATGATTGAAACACATTCTAAAAACAGTTTGTTGTCACACGAATCATCACACGTTATGAAGTAATTCATACTCGTTTGAAATAAACTTGGTCAATCCCAATATAGAAGGCCGAGTATGCGTATTTAGCAATCTTAACGTATAGAAGAAGATGGGTAATCTTAGTAAGTGCAATATGGGTTTTTTTTTCTTTTTCTTTTTTTTTTGTGAATCTTGGGAGTATATTAATTTAATGCGTCTATAATTTGACTATTTTTAACCTTTTTATATTTATTTATACTCTCTTTGTCCCTAAAAGAAAATCTCTATTCACTATTTGGAATTAAAATTCGAAAACTTGACTTTAAATTCGAAAACTTGACTTTAAATTTTCATCATGTTATAAGAAATAATATATTAAAGTTGGGATATTGTTGGATGCATCTCAATATAAATTTTTAGACTATTAAATTTTTATAATTTTATGTCTTAAGGATTTAGAAATAAAAACATTTAAAGTCGTGTTTTGAAAATTATAAGCGCCAAATGTGGCTTTAGGGAAAGAAAGAATACTCTGTAATCATATACTTTTCAATACATAACTTAAAACGTTTTTTCCTTTAAATTTGTAAGATAAAAAATTATAAAAAGTAGATATTCTAAAAATTTAGATCGAAATGCATTCAACAAGATCTCACTTAAATATATTATTTGTTACAACATAATTAAAATTTATAGTCAAAATTTATAAAATTTGACTTTTAAAATAGAAATGTAGCCCGTTATGTTAGGGTGTCTAGAATTTGACTATTTCCCTCTTTTTTTTAGTTTATAGTCCGTAATCTACTAGAGTTGTTTTCCATGTAGGGTTGCAGGTCTGAAATTTGATAGTTGTGGCCCCTTTTTTTAGGCAACACGTTACTGACCCACGAGTCTATAAGTGGATGGTTGCCAAAAAAAAGTTATAAGTGGTCCTTATCAGGTTCTGAATTCAATGCTTGGACTTCCACATTAGGAAGTGAATGCTGGACAAGACATTATCAATTGGGAGATACTCACATTTGCATTTAAAGCATTAAAAGTTTAAAAAAATTTAATAATAATATATTTATATGAAATCTTATTAATTTATTTTAATTTAAATTTTTATAATATTAAGTTTTAGATTTTTTTTCTTTCAAATTTGAAAATAAAAATATATAAAGTTGTGTTTTGAAAACCGTGATAGGTCAAATGTATCAAAATTTAGTGTAACGGATAGAGTACTATTTCTACTCTATAGACTTATAGAGGATATAGTCCTTCTTTCATCCCTATTTGTTTGTCATATTTGGTTTTTTACAACTTATAACACATAATTTAAAACCTTTTTTCTAAATTTATAAGACAAAAATTATGAAAATTTAATATTCGAAAACTTTACATTTAGAAGTAATTAATAAGATTCCACTTGAATTAGTGATTAAAATTTTTAAACTCTAACTTTAAAAATAAAAAAATAGTAAACAAACGAGAGGAATTACATTTGATGGTGAATAAAATATTTCGATTGCTTATAAATTTCTTTTATGCAATATTTACTTTGAAAGGTTTTGAAGGAGGATATATGTGTAAAATTTGGATATTTATTTTAATTAATAATAATGCTTTGAATAGCCTACAATATAATATTCTATCTTGAGTTTATTTCGGTGCTTATTCTAAGACGGAGTATTATGTTTACTCTAATTTTAGTATTATGTATAGTCTATCATGTAAATTTACGTTTGTTTACATTAATCATTAACTTACGTTAATAAGAATTTCAATGAAGTGATCATTTGCCGGTATCGGCTAGATTCATAGGGAGTATACTGTCGATATCATTGCAAACACAAGCCCTTTCTACATGGTGGGAAGTTTCCCTTATCAACTTTATTGTAGTTGTCTTTATTTTGTTTTATTTTTTTTAGATTTTCGATTCCACATATTAATGAAATGTGCATTTATGGCGCACACAAATTAATCATAGTGTGACCAACAAAATTATTCCATCACTTAAGTACAAACACGTCGCAACTCAAATTAGTCAATATTTTTTAATCCCACAAATCTCAGTTATCTCATCTAAACTTACCTATAACAATAAGATAAATTATTGCCCAAGGTAGGATCCACCACGTTTAGACTCAACACTTAATCCACACGCCCTCCTTCCAAAAGCAACCACCACCCATTTTTCCACGTGTAGTTGTCAACGTAGTAGTTGCTCATTTGACTTTTTACGATTTTTAATATACGATTTAAAGTGTTTTATCTCTAAATTTGTAGGACAAAACTTATGAAAACTTAATATTTTAAAAATTTACATTGAGAAGCATCCAATAAGATTTCACTTAAATATATGATTTTTTGTATTATTATGAGAATTTATAGTCAAACTTTTCAATCTTTAATTTGTTAAATGAAAGTTGAGCAAAAAAAAAAATGGAGGGAGTATTAATTAATGACATAACCAAATTATTTTATTATATTATTATTTAATTGATCAACTTTTTCCTCTATAAAAGAATTTGATTTCCATCATTGGAATTTTTTATTTTTTTTTGCCTTCCATTGTCTCTTGCCCCTACATTTTTGGTGTTCTTCCCTTTTAAGTAGACCTATGCAATTGGTTGGGGTCCATTCGGGACCCTTGACCAAGCCTTTTATAAATGAGTTTATGTAATTATGGGTTTAAATTATTAGGGCTTTTAAATAGTCATTTGTTATTGGTATCAAATCGTGTCAATATCAGATCATAAGTAAAAGTTGAATGGGTCACTCACTCAAAAGTTTCCAACCGCTTCACACTTAAACGATAGCAGTTTGGCTCAGTTGTACAGCCTTAAAACGATAGCACCAAGTCGCAAATACATCCACAAGCATCAATAGATGGTTTGGGAAAATAAAATCAGACTCTATTGCGCACCACACTATCCTTTTTATTTAGTTGCCCTTTTTTTTAACTCAGTTGGAAAAGCATTTTGGTAGAGGCTATAGATCATAATGATCCCTGAACATTGAATGTATAGACACTATTGCTGAGAATGGTTTTGGAAGAGACTAAACCTTAAAAAAGTCATATGGCTCATAGGACATTTATTTGTTTGCTCTTGTGGCTTCAAGATTCCTCAGTTTCGGTTCTTGTCATTCATCATAGAAAGACTGTTTTGCATTGTGACTTCGTCTTGTTGTTGTATCAGCAGAAGAGTAGACATAGAAATGAGCTCATGTGAGCATTCATATCGGACCACAAAATTTAAGGGAGTATGTATTATTTTAGGGTCGACTCGGTTCCTTTTTCATCTTTCAGGGCCTGATTCAAACCGGTCCATTTTACACCCTTTAAGGCCCCGAGCGACCCGTTAATCATGTGACCTAACCCAACCTTGACCCGATCTGATACACATATCTACTTTTAAGCAATGGATTCTGAATTACGAACTGCTCAACTTGCCACCTCCCAACAATAGTTAAACGTGCATCACCACAACCAAGTCCTCCAAAATAATAATATTTCATTTCAGGCACACAACAAATTTAATTATAAAGTCAACAAAAAATTATTTTATCATTCAAGTACATTCCTTAATTCTGATACCAGCATAGCTTCGAATTTCTAAGTCAATTGATAGAAAGTAAATAAAATTAGTTTTGACTAGTAATCATAAAATAAATTATAAAAATATATTTTCAACTAAATTAAGGGGTTAAATACTAGAGAATACCAACTCTTACAATCGAATCCGGACTCTATCTAAATAAATAATCAAAACCAATTTTTTCTATTCGTAAAGCACATAAAAATAACTTAATTAGTTACAATCAAATAAAGGAAGCATGCATTATATTTCTAATATAAAAGAAACTATGAAGACACAAATGATTGATAAGGTGGGCCACGTGGCTTGAGGCTATTAGTACACCTAATTAGTAAAAATAATCAATATAGATAAAAATTCTTAAATATTAGATTTGTCCATCTCTTTTCTCTCCTTTTCTCGTTCATCCACATTATCTACTCTCTCCTCCACCTCATTTTTCACAAATTTACTATACAACCTTTCTAAAACTTATATTTATTCCATAATATTAAACTTGTCCAACTAATTACCTCTTTTATTTTTTCATATCCAATCATCAATAACAAAGTTTTATTTTAATGAAATTAGATATGATAGTTAACTTATTGAATAAAATTTTATGATTTATTTTTCAATTGGTAAATTATTACAATAATGATGAGGATGGAAAATAATTTTGAGAATTTGGGCTATTCTCATTATTTAAATTATTATCCATACTAAGAAAAATTATTTGAATATGAGTTTAATATAGTTAAGAAAAATATGATGAATTTTTGATGTGGAGAAAATATATTAAATTTCGGCTTATTTAAGAAAAAAATAGAGCCATTATTAATGTTATTTTTTCAAAATTTATTTTTTCGAAACAAAAGTCAGATTTTTTATAATCATGTTATAACAAGTGTCAGCTTTCTATTGGAAAAGAAAAAAAAAAGAAAAAAAACAAACCTAAAGCATGGTACCTAGCTTTCTCATCCTCGTTCCCCATTTGTTAGCTACCTTTTGGCAATAAGGGGTAACCAAGATAGAGAGAAATAGTGCTTTTAGGAAAGTTAGTTACCCTAATGTATTTTATATTATTATTTAAGAACAAGAATTAACGTGGTACGAACAAATCCTAAATTGAGTATTTTTAGAACACAATGTTTCATTGGATCTTAATACCCTTCTTTTATCCTCGAATAATAGGTAGTTACTTCCATTAATCTAATAACTCCCTTACAATCATATTAATCAATTATATTTATAAAGTAATTTAAACCTTTTTTTATAATTAATATCTTATATAGATCTGCAAAATCTTAAATGTTTTGCATGAATTGCATATACCATAACTTTTTGATTAATAATTATATTTTCTTCTATTTTATTAATTAGTACCATTCATTGAAAAAATCATCATATTTTCTTCAACTTTTTTCTATTCATGCTATAAGTTTGTCCAAAATATGATTTAAATCCAGTCTTATAATAATGTCAATTATCAACCTTTTTCTAAAATACATAATAAAAAATTATTAAATTTATAATTTTACTTATTTATCATGCATTAGCACATATATATACTAGTATATTCTAATTTATCCTGAGTAAAAATGTAAAATACCCAATATCCACATACCACAGCCCAAATAAGTCGATCGAACTCTAAAGTCTAAACCAAAAGGAAAAAAAAAAACAAAAAAAAAAAAACCATCCGATTCAGGTAACTAAACTTTAAGTTTATATAAGGTCGACTACTGTCCAAAGGTGGGACCCACATGTCTAAAACAACACAGAACCCACACGCATTGCTTCCACCACCCACCATCCATTACCCCCATGTATTTGTCAAAGTTGCCGTTCACTAATTACTATTTAATTATTAGTTACCAACATATTCATATATTATATAGTATTAATTATTAACTAATTACAGTGTAATCAACAACCTTTCCTATATAAAATAGGTTTCATTTCGCCTCTGAATCTTTTTCTGCCTTCTGTTGACTCTAAATCTCGCATCTACATTTCTGCCGTGTCTTCTATTTTACGCAAATCAATGGATTCTGAGTTCTGGACCACCCGTCTCGCTGCCGCCAAACGGCAGTTCAACCGTCATCACCACCACAATCAACTCCTCCAAAATAATAACAATAATTCCACTCATCTTGGTTAGTTTCCTTTTTATTTTGTTTTTGGTAGATCTGAATAATAATAAATTAATAACCATATAGCTTATTGTTGAAGAAATTATAGACTGGTTCTGGGTTTTCATGGGTTATTGATTTGGTGAAATGGGTATTTTTCAGATCTCTTGAATATGGATGATTTTGAGGTGGAGGATGAGGTCCGACCCGATATTCCTTGCCCGTATTGTTATGATGAATTCGATATTGGGTCGCTTTGTACCCATTTGGATGATGAGCACTCTTACGAATCTCGAGCTACGGTATGTTGGATATCAACATTGTGTTCAAAGTTGGGAGCTTTCTGACATTTTGTTTGAGATTTTCTTGTTTTTTTGTGCTTTTTTTTGTGTGTTTTCATTTCATTGTGATATGCATTTGTTGATGGGGGATGATGGTCAAATGTTAATTATCCGGCTTGTTTAGGAAGTTTTGGTAAAATGGGAGTTTTGTTTGTGTTGATTATCATGTGTTGTTTATGATACGATATAAAAGTGGGAACTTTATTACAGTTTGGGTAAATTTTTGGGTTTTTGTGAACATTCTTTTTATTCTATTTTGGATTTGTAAATTGATTTTGGTACGAAAGGGTTGATTTTGGTTGTGTTTTTGCTTAATTAATTTGATATGAATAGTGATCAACTGTTAATTAATCTGATTTTTGGAATGTTTTATGATTGTATTGTGCGGATTAATTTTATTTGATCTTGTTATGTTGGAATCAAAGTATTGCTCTTTAGGATGTTTGGAAGGTCTTGAACCTGATCATAATTTTGGGTTGAGCAGTAGGTTTGTGTCTTAAGATTGTTGCTCGTTGATAAGGAGTATGAGCTGGGTTGTATATAGACTTCATTTTACCAACTTTGAATAGAAGATAAGGAGACAGAGCATTGCTATGGATTTCAGGAAGAGAAATGGCTTTACAATCTGAAATTGCTTGAGGAAGCTAATAAAATGTTAAAGTTTCATTCTTTCCGTAGTGTAATAATTTGTGCAGTATCATTATCCATGGATGTTGAGTTCAGAAGCAGTTTAAACCTAATATGTCCTGGTTACTGCAAAGCTTCATAGTGAGGGCATATATTTGGCTGAACTTCATATTCCTTGTGCCTAAGAAGATTAATACACTTTGATATATATTATTTTGAAGGAATCAAGAAAATTTTGAACATTTGCGATCTAAAACTCTACTGTTCTACGAGCAGGGTTAGAATTGACTTTATCGGAGAGATGTGTGTTTGCTCCTATTGCGGGTTTGTTAAAATGAAAAATTGAGCAACATTGTTATATTTAGGAAATTGATGGGTGCGAGTTGTCAAATCAAGTCTGCCTAACATAGCTTTGTTGAGTACTTATCCAGAGTCCAATTTGTTCGGAGAAATGTTTAAAGCCCTCTATTGTGATTAAATATAGTTAGTACTGGTTTTATTTTTAGACTTCCAATATGGGCTGCTATAAATTATATTACAAATATAGATGGATCAATGGTCATAGTAAATGCATAGTTAAGTGGGTTTAATAAGCTTAGATTAATTGCACTACCTGAGGATTTGTAGTTATTATGTTCTGGGTGCCCAATCTTACTTGCTGATACCTGAGCACATATTGACGTAATTGCCTATTCATATCAGGTTTAATTACCTACTAGGATGTCTGATGGTGTTTATGATTAAATCTTAATGATTATTTCATACGCACATAGAGAGGCTTGAGTATTTGGGAATAACCTACATCAGATAAGTATTGTCAACTATCAAATTTTGTGATTGATAAAATTCATAGAAAACTTCCATACCACCAGCTTGTGATCCATGTGATTTAGCTTGTTGGGGCTATAATGCTGCAGTATTTTTGGATGTTTTTTTTTATTATCTTTCATAGGCCTCATTTATGGTTTAATATTTCTTCAAAACCTTCCACCTTTCTCCGTTATGCTTATATAAATTCTATCCTGAGAGAATGATGTCCTCTCCAATCTCAATTCTTGAATGCCCTATCTCACACATTATATTTTTTCTCTAGGTTCTTACATAATTCTAAGTCAATACTGGATCAAACTCAATTTTATTGATTCGATCACTTTATTAAGTCAGTCTTAAGTGTCAATCATAACATGGTCAAATCCTGAGCCTTCATTGCTGCAAGCCTGAAGAGGTACTTCTTGCCCCATCAATACTTAAGAAATTGTAAAAATATGAGTTAGATAGGGAATTAATTTCCATGTGAATTAAGCAATCCATACAATGTGACTTTCTCTTCTTCTAAGAACTAAGATTTCCATTTTTACCAATCAAGGCCTAGTTACTACGGAGTATGTTTTTTTCTTGGGATTTTCCTTCTCTCCACCAGTGGTGAAGAAGGTTATACAGGCTTGGGAGGAGCCAGGATTGGTGGAAATAGATATTTTCCTATGTAGAGGTCTCAAATTTGTGGCTCAATTCTTTATTGTACCCAAATATACTCCTAATTTTGTTTTGAAGCTGCTCTAAGATAAAATAGTTTGCTCCAATAGCGTACGTTTTTTTTGTCATTTTTACACTTATAACCTGAAACTTATGCATCTTTTTGCCATTTCTTCAGGCTTGTCCAATTTGCTCTGTTAAAGTCGCACGAGATATGCTGAGTCATATAACATTGCAGCATGCATATCTATTTAAGATGCAGAGACGCCGTAGATTACGCAGAGTTGCAATTCCAAATAGCCAAGCACTTTCCTTGCTTGGCAGAGACCTTCGTGAGGCTCACCTACAAGTACTTCTTGGAGATGGTGGATTTCGATCCAGTAATGCACAACCCTCTAATGCAGCTAATGATCCATTCCTCTCATCGCTTGTATTAAACTTTCCTGGATCTGAGGTTGATGCACTTTCCAAGACCATGGCTTCCAGCATTGAGGATGCAACTTCAAAGCATACCTCGACATCACGTTATTGGAAGCCAAGGTAGGTAGAGATTACCCTACTTTCCATTTACAGTATTTTGCGGTCCTTTTTTTCTAATTTTCTCCTATCAAATAAGTTTCTTGACAAGTTATTACTTGAGCTGGTTAGAGGCTGACTCTTCCTGTCAGTGTTTTTTACTGGCTTGTCAATAATTGATGAAGCAAAGCAGCCATGTTTTTGTTTTAAAGAGTTCATCTGAATATCGGTCTTTTGAGAACCTTTATTAGAGTAGGGAGGGATGGGGTGGTTTTTTCGTACTTTCAAGATGGTTGGCTCTTTATAAAGTTGGCTCTCTCTATGTATAAAAGTTAAAATAAGAAGGGTACTTAATATGAGAAGGATGAGAAGACGTCTTGTCCCTTTCATCTCCTAGATCCAACACATGATATTTTACGTAAATATAGTGACCTTTTTATTTACTCATAGTTACCAAGTAAATTTTTTCACTTGTAGTGACTATTTTTATTGTTATAGCAACCCTCTTTATTATTATAGAGACCTTTTTTTTTAATTGTTATAATAACTTTTTTTTTACATGAAATTTCTAGCGTTGGATCTTACATTTGAAGGGTTGAGATTTCTTCTTATTCTTATTATTTTAAGCACTATATATATATATATATATATATATATATATATATATATATATATATATATATATATATATATATATATATATATATATATATATATATACATACATACATACATACATACATTTCTTAGAATCATATTAAGGCTGAATTTTGTCATTTTAAGGCCGAATTTTGTCAATTTTAGCAATCTCATATTCCTGTATTATGATACAATTTTGAACAAATGAGGTCTCCAAATGATTTTTTTTTTTAATAAGATTATATATTAAGAGTTGATTGAGCTCATGCAAGAAATTATGCTTGATGTCCAATTCAAACCAGAAATTAGAACATCTAGAAGGTCAACTAGGCCGAACCACATCATTCCTTGAACCTGTGTTACATGAAATTGACTAGGAGCATCCAGTGCAAGTATGAATCCAATGACTAAAGTTGGTAACTAATTGAATAATGTAGATGTTTTGAGCCTCAATTAGTTTTTAAGTATTCATATTCATGTCTCTATGTGAAATACATGATACACGTATTTTTGTTGAAATAAGAGTCTTTAACTTAGCTAAAGACTAATCCTGTGTGTTGTGATATGATATGCCGTAAGTATTGAGTAATTGAGGCATTTGAGTCATTAAATTGAGAAGATAAAATATTCCTTTCCAGTTAACCTAAACCGTTGCGATTATAGAAAACATTGTACCTTTAGTATGTTCTTTCTGTATTGGTTTCATTGTTGTAACTGAGCATTTCCACCTCACATCTTGGGATATGAATCAATACTTCATCTGGAAAAATTGTGCTGCATGTTTTAAGATGAAATTTAAGGGAATGCATAGAGGTTGATACTATTCTTTGTTCATCACTTGGCAAGTGGCAACTTGAATAGGTTGATTAGGTATGAAATATGTGGGATCTGTACTATACTATGCCATTCAATAACATTAATAAATACCCCCTTTTCTTTAGAAAGCTTCTTGCTTAGGGTGTGATGGTTGATGGATGAGGGAGACTTTTAAGTCATACCTCTTCTTAAGAGGCTGTTACCTTTAGAGACACTTATCATGATTAGATTCGATTGTTGAAGTGATAGATAGTTAGGTGAGCCATTGGAATCCATCAATTGAATATATACCCATTTGAGACTTGATCTGTTAGATGGTAAGGAATATACTTTTGACTTTTTACTGGGTCAGACACTCTACACTCCTTCCAACAAGGGTCTGAAATGAACCTGACACTTCGAATTTTCACAACACCTCAAATATCTTGATCCGTGTATTTGTAGAACCTGACACTTCGAATTGTCACCACAACACCTCAAATATCTTGATCCGTGTATTTGTAGAACTGTAAAGAACTATAAAATTAGAAAGATATTGAAGATTAAGACATGTGATGACCACAACACCTCGTATATCTTGATCCATGCATTTGTAGAATTGTAGAGGACTATAAAACTAGAAAGATAAGCGAAGAATAACGTGTGCTAAATGCTCAAAAATGGATCTAGCAAAAAAACATGTTATTTTAAAATTGTGTGCATTTGTGATGTGTAAAGACTTGAAATGGGCTGTTAAATCACTATCTTGTTTCATGAATGTTATGTCCTAACACTTTATGTACCCAACCTGTGTCTGAGTATCATGGAATTGTTGTGTAATAGACTCTTTTCGGAAGATCTTAAAAATGAAAATGTCATCTCGACTAATATCCTTCTTTCTTTGTCATGTTGTTGCAGTTTGGATACTTCATTAAGCCATGAAGAAAAAGAGAAGAGGATACAACAGGCAGCTGGTAGAGCTGATTTTGTACAAGATCTGCTTCTCTGCACCCTTTTGGGCGATTAGTGAAGTAATTAGTTATTAAAATAAGGTATCTGAGTTTTCGAGTAGCAAAATGAGGGTATTTTTGAGAGGGATTAATTGAATCATGTCTACGCTTGGGGGCTTACTAGAATCTATATTCAGTTGCTTAACCAAACCAGTGCTTACATGATTATATCCCTTCAAGAAAAGAGACAAAGAAATCTCAGCTACATGAAGAAACAGTCTTTCTTGGCTGTGTAGTTTCTCCCTTAGCAATTGCTTTCATTCCCGATGCTAGTTTGTGGGTGTTACACTGAGGAAGGCTGATATGTACTTTGTAAATGTCGAAACATATAACTCTACCAAGGGCAGAATAGGAAGGAGAATGCGCCTGCATGCTTGCTTTCCCCGTTTGTTTGCTTGGGAAAACAAAGGAAATTAGATTTTAATCCTAAACTTTTATAACTATTACCAATCCACTTGTTCCTTGTTCCAGTTATTGTAGAATTGTACCCTTCAAGTTCTATTTTTTATTTTTTTATATTATCAGCTCGACTTTGCTTCGATGCTGTTGGAAGCATTACACAGTGCAGGTTATGCATGCGGACTGCTGAGGCATTGTCATGTTGATAGTGTAACTTTAAATTAGTTATATGACAATTCCATCTAAAAGAGGTAGTGTTTCTGTTTTGAGCTATGTGTACCCTTTTGTGTCGCCTTTCAATTTCGTTTATTCTGACAGAAGTCGAGTATTCTGTTGGTGAGAGTTCACATTGAAAGGTTATGGAGTTAGAGCTTAGTGAGTTGGCAAAGATGAAAACTAGACGAGTCAAGTGAGCCAAATACCTAACTTGTTCATGACTCGAGTAGGGTTTCAACTTTCAAACCTGGATCCATTCAGTCAAGTTGTTCGTTGTTGGAAATAATCCTGCTGCCTCTCAATGCCCTCATTTTTTTCCCTTACATTTCTTGAACAAACAGAAGACAATAAAAAAAAACTAGCAAAAAACTTAGGTAACAAAAAATGAAGAAGTCGAATGGTGGCATAAATCAGCCATTGTATGAGCCTTAGAAACTTGGTCTCTCACTGCGCTCTTGCACACAAAGTGGAAGCATAAATGAGGGTAAGGGATTGGTTTTTGCCCATGAGTGAGCAACAATTAGTGCAAAGGTGACAGATTTTGCTTGAGATTTTAGGGAGTTTGGGGTTGAGAAAGCATTGAGATTTTCTCGAGTTGTCACTTGTAAAACAAAGCTGGGCAAAGAAAGTTGTTATCGACTGACACATTTTATATCCAATAACTTTATGTTATGATATTATAGGTAGATGCCAACTTGCTTAGTTGATCAAAAATATTGGAGGATGGTACCTAAGATTTGGGATTGAATTTCATGTACATTAATTGTTGTTTTGCCGCTTACTACTCTCTTTCCATTAAAAAAATATTATGACATAATACAAATTTATACACGTCTGATGCCCAATAACAAAAAAGACGAAGGGAACATTTTGCTCAATTCGCTTCATTTATTACATCTCAAAAGATTTCAACTCATAGCCAAGATGCATTATTATAGGCGTCACAATGTGCTAAGAGCACTCCCACCATTGAAGGAAAATCTCCTCACGAGTAAAAGTAAAGGTGTAAAATAAATACCCGAGTTTTACATCAGTGAGAGAAAAAAATCCACTAGTGAGGGGAAAATAAAAAAACACATCGAATGAGAGAAAATGGTGGTGAACAGTGAAAGGTGCTCTGAACATTGGGAACTGTACGTGAAGTGCTTTTTCCTCTAACATCACGTAGCATTGGAACAAAAGTGAAGTGGGTGAAAGCAGAAGTGGGCCCCACCACTTAAAATTTTTTTTCTGAGCAAAGGACAAACAGCAGCATCAATCACAAAGCGACACGTGTCCCTGCTTTGTCCAATCAGAAATTTGCATCGGTGATATTATCTAAAACGGTAATATTACCGTTTAAACTATAAAAAAAAATTTAAAATTCACCAACAGTCATAAAATTTTTTCCTCTATAAAAATAGACATCCATTTTGTTATATTTTGATATACTTTTATAAACCACAAAAATCTCCTATATTCACAAAAATCTCAACTTTTATATTATTATTATTATTATTATTATTTACGATTATTATTATTATCATCAATAATATTATATACACCATTTTTATTATTAAAATTATTATTATTATTAGTGTTGGTGTTTTTATTTTGTAAAATTTAATTTAATTATTGTTATTTTAAGTAAATATTGTTATTTTCACTTATTATTGTTAAAAAATTTATTATTTTACTATTTTATCAACTTATGGATCCTAACAACCCTAATTTCTCTAATCATTTTTCTGATTTAGGTGATAATTTTGTTAGTAATCCTCGATTTCAGCTTTTCCTACAAAGATTAGGAAACACTAATTTGCGAAATTCACCACAACAAACGCCTCCTGAAATTCCTCTCGAAAACAATACATATGAATCACCTCTTGTTTATCAAGGGAGCAATTCTCAATATGATGATGAACTGGAAGAAACTGTTCCAGAAACACCACAATACCCACCACCTCCTCCAAGAATGCCGGTCAATCAAAATCAAACACTTACGAAAGGGAATCGAATGTGGTCTGTTGCAGAGGATGAAGCTCTAATTGGTTTGTATCTGCAATGCAGTGAAGATGCAATTGTTGGTACAAACCAAATAGCAGTTGTGCTTTGGCGAAAATTTTTTGCGGCATATGATCAAGCCCAGGCTGAGAAGCCCCACATCCTACCACCAAGACTTTTGAGGAGTTTGGAAAGTCGTTGGAGAAGGATGGCAACTGACTTAATACAATGGAGTAGTTGCTATGACGAAGCTAGAAGGGAAATATGAAGTGGTTACAACGAGGCGGACCGAATTAATAACGCAAGTAAGTTATTCTACATTTCCTCTAAGCCTACTCCACATAATTTTAATTGTCACCATGGTTGGGAAATGGTTAAAAATGACCCGAAGTGGAGGATAAAACTGAGATGGGCATTGTCAAGAGAAGATAGATTAGCGTGTGGTGATGCTATTGAAGATGATAGTAGTGGAAGTGATAAGAGGTGTAGGACTGAAGATGAAGGTCATGTTCCCTCTACTGGTTTCTCTTCTAGAGGTCTTTCTCGGCCCGATGGTGTTAAAAAGGCAAAGAAAAAGCGTAATAAGGGAAAACATGTGGCTTCTGAAATTTCAACCATTGGTGAGCATATGAAGCAGAATAATGCAAGTAGGGAAATTGAGGCACAACTACGTTTGAAGAAGTTGGATTTTGACATGGAAAGGGAAAAGAGGAAACAAAAACAAGTCGAAATTCATCAAAGGCAAGTAGACATACAAGAGAGAAGGCTCAACTTTGAAATGTTGCAAGGTTTAATTGCAAAAGGTACGGACCTAACTCCTGATGAAGAAGTCTACAAAGAAGAATTACGTGCACTACTCTATAGTAGAAGGAACATGAATATTTAGTTAATGTAATCATTTTTATTTTAAGTAATGTTTAATGTAATCCTTTTTATTTAAATCAATATTAGATGCAATCTTTTTTTATTTACATGCATTAGTAAATCATAAACCTGCTTCAATAAAATCATAAATCTGCTTCAATAAAATCATAAATCTGCATTAGAGCATCAATAAAGTAACTCAATAAATCTGCTTCGGAGCATCAATAAAGCAACTCATTGAAGAGTCATATCAGCTTTACAGGCATCAATAAATCAATTGCAATTCAGAGCTATGTATTGTAGTGTCCCACATCACATGCATTGATATATCAATTACATTTCAGAGATTTGCATTAAAGTATCATATATCACATGCATTGATTAGTCAATTTCAATGAAGAGTTACTCACATGCACTTTCAGAGCAACTCACATGCATTGCTAGTCACTTGTATTATATATACATGTGTTAATTCTGAACGGAAACAAGCACTCCAAACACCCCATTCACACCAACTACCAAACCATAACCAAAATATGTCTTTCACTTTCTCCACCTCAAGCTCAAGTTCTTCTGATTTCTCAAATAATGTTGAATTTAATAGCTTAGTTGATGATTTTATAGCAAATCACTTACCTCGTATTATAATTCCCCAACATTCACCACAAGAATCCCAACTTAATAAGGATATTGAATGTGTCCCGGAGCCTAAAAGAGATAGGGAAAGTGAAAAAGGGCATGTGCAACTATGTAACGATTATTTTGCGAATAATGCGGTGTATAACGACAACCAATTCCGCCGTAGATTTCGTATGCAACGATCTTTATTCTGTCGCATTATGAACAAGGTGGTTGAAGGGGATCAATTCTTCCAGCAACGTCGAAATGCAGCTGGAAAGCTTTGTTTATCACCATTGCAAAAATGCACCGCTGCAATAAGAATGTTAGCATATGGCGTAGCCCAGATGCTGTGGATGAATATTTACGTATCGGCCAAACTACCTCTAGGAGGGCATTGCAACATTTTTGTCAAGGGGTTATTTCACAATTTGAAAGTGAATATCTAAGAAAACCTACAGATGAAGATTTAAGGAGAATTCTTCATCAAAATAATTTGCGTGGTTTTCCAAGCATGATTGGTAGTATAGACTGCATGCATTGGGAGTGGGAAGAATTGTCCTACGGCTTGGAAAGCACAATATGCTGGTCGTAGCAAGAATGCAACCCTTATTTTTGAAGCGGTTGCTGATCTCAATGGCTTATACCGATCACCGGTGTTTGATGATGTTCTACAAGGTCGTGCACCATCCATAAATTTTGCGGTGAAGAACATCATTATGAGTTGGGCTACTACTTGACCGATGGAATTTACCCAAAATGGCCAACTTTTATACAAGGTATATCACATCCTCAGATTCAGAAAGACAAGTTGTTTGCTGATCAACAAGCATCAGTTCGAAAAGGCGTTGAACGAGCTTTCGGAGTTTTACAAGCTAGGTTTGCTATACTGCGACAACCGGCACTTGCATTCGATGAAAATATTTTGTGTGACATTATGAAAGCCTGTATAATAATGCACAACATGATCGTCGAGGATGAACGACACAACTACACACGTGTAGAAGTTTTGAGACGATACTACGAAGAAGATCGACCACAACGTACAACAGAGCGAGTGGGACCGAGTAGAAGTGTCACGGTGAACAACAATGAGCCATTTGAATTCAATGTCGGGCGGCCACTCAACATTGATTTCAACACATATTTTCAGAGGAGGATTGCCCTTCGTGATAGAGAAATTCATTCGTCTCTCAAACATGATTTAGTAGAGCACATATGACAGAACTTTCGTCATAATACAACCGAATAAATAAATTTGTAGTTTGTAATCGTATAGTTATTTAAGTTTTTGTACTCTTGTCTGTGTTTCAGTTTAGGTAAAATCGCTTTTATCTAATTTGTAATCGTACCTTTTATTTAAGATCCGATATATTTGTGTACCAGTTTTTTTAGTTGTATTGAAAAGTTAAATAAAAAATTATAATAAAAATATAATTATTAATTTTAAGCGTAAAATATTGCAAATTACAAATTATACAAAATTATTAATTTATTAAATTTAAATATAAATCGTAATTAAAAAAATAAATTCTTATTAATTTTAAGTCATTTTAATTGTATTGAAAAGTTCAATAGGTAGCATAAACATTATTAAAAAAACTAAAGAGAAAATAAATAAGGTGATGTGTATTATGGTGGGGTATAGAAAATAGTGGAGGTAAGAGTGATGAGGAGTTTTTTTTTAAGCATTGGTGTGGTAAAAAAAATCTCTCATGAGAGGAATTGGATAAGAAGAGTGAGAAAGTGGATAGAGAGAGATAGAGAGAGATTGAGAGGTTTTTTTTTTCCTCAATGCTGTCAATGGTCTAATGATTGAAATTAGTTTTTTTTTTTGTTTTGTTTTGATTATTTAGTAGTTGAAGTTTGAAAAGTTGCACCTAATTTATATTAATTGAATTTGGTTACATTCATTGTCTCATTGACAATGATATGTCTCCCATAGATTTGGAGTCGCATGAAGTTGCTGCTACTCCACTACTTTTCGTAGGGAGGAGGAGGATTATTAGATAAGGCGAGTTACTAGTGCCATTAATTAAGACATTTTCCCCTTAAAAAAAGTGCCATAAGCTAAACCAAATAATTGCTCGGTATTGTTAGGAATAGTATATATGTTGTGCGAATGGTAATTTTTACTATATAAAGAGGGGTCGTTTTTATTAAAGACATACAACTTTATTGTATTTTATGTGTCTTGTATATATAATTTTTTTTATATAAATAATAGAGGGCGGTGAGCTTGGAGGATAAGGACGGCGCTGCTGATGAAGTTGGATTTTGTTTGCGGGCGCGGAACTGTCTTCAACTTAAGAAGAATTTGCAAGAATTTCTACTCCACTTGATGATATTTTTTTTGGGTGGGGCTTCCTTGGGGTAGCAGAACTATTATAATTTGTATCAAATAATTATTCATTGTCCATACATTGTTACATATATCTATACAATGTTATAATATATTTTTTCTGTCTATGATATTTTGTCCTATTTGATTTTTTGCTATCTCCAAAAAACAGTTTCAAACGTTTTATATTCAAATTCGTAAAAAAAATATTATAAAAACTTAATATTTAAAAAAATTATATTGAGATCCATCCAACAAGATTTCACTTAAATATATTATTTTTTATAACATAATGAGAATTTATGGTCAAATTTTTTAAACTTTAATTTGACTTTATTGATATAAATGGGACAAAAATTAAGAGATGAAAGGAGTATAAAAAAATAGAAGAAAGCATATAAAATTTTGTATCATCAAATTATTCTCTATTAGCATATTCAATTGTCAATTAGTTCTACTGATTAAAGTATTAGATAATAATAATAACTTGGAATAACTCTAAAATTCTAAAATTTTTACTATATCAAATCAAACTCTTGAATAACTTTTACTATATCTGTCCCTAAATTTTTCGTCCTACTTGACTTTTTACGATTTTTAAGATATAACTTAAAATATTTTTAATTCTTAATATTCTAATAATTTACATTGAAATGCACTTAATAAAATTTTTTTTAAAATATATTATTTTAATAATGTAATGAGAATTTATTATTAAATTTTTTAAACTTTAATTTTATAAATAAAAATAGAGCAAATATAAATAAAAGATTTAAAAGTTGTTACATAACCACGTAGAGAGGGGTTAAATACAGCTGGAGAACTCTTATAATAGTGTAGGCTATCGCCAAACTGGCACTCTCATCTGGTGTGTCACCATCCTTTATAAGTTCGTCACCAACCTTTTCAAGTGTATCACCCCAAACGTTTCTTCTGAAGCTTCTCTACTGCAACCTCAAATAAAAAAAATGGTGGTGGAATTATTTGTGTTAGGATGCACAGGAATGGTCATGTTTTTCCATGGAACTCATGTACTCTTCCATGTCCTCACTTCTCATGTTGCTCTTCGTTCTCTCAGGTACGTATACAACCTTTCTTATTTTGCTTACAAGTTCATCACCCTTTCCAATTTGAGTATAATTGAAATATTATTCTTATTAAGGGCGGTGTTTAGCGATTCACTTCTTTTCGGTTTTTGGTTTTTATTCCTTATTCATTGTTTGATATAATTTGGATTTTTTTTTTTTTGCAGTTTCCTGGGGTTTGTTGGATGGTGAATTCAAGAAAAAAGGAGTAATTTTTAGTTTAATTTGTAGATAAGCCATTCGAATCCTGTTTATTACTGTAGATTGACTAGTACTACTAAGCTAGTTAATTCTTACTAACTACGGAGTAGTATTAATAAAATTATGGAAAGTGAGTATCATTTTGAAAATGATGTCAATCAAGTGTTTGAATTGTCCTCTCTAGTTGTTGTTTCCTGTAAGAATTTTGTGGATGTTTGACACTCGATTCATTCGAGCCATTCGACTATATAGTCCTTGTAAATTAAGCTATCAATCTTGATTTTGACGTAGCGCTTGGTTTTACTCGCTATGTCTCTTTATTTTATTTTATTTTTTTACTAAATTTATACGTATAAAGTTAAAATTTAAAAAGTTTTACAATAAATAATCTTTATATTATAGGAAATAATAAATTTAAATAAAATCTTATTAGATGTATTTAATTGTAAAATTTTTTAATATTAAATTTTTATAATTTTTAGTCTTAGGTTAGGGGTTCGGGTTCATATAAGTTTTCTTGGTTGATCCATTGCGAGTCGGTGCTTATCTTTTCGAGTTTAATTTGGTAAATTTGGTCTATCGGATTGGATTAGGTCATTATCAAGTCGGGTCAAATTAGTTATTTACTTACTCGGGTTCGGGTCAGGTTGTATTCGATTCAGGTCAAGGTCGGTTTAAGTCAGTCCAGATCGGTCCCTAAACATGTAATAACGGGTCATTTCGAGTTCGGATAGATTTCGAGTCAAGTTAACTATGGTAATGAGTTGCCTCAATTTATGTTGAAATCTGGGTTGAGCTCTATTTGGTTCACATAGATTATTAATAATATGTTATTATCAATTTATGACTCGTGATTTGATTATGTTGTTGTATATATGTCGGGTCATATCAAGTAATTTTGGGTTAGCTCATATGATAACTCATTTTATGTGATAGTTAATTTATAAATTGGACAATGATGATGTCGATAAATAATTATAAAACAAAATATTTATGAGGTAATTATTATTAAATGTGTATTATTGTATGAAACGAATATAGGATGTATATCTTTATTACGAATATAGGTTGTTAACATGCCGGGTGAAATCGGGTCACGGATTGTAATAAGTCAAATAATATCGATTATTTGTCGGGTTTAATCAATTTAGGGTTTTCTTCATCTAGTCGGGTTTGTAACGAGTTGGGTACAAAACGGATTTGTGTCATCATATATCGGGTCAAATCGGTTTCAGGTTGACTTCGGTTTATAGGTTGGGTCGGTTTACGAGTCTTACTTTTCGGATCATAATTAGGTTGTGTTTAGGTTGATTTCTGACAGTTCATCGAGTCGGGTCAGATTTTAACAACTTTAGGGTTACAAATTTGGCAAGTTGGGTGTAATCGTGTTAATTAAACTCATGTCACAAAGCTAGGAAAAGGAGGAACTTGTTACTTGAATATATCTGTAGTCTCGGTTGGTCAATTGTTAATGTTGTCCCATACACTTCCAATGGGTTATTGATGATTGTGAACGAGTATTTAGTTCTCTACTACTGTTGGCGTCTCTTCCAAACCTCTCCTAGCCATCATTTTCGTGTTAGTTGATAAAGGTACCGTAGGAATTTAGATGCGATTAGCGGAATTTCAAGAAACGATTTCTTAGCACCTAACACAGGATCTCATGCATATGATAATATGAATTATTAGAATAGTATAACATACCCTTGATGCGTGAATTCCTCGAAGCAAAAGGGCACGTTTTACGGAGAATTTAGAACGTCAGATGTCGTTCCTCTAGTATTGGTCCACAAGCAGGATTGGATTACCCACGTATACTAGTACGGAATCAAGAACGGTTCTTGATTACTTTTTAGGGTTTTTTTTTGTTATGTGAGAAAAAGCAAAAGCTAGTATTGAAGAATAATTGATCAAATATTTCAACCCCATATATATATATATATATATATATATATATATATATATATATATATATATTTAATATGATTTATGTATCCTCGCTTTATTAAATTTTTTGTATAACAAAAAGAAAAAGACAACAAAAAAAGAAGAAAAAAAAAGTGCAACTAAGAGTCTATATAAAGGGTATTTAGACCTTCAAAGTCTTAAGCCACTAATCCCTACACACCACCCATCATTTCCTCCCCCATTTTGAGCCACTTCTACTCATGGCTTCCTTCCCAAAACTTGCGTGTCTGTTTCTCCTTCTTTGCTCTCTCCAAGCCTACGCTAGAGATAGCCAATTCTTTAGCAAGGTTACTCGGCACCGTGACGAAACCTCGACCACCACACCGGACACTAACAACAATCACTTCATCAACAACAAAGAAGATGATGACTTAGTCCATTTAAACAAACTAGAGAAGCCAGAGGAACAACCCAATTTCATTCCTCAAACCACCGAGACCGGCTATGGCCTATACGGGCACGAAACGGGCCTAGACCCACCTTCAACCACAACTTCCTTATACAGCATGGATGAGCACAACAACAAATATGAGAATTTCAACAAGTACTACAAGAACAACAATGAAAACCATGACAAAAACTACGTGCCTGAGTTGCAAGGATTGTCCTACACTGATGCTGTCGCTAGTAAGGGGTGGTCCTACAAAACAGATGGTGAAGCCAAGTACCATGAAAACAACGGCTTCAAAAATGAGGACTTCAACAGCTACTACATGAACAACAATGAGGATCAAAATGAGAAGAATTACGTGCCCGAGTCAAAAGGATTGTCCTACACCAATTCGTTCCCTAGTAAGAGAGGGTCCTACAACAAAGACAGCGCTAATTACTATGGTGGAGGGTACAATGGTGTGGAGGAGAAGCAAGGGATGAGTGATACAAGATTCTTGGAAAATGGCAAGTATTTCTACGATCTTAGTGCTGAGGAAAAGTATGCTAATCCTACAAACAATCACATGTCTTACAACAATAACTACAACACTAATGGGTACTATGGTAACAAAGAAACCAACTACGAGGATGTTTACAACAACAACAAGAACAACATGAACAACAGGTTTTTCAGTGGGAATAATGGGATGCAGAAATTCCAAAGCCAGGTTCCAGAAGAGGAAGAGTTTGATTTTGATCAGCCTTAATTAGTTTGATTTTATTTCTCTTGTTATTATGGTCTCTATTAATGGTGAATAACTAAGTTATAGTTAAATCTGGTTAATTAAGCATAGGTGATACATTCTATATAATTATGGAACTTATTGTAAGATGAGTTTATATGATATGATGGTTTTTATATGTTACTATTGTGTTACATGTTTTGTGGATATGACCGGTATGTGGATAGTCGATCTTTAATTTTTATGTTGAAACCGAGTGTAAAAGTGAAGGTTTTTGGTTCTATGATTTTAATAATGGATATTAAAGTTCAATAATGTTTTATCTCTTCTTTTTATGGAATACAAAAAGTATTATATACACATGTTGTGTTGATGGGTATACTAGCTTAAAAGTTTATAAAAGATTTTTTTGTAAATGACAACTATCTTTGTTGGGTAAAGTCTTTGAGTGTGGTATCCAAAATCGGGGATCAAATTCCGTCTACATTAATTGTTGTCTTGCCGCTTGTGGTTCTCTTTACATTAAAAAAAATGTGTGATTTTAATTCTTTCGATCACATTATTTCCTAAACTCAATATACAACATATACAGAGTATGAAAAATAAGTTTCTAATAAGGTGAGTATACCTAATAGAAAAGACTATTGCATGTATATGTCAAATTAATTCAAATATATAAAAAGAAGAGCCGGCTATATATTACACTTTAGTGTAATAAAAGACATCTAACATGCAAAACATATCTAAAATTCGAGCAATAAATGTCGAGTTGCTCTCTAATGAACATAGCACGAGTTGTCTCCCACATCTTACATTATAAGGTCCACCTTATGGCTTATGCATGCTCCCTTTATTTATTTTGTTACTAAATTGATGAACTTTTTTTTTTTTTTTTTGTGGTTTAAGGGTTTAACAAATCCCCTAAAATGGTCATCTTTTACCCCCGCAATTGACGGACCAACTTTTATACAATTCTTTTGACTTGCTAACCCCAAAATATTCTTATGTATATATGCATGGTAACCTAAACTTTTGTGGCCTATGAAATAGACTGACTGACTTGGAGGATCCTAAGAAAGCAATTTAACACATATTTATTATACCTCTTTGCTTGTTTCTTCTCTTACAATATATGATAATCAAGTAACTCGAAGTGACTCAATTACTTAATTTGATCAACTTACAACTCTCACATAAGTATCTGAGATTTATCCAATCACTGCTTATTTGTGTGACCTCATAGGACTCAGTTATAGTTAGTAGTATACTAATCTAATTAGTATACATATTGTAGTTAGTTTCTAGTAAAACACTATAATTATCCAAAATAATCGAATTTCATTATCTCTATAATTCATCCTAATTATATCCAGTTTGTTACACTTGTTGAGGACATTCCTTCAATCTCCCACTTGTCTGAAAACAAGTGTGTAACCATAAACTCCTTAAGTCTCTTAATGTCGAATTTGATAGTATGATAACATGTCATCCATACTAATATTCAAATCATTTCTTGAAATCTGAGCTTGAACTGTCCAAAACAAATGATTAACTCTTAATCCATTTGAGCACGGCCATGCATTTTCCAGTTCTTACTCTTCAAGAGGCCCAAGACACCAATCCTAACAATTAGGAGGACTTATTCAGTCTTGTACACCCAAAACTCCCACTTAATTTTTAGCAATCCCGAACAATCCCTTTATAACCTCATTTTACAGCACGGCGTTTGAGAATGTCAAAGACATACTAATCACTAAATGAGAATAGTGTCGTACTCATGTCAAAGGAATCCACTAACTATAATAAATGAAATTCTTAAAACATTTTGAAGAATATTAAGTAGGTCTATCCAATATGTATCCATATACATATCCATGTAAATGACTAGACATTTTCATGTCCCCATAGCCCATGAAATTGCGCTATCAATCAACTTACATACTAGTCCTTGAATGAATCATTTATGTCCAAGTTAATGATTCGGACCAGGGACTAACAATATTTTATAATCTCGGTTTACTTAATATGATTTCATTCATCAAATCCTGCATTTGACAAGCCTATCGAGAATTATATAATACTTTGGACATTTTATCTAAATCCAAACCATATTTAAATAAGAATAAAACTTTATTGATAAACATAAACATACATATCTAAGTGTTTTATATCTTTGACTAATTTTGAAATAAAATAGTACACAACTAAAGCCACTCTCCAATATGCTTAAGCCCTAAACCCCTAGTATGACTTTCATGCTTGGGTTGAGGCAACAGTTTAGTTAACGGATTAGCGATATTATCGTCCATGTGAATCTTGCAAACAACCACATCCTTCCTTTCTACTATCTCTCGAATGATGTGAAACTTTCTAAGTACATGTTTGGACTTCTGATGCAATCTTGCTTCCTTGCTCTGAGCAATGGCACCATTATTGTCGCAATGTAAGACAATACCATTTCCAATACTAGGTACTACTCCTAGTTCAGAAATGAATTTCTTCATCCAAACTGCTTCCTTTGCTGCGTCAGCTGCAGCAATGTACTCAGCCTCTATTGTAGAATCAGCTATGGTGCTTTGCTTTGAACTCTTCCAGCTCACTGCCCCTCCATTTAGACGAAAGATGAACCCATATTGAGATCAAAAATCATCCTTGTCTGTTTGGAAGCTCGCATCCGTGTAACCTTCAACAACCAATTCACTTTCACCTCCATACAATAAGAAATGATCCTTAGTTCTTCTCAAGTACTTAAGGATATTCTTAGCTGCATTCCAATGCGCGTCGCCTGGATTCGATTGGTATCTGCTACACATACTCAAAGCATATGAAACATCCGGTCGAGTGAAAATCATGGCATACATAATGGACCCTATAGCCGAAGCATAAGGTACATTACTCATTCGCCTAATCTCATCAATGTTTGAAGGACATTGAGTCTTGCTTAGCGACAAACCATGTTGCATGGGGAGGAAACCTCTTTTTGAATTTTCCATATTGAACCTAGTAAGAACCTTATCAATATAAGTTCTTTGACTAAGTCCAATTAATCGTTTAGATCTATCTCTATTGATCTTAATCCCCAAAGTGTACTCAACCTCTCCAAGGTCTTTCATAGAGAAACAATTCTTTAGCCATTCTTTGACAGAGTCAAGCATGGGAATATTGTTTCCTATGAGTAATATGTCATCTACATATAAAACCAAGAAGATAATGCTACTCCCACTAAACTTCTTATATACACAAGATTCTTCTTCATTTTTGAGAAAACCAAACTGTTTGATAGCCTCATCAAATCAAAGATTCCAACTCCGAGATGCTTGCTTCAGTCCATAAATAGACTTTTTAAGCTTGCACACCTTCCTAGGATTATCTGGATCCACAAAACCCTCAGGCTGTGTTATATACACATCCTCTTTCAAGAACCCATTCAAGAAAGCGGTCTTGACATCCATTTGCCAAATTTCATAATCAAAGAATGCAGCAATCGCTAGGATTATCCGAATGGATTTAAGCATCGCAACTGGTGAAAAGGTTTCATTATAGTCAATACCATGAATCTTCCTAAAACCTTTTGCAACCAATCTAGCTTTGAAAACATCAATGTTTCCATCCTTGTCTGTTTTCAATTTAAAAATTCATTTACAACCAATAGGTGTAATGCCATCAGGCAAATCAACCAAGTCCCATACTTGATTCACAAACATGGATTCCATTTCAGATTTCATGGCTCCAAGCCATTTTTCGGAGTCTTGACTCACCAAGACACCTTTGTAGCTAGTAGGTTCCTCATGTTCTAAAATCGTTGTTTCAGAACTTTCAGTTAACAAGAAGTCCACAAACCTTTTTGGTGGATTTCTTGGTCTACTTGTTCTACGAGGGGCAACATTAGGAGAAATTTCCTTCTCAACGATTTGAGAATTTTTGCTCGAATTAGATTCAAGTGGAGCAGTAAGAGGTTCAAACATTGAATGCTCTTCCTCTAGCACAAGGTCATGCATGGGAGAGGATTCATGCATTGGATGCACAACCTCTACCGTAGGTAATGACACAAGTACTTCTGCTTCTGACATGGGTTGAACCATATCCGTTTGTTGCGCTTCTCGAACTTCTTTGAGAAATACATTACTCCCACTTACCTTTTTGGAAATGAAATCCTTTTCCATAAAGGTACCATCCTTAGCAACAAACACTTTGTTCTCATGACGGTTGTAGAAGTAATAGCCCCTTGTTTCTTTAGGATAACCTACAAAGAAACACTTGTCGGCTTTGGGAGAGAGTTTTTCAGGCTGTAAATGTTTTACATAAGCCTCACATCCCCAAATTCGTAAATAAGACAAGCTAGGAACTCTTCCTCTCCATAACTCATATGATGTCTTATCGACTACCTTTGACGGAGTCCTGTTTAGTGTAAAAGCAGCAGTTTCGAGAGCATGTCCCCAAAAAGATAAAGGGAGGTCAGCAAGACTCATCATAGATCGAACCATATCTAATAGAGTTCGATTTCTCTTTTCAGATACACCATTCATTTGAGGTGTTCCAGGTGGAGTCCGTTGTGAAAGAATCCCACAACTCTTCAAATGATCACTGAACTCTTAGCTCAAATATTCACCACCACGATCTGATCGTAATGCTTTTATTGTCTTTCTAAGTTGGTTCTCTACTTCATTTTGGAACTCTTTGAACTTTTCAAAGGATTCTGATTTCTGTTTCATTAAGTAAATATATCCATATCTACTTAAATCATTAGTAAAGGTTATGAAGTAGCTATAACCTCCCTTAGCTTTTGTACTCATTGGTCCACATACGTCTGTATGTATTAAGCCCAATAGTTCATCGGCTCTTTCACCTTTTCCAGAAAAAGGTGATCTTGTCATTTTTCCCATCAAACATGACTCGCATACGTCAAATGATTCAAAATCAAAAGATGTTAGAAGCCCATCTTTATGTAACTTCTGAATGCGGCTTTGGTTTATGTGGCTCAAACAACAATGCCATAGATAGGTGGGGTTTATATCATTTGACTTATGTTTCTTGCTTTCTATGTTAAGGATAGGTTTATCTTGGTTAAGTAGATACAACCCATTAGTATTGTAAGCACTGGCATAAAACATGTCACCTGTATAGATAGAGAAACAACCTTTCTTTATCGTAAACGAATATCCTTCATGATCCAAAACATGAATTGAGACAATGTTTTTATCAATATTAGGTACGTAATAACAATTATTAAGTTCCAATACTAATCCAGAAGGTAGAGGTAGATAATAAGTTCTAACTACTGTGGCAGCAACCTTTGCTCCATTAGCTACGCGCATTTCTACCTCTCCCTTAGCCAGTTTTCTACTCCTTTTGAGTCCCTCCACATTTGAACAAATGTGAGAAGCACAACCCATATCAAATACCCAAGAAGAAGTAAAAGTTGCTAAATTAACTTCTATAACATATATACTTGAATTAGAAGCACCTGACTTCTTGTCCTTCAAGTATATGGGGCAATTCCTCTTCCAGTGACCAATCATGTCACAATGGAAGCATTTGCTTTCAGCATCCACCCTTGGCTTTGCTGTAGCATTTGGCTTTTTAGAAGATTTGGAAACAACCTTTTGTTTATCATTTTTAAACTTCTCTTTGCCCCAACCTTTTTAAAACCTTTTTGGTTTTGAACCATAAGAACATTTTTCTTTAGCTCAAAATGGATGTTTTGCTCAGCGGTTATGAGTATCCCATTCAACTTACGCAAATTGAAAGGCAATAAATTGTTGTTGTAGTTACTAGACATGATATCTATAATAAAATATGCAAGATTTAATATGTTTATCAAAGTAAACTTTAGGCATTTAAACCTTTTAAATAATAAAAGCTACATGCACTCAATTCATTTAAAATGTCCCTTTTTGAATTAAGTAATTCCAAGATCATATCTAAAATAATTTTAAGCGGACTTTGGCCCTACTCTTAAAGTTATTTTATCAAGGTAAGTAAACTCTTTACTAATTTCAACACTTGTAATTTTTGGTTAATAGGTGATAACTCCTTATCTTATTCCTATCTCTTTGCTTCAAAACCCAAAACCCTTTTGATGATTTTGTTGAGTATAATCAAACAAGACTTATAAATTTCCCAAATTTACCCTATTTATCCTAAAACCATTAGCAACACCCTGCTTGGGCAGAACCTATCACCAATGATCGAAGGCTTCAATAGGTGTTTGTTTGGAAAAGCATATTAACTCAATATTAAATAGGACCTAAGTCATGTTGGTTTATTCAAAAGAAAACTCATAACATAAATAAAGCAACATAAACTTAGAAAGCATATTTAAAGCAATATAAAATGCGAAAAGTAACTGTGATCCTAGTATGACCCCTAAACCCTAGAGACTACTCTTCATGGGTTTCGTACTTGAAAATCATGGATCACCATCCTTGATTGTAAATGGATCTTCACTACTTGGATCTCCATCCATAGTGAATAATATACTAATTTTTGAAATTTAAAATAACAAACTTGAAATAAATTACAAAAATACAAACGATACGCAGATCGTATTTAGGATACAAAAATACAAACGATACGCAGATCGTATTTTCTATCCTAATTTGGGCCATACCAATCACCTCATGCAATCACAATATCAAATATTATAAATTGCATAAAATAATGATAACAATAATAATATCATATATTATTAAGTGCATAGAATTAAATAATAATATCACATATAATTAACCAACATGCATAATAACATTTATTAAACATTAATAATTTAACATGTCATTAAAACTATTAAAAATTAAAACAACATGCTAAAAGCAATTATTACTCAACTTATTAATCATATTAATAAATTAAATAATAAACCAACCAATAAAATATGCCATAAAATTATTAAAAGGACATATTAAGTCTAATTTAATTAATCAAATTAATTAAATTAAACATTGACAAAAGAAGCTACTAATAATATCATTATATTAGAAAATAAACATCATGCATTTTACAATTAAAAGCAATTTGTTATATTTGATTTATTAATCATATTAATAAATCAAATGCCATAAAACATGCCAAAATAAAATACACTATTTAAATATATTAATCATATTAATAAATTTAAATAATAAACGAAATGTGACATTAACAAAACTTCAATTTTACTAATCTAATTAATAAAATAAAAAACATAAATCATTCAATTTTACTAATCAAATTAATAAAATTAAACAAGATATGACAAAAAAAAGGGCATTTCAATTTTACTAATCATATTAATAAAATTAAAATATTAATTATTTAATTCTAATAATCAAATAAATAAAATTAATTAATTATCCATCAATAACAGTTATTGATTATTTTGATTCAATTAAATTTAAAACTGATAATTAATACCAAATTAATTAAATGATTCAAATTGAAAAAAAAATAAAAAGAAAACATGGCTTGGGAGAAGCGGGCTCTAGACCCAACAGGCCCGTCGTGGCCCGCGCTGGACAGCACCCAGCTCCACGCACGCAAGCCCTTACCCACGCACAAAGAAGCTGCCGCCGGCAACACTTGCCGGTGACCCAAAACATGAACGCCCCACCCTTGTGACCCCACTTTACGACGAGTTTACTAGAGTAAACTCCACCGACGTTCACTCACCGGAGCTTCACCACGGTGGCCGTAAAGGGCCGGGAAAAATCGCCATTTTGGAGTGAAAATCAAGCAACTTTTGCTTGAATTTCATACCAAAATTAAGGGGGAAACCTATAAATACCCTATAACTATAGATTTGGGTAGATTAATTGCAAAAAATCTCAAAATATAAGCAATTCAATCAAATTGGGGCATTTTTTTAAGGTTCTTCGTTTCGTGTGATTCTTAGGTAATTATTGAGCGAATTTAAATGTAAAGATACAATCAAATTGTAATTACATGTTATTCAAACAATAATCATTTAGAATTCGCATCAAGATCATGCCAAAATTCACAATTTTGTTCATGATAGCTTCGAAGTTTAGGCCTTGCGAATAACACAAAATAAAACCGAAGCTATTTCTATTAAATATGTGCTAATTATGATTAATTCCAGCATCAAATGCATTAATATTAATTAATTCCAACTGATTAAAACCCAATTTTAATCATGCAATTTTAATCCACTTATTATACCTCCCCTAATTGAATCAAAATAACATAATTTTATACATAATTATATTAAAATATGCAAGAGGCTAACTGATACCACTGTAGGAATTTAGATGCGATTAGCGGAATTTCAAGAAACGATTTCTTAGCACCTGACACAGGATCTCATGCATATGATGATACGAATTATTAGAACAGTATAACATACCCTTGATGCGTGAGTTCCTCGAAGCAAAAGGGCACGTTTTACGGAGAATTTAGAACGTCAGATGCCGTTCCTCTATTATTGGTCCACAAGCAGGATTGGATTACCCACGTATACTAGTACGGAATCAAGAACGGTTCTTGATTGCTTTTTAGGGTTTTTTTTATTATGTGAGAAAAAGCAAAAGCTAATATTGAAGAATAATTGATCAAATATTTCAACCCCATATATATATATATATATATATATATATATATATATATATATATATATATATATATGATAATCAAGTAACTCGAAGTGACTCAATTACCTAATTTGATCAACTTACAACTCTCACATAAGTATCTGTGATTTATCCAATCACTGCTTATTTGTGTGACCTCATAGGACTCAGTTATAATTAGTAGTATACTAATCTAATTAGTATACATATTATAGTTGGTTTCTAGTAAAACACTATAATTATCTAAAATAACCGAATTTTATTATCTCCATAATTCATCCTAACTATATCCAGTTTATTACACTTGTTGAGGACATTCCTTCAGGTACTTCAATACTCCTAGCTGACTTGCGAGTTTTATCTATCACTCTCTCGTTTAACTATTTGTTGGAAATAACTGCAAACTTTATCATAAAATTTTGAGATAGTGGCAAAAACCTCGCGTGGAAGAGTATTAGTGTATACAATCAGTGGCGGACCTAGGATTTTCCGCATGTTGAGTCACAATCGATAATCAAACATATAATAAATTCAATATTTGATCTCCCATGTTATTTCGTAGTTTGTCTTTTACATGCGTCATTCCAAAAAATATCCTTTCTCGACGATTTTTTGGGCCGACTGGTGAGTCATTTGACCCACCAAGATAAAAATCGGCCGAATCCACCACTATATACAACATACTGGGTCAAATTGAACTGATATATGAAGTATAATGCAATTATTTGTTGTCGTTTTGCAATTGTTAAAGTCCATATATTCGTCGTCACCAATATGCTATATTAAAGGAACACTAAAGTGATCCATATTAATATATTATGAAGTGGTGCAACAAATTGATTTTTTGTTTATCAAAAGAGAAAATCAAGCTAGTTGTTTGGTAGAAATAGCCTAGTTCCTTTGAAGATGATCCCAATTTTTTTTATGAACCCAAAGTTTTAGCTTTTGTGATTATATTAAAATTTCAAATTTATTTCACTAGAATGAAGTAAAGTTCAAAAGATCATAATGGATACATGATCAGCAAAAGTTACATCGCCTTCAATATAACAAAAATTATCCGTCAATACGACATATCTCAATCTTTATCAACTTTAGTGATATGCTTGGGATGAGAGTTATATATTACTAGGGTAAACAAAAGGCAAACATAAGAAAATGAATGTGAATATAAGGAAAAATGAGAGAATGATGACGTGATTGGAAGTAGATTATAAGGAAAAATGAGAGAGTGATGGCGTGATTGGAAGTAGATTACAAGGAAAAATGAGAGAGTAATTGCGTGATTGAAAGTAGATTTTATAGTAAGGGTGTGTTGGGAAGTAAATAAATAAGGATTATTACCCTCATTTTAGAGGAAATAGTTACACTAGGAAAAGGTGGGTGTTACCCCCAAAATAAAGATAATAGTTCCCTAATTCTACCTCCCACCACAGCATTAATATTTAATCAACTTGTAAATACATTATCCCTTTCTTATTTTTTCTTAGATTTGCATTAATATTTTTAAGTTTGACTTTTATTACCATAATAATACATTACCCTAATTCCAAGCATGCCCTAAGAGGTAACTTTTTGTTATATTAAGGTTTTTTGTTATATTAAGGGATAACTTTTATTAGTTATTACATCCAGTGTGCATACAAGATTTTGTGATCAAAGTTAACATTTGTACAAGAAAATAAGATCCAAATTACTGAAGGCAATAACATGCAATAGCAACCCTAAATACCAGTACATAATAACAATTATCAACATAACAAAATTGCAATATATTATATAGCTATTACTGCTATGTTGAACAATTGATGGCGATGGAGTGTGGTTGGGGCAGGCGTTTTATTAGCCACGACGTTGGTGATGACGATGATGGAAGATCTGATTCAGAACTTTACATATCATTCAACTTTGGATTTTGCCTAATGATAGCCATATTATCGAGAATTAAATGGGATTATCTGCTTCAAAACTATTTGTTTATATACACACAAGAAGCCCCAACGAAGAATCTTATTCAACTTAGCTTGAATTTTGTTTCGAAATGAGATTATGAATTGTTACTATCTTGGCATTATATTCGTTAAATGACCGTTAGTTTTTTTTTTTACTCATTTGCTTAATATCACTAGAATATTTAAATATTACTCTGTTTTAATTTGATAATTTTCGATGGATGGGTTGTTGGTTAATTAGTGATTTCACTTTTATCATCCTACTATGTCTCAAATTGTTTAATGAATTACTACTATCATATTGTAAAAGTTGCAAAAAAAAAAAAATGAAAATTGATGATTTATTATTCACCTTTTTTTTTGGCTTCCTTTATAATTATTTATATTTCATTGACTAGTGTGAGGAATAATTATAAAAATTACATTGACTTATTGGATGAGTAATAATTTAAAAAATTGAAGAATTCGGATGTAGCGCTTGATCCAAAGAAGATTTTCCTTTTTATCTTTTGTAACAAAATTAAATGTCGTGTTGTAGTCTTCTTTTGTTGATCTAGTCAAACTTTAGTTTGTTTAATTCGAGCTTACTTAAAATCATCAATTCACCTTGAAACCTATGTATTTGTGTGCTTATTCTTGAACTATGATTAACTCTTGATATTTTCAATTCAATTGAGGACTATCAGTATTGAATGGGTGAAACACTTTCAAAAGAAGGGTGAACTGGCAGTGTATGATTCTTAAAATTTTTTGCAAAATTTAACTAGAACTTAACTCTAATTCTGTATAAGATCATTCAACCCCTCACCTTAATATAACTCAGTTTTAAAATCAAAAGAATATAACTCAAAAATACTCTATGTATAAGGAGACTTAGATTGGTGTCAAAGCTATGTTGGCCACCACCCATCTTGCATTTCTTGTAATTTCTTCATTTTCTTCTTCTTCTTCCCAATCCTTGTCCTCGCTGTTAAACAATCATTTAAATACCACATTGTAATAAAATATAATTTTTATCTTTATTTAACACCAGATCTTCAACCAGATTCTCACTATATCAACCACTAATTGACCCAACTTCCATATCATCAAGGTGGTACAAATCATGTGAAGTGGTAGAGGACATTTGTGGATGGTTATGATGTGTTTGGGGGTAGTTGGGAGACATTTGTGGATGGTTGACATTCATTTGTGAAGTATAGGGATGCATTTATGGGTTTTGAGAATATATTTCAATCATATCCGTACATGAAGAAAGTACTTGCATTGAAATATGAACATTTAGTGTGGGGTCAATGGGTATTGTATCAATATATATTTCTATTACATTATATGGAAAATTTCTAACACATGCCCACATAACTTTTAAAGTATAGTCATCTTTAAATGACATGGTTATACATGTCAATATACCTAATGCGTGTTTTATTTTCAAGATCACTTCTACTCTTGTTCGATCAAACTCACACATATTATACATTGTATCAAGTAACTGAGAAAAACTGGTATCACTATTGGCCAGAATAAATGTTACATTTTCCGCTTTGTACTCCACCATATTACTCCCTTCAACAAGAATTTTACCCCAAAGACATATAAAAAAAATATAATAAATCATCCATAAAGCCTATACATTTGCAGCAAACTTATTGTTCAAAAAACAAGAAAAATGGAAGACTACAACAAACACTTAAGGAGTTCTATAAATTTGAGTAGAGTTTTCTTTGTATTTTGGACTAATCCCATTTTTATCTACTTTAAATTAAACTTGTTCGAACTCAACAATATTATGTTCAACACCAACACCAATACTATATCCAACTTTGATTCAACCATTTCTAGTTCAACTAATCAGCTCCCTAACCTCTTTCAAATCACATTACTTATCTCAAATTAGAAAGGGTAAATGTTAATATTTTGCATCAATAACAAATTCACTTCATCATCTAACGTAGAGTTAAGATTTACATGAAACAACTCTTTAAATGTATCTTTAACATAATGAAAGCTAAAACTCTAAGCTCGACTACCTTCCCTTGTTGAAACCATAACTTGTTGCTAAAGGCTTACTTGAGATAAAGAAGTTAAATTACAACTGAGTTGCCCATGATTCATTCTAGTACAAATGTTCACCTTATACCACCAGCATATTCATCTTATACTAACCACCAACATTGTCATTCAACACTAACCACTACATCTTCTCAAAATTAATCAATCATATATACATACTCCAAAACACAAAATTTGCATCTTTCAATTATCACAAACGAATCAAATATTTCCATCATACTAAACATACACATGTTTATATCACAAAAGCAACAAAAATATTCAGAAAAATCCAACGAAATTCCATTCACCAATCATAATTATCATCTTCTAATCACATTCACCATAATGCCGTACAATTTCTCATGATGACATGATGCCATACATCATTCAATTTCTCAAATGACATACAATTTACGCCATATAATCTTACAATCACATTCATTGTAATGTTATACAATTTCTAAAATGCCATACAATTTACAAGAAATTACAAACATATCGTGAGAGTGAGAGATGCTAAATAGTACGCCGGAAATTTCGCCACTAATGTAGTCGCCGGCGAGTGAGAGATACATGTCCGCATGGACTCGTTGCTTGGTCGCCGTTCATCGAGGGTAGGTTTGGGAAAGTGATAATAAAAGTTTGCAAGAGGCAGAAACCCGACTCAATAGCAATTGAAAGTCAGTCCAAGATAGCAACTTTCAATGGCTATTTGCTCTTTCCTTTCTTTCTCAGTAGATCATGAAAGTTATTGTCTCTCCGAATCTAAATTAAATGATTTTTTTTTTCGAAATGATTTAACCAAAATGATATTTTTCAACTTTTTATTATTTTTTATTATGAAGTAAGGACAAACAGAAGACATAACATCTTAAATACAAATCAGCAACTGAAAAATAATTATTAATATTAATCAACTCATAGTCATAGGCTCGTAGCTACCTCTTACAGAGTTTCAGGTGCATCATCTAAGCATTGAATTTGCATCGAGAATTCACTTTACTACGAAATTGCAATTTGTAAGTCTCATTACTGTCATACGATTTGTTGACTTATAATTGCATAGGTTGGAATTGTATATTATATAGTCCAATTGAATTAACAACTAACTATGCTAATCAACTAATGGATCATGAACCTTCATCGTCTACTTTCCCTCCAACCAACCCTACACCAACGAATTTACCTGCCTTTCAAAAATTTCCCGCTTTCCCTCTTCCCGAACCCAATCCTCTCTCTTAGACACTACCTAACATTGCCCAGATTCAACCAAACTCATCAACTGTACTATCCCAATAACGTAGCCGAAAATGGCAGTGTTTCGACCTCTGTACCGTTCGCTGAGCATTTGTCACATTGCTGTCAAACCAAGTCCCTTGAACCTGGACTACAAGTTCATGCGCAACTAACTAAATCTGGGTTGTTGATCGATTCAAAACTTAGGAACCATTTGATTAGTTTGTACTCAAAATGTCGAGTTTTCAAATATGCCCGGAAGCTGCTCGACGAAAGTCCTGAACCAGATTTGGTTTCTTGGTCAGCTATTATATCTGGGTATGTCCAAAATGGGATGCAAACAGAAGCCCTTTTGGCATTTCAGGAAATGCACTATTTGGGTATTATTTGTAATGAATTTGCCTTTTCGAGTGTGCTTAAGGCTTGTGGGATTAGAGAGGATTTGAGGTTTGGTAAGCAGGTTCATAAGGTAGCGCTGGTTACCGGGTTTGGGACTGATGTTTTCGTTGCGAATACTTTGGTGGTTGTTTATGCAAAATGCAGAAAATTTGAGGATTCGAGGAGGTTGTTTGGTGAAATTTCCGAAAGGAGTGTTGTTTCGTGGAATGCTTTGTTTTCTTGTTATGTGCAAGGGTATTTTTTTGAAGAGGCGATTAGTTTGTTCAATGAAATGATTTTAACTAATATGAGACCAAATGAGTTTAGTCTCTCAAGTATGTTGAATGCCAGTGCAGGAAAAGGGGACGGCTATTTAGGAAGAAAAGTTCATGGGTATTTGATAAAGTTTGGACATGAGGCTGATCAGTTCTCAGCAAATGCACTTGTTGATATGTACGCAAAAGTGGGGGAAATCAAAGACTCCCTTCTTGCGTTTGATAACGTTAGAGAGCCAGATACTGTTTCTTGGAATGCCATTATTGCTGGTTTTGTGCTCCATGAAGAACATGAGTTGGCCTTGGGATTGTTGGGTCAGATGAATAATTTGGGTGTATACCCAAATTTATTCACTTTATCAAGTGCTCTGAAAGCTTGTGCAGGTTTAAAACTGAAAGTGCTGGGTAGACAGCTCCATTCTACTTTGATTAAGATGGATACAAATGCAGATTCATTTACTGGTGTTGGTCTGCTTGATATGTATTCCAAATGTGGCTCGATGGAGGAGGCAAAGACCGTTTTTGATTCTATGTCAGAGAAAGACTTGATCGCATGGAATGCTATGATCACGGGTTACTCTTCGAATGGAGATGACAAAGAAGCTTTAAGCATTTTTATCGAGATGTATAAATTGGGGGTAGGTTTCAATAAGACCACCTTATCAGCAGTTCTGAAGTCCATAACTAGCTTGCAGCATGTTGATGTTTGTCAACAAGTTCATGCAAGTTCCATAAAATCAGGACTTTGGATTGATGATTATGTTGTAAATAGCTTAGTTGACTCATATGGAAAGTTTGGCAACATAAAAGATGCAGCAAAAATCTTTCAAGAATCCAGAATAGGAGATTTGGCATCATTTACTTCCATGATCACAGCTTATTCTCAACACGGACTAGGTGAGGAAGCTCTGAAGATTTATAAGGAAATGCATGGCATGGGGGTATGGCCAGATCCTTTTGCTTGTAGTGCTCTTTTGAATGCTTGCGCAAATTTATCTGCTTATGAACAAGGAAAACAAATACATGTTCATGTATTAAAACTTGGATACATGTCTGATACCTTTGCTGGAAATTCCCTTGTTAATATGTATGCAAAGTGTGGATGTATAGAAGATGCAACCCTTTCCTTCTCAAAGGTAGGTGAGAAAGGAATAATATCATGGTCTGCTATTATCGGAGGACTTGCTCAACATGGGCATGGGAAAGAAGCCCTTCGATTATTTGATCAAATGATCAAGGATGGTATCCACCCAAATCATGTCACGTTAGTCAGTGTCCTATGTGCATGCAGTCACGCAGGTTTGGTTGAAGAAGCCAAAGATTATTTTCAATCAATTAATAAATTATATGGCCTTAATCCTACTCAAGAACATTATGCCTGCATGATTGATATCCTTGGTCGAGCTGGGAAGTTAAACGAAGCATTAGAGCTTGTGTACAAAATGCCGTATGAAGCAAATGCTGTAGTCTGGGGATCACTTCTTGGTGCTGCAAAAATGCACAAGAATGTGGAGCTAGGGCAACGTGCGGCAGAGATGCTTTTCATCCTTGAGCCAGAGAAATCTGGAGCGCACATTCTGCTTGCCAACCTCTATGCATCAGCTGGAATGTGGCAAAATGTTTCAGCAATGAGGAAAATGATGAAGGATAACAAGGTGAAGAAGGAGCCAGGAATGAGTTGGGTCGAAGTGAAAGACAAGATCCACACATTTATTGTTGGCGATAAAAGCCACCCCAGAAGTATTGAGATATATGCTAAGTTAAATGAAATCAGGGATCTTATGATAAAGGAAGGGTATGTTCCTGTGTTGGAGATTGATCACCATGATGTTGAACGAAGAGAAAAGGAGTTGCTGCTGCTTCATCATAGTGAAAAACTTGCTGTGGCCTTCGCACTTATAGCAACCCCACCAGGTGCTCCCATCAGGATTAAGAAAAATCTTCGGATATGCTTGGATTGTCATACAGCTTTCAAGTTCATCTGTAAGATAGTGTCGAGAGTGATCATTGTTAGAGATATGAACAGGTATCATCATTTCAAAGATGGATCATGCTCTTGTGGAGATTACTGGTGACATAGAATCGCAGAAATTACAGGAATCACGCAATATGATGTACGAAAGAGTATCCAACAACTCACAATTTTTGTTTTCTATTATAATTAGGAACATAGAGTTTTTGGCTGTTTCTCTGCAGATTTAGAGATGAGATGCTTCAAGATATTTTTCCAATTATTTTTCCTGAAGGAAGGTTAGGACTCTGCCTGTATTCTTGATTTTATGGTAGCAGTAGCACGTAGCAGCTATGTTACTTGGATTCTTTATCTCAAGTACATATGAGATCCTTCACATATGGACAATTGAACTCTTGTAATCTTGGCGAAACATGAAAATATTCATATTATGAACAAATCTGGCATTACATCCGCAAGTGCAGTAATGTCTGGATGATAAAGACTAGCCACTTTTAGAGTACATGCACTAGGTGCTAAGACAGGGAATCAGAAATGCAAGCAGAATTTTGTAGTCACATTGAATGTGAACGTATGTATTAACTGTATATACAACAAAGTTTCATCCACTCCTAGCTGACATGATATATGATACAGAGGTGCTGGGTAGTAATGGTGGGATCCTCCTACCACTACCACACACACACGCAGAAACATTGAAATAAATGGGAAAGAATAGGCCTACAGAATATGCAGAGAACAGGGTTTTCTTAGTCGATCTGCTCCTGGTGGAAAATTTGACCCCAAGAAAAAGGACCCCAATGATAACAACTATATGAATCTACAGTAATCACTAATCAAATAAATTTCTAATGTGTGGCATACGAGATAATTTACATAGACATTGAGTCCTCTGAATCTGTTATAATGGTTAACAATGAAAACTTTGCTTTTATGCTGATCTTCCCACCCAGCATACACAACTTTGCTCCAGTGACCACCCAATATCCAGGATGATCTTCTGGACCTCTTGTCATTTCCTTGGTATCAACAATACTTGACAGTTTCGGTGCCGAAGCAGGAACTGGAGGCCCACCAGGATAGAGGGCAGAGTTTATTTCCGGCTTATGGAGCTCTGGTGCTGAGCTTAATGCCCCGCTAAACCGCCCACTGATCTTCGAGATAATCCCTGATTTACGAGAAAAAGTAGTTGGTTCTTCCCACTCTGATCTACGAAGTGTTGCAGAGGCCACCAGAGAGAAACCTAGCCTCAAAAAAAGAACTTTTTTCATGCCAATGGTTTTAACCTCAAACCATGCCTTTGTTACTATTGGGGCAGCATCATCAGTGGATAAAAGATTATGCTCAACTGGCGCTGTGAAAACATGGGAAAACATGCTCCACTTGATAGGTTCTATGTAGTCTTTTTGAAGATGTTGATCACTGTTTTGGCAGCTGCGGTCATCAGAAAGTTGGATGATCTTTGGAAGACCCGAAAGATGCTGGAGATGGACTGCAAGACGGTCATTCTTCTTACCTTCCAGAAAAAGCCGTATTCCGGTTACAGGTCTATTGCCAGTGTCCACGGGAACAACATTGACATAAAGCTTAGGACCCATTAACCCATATGGCAAAGACGGAGATGCATCTTTCTTTCGTTGAAGGCTTAATGGCAGATAGCCATAAGCGGGAGCCCACTGCCGAGGCAACTGGAACTCAAGAAATACTTCAAGGTCCTCAATAGGTGGTTTATCTGTATATATAACCCAATATTAGCGCTGTGCAATTAGAGAGAAATGAAATGCCAAATCAACAAAGGGTAGGCAGCAGGAGAGACAGTGAGACGTCCAAAAATTTGCATAATAAAAGTGTACACAACTTTCAGACCTTCAACAGGATGGGTTTACGTGAAAATTTGTATTTCACAACTATGTTCGTCTAAATAATTATTAGCAGAATTCTACAGGGAAATTAGGTCAAAAACCATTCAGGATCCAGGTCTATGCATGAAAAGGTTCACCTCATGCTCTACAAAAATGATCAAGTAATAACAAAAAGAGAAAAATGGTCTTTTGAACTGGACCATCGGTAGACATGTACCACTTCAACCTCAGTATTAAAAGAAAACCACCAAGGGTACATTACTCACATCTGAGATACAGATTTACAGCATGACTGAGAAAACCACAGCCCTGGACTCCATATAAGAGTGTGGTTATGGGCACAAAGGACATGGATATGACAGCTGGCGAATCAGATATAGTTGAAAGCCACTGTTGGTGGGTTCCATTATCAACACCTCCTCTTCGGACTTCAATACTCAGAAGATCCTGCAGAAACGAGACAATACTGATTTATATTGTCTGTTGAAAATCTTGAACTTGACAGAATTTACATATCTAATAAAAAGGGGATCACGTAAAGCTCACCTCATTCTTTGAATGGGAAGTGACAGAAGGTCTGAATGACTGAGCCAAAGAAGCTTGGAGTTGCCAATTAGTCCGGTTTTTGTCCTACGAGAGCAAAAGGAAGCCAAGAAGAGTTTATTTCTCCTGCAGCACATACCCTAGGAGCTGTTCTAGCAATAATTGTGAATAATTTGAGGGATATTGTAGCAATAGTTGGACAGACAAGTGTTTGGTGACTGAAGTGCACAACATGAAATCAATGCAAAGTAAAAGATGGTAAAACAATCAAAGGTAAGGGCAATGACCAACTAGCCAGCAGTTTCTTCCGGTAGTATTTTATGACTCAATGTTTTAATATGTCCCTATGAAAATGAAGCTGACAATCCAAAATAATAAATGTACATCAATTGACAAGCAAAACTTAACGGGGTAAAAAGTCGAGTAATCCATGTTTGAAACTAAAAAGGGAGTAAATAAGGTTTAGATATAGGCTAGGTTTCATATAAAATTCATGCAAAGTTTTGCTTGGTTAGTCTGAAGATCTGAATGCTTTGCTTGAGCAAGGAAACTTAAGCACCCTGATGTAGTTATCCAAAGTCTCTTGTCCTGATTGAACCTAGAAAACCTTGAAGCCTTATGCCTCTAATGAACAAAGCTGTGAAGTACTTCGAGTTCAGAGCAATGGACCTCCAATTTTCAAATTTTGGCTCAAGACGCTATCTAAAGTTGCAATTCGCAATTGCTGGAAAGGCCCCTTGAGACTATGAGCTATAAAACAACCTGAAGAGGAGAAACAAAAGCTGTGAAATAAGGTTTGGCCTATGGCCCCTGTCACCCTCCAAGTGCATAGGCTACAGTACTTGGAGTCCTGACTAAATATTTTCAGGTACTGGTCAATGAGCACAACATAGCTATTTTAAAGGATGCCCTGAATCCGAACATCCAAACTTACACTGAGACTTTTCAATCTTTGCAAGTTGCTATCCTTCGAATCTTGAATTATAAGTTATAGTGTAGGTATCCCTTAAATCCTCAGGAAGCATGTTACGGTATTAGGCTTTGGCCACAGGAACTGAAACGAATCGCACAATCAAGAACAATATGCTTTAGCTCTATTTGTGGCTTATAGACGCTACAGTGAAAACTATTCTGTGCTTTAAAGTTTGTACTTTTAGCATGTTGACTTGCAGAACTTATAGCAGCCTAGAAACTGTAAGAACAAAAGTTGTGCAGGCTGTACTCCAGTTTGTGTCCCATCATCCCCTACACCACAAACTCAGCTGGAAAAAGTTTAGCTAATCCACAACTCGTGGATCTGTTTCACTTACCATGAAAGCTTGACATAGCTCAGGACTTCAGGATAGAGATAGGAACGGGAAACAGCTATGTATATATCCCACAAGCCTTATGGTGATTGTATTGCAGAAATTGAGCTATTTTTGCTATGATTGGTCAGTGAAGAATACTTCATCATATTTTACCAGGATCCAATCATAAACTATTTTCCTCCACTTGTAAGATTAAGCCAGATGAAAACTAAAATCAACCCAGAAGCATGGTGGCAGAATTTGAAGCAACATTCAGGAACTTATGGCATAATGCAATTGAAAATAGTGCAAAAAAAGTAAGCAAGGAAACACCATGCACCTTAGACTTTTCATGGGCTTTACACTCCTGTAAATCTTCAGAAAACCTTTCATCAGCAAGCGTCTTGAGTATATTCTGCACTTCCGCTGCTTCAGTGTTTGAGCTCTTATGCTGCTTGATGTGTATTACATCTTTGCCTCCCATTTTCACCCCAACAACAATATGGGTACCGTATTTTTCAATAAACCTGAAATACATATAAGTTACTAGAACAGTAAGACATTTTAATCTCCGCCCATCAAACAATACTGAGCAATCATATTCTGCTATTGAGAAGGGAAGATCAATCAATCAAAGAAAACCTGACAAGATCCTGTAGAAAACGCTAAATATCTCAGACAACCAAAAAATAGAAAGGGATACTCAAGGACATAGCAAAACCCATCCATTCCTTAAGAACATCCAGTAAAGAAAGGTAGTCCCTTATCGCACAACCAAATTCCGACAGATGAAAGCTTATCATAGGAGCATTATGAAGAAGATCCTTACGCAGCAAGGGCAGCAGGGTCCCATGACAAAGGCACTTCTCGTTTGATATCTTCAGAAAGTGTCAAATGAGATTTTGCAAGCTCAATAGTGTAGAGAGTGACGAAACAACCATCAAACGCAAGTGTTTTCGTTAGAGCTGCATCCTTCTGCCAGCAACCTTTGAAGCTGAACATTACATTAAAATGTCCTGAAGGAATTTTACCAGATAAGGAGTGGTCTTGATTAAAGTGCTCTGACATCTGCAATACATTATAAGGCAAAGGGTCAGGTAAAATATCATAGGTTTCTATCTTCCCGAGTTCACTCTTCATGTAAAAAGCAACTCCTTGTAAAATAACTCTTCTGAGTTCTGGCCGGGAGATAATTCACTGATTATCACAAAATGTAACAGGCAACAGCAGACATATGATCTTTTCGAAGAAATTATCAATTCACTTTGCTGCTTTCCTCCTTTAATTCTGGCCATCAAAGCCACAGGACGGCCTGTCAAGGAAGACGAGCATTTCATGATTGAGCTAAACTTATGACAGCACAGTAAACATATGTTGGTTAATCCCAATATTGAATACACTTCATGATAATCTAGGACTCTATCGTTACAGTAAGATAGGATTGTTAGGAAGAGTTTTAGTTAGAGTCTGATACTAGGAGATAACTAGATCATAAAATATAGGATCATGGTGAGCTTACCAACCCTATAAATAGACTTTGATGAGATGTATCAAAGGTATCACAAAGAGATTTAGTTTTTTGAAAAAAATTTCTAAACATCAATAAGAGAGCAATTCTTATACTTTGTCTGATCTTTTTCTTTGACTCGTGTTTTGCAATTTTTGCTTTTTTGTGTTCTTAGCGAATTTCAACATAGAGCCTCTGTTCTACAGACCTTCCATTTAAACCAGTGCCTCACATTATATACTTTGATATTAACATGAGCTCTTATAGTTCTTGTCATGGTGTTATCACCAATACATTGGTGCAAAACATACAAATATCAGCAACAACCCGTGTCACACAGTCTTCAGGGAAGCTTATGCATAAAAGAGCAAACCTAAGATGAAAGACTTCATCATCATACATGATTAAGTGCTCTAAGGAGTACTTTGGACTTAATTTTCAATGTACGAATGTTATCTTAAACATACAAAACTGTCTAGACTAATAAATATTGGGGATAAAAATGGATGTTGACTTCATCAAAGTAGTTCAGGAGTGTCAAATTAGAACCAAACACATGTTTAAATGTCTCATTTGTCATTAAACCTCCGTCGTAAAACAATTACGAGAAAATTCTTAGATCCAAAAGGGAACGGAGGGAGTATATTTATTTATTCCTCTGCGCCCTTAAATCAAGCCCGACCTCGAGACCAAAATATAATCACATTATGGCCTAGAAAGATGACATGGTCCTCGGGAACACCCAATAACATTTCTACTAAAATTTTATATTTTTTTTCGAAAACATAGAGTAAAGTAAATGAATAAGTGTATATTACCTGATTGAAAGACAGAACATCGGACCGGAAACGTGTACGCTCACCCTTATCAGATTTAATAGAACAAGGAACATTAGGCACAACTATTCCACCAGGCAACACCAAGTCTCTACACAAACTTGTATCGATTTCAATCAATCTTGAGCCCTGCGGACCAGCTTTACACGACGACAATCGAAGATCCGTCGTAAGATCATACCCATACCCAATTACCCGAACCGCACTATCCGCTAAGGATTGAGGGTCCATATTTCTCATACTACCCATCTTTGCTATGCTATAACAATCAATCAAACTAGTAATAAAAGTCAGTTACTATTATAAAATGGAAATCTGCACCTAACATTAAAGTATATGGCTGCACTGCTGGATATATAAAAGGTGTGAATGAATGTAAGAAGTGTTGAATAGTCAGTGTGATGCGTGTTTTGGTTGGAGCTGATGCTTCAGTACAGGTTCCTTTGTTTTGACTAAAGGTTTGAATTTCTGTTTTTATTGTTAGATTTGAATTATCACTATTAGTCGCTGTTATTAAGAGTGCTTATTGAATTGAGATATTCACAACTATTTAGACTCGACTCGGTTAAAATTCGATTCGATTGTACTCGACTCGAAATCGAATTCAACTCTAAGTTAACATTAACAATCCAAGTTGAACAAATCAAAACTCTACCCCAAAACTCCCGAGAAACTCGAGTTTTTATTCATAGTTTATATTTATAAAAAAAATATACTTTGATATATAAAATTGGAATAAAATAAAATATGGTTTGATATATAAACTAAAAGTCTCGTATTAGATTAAAATGAAAGATAGTTGGAAAGAGTTTTATACAAATTCAAAATCCCACATTGAAAAGGAATGATAGATAGTTTGAGGTAATTAGTATATATAAACCCAATAGTATTTTTCACCTAAAATGAAATCAAGCTTATTAAAGATTTAAATCTAAAACTTAGCCTTCTTGTTGACCCAATTTGAGTTTAAATACTTAGACTTATTGAGCTTTTAAACGAGTTGAAAATGAATTCGAGCTCGAAGTTAAAATGAGCTATAATCGAGCCCGAGTTCTTGAAAGATCTCATTGATCTTAAGTCATTAACTGCCTTAAAAATTTACTTGGGTTTCTCTTAACATCACCCCAAGGATTACTAATTCTATTTGTGCACACTCCATCAACGCAAGCTCAAGAAAAGCTAGTTTTAACATCCATTACATCATCCTTCACTAAAACACTATTGTTTTGTATCCAACATATATATAATTACAGTTTTCGAACTGAAATACGTATAAAAATAGATTATTTTTTATAGTCTAGATAGGTAGAATAGTTCAAAGCAAAATCTTCATAGATAAAAGTACTTAAAATAACTTCTACGGCCTAGTATTAAAATAAAGCTGAAAAAACGAGGCACCAAAAAATCATGAAGGTAAAGTTGGCAGGTGAACATTGTGAAGTAGTAATGCCCCATTGAAACAATCGACGTGATTGGTCAGAAATATCCATTTGGTGGCTAAGAAGTTTATTATGCTAATGAGGTTCGCCAAAATTTTCTTAGCTTCATTTTTACTCCGTTCTTCCTTCGAAAAATTACTCTATTTGTTGTATTTAAAGTATTATTTTAAACGTTTTTATTTCTAAATTTATAAGACATAAAATTATGAAAATTTTATACTACTTGAATATATTATTTCTTATAGCATAATGAGAATTTATTATCAAACTTTTCAAATATTGACTCTATAAATAGAAATGGAGAAATTTTTGGATAATAGAGGGAATATCGAGAACATTTGACAAATTAGAGGCAAATTTAACCATTAGACGTACTAGTCAAATCTTTTGTCGCTAATTTTTCTTGGGTGTGTTTGGGGGGGCATTTGCGTACTAAATGGTGCTTAGATGACTTGACCCGATTATGAAGTCATTTTACAGCTACAACTTAAAAAAAATACAAATGTCACTGGGCTATTTGTTGACTTTAGTCTTTTAGAGATGCCACGTCGTCCTTTTTGCGTGCTTCTACATTACTAGATCATTTTCATGTTGGGCCATACGCAAATACGGTCATACATATAGCATCAGCATGTGTAAAATAAGACTAATCAGTGAACTATGTATCGAATTAAAATTAACATATAGCATATAGCATATAGCATATAGCATACGCAAATTAGACTAAATGAATATAATTATTATTATTATTTTAATGTATTTTTTAAATGTTGTTATCATTAAAGAAAATAAATCTACCTCGTAAAGTTCTTTATTCTAGTTGTAAAAAGTAGGGGTGCCAAACGGATCACGTCGGGTTGGGTTCGTATTCAGGTCACCTATTTTCGAGTCAATTATTCACCAACCCGAACCTGATCTATTTAAGTTTACGAGTTGAAAACTCCAACTCGAACCTAACCTATTTAATTTCGGGTTGAGTTCGTGTCAACCCATTTAAGTTTTTGTGTCGAAAATATCAACCATGCTCTCTATTTTCGAGTCGGGTTGGGTCAGTTTTTTCCACCTGAATTATGGATGGAACCCCAAAAGACCCTAGTGACAACAATGTCACTATGGCTCAAATACTACAAATTCTCAAAAAGATGAATAGCAGTAGAAGCCAAAATAACAATGGAGGTTCACTACATGTCTCAGAAAAACCGAGCAACCAAAACTACACAAAGTGGGTTCGGTTGATGTTAATGGCGATTGAAGGGAGGGGGGGCTCATACACATCACAACCAACCCACCATCCGCAGACACTGAAGAGCATACACTTTGGGCACAGAAGTATGCGGTGGTCAGATCTTGGATTGCCGAGAATATTGAGTCAGAATTGGTTAACCAATTTCTTGACCTTTTCGACAGCCAAAGATCTATGGAGGGACATTGAGGTCGTTTATAGTAGTGCCAAGGATGGGCTACAAATATTCAACCTCACCATCAAAGCAAACACAATCAAACAAGACCGAGAATCCATTGAAGCATACTACAACAAGCTTGTCACAAATATGGAAAGAAATTGACAGAAGAATGCCCAATCTAATGGAGTGTTCAAACGACATCACAATATTCAATAAACTAACACAACAAAACCGTCTGTATCAATTTCTTGTAGGTTTGGATGACTCATTGGACAAAGAAAGGCGTGATTTAGTCAATCATCAACCACTACCAATAGTGAAAGTCGCGTATAATGCCATAAGACGCGAAATATTAAGAAGGGACATAATGAAAAACTCAAACTCACCTGGCTTACCTGTGCCGGCGGTAAGTATCGGGACTCGGGAGTGGGCTTAGTACAAAAGTCAAACCAAGGAAGCCAAGGCGTGAGGATGACAAAGCACACCTCAAGTGATCCCATTGCAGCGGGACTAGGCATACACACGAAGGTTGCTTCAAACTGGTGGGAAACCTAGATTGGTGGACCAAAATCAAGAAGAAAGGGAATGGAAGGGGAGAAGACTCGAAGAGGTGAGGCGTAGGGGCTGGATCTGTTAGCCAAAGCTCTAGAAAAGTCATGGAGAAAGAGGGAGCAACGCCAGAGTTGGAGAGCAACACGAGAGAAGCAGAAAAGGGGGAAGGTAACTCACCTAGACCTAACCCTAAAAACACATGGATGCCTCCATTTAATTACTCCATCCCATATGAAACCCTAGCTCTCACCAACCCTTCAAACTCGTGGACCAGCGTGAGCAAACCTCCACAGAAGCCCAATACCCACAAAGCCCCAACAATATGACTCTCCTTACTAAGGCTTGCCGGGCCCCAAATTCTCAGCCTAATAACACCAAACCAACAAACTGTTATAAAAACCCGAGTTTAGGTACTGCTAACACAGTAAAACTTGGAGATCGATGGATCATTGACTGTGGAGCAACCGATACAATGTCTTATGACAAGAAGGATTTCATAACATTTGAAAAACCAAAAAATCTCTTATATAGACGGCTGGCGGAGAATGTATGGAGGTGATGGGAGTAGGGACTATGAGATTTGGGGACAATTTTTCCTTAAACAATTGTCTTTTATTCTAAATCTCTTTTATAAACTATTATCTATCAGTCAACTGATAAAAGAATTACAATAGACTGTTCTAATAAAACCTGATCATTGTATTCTACAAGATGCTCGGATCGGAAGGATCACTGGGCGTGGTACTGAGAAAGATGGATTATAATACGTTGATGAGTTTTTCGAGAAAGGTGATGCAATGGTCTGTCATGAATCAACAGAAAAGCAGTTATGGATATGGCATCCCCGATTAGGCCATCCTTCTTTAGGGTATTTATAACGTTTGTTCCCTTCTTTTTCTGGTTCAAAGTTAGTCATTGATTGTGAAGCATATTATCTTGTGAAAAGTCATAAACATTGTTATCCGAGTAGTATTAGTCGTACTTATAAACCTTTTTATTTAGTACATTCAGATGTGTGGGGGCCCCGCCCCAAAACTTGGTAACCGTAATTTTAGATATTATGTTCTCTTTATTGATGATTATACTAGAATGTGTTGGGTTTATTTTATGAAGCAAAAATCAAAAGTGTTTGGTATTTTTGTAGCTTTTTACCAGATGATTCTTAACCAATTCCAAACAAAAATTAGTATCCTTAGGTCTAATAATGGTGTTGAATACATAAACCAAGATCTGAAATCTTTTTTCTTGACCCATGGCCTCCTACATCAAACCACCTGTCCTAATGCCTCACAGCAAAATGGGGTATGTAAAAGGAAAAATCGAACACTTCTTGAAATAACCCGTGCAATGATGATCAAATCATGTGTCCCCAAAGTTTTTTGGCCTGAAGCTATAGCTACCGCCAATTATCTTTCCAATAGACACCTACAAAAAAAACTTCAGTATAAAACATCCCTAGACACTCTGACATCTTATGGTTCTATTCCTTAATTCCATTTACTTCCTCCTCGTATCTTTGGATGTGTTGTATATGTTCACCTATCCAAATGAGATCAAAGTAAATTAGACCTCATGGCAGTGGAGTGTGTATTTGTGGGGGTATAGTGTATCTCAAAAAGGCTACCCAAAAGACTACTATGGACTGTGAATTTGCGGAGCGCAACTTCTTCTACTCCTAACTTTGATGTCAGGGGGAGAGAGGTAGAGACAATCTAAGTTGGCTAAAATCTTATAATACTGAAAGCAATGATAGTGCAGGAAAAACTGATAACGTAGAACAGTCCATATCGCCAGCATCACCACCAATGGTCACTCAGGAATCAGCACTTCAGGAGGTTGAGGCAAGGGACTCAGAGAACTCATTAGAAACTATCATTATAATTGATGCTGATGAAATATAGGAGATTATAGCTGATGAGATACAAGGGGAGACACATGAGGAGGCGCCTGATGTAGGTAGGTATCGCTTGCCTCTCAGAAGTACTAGAGGAGTTCCACCAAAGTGGTATGAACCATACTACAATGTGCAGAAGTCAAGTATCCAATAGCTGGGATGAGTTTAGCAAATCAGACATTAACTCATATGGCAATCGCTTTCAACAATGCGGTTTATTCTGAAGAAATTCCAAGAACTGTGGAAAACGTACTCAGAAGTAAACAGTGGAGAGGAGTTATGGAAGAAGAATTGAATGTCCTACTCAGAAGTAAAACCTAGGAAAAGTGTGTTATTTCGAAAGGAAAGAAGGCAGTAAATTGTCAATGGGTATTCTCTATCAAATACAAGTCATATGAGAGTATTGAAAGTTATGAAGCATGACTAGTGGCGAAAGCGTACACACAGTTTGCTATATGTTTTCAATTATCTAGCCCTATGTTTTCATACAATTTATGCCTTAAAATGGTGCTTACATTTTAATTGAAAGGTGACACTCAACCCTACTTAATCAATAATATTTTCTCTAGCCTATATATTAGTGCAATATATGAGGTCAAATTTGACCTTAAAAAGTCAATGAAGCAACTAATTTGAGACTATGATTTTACATCATTTTAGCTTATATGGAAGTTTACTTAAATAAATTTGCAAAAAGACGTTAATGATTTTGGAATAAAGATGCAATATCTCTATTCTTTGTAGCATATATTGTATCTCATATGTTTAACTTTAACCACCGTCGCATATATTATGGTGATTTATGATGAGCGTGTCTATATAGTTCGTATTTATTAATTGTTACCAAAAGAAAATATATTAGAGAGTTTTTTCCTTTTCTAAATACATAGTTAACTTACACTTTATTAATTATTGTATTGGAATTATAAGAATGTGTTTCGTGGTATATTAATTGTTCATTAAAATTTAGATTTTTAATGAAAATTTTAAATATTTTAATACATTGATTGTATGAAGTATCTTGAAAATTACTTCAATCAACAAATATCTAATACTCCCTCCATTTTTTTTCATCTCGTTTGAAATCTTTATATTTTAGAATCAAACTCTAACCATGAATTATTTTTAACCTATAAGAAAAAACATAATTATATGGGGTCTTAAAAGATTCGTCTCAATATATATTTTCAAATATCAACTTTTTATAATTTTTGCAAACACGCAATTGAAAATATTTAAATTTTAAGTTTATTTTGAAATTTACGCAAAAACAAATGAGAAGAATAAAATGAGACGAAGGGAGTAATCATATCTTTTTCACGTAAGAAAATGAGTTTTTCATAACTATGTATGGGTTGGAAATTACCTAGTAGTGATAGCATAGCTAATATCAATTATGAAGGGCATAATATTTTTCTTTTTTTTCTAAGTGTAATATGTAGTAATTCATAATAGGAATATGAAGGGGTGTAGTATTATTATTTTATTTGTCAAATCTAATATAAAATACTCTCTATCCCTTTATTTTTGTCCCATTTTCAATTATATAGTCAAAATTTAAAAAGTTTGACCATACTTCTCATCATGTTACAAGAAATAATATATTCAAGTGAAATCTTATTGGATTTAATATAAATTTTAAAACCTCAAGTTTTCATAATTTTTTTCTTACGAATTTAGAGATAAAAATGTTTAAATTCGTGTCTTGAAAATTGAGAATCAAATGGGCCAAAAAATGAGGGATACTTTCCAATACATAGAAGTACCACTTCCTAACTGTGTTACACGTTATGCTGCGTTTTTTTGTTGGCTTGTTTGATATTCCACTATACAATAGTATTAAGCTTATAAAATATATTAGATATAGAATGTAAAAAAAATTTACATTAGATATGGGCTTTGATAATATAACCATTATGGGGTTTAATCATAACTAAAACTTAATCATTTCTACAATGAGACCGTTTATATTTTAAGGATATCACGTGGATTAAAATGGAGTGTTTATGTTTCGTAATGCAGTTTGACTCACTTAACTCACTTTTCATTTTAATTTAAAAAATATGAAACCCATAAAACTCTCGTTATTAGTAGACTGTGTGGGTTTGGGTACCATCGGCCCATCGGGTATATGTGAAAATCATTTATCTATTATGAGTAAAATTTATGCAATCATATGAATGTCCAATAGATAATATTGGATATATGGCATTAAATACACCATGTATTTTTTCAGCACCTATGCTTTTTTTTTTATGCTAAGGAGGAGCGGCGCTACAAAAAGAAAAGACAAAAAAGTTAAAGACGAGACGTATCTGAGGAAGGCTACTCCCTTGATATCATCTTCTAAAATAGTCCCAAGTTTGGGCAGAGCCACATTTATGATAGAGATCTTTTCTTGTTGATGAACACCTCGATTAGCGAGCCAATTAGCTGCCTGAGTTCCTTCACGATAGACATGAATGATTTGAGTGGTCCAGTCCCTTGTTTAAATCATCTCCCTACAGAGATTCACCAAGTGGATGCATTCTCCATGGTTCTGGTCATTACCAATTAGGATTTGAACACAAGCCAAGTTATCCAATTGGATTTCTAGCTTGTTAATATCTAGATCCTTGGCAAGAGCCAAGCCCCTCCTGAGAGCCAAGATTTCTGCTTTTAAGAGCCCTAGTCCTTCCAAAGTTGGTCATCACCGCCTATACTAGTACCTAGTGCTTACATGATTTTGAACTTATAAATAGAGCCTCCAAGTCAAGTAATAGATGCACGGTGAAATCAATCTCACGTGTTATTACTTTTCATGCTTACTATACAAATGCATATGCTTACACTTAGCTATTTATGTTCACACTAGAATAACTCAGAATACAAACCATAGGGAAAGAGATAAAAAAAAGAGGAGAAGAGGGAGAACGAGGTTGTGTACTACTCTCTTTGTTTCCTTTTTTATTTGTCATATTAGGGGCTTAATATGGTTAGTCTATTAGGGGTAATCAATCCCTCCCTTTTTGATGTGTCTAGATCTAACCCTAAAATCATTTCAACCGTCTTCTTTGTTGCTCTCTTTTCTCCCATAATTTTCTTTGCCTCTATTCACTCCTAATCCTTGATCCACACTTGTTATTTCTCAATATTTGAACAAAAAGCATCTCAAAACCTTCCTTAAATCTTCCATCTTCATCTATTTAATTTTGTTTGTTTAGGGTGGGTTTAAGGTTGATGCCTCTTCTCTTCATTCTCCCATTTGTGTACTCGTCATTTGGTGCCATAGATGACGGGATCTAGTCTGATACTTGTGATGAGTGGTCATAATTCGTACTTGCCACCCTTGTTTCATCCTCCCCTGGCTCTTATGTGGCCACCGGAAAATTACTCTCTTGTTCTGGTTTACACTCCTTTTGAAGTCCGATAATCACCATTTCAAATTCCTAATAAATCTCCTTTCTTAATTTTATCTATTTCACATTAACTTTTATATTATTCATTTATCCCACTTTTAACCATATTTTTACTAATATATTAGTAATAAATGAAAATAATTAATATTGAAAATATGAACCTCTACTTTTTTTATTACTAAAACAATACCAACCCCGTCGTAATTGTACATGTTTTGTACAATTACGTGACTTTACTTCGAGACGAAAGTAAAAATAAGCTTTGAACCAATTTTTTAAAAAAAACTAAGTTTCTATAGGTTCAGATGAAAATCATCATTGCCTGTAGCAACGATCCACTTAACCAAAATCGTTAAAATCATTGTTTGAAGCAACGATTTTATTCCGAACCTATAGAAATTTATTTATAGAAAACATTTTGATGCGATGCTTATTTTTCAAATTATTTTAAAAAAAAAAGCTTAAAAAAGTAATCCCAAATAAGCAAGCAATTGTAATAAAGTAGACAAAACTCAGTAGCATAATCGTGGAGGTGTGGTGGAGCAAAGAAAGAAAGGTGTCATAGTCGCACAACAATAGTTAGTTAAGAATAGAGAAAAGTATAGTATAAAGAAGAAGAAAAATGATATAAAGTGAGTGGTGTGAGTGGTACACAGAATAATTAATAGATAGCCGCTGTAACCGAAGAGGTGGGTGCAAATGCAATGTCTGATGTTGGCTGGGATAACTAAGAATGAACCCCCTCCCCTCCTCCGTAGGTGCGTACGTACTTACTCTACACACCATTCAAATGTTGCCTATCCGCATCATCTATTCATCTCGCTTACTCACCCTATGCAAATCCCACCTGGATACTGGATACTGGATACTGGATACTGGATACTGGATACTGGGTACTGGGTACTGGGTACTGGATACTGGATACTGGATACTGGATACTGGATACTGGATACTGGATACTGGATACTCATACAGTCATACTCTTAACATGTGTTTTATGTTGCGCATACTTTTCTTTCTTTATTTTTTACGTAGGGCGGCTATTTCATTTGTGGACGGCTATTTCTTCATTTTTGCATTTTATTATGTCTTTGTTTTTGTTTCTTTTACATCATCGTCTTTGTTTCTTTTATGGGGTTCACACTTTACCTTTTTATTTTTTGTTTTCTTCACAAGAGTCTGGAAAACTACTCGTAATTCTACTTTTCATACTAATCTTTTTTTATATCTATCTGCTCTATTTTTATTTATAAAGTTAAAGTTTTAAATATTATGACTATGATTTTTCATTATGTTATAAGATATAATATATTTAAATTAAGTCGCATCTCAATGTAAATTTTTAGAATATCTATTTCTTTATTATTTTTTATCTTACGGATTTATAAATAAAAATATTTTAAGTTTTATTTTAAAAATCATAAAAGGTCAAATAAGATAAAAAAAAATTAAGAATAAAGAGAATACGGTAAATTTAGCTTTCAAACTAACAATCTATTTATTATTAGTCGATGTTGATAACTTAAACGGTGTAATATGTAAATTTTGTTGAATGATGATTATCATGTTCGCGTGTTTATGATGTACGGCCGTAATCAAGTTTCACGTCTTCAGAATTTTGATTTATTCAACTTAAGGGTTTTTTTTATTGAATCAATCATAAAATTTAAAAAATACTAGTTTGATGAGGATTATATCATCCTTTAGGTAATAAATATTTTTTTAGAAATTGCATGATGATTGGATCATGTTACTCATGTACATGTTTAGTGATATTTTTTGGTACTAAATTTAAGCAGCATGGCGACTGATAATGGTATGACCTTTAAATTCAATGTAGACAATACAAAAAAAAAATTGAAGTAGTAAAAAAGTTAACTATAATAATTATTATGGAAGACTACCACACTTTACTCGTAGACTTGTCCTTTTTCTCACTCCTACCTAACTTTTGGCAGCAAACTATTCTTCAGCCTTTTTTTTAAGCCATAACATCTGGCTCACTTATGCCATGAAATAATTTTTGAAATAATAACCAAATTATTATTCGAACGTTACACTGTATCTATAAAATAAGCCAAAGTCAACAAATATATATCGATATGAATAAAATGATATCCCATATTGAGAAAACTACAATCGTTGTATATCATATATGAAATTTTTACTATTCTCCTTTCCATCGCTGGTTATGCAACCTTAAACGAGAGGATCTAAATATCTGTTACAATTTTAAGATAATTTGAACCTACTTTAATTTATCGTAGGTGAAAATCAGACAATTCTTATAACTCTGATTAAATTCCCATTAATAAACCAATTTATTTGCTTACCCACAAAATACAAACTATGAACTCTCTCGAATTAATAAAAAAAAAAACAAATGATATGAATTATGAGATGTGTACACTCAAATAATTACAAGAAAATGTATTTCATGAATTTATGTTTGAAGGGAAAATCATGCTCTGAATTGTTGAAAACGTAATTATTTGCCATATTTAGAAATCAATTCGGAAAATTTTGATTTTGAACCTAACAACATGATTTGAAAATTGACCAAAGCCAAACAACCTTAGAAAAACTGAAATAAAATCTAACATGGTCTGATGTCAATCATTGATTTGAGACTTGAACTTTAAAGAAAAAATTTGTAAAAGAGACTGAGACCTAAATAAAAGCCGGCAATAAATACTTGTGTGTTGCTCCTCCTCGACAGTCAACCCCTCACTAGCGAGGAACGTTAATGAGCCAGTACACTTGTGAAGTGCTAGGCGACAAGCTTGCGTCCAATTTGTTCAAAGCTCATTTGTTCTCCACAACTAACTCCGTGTTCTATCAAGGACTTCATCTTACATCGTCTAAGCTACTAGAGAGGAGTCAAACTTGTGCATTGTTGGAGGTCACTCTACTAGAATTGTGTATTGGGTCGGGTTAGAGTTGGGATGGTTCACATACAAAACGAGTCATGTCAGGCTGGGTCAAAGGAGATACATAACGAGTCAAGTCGGATCGGACCGTCAAAAGATTGTATATTTTTATATATAAAGAGTGACAATTTACATGTATCACATCCAATCTTTGGTAGCGGACCGTCGACAAGTAAGTAAAAATAATTCATTAATTATTTGATAGCGTTTAAAAGTTTTGGAAATTATTGACCCATTATTGACCTGATTTAATCCATTAAAGACCCAATAAAATATGACCATTTAAAAAATCGATCCATTAGGCCCATTGTTAATTTGATCTTTTTATACACTCCACTCCTCATTTAGAGGTATTTTGTGGGTAGGATGCTCTTAAACCAACCCCCCACCACCACAAAAGCATGTGGGGTTTCGGGTGACAAGATTTTACTAAATAATTGAAGGAATTGAAGGTATTTTGCCTATGCCTTGTTCATTGACCTTAAAAACGGATAGGCGATGCATGCCTCGTCTCTGTTAACAATGGTATTAGACACCCTACTGTATGTGTTGTCCCTTCATAAAGATGGTGAAGCTGTTTGACACGTTGAACGGCACATGAGCCATCACATAGTACGGAGAATATAGCAAATAAAAAAAATGGAAACATAGAATGAATGTTGGACTACAATATATCGCTATAAAACCTTCAAAATGGAGAGGTTGTTCTTAGAGACCGACGTGCATCAACAAATCAAAGCCAAATTATAAGTATATATGCCATTGGAATAGAGGATAAATCATTGCATTCTTCTTATTATTTCTATGCTTTAACTTCTTGGGTATAATAAGCAAGATTAGCTATGAAACAAGAATATGATAAGCATCTAAATAAGATGGATGTGCACTATTTATAAACTTTTTCTCTTGTCATATCCTCCGATTATGCCCTAATCCCATGAAATAAGACTTTTAAATTTCTAGGAAAGGAGCTGTTTGGTTTACATGAAATAGGTGAAATGTAGAAAGTGGAACTTTCTTGGGACACATGATATAGAAAATGACTTGCTTTTCCTCCTTTAGGGCAACCTATTCTCGTGCTTTTTAATTGAAAAATTCTAAATCCAATCAAATAAGACCATGAAAATTTTGTTCAAATACCGTAAAAATTTACTTCCCATGTCAACAAAACATTCATAACTGAATAAATTTTTGTTTATACTTGACTTAGAATTTTATATTCATATTAGCCAATAGAATTCGTCTCTCCTATTGAATTTACCACATTTTTGAAAGTTTTGTACTTTCTCTATTTTTTCTAACTTATACCACTATTAACTTGTACACTATTCTCTTTAATTAATTAACTTTTTATAACCATAAATTTTCTAAAATTAGAGACACTAATGACTAGTGTGTGTATTGATAAACGCGTCTTAATAGTAGGTGTTATAGTTTAAAGCCCGTCTTTCTCGAAGAAGTAGAAAATTAATTTTATTTTTTCGTGGAAGATGTTTTAGTATAATTTATAAATGAAAGAGAACGGGGAACTCATAGTCATAATAATTCCCCAAAAAATTATCTTTAATTAGTGCCTTCTGCCTTCCTCACCCGGCAAACCAAAGAAAGAGTCAGCGAATTGTATAAAGTAGCAACTAGCAAGAGATGACTAGATTCATGTGCTGCGATTTGGAAATACTTAATATGGGATTGATTACAACATAAGCACCTTGACATGATAATATGGGCCTGCCAATTGGATTTAATTATACTAATTATAAAAAACTAGTTGCCTTGTTAATGTTTGTGTCTTTTTGTGGAAGCTGCCTAAGATTACTACCCCCTAATTTTGGCCTTAATCATATTTGGATCTTTGATTCTAATCAAATTAATGATTAAGCATAGAATGAGATCTAATGCATTATTATGCATGGAGTTCTAACTTGATATGACCATAATTATTTGGATAGTTTTAGGGTTTGGTGTTGTAAAACTGTGACTACCACTGACCTCTTTGGTTCGTGTCGTGCATATTGTCACTTTGATGATCCATGTCATAGTAATAACTATTTAACCTTGGTTAAGAAGTTTATGAATTGATGATTGTAGGAAATTAAAAAAAATTAAGCCGGCCACAAATGACTCTCACGTGCCTATCAACGACGTAAAACCAAGTCAACCCTACAAAAATCACCATGTGGAGGTGTCGTACAATTGAATTTTTTAATATGATAGTTTTTCGCAAGATTGTTTTTATGAAGTGGTTTTTCACAATATGTTGTTTTTACGTGATAATTTCTTATAGATTATCCAAATAAAAATAAAGCAAATATAGAGTAAGAAAGGCACTATAAGGTAATATTAGGGCCCTTTTATTTAGGGGTTTGTTAAAGGCCATATACCCGAAAATGACATTATATAGGTTAGAGATTACTCAGTATTTTTATTTTTTTCACATTTCTAAAGTGAACAGTACAAGCAAAAGTTAAATAAAAGCGGTGTAAGTTGGGATTCGTGTTGATACTACCCTAGCATGAGCACAATCAACTCGATCTCAACTTACTTTGTGAATAAAGCAAAAGTCAAAAGAAATACCTATTTCTCTAATCCTAGAAATCGTATTGGTTATTTCTAAAACCTGTGGGGTGCTTGAACACATGCAGTCTATAAAAACTGCAGAATCGGATAAGAGGTGAACTGAAAGCCATTTTTCTTCCTTGCACCATGTGAGAGCCTTAAGACATGCTAGAACTTCTGCCAATGATGCCGAAGAGGCCATATCTGAAGTTGAGTTCCCTTTACCTATCAAATTCGTTTGTACAACAAATTCTATTTACCATCTAGCTCCTGCATGACTTGATTTTTTGTTCCGTGCTCTATCTACTTGAATGGTGCCAAACACTTCATAGGAAGAATTGGATCTCCCTAAATCTACCATGTCAAATCATGGTGCGGGTATTGACTATGTTAAGCTTTTTATTTTTGAGCAAAAGTATATTTAAGGATTTCAAGGTTTATTATTAGTTACAATTCAGTTAAAAGGACAAAGGGAATAATAAAAAAATATATATGAACAAGAGTGAGAAAAATAAGTTCTGTGTTATGTAATATTATATGGATGCTTGTTATACCTCTCATAAGGAATATTTTAGATTATGCCTATCCTGATAAAGTACTTTACATTTAATTTTTCTTCCTATATAAAATCTAACTATTTCCTTTGGGTGTGTGTATCCCTTATATAGATTAATATACAAAAAGCATTCACTTTATATCTCTCCTTATTTTCATAATAGTTCGAATATTTTTAATTGCTATCATGATCATCACATATATTAGGTTTGAGTCAGTCCTTGGCGGTGAACAGTGTTTGTGATTAATCTTACGAAAATGTCATATGAAAAATTGACAAGAAAAAACTTAGTTAACACTTTTGGGGTATGGCCATGATAGTAATGTCTTACAAAGCCACCGAGTACTCCTGATTTCGGCAACACTATAGTAGGTTTTTTAGAATCAATTTGTCCCCGTCAATTTATAAACCACTACATACTTATATGATATTAATTTTCTAATTACTTTGTTAACTTTCTAATATTGTAATAAATTTATACATTAGAACAAACACATACGCACATACGAATACAAAGTTATCTATCTTTAAAATATCTTTAATTATATTAAATAAGAATTTTGTACATGAAAATCATAATATATGCCCCTAAATTATTCCTTACCATTTCAGTTCTTTAAAGATTATCCTTTAAAATCATTTTTAGAGAGCTTTTTGATAAAAATGAGATAATATTTAAAGAAAGAAGTGATATTTAATTATATATTTTCCAAATTAACAATATAATTCCTCTAATATTCGAAAAATAAAGAACGTTACGCGCACGCGTGAGAGAGCGAGAGGAGGGTCCAATAATTTGTCGGAAGAAATCGAAACCGCTGTCAGTATTGAAAACAACTCGTTTTGCGGCCAGAAGAAGAAAAAGCGGGTGATGACTAATGATTTATGAATTTACTTTAGTTTCATTTTGGGTTATTAATAAAAAAAAAATGGTTCCAATTAAGAGTAAACAAATGTCAAAGAAGCATTGGACAGTATTTATGTATGTGAAATGGAAGGACAATGACGCTATCAAATCACGTCAAAATCGATCCTTGAAATGAATCCATCTCACGCGGCCTCCACCTCTTTTTTTTTTTTTTTTGCTTTGCCGACAACTACTCCCACCGCACCCCTCTTTTTTACTCTTCTCTCCCCTTCTTGCTACTCACTACATTCGTCAACGCTCTTAGTCTTGTATCATTGTACTAAGTATTTGTGTTTCTAACTACTTTTAACTTGTTTTTTCATTTATTGTTTATAAAGATATTGTACGTTTTGGAGCAAGTAATACTCCTTCCGTCTATTGGTTTTTGTTCAATTTTTATTTATGGAGTCTAAATTTGAAAAGTTTGACCACAAATTCTTATTATATTAATAGAAATAATATATTAAGTGGGATTTGTTGGATGAATTTCAATCTAAACTTTTAAAATATCAAATTTTCATAATTTTTTGTCCTACGAACTTGGAGATACAAACGTTTAAATTCGTGGCTTGAAAGCCGCATAAAAGTCAAATGAGTCACACAATTATGGACAGAATGAGTAGTATGAAGTAACAGATATTGTCAAATGTAAGTTCAATTCTACTTTCCTTAATATTGAAGAAATAGATATCTCAATACCTCAATTTAAGTTAAAAACTACAACTTTCGTCCATTTGTTTTTAAACTAATTTTACTTATAAAGTCAAAATTTTAAGTCATGTATTAAAAGTCGTAAAAAATCAAAATAGGGGAAAAAGGATAGGGAAAGTATACATAATGTTTACTTTCTCATATTTAGCCAAATTCTATTTTTGCATCTACAAGGAAATGGTGTGAAACCCATCAAACACTTGTGTGTTTATAGTGAAGTGAAATCAAACATTCTTAAATTTGACAAACTTATCCATCCTAAAAAATTGAAAAATAGAAAAATGAAAAATTACTAACAATCCCATAAAATGATTATTGGAAAATATGAAAATGAAGATTTAGAAGAAATAGGAGAAATGGAGAATAATATAGTGGAGTACAATCTACAATGAATAGTAAATAGAAAGCGGCGCATGGGTCAAAAAGATAAAAAATAGAGGGTGAAATAAAAAGAGCATGCATGAGGTGTCTATGTCTAATATTTTTATAATAAATAAATAAATAAAAATGAGAAAATAGCATAGCATTCCTGCAGCACGCAACATCCTGCGGCCCAAATGATGCACATTTTGAGCAGACCAACTCTCTACAGTCTACACTACGGACAACCCTCTAATTAAGCCCTTAATCTTAGATTAATGAATTAATTAAAGGGGATTGACGGGTTTTAAGAAACATCCCACTGGAAGCCTATTTCAGTCATTTCCCTTCCTACGTGGGCGGCTAACCAAAGATCAGTCAAATCCCTTGCTGACTGTGCCTCACTCCACCTTTATATAACCAACCCAACCCAACCCTTTCCTCACCCATTCTCATCACCCTTCTCCATTCCCATATTCTTTGTCTCCTTCACATTTCTCTCTCTTCCGTTATATATTCAAGCTTTTTACATTACCGGCATGGCGCCGAAGGTTAACGGCGGCGGTGGTGTGGGCCTTAAAGTGAACCTACCTAACGGCGCCCTTGATAACAAGGAGACTCATTTTAGGGGCGTTAGGAAGCGTCCGTGGGGAAGGTATGCGGCTGAGATCCGCGACCCCACTAAAAAAAGCCGGGTTTGGCTTGGTACTTTTGACACCGCGGAGGAGGCCGCGCGTGCTTATGATGATGCTGCACGCGCCTTCCGGGGTGCGAAGGCCAAAACTAATTTCTTACTTCCTTCTCAGGTGTACAACAATAATTCGCCTATCAACCACCACCGCAATGACAGCAACAACCAGAGTCCGAGTCAGAGTAGCACTGTTGAATCCTCTAGCCATGAGAAACCGTCGCCGAACACCGCAATGATGGTGGAGTCACTTCCCTTGGACCTTAACCTCGCCGGCGGTGCTGCTGTAGGGGTTAAGTTTCCTTTTCAGCAAGTCAAAGCTGTACCGGCGCCGGCGATTGGATTTCCGGCGCCGATGAACCAGTTTTTCTTCTTTGATTCTGTTCCGCAACAAAGTCAACATCTCCACCTTCTTCATCAGCAGCAATTCATCAAGAACCAACAACAGAGATTTCAGCTGTTGGCGGCGAGTGGATGCCACGCGCCACCTCCTTGCGGTGTCCTGAGCGATTCGGACTCTTCGTCCGTCGTTGACCTAAACCACGATCTACACTGTGGTCCTCCTTCTAGGGGTTTCGAGATTGATCTAAACCAACCTCCGCCGTCCGACTTGGCTTGATCCTAATTTTTTGCACCTCTTTCTATTTAGTGGTGTTTTTTTCAGGAATTCCTAGCCGTTAATTACGACGACAGCAGAATGATGAGAAGAAAAAAAAAAGGAAGTTTTTATTTTTTTTTCGAATTTCCTCGAAATTATTTTTAGCAAAAGGGAAAAAATGAGGGTCGATCATGGAGCTCCCATTCAGATCACCGAATTTTCTGTTTCTAATGTATAGTTATTATTCGAATTCAATAGCTTAGTTTAAGTATTAATCCTAAGTTACAAAAAACAAAAAAAAGTGTATTTTTGCAACAGAGATTAGAGAAAGATGTAATCTTTGAATGTCAGAAATCTCTATTGTTTGGTTCAGAAATTAGGGATGTAATTTTGGATAAGATAATGGAATTTAATATCAATTGAAGTAAGTATATTAATCATAGTATAATTCGATTTACTAAATTACTATGTTTTGGATTATTTAGTCCAATGAGAACGGATAAGATGGTGCACGAGTTTTGGGTCCATTTGTCTTTTATTTTTTTTACTTTTAAAAATATAGGAATAATTCTGAGATTCAAATGTGGTGGATGACTGACACCTGGCTTGCTAGTTGCATACATACATACTTATATTTGGAATTATCCATCTGCAAGCTCTGGATCCATATTTGAATGAGCTGTACGATTTCATTTTTTTTTTTTAATATAATTTATGAATTATTATTTTCTTATTTGGTTAAGCTTAGGCTTGTTGATTAACTCTAATTAATTACTTGCGAGACAGATTTGAAATGAAAGCTACGGAAAATAAAGTATTGGCAGACAAATAAACCGGTAGTTCATATATTTTTACTTTGGACGTTGCACATATAAGCTATATTTAAGAATGTACTAACTGTCTTCTTAATAAAAGATTATCAACTTTCCATATATGAATTATATATGTGGTAGTTACAAGTAAATTTAAATTTTTATTAAAATTATTTTTTAATTTATAATTCAAATTAAAAAGAAAAAGAGTAAGTAAAGAACTCCATACGTAGCCCTTGCTAACTTTTATAATTGTTTTGCCTACTTGATTTTTTACGGTTTTTAAAAAAATACCAATAATATATTATCTTTAAAAAAATTATAAAAACTTAATATTCTAAAAAATTTATTAAAATGCATTTAATAAGATTTTCTATTAATATATTATTTTTTATAATATAATTAAAATTTATATTCAAATTTTTTAAATTTTGATTCTATAAATAAATAAATAAAATTTTGATTCTATTCATAAGGGAAAATGCAATGTGACTCAAAGAACGTAACTAATTCTAAAATTTAACACGTGGAATGTCTAGGCAAATATAGATGGCGTTGTGTTATTTAGCTTTTGTAGGGTTGAAAACTTCAAAGATAATTAATCAAATTTGGCAGGGTTACATTACCATGTAAAGCATAGTAGGTCAAGCAGTTCTCTGTTTATGGTAGAATACAACTATACTTGTGACACTCCTGAAAGTCTTCTAAAGAAATTTTGTGAAATGATGAACGAAATATTATTAATTTAATCATCATAGTTAAACTCCATACATTAATTACATAGCCATTTTAAATTTTTGGAAACGTCTATTTACTCCGTAATCAATACATCCGTTTTAGACCGTAAAATAAAAGGTAGAATAAATTAAAAAAACGTAAATTAAATTACTCCAATGATTTGCGGGAGTGTTAACTTGATCTATTTCATTCAACTTATCTTATATGAATATATTTTATCTGAAGAGTTATTTTTATAATAACTTATTCATTTTGCTAAATATACGCATAATAAGTTCAACAGAGTAAAACATAAGTGGCAATCAATATAGAATGAGACAATCACACAGGGGCGGACCTGCCCTTATGCATGGTGAGTCACGTGACTCACCAAGGTCCAAAATTTTTTTTAAGTATATTATAGTATTATTTGAACATTTGGTTGTATTTTGTACTCTTTAAACATATTTGATTATCGATTGTGACTCACCAAGTAAAAAATTATGGGTCCGCCACTACAATCACATATCAAGGTTTTTGAAATCTAAAAGCAGTGAATCTCTTCCTGTACTGTATTTGTAGCTAATAGTAAGGGAATGTGTTAATTAATTTTACATCAGAAGGACCTCGGAAACTCTAGTTCATCTAGATTAAGCTAAAGAATAATACTTGAGCATGTGAAGCTGGCAAATGTTGTTTTCACTAGTACAAAAATTGACCAATGACTTGATCAGGTGAGGACTAGAGGAAACATTGGGTTAGTGGGAATGCATTTCAGACTATTCTGTTTATACGTTGCTGTCCTTGCAAATAACTACAAATCAAGTGCTTCCACTCTGATGTGACTGTACTTAATTGAACTCACAACGTCTCAACACACCCATCAATTTCCAATTTCCAATTTCCATTCCGTTTATGTCTACCGCTTTCATATCTTGAAGTTAAATGGGAATTTATTAATGCTTTATTTGGTATTTGATCTCGGGTACTAGATATCACTATTTAACGCTTTATCATGCGTTAATGTATGATTTTTTGTGAAATTACTAATATTCAATATTATTCAAAGAAAACCCATAAAATAGTTTGATGTGGGTGTAAATTGTAATTCGATTTCAAGCATCGTCAATAAAAATAAAAATAAAAATTGTATTTGTATGGGATAGTTGAATATTGTATATTGTGTAACACTAAGGGTCATTTTGTGATGATATTTGTATATTGTTAAAATTAGTTTTCTATATTTTATTGCTACAACTTTATATTGCATATATAATATTGGTGTAGAGTATTAAGTATTTTATCACTTCAAGCTGACTACGTAATTAATACTCTTACATATAATTGTGTACATAGTATTCTCTCTGTTCCCCAACAATTGCCTCGTTTGATTTTTCGTGGTTTCCAAACTACGACGTTAAACGTTTTAATCTCCAAATCCGTAAGACAAAAATTTACGAAAACTTGATATTATAAAAATTTACATTGAAATGCATGAAACAAGATAGCACTAGAATATATTATTTTCCTATAACATGATAATTTATTATTATACATACAAGGCATTATTAGAGGTTTTTAAAGTAAGAAAATCTAAGTGCTAGCTCGTGCATCCACAACAAAATCTTTAGCTTAATCAAATACGAAAGCGATACAATGCATAAACTTATAAAATACATATATAGGGATGCTGCCAGTGCATACAGTAGTGGCGTGACTACCTTCAAAGTTCAAAGGATCATTTAATCTAATTTATAATTAAATTAGTAGAGATTTAGTGTAATAATAAATAGAGAAATAGGGGGCTTGACCCTAAAAAAAAGGCTATATAAAAAAACAGATGAGCTTTCTAATAATCGTGGGCGAAAAAGAAGGACGACGACGACGACGGACAGAAAATTGCGGGACCCATTATAAACGCGGACGCTGTTTAGAAGAATGAGAAAGCGCGCGGGGGCTGCCCACTTTTCGTGTGGGTTCCACTCTTTGGTCTTCAATATCTATTGCTCAAGATTTGCTGCCCCCTTTTTTTAATTAATCCTAATATTTAGAGCTCCCCCCTTTTCTTTTTAATTTCACTTCATTTGAAATGTTCATTGCTATATTCTTGATAATGACACTCTCCTTTAATTTGTGTTATCTCACTGCCTAATTAATGTAGTTTTGACTTTGTTTCAATGGTATTATGAAATTATGTTGCACAATTTACTTCCTTTCCATAATCATAAATTTATATGTTATCTTTGATTTGTTTCTGTTTAACTTATTTTATTTTTGCCCAATTTATTCCCGGTTTTTACTTAAATTGAGTCGTGTTATTTTACCTTAGCTTAACTTTTTTTTTTTTTTGTTGAAAATAGTAAAATTTTAGAATTGATTAGCGAAATCACAAGAATATATTTTTTAACATTTGAATATGATTTTTTAACATTTTAACTTGAGAAGACTATGTATTTTTCAATTCTCACTATTTAAGACGCCTAGTATACTAATTCTATTTAATAGAAAGATTGATTCAATCTTATACGATCAAAACTCTCATTTAACTATTAACAATCCTCAGTATAGGAGTTTAAAAATGTTAACTTATAAAACTTTTTAAAATAAATTCATCAATCCTATACTCCGTATATACAAAAAAAAAAAAGGTATCTCAAAATTGTCTTGTAATCCGAAAAAAGAAAGTGTATAACTCAAAATTTTACCCCTCATAGATTTGAGTGATTCATGGTCTTTTATAATGGAAGGATCGGAGTGGTGGCATTATTTTGTGTAGAATGATATGCTTTATATTTTATTATTGTGTGAATGTTTTGTTTGGTTGGCTATGTTAAGCGCATCGACAAGCTAGGTGGGAACTGGGAAGAGTGACAATGAAGGGCTGTGCTTGTTATGTGCTCCATCTGTCCGGCAACGTACAGTACGACAATGGTATAATTATACTGGGTAGGAACTCACCAAAATCCCTCCAATTTTTTTTTTTAATAATAATCACACTTTCTCATCAAATTATTGTAGTATGGGACCTCTTACATATACTGATTCACATTTGTGAATGATTTCCACAATTATCGACTCCACTTCATTTAGAAAGTATATTAATGAACAAGTACATTAATCAATATACTTTATAATTAAATTTATTTAGTAGGGATTCTTATAAATTTGATATCATTTACTACAAGAAATACGTTATTCATTTATAATAAAGTATGTTTTTTTTTTTTTGCAAGTTTATAAATATCGATAAGAAAAATCATATTTAAGTTTCTTACTCTCTAAATAAAATATTTTAAATAGGATAAATAAAAGAAAATAAATAGAATATAAAAATTTAGCATAATGACTTAGTGATCTTTCCTCAATCCTCATCATGAGAAGGCAATGCATCTATGCATGGTAGCTCATACTATAAATTTAAGGAATTGAATAAGTTACCATAAGATATTTGCATAGCATGCATTGATGCATGGGATATTGGATGTAAGCATAGAGAGTACGGCACAGAGGGAGGGGTGAATGACGTGTAATCCTAGATTAAGACAGATAGTTACGCCGGCTAGTCGGCGTCATTGCGTTGCGTGGGGTCTCTACTTTGCCTCAAAGTTTCTCAAACTGGTCCCACCTAAAACAAGAGAGAGAGAGAGGGGAGTCTCGTGATTCGCCACGTACGTACGTTCCTGAGCAACCGCCAACAAAAGGAAAAAGAAAAGAAAAAGGAGGTGTAATTGGGTGTGGGGCGGCTGCTTGTTTCATCCATACACCACACCCCTTTTTTAGTGGGAATTTGTTGCCTTGTGAGGTGACACCCCTAACTTTGCCTCTTTCTTTATCAAATTGTCCCACTTTTACCTTATTACACTTTCAATTCACTTCTCATTTCCCCACATAATGCTCTTTATTTCCTAAATATTGTATAATAATTTTTTTTAGTCATAATATAAAATTTATGAAGAAATAATTTTAAAAGGGAAATTTTTAAGGAAATAGAGCAATTTTTAGAGTATAATCCAAAATAAAAAATAAGACAATCTTTACGAGACAAAGGAGTATTTATTCGTTACTAATTAGCTTTTATTTTTTTCCCTTAATTATACATTGTGTTTTCTTTCTTCGTAAAAGCCTTTGTGGGCCCTTTTTGTTGAATATGGTGCCATTTTCGTCTATTTTATTTGGTGGGAAAGATCCATTTTAATAATGAAGAATTTTATTACTTGTAAAAGTACGGAATATAAAGTAATAATATTCTTCATTTGATTTATTAGATGAACTATCTTGGATATTGTTTATATTATACCAGGAGGAAATAACTTAACACGAGCTGAGAAATCAACTAGGTGTGAATAAAAAGAGAACTGCTCCGAATATTCACGATAAAATGCTTAAATATGTACTAACACTAGTACATTAGGTTTTTATAGCTTATCAATTCACTAAGTGAGGCTAGAAAGGATTGGCTTCTCACACCTTAGAACATTTCATATCATGCATTCCCGGTAATAAAATTAGGAAGGCAATTACCCAAATTCAAATTATTGTTTGGAAGGTTGGTCATATAGGCATAACTAAGGATCCAAAATAGCTGTTGGATGTCAACAAGCAGCATCATAGTCATTACCAACTCTTGTGGCTCGGGGATCCGGTTCAATCCACGTTTCCATCCTAACCTCCATCACATGAATCAAGTGGTTGGCCACTACAAGGTAGTCACATGATCTTGTTTAGGGGTGCTAATTGAATTGAACCACTCACGAACTATTCGGACTCGACTCAGTCAAAGCTCGACTCGATATCGAACTCAACTCGATAAGGTAACAAGCTAAATTGAGTTAATCAAAGCTCGACTCAAAAAGCTCGTGAGAAGCTCAGATTTTTATTTATACTATATATTTATATTTAAATATACTTAAGATATCAAAATTAGTATAAAATAAAAGATGGTTAGAGAGAGTTTTATATATAAACTCAAAGTTTCACATTGGTAGATGATTGGAGGCAATTGGTATATATAAGCCCCGTAATGTTTTCCACCTAAAATTAAATCAATTTTAAAAGCTAAAACTTAGGCTTCTTAGACCTCTTGGTAGCCCAATTTAGGTGTAAGTACTTTGACTTATTGAGATTTTAAAAGAATTGAATACGAGTTCGAGTTCAAGCTTTAAACAAGATTTAATCGAGTTAGAGTTTGAGTCGAGCTCGACTTAGCTCAAGCTTCGATTTATTAGCTCACGAGCTTTCGAGCTTGAGTCGATCTTGAGTTTGAGTTATCGAATTCGAGTTGAGTTTAGCCAAACTCAAGCTCAACTCGGCTCATAAGCATCCCTAATCTTGTATGTAGGGACCTCTAGGACTATGACTCCAACATCTAGAAAGTCCATATTGTGGCTCTTCAAAGATTACATGGGAAATTGTGTTTGATTGCGTCAAATTGTCACTAGTATGGTATGAGTCTGGGGTAAAGAATGTTGTTACTTGAGAGGAATTTTCCTTACCATGTGGAAGGCATGAAATTGGCTTAGAGATGGCTTGGAGAAGGGTATTAGGGTTAAGATCAACAAGGTTTCCTTTGGTTGAAGTTTGGGGGGGTGTGTGAAATTGGATAGTTTTGTTAGCCTTATTTTTGGAGGCAACAATCTTCCTTTGACTTGGTTGTAAAATCCATAAAATTATATTCCGGATTTCCATGGCTATCGAGATATTGATTTTGGGAAGGGATCCCCAAACTTACCATGTTAAAGTTAGGAATCAAAATACTCTACTGATAAATTTGGAATCCTAACCCTAACTGCGAGTACTTTCATGGGGGGCATTGTCTTGGATAAAGTTAGGAATTCATTTTCTTGTCGTGTGAGATAATGATCATCAATCATCCAAGGTCCTTGCATTAGGACCAACGTCTGTGATAGATAATTCACCCTTGATATCCCATTTCTTCTTGAGTTTGTGCATTAGCCCCATGTAAACGATTTTTCCATTAAACATCTCGATGATGAGTGATTTTTTCCAGGGTTTTCTCACCCTAATCTTCTCCTCTTTAGTCAGTAATATAGCCGGAAATCTGTCATCTTCTACAAAACCCTCAGGGGGAAGTTCATCATCATCAGAAACTTCGCCATCAGCATCCCTATCCTAGGGCATTGACTGATCAAATCCATTGTCAACATTACGTCCTTGCAGTATGTCTCTGAAGAAGGGCCGAGCAGTGTCAGGCTCCTTCAGTTTCCATGTCCTTCACCTCAATAGGGTAATTTGAAGCATTGCCAAAGATAATTCCTGTAAAGTGCATATCGACTATATACGTCCATATTATAGACAACTTAAAAGCAATGAATTTAACTTCAGCTGTTCGTTTCATGTCATTGTATTGCTGAATTTGACTATCTAACAAGATTACAAAATTGTGAGTTGTGACAAGTTACAAGAGGGTACACAACATTGGGCCACATGGAAAAGACTACTCTTTCAGGCCAAGAACTTTAATATAAAAGCCCAAGTTGTGGACCTCAATTTGGGCCTTAATATTGATTCATAAGCCCAAAACCTAAAAACATTGGGCCCACTTAACCATCTGAAGACTTATTGTCAACCACCAATTTTGACCAAAATAAATAAATAAATAGTTATAATATTGCTGAAAATTTTAATGTTTTGTTTAGGAGATCCGTATGGATGATGTTTCTGATTTCAACAGATGGGATGTAATTACATCTTTGAGTTGGTGAGATAGAAAATTTTAGTGAGAGAAAGTAGGGATGGGGAGAGTGTTCTTGGTGGAGTTGGATGGCAAGTCTTACCGCTGTAAATTCTGTGACAGCCCCTTAGCTCTTGCTGAAGATATTCTTTCTCGGGTAACTTTTTTTTTTTTTGTATTATTAATTTATTATTTAACATCATTTATTTAATTCATCTAATATGAAATTGTGTTTCTTTTCAACTGGGCTTGACTTTAATTTGTTGTGAAATTGTTGGAATTTTCATTTTACTGATCAAGATTGGATTTTTATTGGGTGTTTAGAAATGGTAAAAGTTCAAGTTGATGTTGTGAAATGAGCTGAATTTGAGATGATATTGTTGCATGCTATGAGGTTTATCATGTCTGTTTGAATAATTGATGTTGCCATGTTGCAATACTGCGATTTTTATAATCATACCATTATTTGGTAGACTATGTGATGGACTCAGAGCCCATTTTTTGTAGTTTGCAACAATGATGCAATGAATCTTTTGTTATTGTATAAAAAGTTGGGATATTTTTAAGATTCTGTGTGATTCATAGGTCACTTGATCATTTTTTGAGTGGTTCTTTTGCCCTTTTGTAGCACTATGAAATGGGTGCTTGTTTTGCTGTAAGGGGACCATTCAATTCATGGGGGAGGTTGGCTTGTGTTTAACTTGCAAGATTCAATTTTTCTATTAGATATTTGATGAACTTGTTCATTGTAAGCGATAGCTGTGTGTGTGTGTTTCCGTTGATACGATTCAGTTATGGCGCCATTAGTTCAAGGAGAGAGATGCATAAGACTAAGACAATGATCATCCAACTTATGCCTAGTTTCAGTCAGTCTATTTGAGTCATTAGTGGGATTTTTTGATGAAAAATACATCTCTTAGTTGCTTCAGGACTGTGATTAAAGTAATGGAGTTGAGGAAATTTGCTGTGAAGACAAGGTTAGCGGAGTGAGGGTAAGGTGAACTGTTACATTTCTAGTGTGAGGGAGTAGATGATTTAGGTCAAGAGATGAAGGAAACTAAATTGATTTTAATTGACAATCTCATGGTGTTTATGTCCTATATTATCTGCCTCTAGAGAAGAAAATTCAAACCTATTTCCATGTCACCCTGAGTTATATCTATGCTGCTACAGTCATTTTCCCCTTTAGGGTCTTAGGGGAGGGTATTCTGTCATGAAATGACTTCATCACATGTCAATAGTTGCCTGCCTATTATTAACTAGTGTGTATTTAGAAACAAAGGCATTAGCCACTCGTAGTAGTGAAGATATATTGCAAATTGAAATGTTTTTTGTTTATTTGGGTCCTGTTTACTTATTATTGTGGTGTTTGGACTTGGCTTGAATATCTTGTTTGCATCTTTGAAATAGTTATGTTTTGACTTATTGTCGTTTTTCTGCGAGCTTTGATTGTCCATAACCAGTTCTGGAAATAAAACAAAATTTTATTTGAAAAAATCAGCTTGAGTTTCTGTATTTTGACTGATTCAGTGTTGTTGCCTTATTTTCAGTCATTTAGTTGTCGCCAAGGGAGAGCTTATCTTTTTGAAAATGCGTAAGTTCTTTATAATTCCCCATCCTCTGTTTGATGCAATTATAATGTTTTTCAGTTTATGTGTGCTATCTTCTTTAAATCCTCCTAATACCAAAGTTATGACTAGTTGTATTTGTGGATCTGGAGCCAGGGCACTGCAAAACTTTTTAGTGGAAAGAAAAAAGTATGAAATTGAGATGAATGAGATCCTTGCCATAACTTTATGATTTTAGAGCAAACTAACACTGATGGTTTCCTTATCCTTTTTGTAATTTGGTTTAATATCTTTGTGGTTTTTGTATATCTTGAGAGCACAACTAATTGACCATAAGAGCAGAAGCTGAAAAATTTTATGCGAATTGTGAAAGAGTAAATGTTTCCTCACCTTTAAGATAAGTTCATTTTACCACCCAAGGAAGTTATAAACTGAGGAGGATACTGCAATTGCACGTTGTCTTTGGTGATGATATTCAACATTTGTCCTTTTTAAAGTTGGCATTTTTTGATGTAGATTTTCCATTGAGAATGCTGAGATCCCCCTCTTAGGCTTTTAGCTATGTAAGCTTAATGTTAAGTGGGTATGTATGTTAGTAAGAAGTGGAACTACAAATGCTTTTGGAGTGTTACCTCAGTCTAGAAACTGTCTTTGGCTCCATTTGACAATAATAAAGAAAAGGAGGTTAGCGCCAGAGAATTGAAGGAAAGCACAATCTTTAAAGGAATTCTTAATGAATAAATCCTTATTGGTTGCTTCTCTTTGCTCCTCAACTAGTTGTGTTTGAAAAGCGGGGAATTTATTAGGAAGTGATGTCTATTCTGGAAACCATAACGGAGAGAATATGATTTGATATTGTTAGGGGAGGTGGATTAGTCCCAAATGAGGATAAAGGTTCCCTACCCACTCATAAGTCAAAAGACAATGTAATTTTTCTCATTCTCTGACTCTCCTCGACCAAGTCCTAACAACCACCACCTCCTCCCATCCACCACTCCCTTATTTTATACATCCATTATTTCCCATTACCCCTTAATCATTCCCCTCACTCTAAGCATGGCCTGTGTGTTTGTACATCTGCAGTTGATGTTAAATGGCTATTTCATGGGGATCTTTGATTGTTGGCCAGAAGTTGTTGAGTGTGAATTATTAGTCGAGGACATAATTTTATGCAACTTTTATACTTACTTTCTGCTAAAATAACCATCTGAAAGTAACCATATCTGCTGATGACACGACTCTTGTACTTGAAATAATCAGACATGCAAGATCCTTGAATATTTCCTAATTCAACCTTGCAAATACTTTGGTAGACATGTTATACTAGAAGATTTCTAACCCAGCTGAGTGAAAACATTAAAAATCCATCACATCATCACATGTTGCCATAAGATTTATTAATCAATTTTGATTTAGTATACAGGGTTAGGATCTCTGTAGTTTTTGACGAATGCTATAAATTCTTCACTAAAGGTGACAAAATCAAATTTTAATCACCTTTTGTTTTAGGGTCTTGTATGGTTGACTTAGTGGCCTTTGCTTAGGATTTCTAAATGACACTAGCTACTAATCTTATTTGGATTAGGAACAGCCGAACAGGAGCCTAGTAAGCTTTCTTTGATCATGTCTCAAAATTAAGTTAGTCTAGTGCCAATGACTTGTTGCTTATTTTTTCTATATATACATTGGCAGATATAGCCAGTTTTGAATGTGTAAGATATATGAGTGAATATTTCCATAAATAAAAGAGGAGCATCTGCAAAGAGTATATAGGCCTCTGATAGTAACTTACGGGCAAAATATATTTTCTGCTTGCTTGATATGACACTAAATTGTCTCTTAAAGGGATAAGAGGCATCTTATTTTGTTTCATTTGTTAAATTCATCAACTCCCGCAAAGAATCGGGAATTCACATGAAAGATTCTTTATGTTTAAGTTCATTTTGGTGTCCTTTTTGCATTGTTTTGCAGGGTAAATGTCACAGTTGGACCTGAAGAAGACAGGCTTATGATGTCCGGAATGCATACTGTTGCAGATGTATTTTGCTGTGGCTGTGGCCAACTTCTTGGTTGGAAATATGTGAGCTTCCTCAAACCTTAAGCCTTATGTGTAACATGAGTATGTTTTAGCTAGTGAAAATGCTTTCATAAATTCAACCTAGTCTTCAGATATAATTGAAGTAAACATTACATTTGAACCATATGTATAGGCTAAGACAAACCACCCATAAAATAAGGAACTTGCTGGTAGAAATTTATTTGATGATAGATGATTTGGTAGCTCCCAGAATTTTAATCCGCATACCCAGCCAGAATTTGATGATATTTACATGCAACTCCCAAAAATGGCTATGCTAAAAGAAATAAAGCACTCCAAGGTTGCTTCCTTATTCCCTCAGGTACAGGTATTCTAAATAGGTTGTATGATATCTTATTTAGTTATCTTGGTGAATGTTTGAGGTGGTATGATTGTGGATTCATTCAATGACTTATCATTGTATGGATGACTGGAAGTAGATTAGATGGTTGGTGGCTGGGATGTACATGGCATTTCCAGGGAGTAATATATCATTGCTCATAGCACCTTTAGTTTGTAGTAACTCCTAGTGAAGGATAAGCTAACATATTCTTGAGACCTCAACCTCAGGCCCGGTGAATCAACATTTAAGCTTAAATTCAGGCATCTAGGTGATGTATATACCAAACAATCAAGCCTTAACCATTTATTTGATATGAACTATTTCATAATGCAGAAAAGGAATCTGAATAAGGAGTTTTAATTGAATCCTGCACTTGCCAATGTGGATAATGTATGAATGGTCAGTTAGATTCTAAATCAATAGTTTCCAATTAGCTAATCAAAATGCTTGATGTGACATATTTTAGCTACAAATACCTCAGTTCACGAATTACTACGAGGAGAACAAGATATCAGAAGTGTTCTTTAGCATCTTTGTTTTCCTACTTCTCGGTCTGCATGTTGTTTGGATAACTGAAATAGGAAGGCATGTACACTTGATTTGTGATTTGGAATGATAAAGTATGTTGCCATTTTTTTTTGGTCTCCATAGATGGTAGCTCGTGACAAAAACCAAAAATACAAAGAAGGGAAGGTGGTACTTGAAAGGTAAAATTATGAGATTTATGGAGCTTTGTCAGATTTGGCTGCAAGCTCTGTCTAGCATTACATGTTTCAGTTTTTGTTTCCAACAGATGGAGGATAACAGGGGATTCAAGCGAGGATTTTAACCTTGATGCTCGTCAAAATTCAAGTGATCCAGAATATCCTTAGCAAATCTAGTACAATTGAACTGCGCAAGAGAATTTTGTTGTTTTTTTTTTTTTTTTGGAGGGGGGTTGTCATTGTAAATATTTGGGTATTTTGCCACACATTTAAGGCGTTAGAACTCCATCTCTCATGGCTTTAGTTGGTTAAACATTGTTTAATTTTACACTTAGCATTTACCTTGATAACGAAAATTATCTCAATAATTGTGCTCTCTAGTCAATAAATGAATATTCGAAAGTGTGGTAGTCATTGTAAACATTTTATTTTTCCTATTTTCTTTTTTATAAAAGTTTCTTTCAATATTATTTTATAGAAATTTTCTATTTGACTTGCAATATTTTTCTCAAATTTTTCCACAATTTTCTAAATTTTCCCATATTTTCTCCTATTTTTCCCATATTTTCGTCCTTTTATTGTTTAATTATTGTTTATTAGTACTATTGTTAATTTTTGTTAGTTAATATTATTTTATAATATTATTAATTATGTTTTCCGATGAGATGATGGTGGGGGCGGCGGTCCGGTGGTTCCGCGCAACACGGGGTGTGAGTGGGGGGTTTGAGAGTGAGAAGTGATTGTTTGAGTGAAGGAGGGTGAGGGATAAAATAATAATTTCGGGAGACGGTTCGATAAATTCGAGAGCGGCATTTAACAAGTCCCAAAAATAATCGTGATATCATACTAAAAAAAAAATTAGAAATTTGGGATACCATCATGAACTCAACAAATAATTTGATCACTATAGATAATTTATAGCTCATAATTTACAATTACAGGCCATTAAATGTGAATGTAAATGGTTAATTGGTTTTGGAGAGACAGGGGTACACGATGGCCGATGCTATCAATATAAGGGTTCGTTCGATTCGATCAATTTTCACTTACTTCACACAAGATGATTAAGGTGTAAATTACTGTAATAATTTATGACATTGGTATATGCGCTAAAAAAAATTCAGACCCTTATATGCATTATTACACCCTCAGTTTCTATTTATTTGTCCTATTGAGTGAGAGTAAAATTGGTTATTCAGCCATCTAACTTTTTTCAATAAAAAAATAGAGTAATTTTTGTAAAGACAATTCAAAATAAAATATGGACAGTAAAAAGTAATTGTAAACAGTTACCGAAAATGTAAAAATATGTGCGAGTACAGTAATGTGAATGCTTCTAACGAGAATGCTGATCCTGCGGCCTGTCAAAGCGTAAAGGTTAAATATTTTGAAGACGACGAGTTAATAAAAATGATAGGATAAAGACAGAACATGACGCATGATGATGGCGACTCCATCTGACTCCCTTATTCTGTAAGTCAATACCCAGTCAAACACTCCACTTATGTGAGTTATGTCCTGTCTCCCCACACAACAACCATCATCATTTACTATCTTCCCCTTTTTATCTTTATTCTTTCGTAATACATGCAGCGCAGTTCAATGTATGCGTCGCATATGTTCTCCGTACATGCCATGACATTCATATCAAGCATGCTTGTGTCCCATCTTTGAAGTCTAGAATCGTTATGTGCTTATGGAGTTATGGCATAACAAGTTCTACGACACTCCCCAACACAGATTATGGTGTAAAAATACTTCGTATTCCATAGACCATAGTAAAAATATTACAGACTACTTCGTATGTACATTTCCTCATACAGTCATACCTAAGAGTTTGATAAGGAAATCTCATTTGACTTTTACAATATTCAAGATAAAACTATAAACGTTTTTATAACCAAATATGTATTTGAAAATTTACATTGAAATGCATTAAATTATATTCCATTTGAATATATTATTTCTTATTATATGATGATAATATGTGATCAAACTTTTTAAACTTTAACTCCAAATAGTGAATTATGGCTTTCATTTAGGGAAAGAGAGGAGGGTGTATACGTACACATTATATTTTGTACTCCTATAGTATCATCCGCTCTTTTGTCGTCATAAGTTTCACTTGCAAAAACACGTATTCATTAGCATTGTGGTCCTATAGTTTACACAATTGTTTCTTTCAACATCATGCATTTCATGCATGTGTGCAGGAAAGTGCTACAACTCTTCAAAAAATGCACATCAGCTGTAAAAATATTAACATATTGATTTGTAAGTGATCAAATTTACGAGTGTCTGAAACTTAATGCTACAACGTCAAAGGAATCATTGCTCAATTCTTTGTTGAATATCTTTAGAAGCCAACACTTGAAGATATCCAGAATCTCCTTAGTATAGGAGGGGACAAAAAATTCCCAGCTATTATTGGAAGTATCAACTTAATGCATTGGAAATGGATTAACCTTTGGAATAGAAAGGGATGTATCAAGGAATTTGAAATGACAACCGTAATGTATTTTAGAAGTTATTGCTTCTAGGACTTTATGATTTTGCATGTTTTACTCGGGGCATCAGAGTCTTGCAGCGACATAAATATACTCCGACATTCTCCCGTTTTCAACAATATTCAAAACAATTGAGCTCCACAAGTTCAGTTCAATGTGAATAGAAATAATTGCAATAAAAGGACATTATCTCACATATGAGATTTATCTAAAATTGGCAACTTGTATCCACGTCATAATCGCTCCACAAATCTATAAATAAATATTGTTCACTCCACGCTAAAAGAGTGATCGAGAGGGTGTTAAACGTGCCTTTGGTGTACTATGCTATAAGCTCGATTTGCAATTACTCGAAAGCATGCTTTGGCACATAGTGTGTCGATGCTGTGGAAGATCATGGTGCCATGTACTATTATCAACAATATGATTATAGAAGATGAGTGAGATACTTATGCTTAAGGATCCACATGAGTTTCCCCTAGAACAACCTAAAAATGTAACAGGATCACCAAGTGAAAATACTACAATATTTACGATAACACCCAATAGATATTATGACCGAATTTATGACGCTCTTAGCTATGAGAGAAATTAGGTTCATGATTGACGTGTACATATATCTTTGAAAAATGATTATGTTGACCATTTGTGGTAAAATTTAGAAAGCTCGTATTTAGTAACTGGTGTTTTAGGTAAAATTTTCCTTTTCAATATCTTAAATTGTGAATTTTATAATAACCGATATTTCTTATGATTATTAATTCATAAATTAACTAATCATATAATTAATTAGATAATTAATATTTACCTCTCAATAATTAAATAAAAATAATTACTAAATATGTTGATATAAAGGAGAATGTGCGGTGAGATATATGTAAGTAGGAAAGAGAATGGGAGAGAGAATGAATAAAAGATAATTCTCTATGATGTAGAAAAAATTAAAGGAAAAGTTTATAAATAGTAGAAAATAAGGTAGAGAAAAGAGAAAATAATATATCATAAGATGAAAAGGAGATAGTTTGGGAGAGGATAAAAACGTCCCCTAAATGCTCATGCTCTTATAGTTCCACTAGAAAAATCAAAATTCAATAACCCTAATTCCATAAATACATACACTGCTAAATTTGCTGCTCAAATTATATTACTATTTTGCTCCGAATTTGCTACATTTTGCATCTTCAAAATTTTAATTGACCCTTGATGCTTCTGACTTCTACTAGTTATGATACTTTTATCCGACAAATTCGCTCCTTATATTGGTCATATTTTCATCGCTTGTCTCCCACAAGTTTTCTTTCTTATTTTGGCATAGATCGGGACAAAAAACTCGCTTTAATTTTAGCTCTTTTGTTCTCAAAAAGAATTGAATTAGGCAAAAGATATGAAAAATTGGATTACTTTATAAATATCATAATTAATTTAGGGTTACACTATTGTTAATATGATATTAAAGAAGTACATTGGCACTGACAAAGTGACATGTTTCACACTAATGAGTCATAATATTTAATGACCCGATTCATATAATATTTTGTTGTTTTCGGTTGACCTAAATGTATTTAAATAACTTTCCTTGAATATAGACTAGAAAATAATTTTTTTTAAAAAAATTGAAAGTTGTTGTTTGAGTGATAGACTTTATAGTTTTTTTTTAAATGAAAAATAACCTTTTAAAATAAACTAAAGTCGTTGTTTGTTAACAAAAATCTGAAAATGGACCCTTGTACACTAGAGCTGTCAAAAACTGACCCAACCCGAATTATCGACCCGTACCTGCAATGATTTGAACCCAATTTATACCCGTTTTAAATGTGAAATTGGTAACATGTAATCCGACCAGAACCAGACTTGATATTAACCGACAACCGACTTTATCTTATACTATTTGATCCGAACCTAAATCTGTACCCGACTCGACATAAATCAATAACTGACTAGAACTGACATGACAATGAAGCAAAACCAAAACGACACCCAAACTGATTATAACCAAAACAAATTATAATCCGAGATAACATGTTATAAACCTGACCTATTGTGATCCATGACCCGTGATTCGTTGTTGATCCGACCCATTATTGATTAGACTCATAATAACTTATAACCTAATTTTGGAGAAATTGCATTATATTTGTTGAATTTTACTTTCAAAAATATATATGAAAAAGTGTATGATGGATCAAATAATACATCTTAATGACTTTCGACCGACTAACATAATTTGAAAAGACTCTGCCAAAATAAGTTTTTGTTACAAATCTCAAGTATGATTCAGATAATTAGATGTACATGCTTTCTAATTTATTTTTTCCAAGAAAGAATAACTTGCTTTTTATAAATTACCATAATTTGACTAGCATAATATAACATCCCACTTAATAATTATTTAACCTAACTTTGATTGAATATTTTGTAATGTTTATTACTTTTGTAAGGGATATAATTTCTTCATAAACTTAATGTTTCATTGTGTTAGTTATATGAACAAAATTAGACTTGAACCGAAATAGTTGATTAAACGTCCCAAATATTGAGTCAATCTCGGTACTACCAAACCTAAGTATGACCTATACTCAAAATTACCCACCACTACAACGCAAAACCTGAATTTGAACTGAACCCGAACTGGCCGAACCGAACCCTACTTGTACCCAAAAGGGTAAATACTTCGACATGATGTGATCCGAGATAAACTTGAGCAAAGTCCGAACTTGATATGATAAAGACTTGACTTAATATAACCTGACCCAAATATGACCCAAAATCTAACATGACCTTATCCGAACTCGATTGGAGCACTCGAATTGACAGTTATATTGTACACTCATATATAATTAAAAAAAATTGTACACGACCTATAAGCTAGTTGTCCAAGGTAATTGTAGCACATATTGTTAACGTATAAGCAATAGAAAAGAAATTGTTTACTTGTTAATGCGCGATCCAAAAACGGAGAGTAGCCATGTCATGGTGAACCACTGACCTAAAAGACGATTCCTCACTACCTCCGACAAGAAGCGGTCGCCTTCTAAGATAAGCACGGCGCCAGAGTTTATGTGCACTCACAAACTCGAATGGAACTCATAATATTTTCCCAAAAAACAAAGAACGGTGTTTAGGTTTTTGAGAGAAGAGAATGAGAAAAATGTGTTGTCTGTTTTTACTGAAGAGAAACCAAGTATAAATAGGTAACAAAGGAAAAACGACTAGTAGAGAAAACCGTCAAATGAATGTGCAGCAATAACCAAGGGAAGTTACGGCCAGACAAATCACAATAGTCAAAACTATAATCAAGGAATTAAATGTTGGAATCCCAACGGTCAAATTCGAAATAAATAAGGAATATTCACAGCCAAAATTTCTCCAAAAACAAAAAAGAGACCCACGCTAGCGCATCGCATTCCCCAAAATCCCAAGGCCCAACCCGACCCGACTTGACTAAATAGTGTTAAGACACTACAATATATAAACAAGGAGTAAACTCTTCCGCGAACTAACGTGAGACTTTAACACTCATGTCTTTATAACAAGAACTTCCATAACATATAATATGTTGCGCTGCTGTATGTTATCATAAACGGCTGGAATTGCAAGTACCGATGATTGCTTGATTCTTGGTTATTCTAACGTTCTTATTCTTAGATACTTTGGCTGACACATATACGACTATACAACTAATTGATCACGTTGCTTTACGAACACATTATACAACATTATGTTCTTGACATTTTTTAGTTTGCCTATGTTTTCGGATATAATATTACTATACAATCTAATTTTAAAAGTTATTCTCGTTAAAAAAAACCTTTTAATATCAACATATCATTTGAAATGGGAGTTCCATACAAAACCATAATATCAACAATCTAGAATAGAAAAGTTTTAAGCAAATGGAGCAATTTTTGAAAGACGGATTAAAATGAAAAATGAGGCAAAAAGGGATAGAGGGAGTAATTGTTTGAGCCCTGAACATATTAAAACTACTCCCTCTATTTATTAAAGATTGAGTATTTCTATTTATAGAGTCAATGTTCCAAAAGTTTAACCATTAATTCTCATTATGCTATAAGAAATAATATATTTAATTGACATCTTGATAAATGCATCTCAATGTAAATTTACAATATCAAGTTTTCATACTTTTTTGCATTACGGATTTAGAGATAAGGTCGTGCCTTGAAAAATTGCAAAAAGTCAAATGGGCAATTTTGGGCGACGTAAGGAGTAAATAAAAGTGGTTGAGTGGGCTCATCAATTAGCAATTCAAGGTTTGACATGTGTCTCAATTAATCTTTTAGCCTATTAAAGTTTTTTTTAATTAACTATTATATATTTAAAATGGTTATTTCTTATAATTATTCTTAAATAAAAAAATCACCAACAATTATAAAAAAAATATTTCTATAAATAAATACTCATTTTTATATATTTTAGCACACTTTAAAAATCTTTATTTTTCACTTTAAATTCATTAAAATTATTTCTTAATAAATTAATTAGCTATAATAATTAATTAAAAACTTAATAATTAGTATTATGATTACTTATTGATTAGTATATGGATAAAAAAATAAATACATGATAATACGGTGGGATATGATAAAAAAATAGTAGAAAGGAAATTTTAAAGTTTATTATTAAAAAGATAAAAAGTTCATTTCTCCAAAATATGAGGACATGGAAGGGAAAACCTAGAGAAAGAGAGTGAGAAGGGTAACTCTTTGTTTATTTTCTCTATGGGATGAGATCGGTCATCTAACTCTACTCTACTTGAATCATTTTTTTTAAAACTTATTCCGAAAATTAATTCAAGAAATAAGCTCTGGCTAAAACTATTTTAAAAAATAAGTATCATTCAGATTCGGGTTAAAGTCGATGTTCCTAATAGCGACTTCACTTAATTGAAAGTCGCTATCGGTGACAATGATTTTTATTGAGTAATTAAAGTGGTCAAAAAGTAGAAATTTAATTATAAAGCTGATGTCGGTAACAACGACTTCCAGTTAGAAAAAATTTGGGCCAATTTCCTCCTAATTGAAAGTAATTGAATTTTTGTTTTTTTTTTTTTAATAAAATGTTTGGCTCAATTTTTTCTTAACTATAGTGACTTCAACCCGAAACTAAATGAAACTTATGTTTGAAAATAGTTTTACCCGAAACTTATTTTGAATTAGTTTATGGAATAAGCTTAAAAAAATTTTGGACACTACTTTGCTACCTCTAAATGTTGAAGACAAAAAAAAACATATGGAGAGCACACTTGCTAGTTGCTATGCTAATGAGTCAAAAAGCATAAATAATTATGGACGCACATGAAAGGTTCCAACACCCATACGGCCATACTAAGGATGAATAACAAATGTGCAATAACTAAAGGCTTGAGACGTCAGTCTCATTTTCACATAATCACTGTTTTTTTTAGAGAATTTTCACATAATGACTTTATTAAGTTTTAGTTAGATAAAATTGATAAGAGAGAATAAATTACACAGAGTATATTATAATTATTTAAAGTATAGAACAAATTTTTTAAAAATATTTATTTTTAATATTAAATAAATATTTAAAAATAAAGAGTATACTAATTAACCAAAGTCCAAAACTAGAGACCCTTAAAAAGTAAAGTGGTGCAAATTACAGAATTACTACGTGCCACACATCTGGCTTAGCTAACTGTGTTATGAAGACTGGAGAGGGCAGCAGGAACTACGGAGTACCCCGTATTCAACAAAACACGCAAGTTCTGAATTCTTTTGTACCCCACACGGCCGCACCTAATAACCTACTCCCTACAATCCTACATGGCTACATCTCGTCACATTCAACGTCACCATCGGATGAAGCCATTGCGCTGCTACTGCGTGACTGCCCTCTACGTATTCTGCACTCTGCACTCTGCACTCTGTACTCTGCAGGCACTCTGTACCGCACTTTGACGTTCTACCAATCACACCACTTGCTCACCATTTTTACATCAGTCTCGTTACTGACAAATTACTAAGAGTTTGGTATATTTTATCTTTCACGCGCGGCTTTATACTCGTTTTATAGTAAGACAAAAAAATTATAGAAATTTGATATTATAAAAATTTACATTGAGATGCATCCAATAAAATCTCACTTCAATATATTATTTCTTATAACATGATGAGAATTCGTTGTCAAATTTTTTGAACTTTAACTACAAATAGTGGATTTGGACATTTTTTAGAAACGGAAAGAGTAACAATAGGGCCATTTTTAAATTTTAGCAAGTCCTAAGTACATATTTTTAACTCGCTATATGGGGTAATTAATTGAATATATAAGAACTATTAAAGGTGGGATCGGATGATTATGTTGGACTTAAGATGTAGAGTATGTGGCTGGTAGTCTGGTAGATAGAACATGCTATACGAAGTGTTAAAAATGATGAATCGTCGTTCCCATTCTAGAACGTCACTGTTTTAGGAGTATAAACTATTGAAGATGGTACTGGATATGTGTTGCTCAATATGTAATTGGTGTGGCATTTGGCTAGTTGTAAGGAAGTAAATGTAGGACAAGTAGGTGCCATATTAGGGAAACTTTAGGGCCATTTCATAATGCCTAAAATAAAATCTCATACGTACATATAATATAAAATATATTTTAAAGAATTAGATATAATTTTGATACGTTTTTTGACAATAAAAATAATAAAGATTAAGAATTACTAGTGTAGTCCCTTCTTCAAAACTCATATCTAGGGTTAAGATAGTTTTAGGGTGCTCTTATGATTAGTATTGTTCAAGTATGTATTTTACTTTTAACCTAATTGCTCTTCTTTATATACTAATCAACCATGCAAGCAAAACCATAACCTACCCCCTATTTGACCGTCCTACTCATTGGATAAGTGTGTTTGGAGAAATTGATACGTTTGCATTTATTATGTAATATCATATAACTCAATTAGATTAATTGTAGGTCTAATTACATTAAACTCAGATATAACAATTTATTTTAATACGTTGTGATATTAAAAATAACCTAGTTGATTATATCCATAATAAATTCATAATCCCAATATACATTTAACACTTATTGCACAGTAATTGAGGACACCACTTAAATAATATGTGTGGTCATTATTTCAACTCATTTTAAATTATTTGCAACAATAATATGGTGTGAAATCCGAGCCCCTCTATAAAATTTCCATGTTACGGACTAATAATTTATCATTAACTTGTATAGTAGTAAGAGAACTAGAAAGTCTTTCTTTATACCAAAGTATTAATTAAATTCCCACTTATTTTAATAAAAATGAAATAGAATGCAACCAATAAAATAAAAAAATAACGAGACAAGTCTCCCTATGTAAGAGCTATACGTCCATAATCTAGACGAAACTACGTGGTAATGGTAACCGAATTTTCATAGCTAGTGTTCATAGGGTGTTTTCAAACAAGCTCAACCCATGTGGGCAGTCATTCATCCTAAATGTCTCGTATGCAGGTTGCCACGTGTTATAATTGACTTAGTAAAAACCAATTATTAGGATTTTTGTGTCATAATATGAATCACATTTCACTATCCGCACTTTTTGATTTATCATACCTAAATTAAGGGATAGACATAGAAAGCATAATTATAGGCGGAAATAGATAAGGATTAATTGATCGCATTAATCTAGCCTTTGTCCGATTTGTGGATATTAATCCAATCTTTTGTTTATTTCTGATTGCACCTACCTTTAAGTGATTTTTGCTTCCACTAAACTTGATCCAGTTGTTATCTGTGATAGACGGTCACAAACATGTAACTCTCTTTTAAAAATATTAAAGGAACTAAATACCGCATAAGTTCTTCACTGGCTTCACTCTTCTTCGTCATCACTCTTCACTCCTCACCCATCTCTTGAAAACCCTCTCCCAGAAATGGCATGAGATGCTGACAGCTACTCTCTGGGTACTATGAGGGGATACTGAAAATTCCCCAACCAATGACCATTAAGGTCTACATTATGTCCATTGTCTATTTCAAAATTATGTTAAGCTATGTAGCAAAATTCAGGGCCAAGGGTATCTATCACAGATCTGGTCGATGAAAAGGAATAATAGATGGAGTTTGGGCCTCAAACGGATGCTTTAGACTCCAAGGAGTTTGAATGTGAAATGATAAGACAAACAAGAAATGTAAATTGGGCATTTGGTTTTAAAATCATAATTAGAATCAGAATGAGGAATGAAAATTGGTTTAATTTTATCCCATTCTCTATAATCTACATGATGTCTGCATCTTGTAAAGGTTCCTTTCTAAAATTCGCAACCTCTCCCACCACTTTTAGTAAAAAAACTCAACTCCTTATCCGCCTTCAGGATGCCCAACCTCACCATCTCAGTCAACACAATTTATGTTCTTCTTCCCTCAGTTTGAAACAAGCCTTGTGGAGTAGTAGCTAAAGCATATTCTAGCCATATAGTGGCACATGATCTTGGCCATTGATAGCTAGGGGCCAGATTGATGGATTTGTGGTGATGATCTTGTTGAAGGCTCAACCGTGGTGCAGCTGCACAAGAGTTCCATGCAACATTCTTTTCAAAGATAAGATTAAAGAAGTTATACTGTACTGGTCCAGACATGTCAAGAGGAAGTATCATGATGATAATGTGAGAAGGTGAGAGAAAATCAAAATCAATCTGGGATTATGAGAGAGGAAGAGATGGGCATGGGCTAAAGAGTGCCTAGATGAATTGCTTTTCCAATTTTAATGGATTTTATGTTTGTACCGGTACAATGTAAATTGGGGACGGGGGACGACTATCAAGTGAAGTACCCGTGTTTCCACATATAAATTAAACTGCCTCTGCCACGTCAGATAATTCCTACTTGCTATTTTGGTCACCCATAAAAAGGTTTAGTGGAAGCAAAAATCAGTTAAATGTAGGTGCAATCAGAAATAAACAAAATGTTGGATTAATATCCGCAAATCGGGCAAAGGTTAGATGAATGCGGTTAATTAATCCAATAGGTAATAATGTAATCATGTTTGTTTTTTAGTATTGTTTGCCGAATAGGTATGAAATGTTGGATCAGGTAAATTTTGCAAACAAGTCTCTTATTAATAGACAGAGGAGAATAAAAGTTACTTTATATAAAATATAGTACGATATTAATAATCCAATCTTTTATTTATTCCTAGATCATCCAACCTTTAACCTCCGTCTTCTTTCATTGAGTCAAATTCTGGGATACCTACTATTGAGACAGTAGCATGTAATTTCGATCCTCTTATTGATCCATTTTACGGGTTAATTATCTAATTATATGTATTATCATCAACCTCTTTGATTACTACTCTTCAAAAACCTTACCTTTCTCTTCCATATATATAATATCATACATTCCCATTCTACCCATTGGTGTTGGAATTCATCAGTATTGGGAACAATAAGGAAAAAAATTAAGAAAGGACGAAGAAAGAGGGGGAGTAAGGATTAAAAAAGGAGAGGGGATTAAAAAGAGGAAAACAAAAAGTAAAAAACATAAATAACCTGTTGTTGACCAATTATTATAGGTTACTATTTTGTATTATTTAATAAAAGTGAATTGGGGTTAAAGGTTGAATTATTTAGAAATAAACAAAAAGTTGGATTATTGATAGAGAATCGATTAAATGTTGGATTATTTCCATAAATTAATCCTAAAATATATGGGTTCAATTCCAACATCGAATTTCAGCCCTGGGCATCCCCAATCTCATTCGCATATGGGCTGGAATCCATCTCCATGATCGAAGCCTAACAAAAGCGCTCGAATTGGCATCACCAACTCCGACTCCATAAATACTCATTTATGGGCAAGAGACAAGAGGTCAAACTTCCTCCGAAAATCAAACACATTTATTACACACATTTACTCCGAGAGCAGAACATCCCTTAAGTAATGATATACTCTGCAACCCCATTTATCACTCCGTCCACAAAAAGACTTTATCTTAAGATCCTTAGTCATACCACTGAATTAGGCATCAGAGTGGGTGTCCTCGAAACACCACCCCCAAAACTAGTAATCTTGCTATTTGTGCAGACTGTTAACTAAAGAGATCTCAGTAGCTTCTGCATAAGAAAACCCCAACAATCTCTTCTCTATTTATTACCTAGACCCCATGTAAGATTTTTGCTCATTGAGACATAAATATAAAGTTATGTCCATACTTAAGTGTGACTTAATGAGTTATCTATTTTTATTAAAGAAGGGTCTAATCAACCAAATAATACACATGCACCGCCGCCAACTTGAGGCAGGTTGGGTTTAGTGCAAATTTCATTACAATTTAAGCATTTTTTTTTTAATCTTTGGGCGTTTGTCTGTCTAGTGGTACTATGATATCAACATATCAAAAGACGATTTAATATTGGGAATATCCAATGATTATTGAGTCACTAATATTGTCCTTATTTTTCCTCAGTTTCAGTTAAAACATGAAATTATGTAAAAATATAATTGCAAAGGAGTTAACATGTGAAATTATCACATCGGGTCTAGTTTATTTTGATCCAAGTTCATATCAAATTTTAATTGTGGTCAAATTAGTGTCAATCTAAATGCTAATTTGATCTTTTTTCTTTTTGATAGAAGTCGAGATGGGCTGTGTTTTAATGCAGATTTAATTACAATTTAAGCACTTCTACTTTTTGGTGTTTGTCCTTCTAATGGTAACGTGTAAACCACTAGTATCCACATATCGCAAAGTTGTTTTTTATTTATTATGGGGAACATCTGTTTGTTACTCGAGTTGCTAACACACCTTAAGACGATACGGTGAATGTTCTAAAAAGCGCTATAAAATTCGTGACTCAACAATACTGATAACACTATTCTCATTTTGTAATTTTGGTTATAACACGAAATAATGTAATAAAAACTATAGTCCATATGACTACAAAGGAGTTACATGTGAAATTATCACATTGGGTCTAATTTATTTTAATTCAGTTTATATCAAATTTTAACTGAGTTCGTCAATCCAAATGCTTATTCGATTTTTTTTCTTTATGGTAAAAGTACATGCAAAATCGATCAAATAAAATCCATTCATTTGGTTCATGAATGGATTATGGTCCTTAAAGTTAAAACTAATTGATGACTGAGATCGTAGTTGGTTGAAAAAATCACTGAAGCAAACAGAAGAATCAAGTCAATTTGATTAGATCATGATCCAACTATAGTGTTTGACCATTAAATGCATCCTATCCTACAAGATCTCACATTTTTCCTTGGTCATTTACTTAAATAATCTTCCTACTTTGAGATACATTTAACAAGATTAAAAAAAAATATCGTCCTGTAATTAGTAGCATTACAAAAAGCTAATTTGAGCGGCTCCACTATACACTTCATTAGTCAACCAAGTTTCAAACAAAACAACAATTCAGGAGAGATAATAGAATTTTTATTTTTTTTATAAAATTCCCAATTTTTGCTAATCTAGCCTTATAATGGGTCCCATAATAGAAAATAAAAATTAATTTTAAAATGCAACCCACAAAAAGACAGAAGTGTAAACTCGGATCGAGTTACAAAAGACCCCCCCCAACTCGGAGTTGTCTCCTACACCTAGACAGCGACGTAGGTGTACCCTCTCATCCCCCCCCCCCCCCTGCACCCCCACACACTGTCAAATTTTGACTTATAATATAAGCAACCTCCTAATTTTTATTATCCCATTAGACTTTTTACGATCTCTGAGGCTCAAACGTTTTTCTTCTTCAAATTCATAAGATAAAAAATTATGAAAGCTTCTAATTCTAAAAATTTACACTGACATATATAAAATAAGATAACACTTGAATATATTATTTATAATAAGATGATAAAAATTTATGGTCAAACTTTTAAAAATTTGACTCCTTAAATATAAAAAAACAGATGGATTATTATTATTTTTTTATGTGGATTCAAAGGAATTCTATCTAGGTTATTTGAATTGGAGATAATTAATGGTAATGTGAAATTCTTTCAACTTAAATTCTTTTAAAGATTTACATGGCCTACTATCAAGGTAATAGTTTTCATAGTTGAATTATATTTTTTCTAAAATTTTTTCTATCTTTATTAATCTATATTTTATTAGGATTTGTGGAATTTCTGCCAAACCCGATTTGGAAAATATTTGTAATATTTTCTCGGTTGAGTTAGGACATTTTCTTTTATTAATCCTAATTGAGTTAGACTTTGATTTTCTACTTCTAATATGTTTTGCTTATACAACTTTAATATTATACTTAAAATAGGTTTACATATTTTGAACACATAATAAGTCTTTATTTTCAGTATTCCGTTAAGAGTCGTTTCCATATTCTAGTTTGGCTATAAGGCTTATAAATTGGAGCCTTATTGCAAACATTTTAATTAGACATATTTTAGGGGGATTTAATAGTAAAATAGAGTGTAATTGAATAATTCAATGAGTGGATTTTCACAAGAGGTCTGATTTTTCACAACTCATCATTCTTTTCTAGGGAACTCTTCCTACTAATCCAATAATTTGTATGATTGCTAAGATTGGCACATCTTAGCTATACTCATAGGGCCCGAAATGGTCTTTGAGGAATCACCACCAAACTAATACGGGTTGTTTTGTTGCCTACTTGTGTTTTAATCCTAAGCTTTTACTCACGTCAATAGTCTAAAAAATTACGATAAAGGAGTTAGGATAGATTGTTCTACATTGATTTAAAAATGACGAGTTTGCAAATAAAATTAGGATGGAACATCATTAAACTAATAGTCCATAAGGCACAAGAAAAATCAAAGAGACAATATCTAGATAAAGTGGGTTCACAATTTAAGAATCGTATAAACAATCTAGATTAGGGGATCACTTATTTAAAATCCTCAAATTTAAAGGGTCATAAAACTAATTTGTACGATGTTTGATCTGACTAGGCATGATTACACTACTTCATTAGGTCTTGAACCACGTGTAAAAATTAACGTTGATAAAGCATTTACAATTGTATAAGGTTATTGCATAAATGAAGTGTATAAATTCAAATATAGTAGAGGTGCAATACTTACAGATTTAATATTGAAATACGCAATATATGATTTATGCATATGCCAAGTTCAAAGTTTACTTATCAAATGAAAAACAGAACCCAAAGAGACTTCTTCCATGACATACTTCAACTTGATCAATCTATATTAGAAGACTTGTTTGGATTAAACCTTAAACATCATTGATTATAACACTTAAACATCATGATGTGCATGCAAGAAATGAATTTTGAACTAACACTTAAACAAATCATTTAAATGTGATGAATGCCTACGATTTGCTCATGAAAAGTAGTTGATTGAATGAATGGGTCAAGTAAAAGTGAAGATATGCATGTTCATCTTTTACATCATAGACTACGTAAAAGAATGAGAATAAGAAACATTGCATAAAATAAAATGCAATCCTCAAAGTGAAGATGTAAGAAAGTGGGGTTTGCGTAGATTGAGTCGAGATCCTTTTATAAAAAGTATACCATGAAGATTGGTGCTCAAAGTTGTATGGAATCTTGAGCCTTAAATAAGTGAAAAAAATAAGGTTGCTCAAATGAAAAACACATCATTGATTGAACATAAACAAAATAAAGTATACAAATTTAGGAGTTAATCATAAGATTGTATCAAGGGTGATATATATCATATATGTGGTTGATCATAACTCAAAGCGAAAGCATAAAAAAAAAAACAAAAAGGTCTCATAAGGGCAGGTTTGCATCTAAATACAATAGTTAATGTTAAAGGTGTTAACTTTAACCTCTTCAGTGAATGTCACTAGAAATTAAAGCAAGATAATAAGGGAGCAGAACTATAGAAGTAGACAAGGTAATAAATGATTGAATTTAGAAGAATCATCGGCATGCTCATTGTTGACTGTTCCTTATTCGGGATCATGATTGAGTATTGAGAATATTCGGAGTATTAATATTCCTAGCCTAGGAAATGTTTTATTGCCTTAGGAAGTTCTTTGTATGGTTGAAGGATGTTTTGAGAGAGGTTTTATGCATGTATTTTGATAGAATAATGATGTTTTAGAATTATAAAAATTAGGACCCTTTGCTCGTAAAAATGAGGGATATTTATTGAGCAACATGATTAAGGTCTCTAAGCGTCAAACGCCCATGAACAAGCATCGGTTGTTGGGGGTTAAATTTGGGATGCAAAGGCCCATTAGCACTTTTGAGGAAGCGCACAACTCTTGTGCATTGAATGCTAGACTAGGCGTCCAACGTTTAAGCCCGACATTGAACATTGATCCCCTTTGGCGTTTGGTGCTGGTTTTGTTCGCTTGATGCACTCGTAAAAGAAATTTGACACTTGCTTTTAGCGCTAATACTCTGAGTGTTTTGGTTTTAGAGTTTGTTTATAGCTTTTCTTGGGTAGCAAGCATGAAAATGATTATGAAAATTACCAAAATCAACTCCCATTGGAAGTTCATAAAATTTTTGTAAATATGTGTTAAAGCCAATATTTGACTTTCAAAATCTCATCCCATAATCAGTCAAACTTTGAATATAAATTCTCGTCAATCTATGTGAAAAAAACATATTCATGAAGGATCTTATTAGAATCGTCTTATTGTGTACTTTTCAAATAGTATCTTTTTATAATTTTCACAAATATATAATTAAAGATATTTAAATTTTAAGTTTAAATTGAGAATTACGGAAAAAAGCAAATGAAAAGGAAAAAAAAAACAGATGGAGTATGTTTTATTTGTTCACTTTTGACGTATTTATCATGTAAAAGGGATAAAGCCTTGACTTAAATTTATTTCAAGAAGCGTAGTAGTATATAATATTGAAAATCTGAAAGCAACAAATGTGGAGATACGAAGAGATTTTGTTGAATACTTTATGTTTATGAAAGAGATGAAGTAAAAGTAGGACTACTACATATACTCACATGACTGCTCTTTACATTTGGTTTTGTTTTTAGTTCAGCTACATATCAAATCATGCGGCGGCTCAATCAGTTCGTCGCTTTGAATTTCCCACCTGTGTCCTTATTGCTTCCCACGTTTCACATTGTCCCCGCACACTACACACTAGTCACTGTTCACTAGTATCATTCCATCCCCAAATATTATCCTATTTTGATAAAAAAAACTCTTGCAAAAAATAGTCAAACGAAGCCATCTTTAAACTTTCAATTGAAGGAAACTTCTATAAATGATAAAATGAATGAAACTTTTATATTATTATAGCTACTCTTTACTTTTATATTATTATAGCTACTCTTTCTTAAACCCGTAAATATTAATTTAGTTTAATATGTTGTATACCGTAATGTATAAAATTGTTTAGATGGGGGTATATACTCATATACAGAAGGACAACAGCTTGTTAAGAATGTTTGGTAATATACTAGACTATTAGTATGAGTATTTTTGGATGGGTCAACTTCCTTTAATATAAATTTGAAGAAGTTGTGGTGAATATTTAACATTTCCATTGAATGCATTTCAAGTTTATTTTTGAGCTTTTTATTCAAGGATTGTATGATATATCACGAGTTGTGATAGCTATTGAGGTGACAACTTTTTAATCAGATTTAACCTTTCACTTATGTTGTTGATCACTTTGATCAATGAGCTATAAATTACCATATTGTTACAAATGCACTTTCTATTTTGGCAAGAGTTTTTTTGTATTTTATTTTCTCTCTTTCTACTATTAAAAGACTCTTATTCAATTAAAATAATATCTCACTAATCTTATCACATCTACTTATTAAATAACTTTTGATAGAACTTCTCTTGTTTATCGCCAAAATTCTATGTCGAACAAACAATGCCAATTATTGTTGAAAAAAATGCTTAAAAGTAAAGGAAAAAATGCCATAAATGAAATAGTTTGTTGACCCATAAAAATTATGTTATTTAATTATAAATTAGAGGTAGATTTTCTACCTAGTGATTTTTGGCTAAATCCTTTATACTTTTTATACCTTTAATTATTTTCCATTTGACTTTTAAGTTATATAAAATACGATTTAAAACAATTTTTTTTTGAAAACTCGATATTTTAAAAATTTAAGATTTTTTTTATATATAATAAGAATTTTCTGGAAATAAGAAATTGAAAATTTAACAATATCCCAAACACAACATTTCCCAATATTGAGCCGTTAATGGACACATAAGTGGTGAAGTTTGAAGGCATGATGCACATTAATCCAAGATTCTTCATGCTTACCACGTGAGGCCATCGTCTGCCATTCTGCAATTAAATTCCTTAATCTGATTAACAAATACTCAAATAGTAGTTAGTATTAAATTATATGCTAATGAAAGTAATGGTAATGACATTTGACGTACAGACACAAACGGATAATCCAATTAATCCGTAATTAGTATATTAATAGCTTGAATCTTGTGGATCCTGCCGCCAAGCCGACGATTACGGAAGCACAAAGACCTTAAGTACGACCTTTTTTCACTTTACTAGGAAGTTGTGATGAAATTCTCTAAAGTGGATAACAGGCTTGTCTTGTTTAAAATTTTTCATTTGAAAAGTAAGAAATATACTATAATTTTTCGTTATATAAGTTAAAATATATTTACGTGGTAATTTTTTTAGATTTGTTTTGAATTATATATTTTTTTAATATGTAAATTTTATATTTTTGACGATGTATTTATAAATATTATAATATAATATGTGTATTGAAAAATGTAAAAAAAATAAATACGAGGGAATTGATGAATTACTTTTCTTTTAGGAGATTTGCAAAATATTCTGCGGAGTGCAACTTCTTCCCTAATGGGCAAGCAGTGAGACTTGGATCAGCGACTATGAATCAATTTTGCTGCCTGTTAAGACTGCGCACCTACGCAAGACTTTGGGGCAGAATAATTTATGTAAGGTTTTTTATTTTTTAATTTTTTTTATATTTTGGATAATAGCAAATTACGAGTCTAATACTAATAATTAATTGCTATTCTAATAATTTTTGGGTTAAGCCCAAATACATATTTAGACTTAGTAATTGGGTGTATAAATATTATGGATTTAGCTAAGCATATTTTCAAATTTAAAGACCATGATCCCAAATAATATTAATGTTCATGAAACATGAAAATGAGGCTTTGGACCAAATGAGCCTATTAATGGATTTAAGCAATCATTCGAAATGTGCGCTTAGTTTGGATCAAATAGGCGAATTATTATATATTTAAATAGTTGAATCATAAAAAGGAAGACCTAATTTAGATATTTACAGAGGAAAATTTAAAAATCAAATTTTGTTGTACTTGGTATTTGGTGTTCCATTCTCCAATTTCATAACGTTTATAATTACAAAATATTTAGACAAAGACTGAAACTACAAAAGTATAATTGAGTGGCCTTTCCTCTTTGAGTCCTTCTCACCTCTATCTAATGAGTAATATGGCCATACCTTATTTTAAAGTTTTAGCAAATAAATCTTGAACAATACCTTGTTCCCTTGATAATTCTATTCCTTCGTCGTTGTATCCTTAGTTGATAATCACGGTCTTTTAACTAAATCGTGTTTTAGAGATCGCGAAAATTCTGTTTAATAAAAATTAAAAAGGACAAGCTAGGATGACTACCAAATATAGGAGCAGTAACAAATAAGCAAACTTTATGGTACGAATTTTGTAACTTTATACATAGCCTTAAGCTTGTCTATCTATTTGCCCTTTGCCTCTCTACTCTGTCTCCTCCTTTTCCCTCACTCCCTCACTCTCTCTCAAGAAAATATGGCTACCAACAAAAACGAGGCCCACTACAGAGGCGTACGCAAGCGGCCGTGGGGCCGTTACGCGGCGGAGATTCGCGACCCGTGGAAGAAAACCCGGGTTTGGTTAGGCACTTTCGACACACCCGAAGAAGCTGCTCTCGCTTACGACGGCGCCGCCCGCTCCCTCCGTGGCATCAAAGCCAAGACCAACTTTCCCCTCCTCTCTCCGCCAGCTCAACCATCGCCGCCGCCACCTCCCCAACCTTCTTCCTCCCTATCTCTTGAACTCAACCTCCGGCCCAACACAGTCAACGCGACTTCTTCCTGGACTCCCCACCAAGGCCGGTTCGTTGACTTTTTGAGAACCGGCGCCGGTCCAGGTGTTAGAGGGATGGGTGAGGTCGGGCCTAGAAGTGAGGGACCGGGCCTGGGTTTGGGTTTGAGAAGTAGTGAGCGTGGTCTTGGTGTTGACTTGAATGAGCTTCCCCCTGTCTGGCTGTAAATTTCTTGAATGTGGGTTTGAATATCGGACTCTCATTAGTTGTCATATAGGGCTGTAGTGAGCTTTTAACTTGATCGAGCTAAGCTTAATAAGGATTATTAGTGTTCCACGTTAGTTTGAGCTCCCACAAGCTTTCTTTTATTTATTTATTTATTTATTTATTTTTGCATGTCTTAGCTTGGCTCGTTTAACATTTGGCTTCTACTTAGTTCGTTTATATTTTGAGTTGATTAGGTCATTTAAGTGTTACTTTCTCTCTATTTTTGTACTTTTACTAATCATCTGATTTTGTAGAGTATTATCAATTTTTTTTGTTTCTTAATAATCAAGGCTTTAGACATCAGAGATTGAGAGAGGAAGTACTTATAAGATTGTATTACTTGTAATATAATTCAATTTCCTTGTATGTTTTGTATGGTGTTTATTGTTATGGAATAATTCTTTTGAGTACTTTTTTTTTTTTTTTTTTTTATAATTTGCCCTCTTGCTTTCATATGACTTTTTTTTTTTTTTTTTTGGTGTGTGTATTTGGTAATTGTGTTAAACCTTAAAATCAGAGTCGATATAATAATACTTCATTCGTCCCTCAAACTTTGAAGAGATTAATATGAGTCAATACAATGAGTCAAAATAATATTACATCCATCCCTCAAAGTTCTACGGGTCGTATGAGTTAAAATAATATTAGAATGAGTAATTTTTAGTACTTTGTACTTTTTTTTACATATTTAAATTACCACTTAGTTTACCACACGGAGTATTTATTATTTGGTATGATTGTACTTTGTACTATGTAAGAAATTGGGATTACTAAAGGTAAAATATGACAATTGCACGTGGAGATTTAACTCAAGAGTTACGGAGTATGTCATATGATTGTATTTATACGGATATCATCCTGTCTTCTTCCCTTTTCAATCAATATTTTATGAGAATTTTGATAAACAAACTAACTAAATTAACAAAATATGAGTTAACTCTTTGTAGTCGATATAGAAATTTTGAATTATGAAATTTTTCATTATTAAAATTTAATAAATGATTGATAACGAGTGGAGAACCAGAGTAAGAGTTTATGCGTCAAATATTAATCAACATTTATATGCAAAATTGCAAATAACATGACAAACATTAAATTTGCTCCATTTAACCATTTTTTATGAGAGCTTTTTGGTTAAAATAAGACAAACATTAACTGACAAGTATGAAAAGACCTTTGTTGTACACTCTTCAGTGTGTACATTATTGGTTATAGTAACAATACTTTTGCTTATATTCCTCATAGTATACGGAACAAAACATGAAGAGGTCGGTTGCTGATGCATATACAAAATCTGAGCAAGGTTTGATACTAATGACAAATTTCTAACGTAAAATATGTTTGTCATAATCGAAGTATCTCTTTCTCTTCCATTGAATAGAAAGAATGTCCTGTGAAATGTGAATCTTACTACACGTATAAACAACTGAGCCATCACTCATCAAGGCATCATAAACAAATGATTTCTTAGAGGACTTTGATATGTAATTAAAAACAATTACAGTAGTTTTAATATCCTACATAATAATCACCGAAATCTTGTCAAGGGGATGGCAAAAGGTCACCTAAACCTAACTACCTAAGGGGTTGAGATAACTTTTTTGAGATTATTACAATAGCATAAGAGGAGTGTAATGTATCAATTGTCTAAGACTAACTTCATTCTGGAGATTTCTATACCAATCAGTTTTCGAAGTGTTGCACACTTGCACCTCTGCCAAAACCAGGGGAAGAAAGAAACAAAAAAAATATACAAGATGCCCCAAATTTACAATGATCCCAGATATCGTACGTTTCGAAAGGCCTTACGATTCAAGTTTCGTAAGTTGTCTCAGGAAGAGGATTTACTCCAAAATTTTTTGCGTTTGGTGTTGTCTGAACAAAAAAGCTGCAGATTCATGTCTCTGTAAACCTCTGCAAAAGATCAGGAGTATAACCTGTATGAGGTCCATAAATAATTCCACCCTGCCATTCAAGATAACAAAATAGGACCATTCTCAGAAGCAGTCCTAGAATTTTGATTATGTATTGTCATCTGCACATCCCGCGAAAAATGGGTCCGCTTCTTTGCATAGGGTGCTTCTCTAGCTGTTCAGAAAGAAAATGACCTGAATAAGTTTTCAGTTCAATTGTGCCTAACTTGTTAAACATCAAAATGAAAATTTCATCCCTACAAAAATCATATTTCTTTTCATTTTTGCAATGATTAGCTGCCTCCATTTAGTGTTACCATAAAAATGCATCTCATATGTATCTTAACTTGGACAACCATTACAACCCTAGCTGTGTTTGAAGACAAAACATATAGATGAACTTTACAGTAACTAGCTAGCAACCTCACATAAAATTTCCCTTTGGACTTTCTTACCAGCTAGTTTCTGAGCTCTGAGAATATTCTGCCGCCTTTTCCACCAGATGATTGAGCAGCCACCAATCAAAAGTAATGCTAAGAACACAGCAAAGGCAACACCAACTTTAGTGCCTGGAGAAAGATGAGGCCCACATTTACGCAGGCCTGGTATGCCACAAAGTCCTGCATTATCAGTAAAACTGCAGAAATCAATTTAGTTTATTTTGCTGCATAAAAAAGAATGTTTCATGTTATTTGGTAAAATGACATAACATACTCACTTGAAGCTAGCTCTGTGAAGCAGCCTTTCACCAAGGGCAGCTGGAACTCGTCCTGAAAGCTTGTTTCCATTAAGATTTCTGTGTCATGACAATTTCTTATTAATGTTTCCAATGGGGCAATAGAATTACAGTGATAAGAACAGAGTTAGTCTTACAGAATTCGCAACGAATGTAATTGTCCCAGAGTCTCTGGAATCGAGCCGTTCAGAAAGTTGTAAGAAAGATCCCTGCCAGAAGTATGATATACATATCAATTCAGGAATCCACTTGAAAAATATACTCAAAAGACAAGATGATCAGAATTATGAATCAGAAATATTTCAAGAACTAATTTAGCAAGACAAGGACTTCAACCAGATGAAGCAGCAGATGTCTTTATCTTTTAATTCTGTAATCACTCCATTGTTGATTTCTTAAATTATTAGGCAAGAAATTTAAATCTTTCTGGACTCTTTTACATCTTAGCTAGAGATAAACAAGATCAATATCCATGCACCATCAACCTATTGCCGCAAACAATCTCGATCCTGCTATGTCTGCTCTTTATTTTTTAGTTTAAATGATAAGTAGGCAAGACAACAAGAGCAAGCATACTAACATATTAATTCAAGCTCACTGATTCAGAGTGCTTTGCAACTTCCATGGATGATAGCGGTGCTCAATACTGAACAATTTCTATAGCCATTTATCAGGACTCTTAAAGAAGCCATTTATCAGGACTCTTAAAGAAGCCATAAGTGCTAATGTTTATACTTACCAGTAGTCCATAAGTGCAGCTTACACGTAATCTCTAATTTATGCAAGTAACAGAGTTGCAAGACACCATCTGTTGAGGCTTACATGCACTTATAGACTATTTATCAAGACTCTTAAAGAGGCCATAAGTGCAAAGCTTAATACTTTGACATCGTGATTTATACTTATCAATAGTCCCATAAGGGTAAAGGTATCATTTGTTGAGGCTAACAAATAATTTAGCATATTATTTCTGCTTAGAAACATATTTCTTAATAATTTCTCATGAGATCCAATCATTTCAAAAAGAATTGACATCTAACAAAAAATTATTCATGTTAATCCATGAAGCAGGCAACTAGATACTAACAGCACTTCAAGCATCAACAACTAACAAGCGTCAAAACTCACATCGGTTGAGTCAGTAAATTGTCCATATAGAAATTTGTACAACACAAATAATCAGTGATGAATAATGAGAAGGGTGAGAATATTAAAGAGTACACCACTTCAATATCTGATATTATGGAAAGTACATTTAATATGCAAAACCGAGTAACAATATTTGCAGCTCACTTACAGTATTTCCAAGGAAGTGATGGTCCCTAGTGTTGGAGAGATAGACCCACGAATGCTGTTTCCACTAAGGTTTCTGTCAATACATATTAGAAGCATCATTAAACAAAAAATGGTTAATTCACATACAAAAATCCCCAGTGCAAGAGAGGAATTCTAATATGCAAACATCGAATTGAATACAACTCATTTTTTGCATCCAAACGACGACATAATTCATCAGTTGTTAGCCAGAAGAGTACTGATATTATACTTATCAGCAACTTACATGCTCTGTAGATGACTCAATTTTGATATATCTCGAGGGAGAGAACCATGCAAACCCTGGTTGTCAAGACCACTGAGGATGCAGAAAAGAGAAATTTCATCAGTAAAGGGATGAAGAAATTTCATCAGTATAGGGATGAAGTAATTTCATCAGATAAACTGATCTAGAAAAATAACATTTTTAAATGGTTAATTTATCAGAGCCACGACAGACAAGTAGATGACATGCCCATGACAATATTGCACTCAAAATTAGAGGCTTCTTGGAATCAAACTTAAAAGTATCCCATAAACACACATTTTAACACAGCCCACAAGCACATGCGTAAAGCGTTACTGATACTTGTTGTATGGGGGAAACCAGTAGGGGGTAAGAAAGATTTAAGTCTGCTAAATGGCCAGTTCATTATGGAATTATATTACTTGCTTAAAGTTATAGAAGAAAAGAAAAAAAAGAAAAAGGAGAGAAGACAGAATAGGCCCTTAAGTTATTTGAAAGAAAATTTCTTAGGTTTTTATGTTGGCGCTAACAATTAAATTTAGTGATGATCAACATGCTTAACTTGAACTATTACTTTCATATGTATGGTGCTTATTTTTTCCAAAGTGTCGTGGAGGTGAGTAGTGTCATTGATTAGCTTGCATCTCTCAAAACATTCCAAGAGATTGATTTGTATGGAGAGTTATTGAGAATTGTTATGATTGCTAATTGATAATCCCTTACATGGTCTTCTTGTATGAAGGTTCAGCTAATTGATTCTGATGTCACAAAACCTTAAGTCCTCAGGGCTAATGGATATAGAGAGACACTCTGAGATACATAGAAGCACTTCTTGATTAGTTTCTAATGCCAAGTACCTACATATAATAAAACTATTAAGTAAATATTTTAGGCAAAGTACATTCTAGGACCCCAAATATTAGGAGAAGTTATACTAGGTGTCTATAAAACTATTACAAGATGGATTTTAAAATTATAATTCAATTTAAGTTGAGAACCCTATAATTTTTTACATTTTAAGATTATGATATTTGTTTATTGGTTGGCATCTAACTATGCCTCATTGACTCTTGAAGAACAATTAGATTGGCTTGAAAGTCTATAGTATTACTATAGAACGTGTATCTTTGTAAAATTTTTTGTTTCCCCACTTGCAATAGATTTCTCAGTAATCAAGTTTTACCTTCCAATAGGCTAGAAACGGAAAATGAAACAAAATCTACTTGTTTGACAACACTGAATTTTCTGCAAGCTTTGTTATAAGAAGGGCTCTCTTGTTATGATACTACATAACATCCAGGAAAAAACAAAGGGTTTTATGTGCAAGAGAAAACTATTTGTATAAAAAACATACTTCCTCTGTTCTTTTTTAGTTGACACGTTTTTTAATCACGTTTGCCAATGCACATTTCCAACCATAATATTTTTAACTATGCTTAAGTAAAAATTTTAAAATTGATATTCGAAAACTATACATTAAAATGAATCTAACGAGATCCCAATTGACTAGGTTTTTTCTTATGGATAAATCACAAAAGAGAGTCAAAGTAGCCAATGTAAATAGTGTAAAAGTCAAAGCATGTCAACTAAAAAAGGAGGAAGTATATAATAAGGCTTGGAGAGATTGCTTCAATCAACCGGTATAGTGGTAAACTTCCTTAAGCTTGAATATAGTGCATTACCAGAAACATAAACATGGTATACTGTTTGACTAACATTCTCTGGCTAATTTTTGAGTGGGATTAAAATCTAGAGTGACAGCCAAAATCAGCTATGTTGGATAGGAATACAAGGAATATAATATTCAACATTGCATAAGGGGAAGGCGATATCACATCATTCATAGCCATACATGGTTCTAGAGGTAAAACTATGCTGTAACTTGTAATTTTAGAACATTTATACAGCATTTATCACATTGTAGGATTGGTAGGAGATTTAGACATTTAGTACCTTGTTAAAAAGGATAAAACTGGGAAAAATCGCATGCACAATGCTATTGCATAATATACTATCCAATTGTATTACCAATTCTCCATTGGACAATCAATTAAACTAAAATGTGAGGCCTGAGAACATATAAGTTCTGTTTAACTGAAAAAGTGGGTATGGAACTTACAGTCCGTCAATGTACCAACTTTTCTTAGTACTATCATAATGACAATCTGCTCCATTCCATGGATGTTGCTGAGGAACACATGGATCACCATTCCACCCAAGACGGTGAGGAAGTTGCAACGCCTTCTTAAGCGATTGCAAAGCACTAACTACAGGAAATAGAAAAAAAAAACAATTAATAGAGGTCTGCATTAGTCTTAACAAAGGGCGATGTTAGCAGACATGTGAATCATGACCACAGAACACCGCATCGCAAAATGCTTCCTCTTTTCTGTCCTAATTTTGCAATAACATAGTCAAGAGAAAGAAAACTGCCAATCGAACAAATTTTCTTCAACTAAATCTGGATATTTATTTTCATCAAGATATGCTGAAAAGGCGCAATATTGTTCCTTATGCAAAATAATGTAGAATGATTAAACATATTTTCTGGCTTTCCATAGTAAACTACTTTTTTCTCCATAGCAAAAAACTCTTTCCCTCTAATAAACTCAAAATCACATAGAACAACTACTCTACCTTTTCCTACCTAACAGTGTAGGCTATGTGTCAAACTCCAGACTATGACATTATGCGTATTACACCAGCTATTTTGATTTTTTGAATTATTGGTGGAAAAACAGAATATGGCTGTATGCTTTAGGTTCAGTGGACTAATCTAACAGTGGATAACTTCCCAACTTCTACTTCCTCATCGTCAGCTACTTGCACCAATCAATAGTCATGGATAGAATACCTAACTCAGCTAGACAGGGTAATGGTTGATTACAGAACACATTTTCTCAGAAAACGGAAAAATAAATTTGAATAGCAATTTTTTTTTTGTCCAGACAAAGCATAGATGAGTAATTATTAAGGTCATTTCAATAATGATTCATGACCTTAAAACCATTTATGTACTATTGCAATAAAAGCTAGATGGGATCAAGTAGTGTTAGCAACCAATGCAAGAAAGAATTGACATAAAATATTAGTAAGGCAAGGTCAAAATTTTAAGAAGAGATGCCGTACGGCACGATGAGGCATGTACCTTCAGCAGATAAAGTTTTTGCCTCACATGGAATGACCAGGAAGACTTCAATGGCACTGATTATTACATGACTGTCACTGATTGGCTTCAAATTGATTGTCAAAGTTCGACCATTGATGGGAACAGTTTTATTCAAGACTAAAGCAGTTTTCACATCCCCACTCAAGCTAACAACATCGACGGCTTTAAATGCAACATCACCGTTTATCAAAATGTCAAAGACCCGCTCCCCTGATTTGGTAATGGAAGGATCAATCTCAGCAAAATGTAACCAAATGGAGTAGTTACTATTAGGTTTTACATCCATTGTATAAGTTAACTCAGGTTCAACATCAGTGCTAACTAAAGCTGATTGGTATAGACCTTGTGGATAAAAGTTTGGAGCAATTGAACTGTTCTTGATAAGACTTTCAATAGAAATAGGCCTATCAGAACTTTGACCAAAAGTTGGCAGTGAATTCCAAAACCTATCCCCACCCCATGGGTCACCCCCATAGTCTTCACCAAACTTTGGCCTCCTTTGCCCACTGCTTAGCCTTTTAACTGTTTTCAAAATTGTTCCTTTGCCAAATTGTGGGCCAGAATTGTATGCATGATCATCAACCTGTTGGAGTTCAATAGAAAGAATTGCTGGATTACCATGACCAGTGCTGTGGAAGCAAAGAGATGCAGTATTATCAGTAAGAAAGACAAGGGTTTCAGTAAACACATGCTCATCATCTTGAGTACTCCATCCAGCATCCAAAGAATCCACCAGAGTTCCCTCTACAGATATATCAAATAGAGGCTCATTGTCAAAGTTCGGGTCTTCTACTAGACCATAAAATATCCTCACAAGATAATGTCCAGTAGGCACACGATTAATCTTGTAACAGTTTTCTGGACCCTCAGATAAAGGGAAATAACGGAGGGTGGATAATGGAGGGGTAATAAAACTCGGCCGTGTAGCATTGGCAGGTATTCCTCCTGTATATGCAAAATCCTTGTACCACAGTGTATTGGTTGGCGCAGAGTGGATATCCTGCCTTGATCCACAGCTTATCCGCAAAGCATATGGCCCTGAAATTCAAGATATCCATAATGCCATTAAAGAGCAAGTATGTACATATTCAAATTCATTTCCAGATATACGTAGCTCTTTAAAATTAGTTTGCTATCTAACCAAAGCATACCCTACATTATTCCATCAAACCTTGGAACATAGTGTTTGAATGTTTGATCTTAAATGAGAACTTACGAAGTACTAGTTTAATCATATTGATAGAATCTGGAAGTCCACAATTAATTCCACATACTCCATGTTTCCATCACCAATAGTACTTCAAAAAACCTATCAATCATACACACATACATATCTCAAGTTGCTCATCTAATTACATTAACAAGTTCAACCAAAGATAGACACTTGATGATCAGGGTTTTCTAGCATTAATACTAGCCAAAGTACCGAAAATGTGCAAATCATTGGGAGCGACACAGCACAAAAGCCACCAAAATGAGCCATATAATCAGCAATTTTGGCAAAATGACGATTTCTCTCAAAACATCCACTCTTGAAATTCAACTAACGCAAAGCAGAAATACCATCAACCCAGTTTAAAGCATCAAAACAAAGCAGATATACCATCAATCCAGTTTAGAGCACCCAAATGCACAGATAGCAAAAACAAAACCCCACCGAGCATTATCACTCCTGCTCCGAAGTTACACTTCCTAATGAAAACCAGAGTGCCATCCACTTACTACACCAAATTTGGTCACACTAAACAAACTCTAAACAATATCGAGGAAATTACACCAAGTTTGTAGATCTACAGTACTCTTAAACTCAAGTTTAAACAAACCCATCAACCAAACTAAGCGAATTTCACTCAATCAAATTTAAAATTCACTAAAAATGGAATCTTGCATGCATTGGATTAACGAAAATTTCAAAAGATTCAAACTTGACTTAGGAAATTCATAACAATACGAAAAAGTTTGAAACTTTACCTTTAGCGTGAGAAGTAGAGCAAGTAGAAAGCAAGATGAGAAGCAGAACAACAAAATGGCTTAGCATTTTGAAGCACAGAAGCTTCAAATGCACCATAACTCTAATTCTGCTTACTTTTCCTAGAAACTGTTGGATACCCTCATACCTAAATTATATCTGCTCAACTTTTTCGGGGTTTTTAAAAAAATTTTGTGCATTGATTGATTGAAGGAGGGGAAGTGTTGGGGGACGTGGATGCCTGTATAAAGGAGTAAGGAAGCAGAATTTAGTGGATATTTTATACTACAAATAAGTTACAACATTTACCCACGGTGACAATTAATCCGAATCCGAATCGAGTCCGATCCGATCCGAAGGAAAAAGTCCGATCCAAACCCATTTAAAAAAACTCCGACTCCGAATCCGATAAAAAACTACGACTCCGAATAGGAGATGGATCGGATTCGGATATTGTATTACATCCAACCCGATTGTGATCCGAGTTCGATAGTCCGATCCGAATGAGTAGTATTAAGGCTAGTATTAAAAAAAGACCAAATATAATAACCCAAAATGAAAAATTAAATAAAAAATAAATAAATCATGGTATTTGCTTGTGTTATATAAATTTTTTTAATTTACTTTATATGTTATAAAGGAATTATAGTATTAATAATGAAATTAACAAAAAAATAGGTAAGAAAATATTAATTTTTGGATTGAATTAGAAGGTCCGACGGATCAGATCGGATTCAGAGATCCGACGGATTCGGATTCAGAGATCCGACGGATTCGGATTCGGAGTCGGAGTTTGCGGATTCGGAATCGGATTCGGATCCAAAATTAAAGTCTGCGAACTTGTCGGATCGGATTCGGATTTTGTTGGATCCGCTCCGACTCCGATCCATTGCCATTCCTACATTTACCTGCTCAATATCAGACGTAACATTTTTAGTTTTTTTTTTTATCTTTTTAGTAATTTTTAGGAAAAAAGTTCACCATCACTTTTAATTATTTTTAATCTCTTTACTTTATCACATGCATATCTCCTAAACACCATTATCAAATTTCGACTAAAAAGCCGTATTTTATGTGTTTGTTGCTTATATTATATTGCATAGAGTGTCCTTCGTTTCAGCTGGAAGCCAAGGAAGTCAAGGTTTTAGGACATTGTCAATTGTCACAGAGCAGTGTGTGTGTCGAAATTCCTCTGACCCGTAAATGAAAGTGATAGGCATAGCGTATGAGCCAGTTTTCTCATTTAATTGGCGGTTCTTCGTTGGAGGTTCCTAATTAAGACGTTTATGGGGCTTTTACCTATGCAATTATTCATTGGTGGCGGGGGTGTGGGTGGGAAGACCACTTGTGAATTGGGTCTTTTGGATCTGTTTCATCCATTTATTTCGTATTCAGTTTTTTATATGAAAAGTACGGTTTTCTCCTAACCCTCAATGAGCTTTCGTTATTTTAATCATTTTTTCGTACGCCAATGCATTTGGTTCTTGGATAAAGCTCTAGGAAAAATGTTAAATGGAACAAACATTAAGGAATGGAGAAAGTAATTTATACTAGATTTTGCGGAAAAGTGATATGCATTGAATTGTAAGTTATAGAAATAATGATGAGACTAGTGTATTCTTTATGTAAGAAACTACTGTAAAAGGAATACTATCATCACTAATATAATGTGTATCTTATTACTAAATTGAATTTACTATTAAACAATGACATGATTAATTTTTTTTTTTTAAATATATAATGCAGCGTCTTAATAAGCACTTATGTTAGAATTTTTCAAATAACGATGTAATTTTGCAAATGATACTATTTTACAATGCTTTAAGTGTTTATTTGTATTATATTATCGAGTAAAGAATATGTTTCCTAGTACCTAAATTTCACTTCTATTATATTTTTTAAACTTTCAAACGTCATAACAACTTTATATTTTTAGTGTAAAATGAGTTATAAAGAGTGTTAATGCATAAATGAGATTTGATGTCACAAATAATGATACCACTCTCAAAATTTTACAAATAAATTGAACTATATGCCATCCATTTTAAGACATATAGGTTTGTATAGTGTTAAAACTCTTTGAATCATAGGCTCTAACATTTTTTTTTTTTTGACAATCGAAAAATGAAATTACATAACAGAACTATCTTAAGAAAAGAAGCTATCTTTCACTCTTTCACTCTTTCACTCTTTCACAGTGGGTAGCTAGGTACCTAAGAAAAGAAGCTATCTTTCACTCTTTCACAATTTCACATTATATGCTTTGCACTATAGTATATGACAAGAACATGACTGTTTATAATGCTTAATTTTAGCTTTATAGGTGGTTGTCAACTAGCTTAATTGGTTAAAGTTTTGAAGGATGGTATCAAAGACATGGGATTAAAGTCTTGAAGGGTGATATCAAAGACACGGGATCAAAGTCTTGAAAGGTGATATCAAAGACACGGGATCAAATTCCGTCTAATTAATGAATGGACAAAAAAAAATCCTTGGTTATAGAATTTAATTGATTAAGATAGATTGTTGACTAGAAAGAGCTACCTAAACTGAGTTTATAAAAGAGTTGCCTTCAAATGCTTGAATTAATGCGCAATTATCGGAACATACTTTCTACGTAGGCAAGTGCCTTGGGTCAAATCAATTTGTTCGACTTATGAAAAGTGCCTTGCCTTATAAACAATGCAAATAATTCTAAATGATGGTCTTTCCAAAAATACTAGTAAAAAAAACAATTAGGGTAAATATTGATCTCAACATCACTAATTATTGGACTCATCTAATATCATAGTTGGTGATGCTTTGTGAACCTACTTTAGTGGATGATATATTCTCTAAACTTGAGTTATAGTTAATGCTGTTGAGACTTATAACTTACCCTAATCTTGGTAAAGATAATTATCTAGTCGGAGTATGGTTGTAAATATTATGAAAGATACTCCGTAGTATGATAGAATATCTATTACATAACATATAGTAAATAATCTAATTTACATGTTTTAAAAGAGATTTTTCTATTCATATTTGATATATATAAATCATATCAGGATACTGACATCTCACATATAAGTATTGTTATATTAAATATAGATTTTTTATATCAAATATAGCTATTGTTATATTAGATATAAAATTATAGAAGATATAAAAATATAAAAAAACATATATTAGGCATAGATATTATGATATCAGTTATAGAAATAGAATTGCGAAAATATCCCTTAATATATTTATATTAGGTATAAATTAAAAATTTCTAAAAGGGTTAAATTTGCTTAGGATTAGAGAACGAACATGACTTCATCGAATGTTTGGATAAAAATCAGCTCATAAAAAGGAATGACAGATAAGAAATGACATTCATAAGTTTCGGAGAACCTAATGTCCGTTTTTTAAGAGAAAAGAACCTATTGTTTATATGAGCCTCTTCTTCTACTCCATTATTTATTTATTTTTAATTTCTGTAATCACCGTTATTAGATGCTCACATTACTTTGAATAATGACCACGTGTACAGGCATATATATAGATAAAAGTTAAATAAAAATATACTTAAAATAAGAATGATGCGAAGATATTTTAATCTTTCACCTTTTAAATTACACATGATATTTTACGTATATATAGCAATAATCCTTTTTCATTATCAAGTTATTATTTTTCACTTATTGTAATCCTTTTTATTCTTGCATTGACCTTGTAAAATCTCATATGTTGAATCTTACCACTTGACCCATTAGTTTAATTTTGGTTACTAAATATTTTTTATATCATACATTACATAATAGTTAGTATAAATCGTAGCATTTTCAAAAGTATAAATCATAGCATTTTAAAAAAAATACTTAGTATTATTTTATTTAACTGATTTTTACTAATTTTTTTTTATGATCTTAACTTATTTTACTACTCATGAACTTATTTGGTTCACTAGAACTTACTATAGTTGTAGTCCTTGTAGATTATACATGGGTAGCCCTTATATACTTAAAATTATTTAAAATTACTTGATTTTTTTTTTCCAAAAATAAGTGAAAAGAAGGTGAGTGCCCACATATTAATAATATAAAGGAATATCACTTAGAATGAATAATGATAGAATGTGAAATAGGTGAGATAAAATTACAAATGAAATCAAATTTGTCAATAAAGATTAGTAGTCAAAATAAGTTAAATCATAAAATTTTACGCAAAAGTTTATTACGTAAGAAATATAAGAAAAATTGACTAGAAAGATCCAACCTTTGATTGGTTTACAAAAAATAATCCAACCTTTTGATTATTCTTGAATTATCATCCTTTTACACATTGTTTTCTTCAAAAAGGTAGAATTACCAGTTACTTACTAAGGTAGTGTTTTATGCACGAGTTGTTTGATTATGGTAGATTGAGATTTTGGCATGGTGGGAGTTTTATAAATGTTGCTAAGGAGGAGTTAGTGTATGTAGACACAAAAGAAAGGACTTTTCAAGTTGGCCCTGACGAGCTATATTATTGGGAGCTTGTAGATTTAGCAATGAGGTATGAGAATTATAAGAGTATTATATTATTGGAGTAATTTATCTAATTTTAGGATTGAGTTTAGTAAATAGGTTAAGAAGAGTTTTTGATGATGCACAAGTGTTAGAAATAGGTAAAATCTGTCATCACATATTATTAATTTCTAAGAGATTCCGCTATAAGGAGTACAACTCTACCTGAAGTCTAAAATTTCACTTTTGAATGATGAATTTGAGAACAAAGGGTGTACACATTTCAATGTCTTTCACATGTTAACATTAGTAAATCAAAGTCAAAAAACTAAATAAAAGCATTTAGTAAAGGAAAAATATAAGTTCCATATTGTCAAGAAGTTTGATATAGTTTGATACAAGAAAGTAAGTTCAACTTTATAGAAATATAAGTTATATACTCCATACACCATTTTCCTTTTTGATATGGAGTACTCCATACTCCCACCGTCCCTATAAGAACACCCCAATTTAATATTTGGAGTCAAAGTTCAAAAAGTTTGACCACGAATTCTCATCATATTATAAGAAATAATATATTCAAGTGATCTCAATGTAAAATTTTAGAATGTCAAGTTTTCATAATTTGTTGCCTTACGAATTTGGAAATTAAAAAATTTAAAGCCTTGTATAGAGACCATAAAAGTTAAATTGGGCAATTTTTTAGGGACAGGGAAAGTACTTCATACGAAGTAATAGGTATGATATTATGGGTATAGTTGTTTATGTGTGCACCTTTTTAATTTACTTTCTATACTCTAAAGAATATTTGGTAGATAAATTTCTAATTTATATTTGATATAAATATATTAAGGAATATTTTCGTAATTTCATTTTTATATCTGAGATTATAATGTCTATACATGATATGAGTTTTTTTTTTTAAATTTTTATATCTTTTGCATTTTTATATATGATATAATCTATATTTGATGTAATAGTATCTTTATCTAATATAATAATATTTATATTTAAAATATCAATATACTAATATAATTTATATCAATATAAATTAAATTTCTTTTCATTTACTACTGTGTTTTAAAATGATATAATAACATAATCCTCTCGTCTTCCTCCTCAACCTCCTCTCATCTCCTTATTCTTCTTCGATACATCAATGCTTTCTCTCTCCCCATAAAATAAAAATAAATCAATAACCTCTAACCTTTCTCCAATCTTCGTTTGGCCTACTACTCAAAAAAAGATAATAACACATGTCAGTCAGTCTGGTGGACATGGTGATGGTGGTGGAATTCAATTTATCCTCATCAGTCAAATACTACTCGGCGGAATTTAAGTGGGGGTGCTCTTCAAAGTACATGCACTCCCACTCATTGTCACTCCATCACCCGCCACAACTGGATAGAACATGACGCGAGCATGGTGGTTTGGTGGTGGCGGAACTTGTAGTAAGGGTCGGCGTGGTTGAGACTTGAGATGGTCATGTGATATGAAGGTGTAGTTCGAGAGAAGTTTGAGGCTATGATAGATTGATAGTTGTTGCTTCTCAAACAATAGTGATTATTGTTGCTTCTCAAACGCAACGTGAGTGGTGATTGTCAAGGTGTCGGTGGTGTTGGGAACAATCAACATAGGTTTTATATTTTCCATATTTGAGATCATAGTTTTACTATACCTAGTATTATAATTTAATTTCTTATCTAAAATTATATTAATTATATTTTCTATACTTGAGATCATAGTTTTACTATACCTACTATTATAGTTTAATTTCTTATCTAAAATTATATTAATTATATTTTCTATACCTGAGATACGGACGTTAAGCATTAAACAATAAGTATTAGATTTCGATTTTCTCATACTAAGCACATATGAAGTCGTTTCACCCAATATCTTCTAAAAGCATAATGATCCATTAACCTTTAAAGTTAGCAATAAAATTGTCAATTTATAAAGAAAATATGTTATGACATTTTCTATATTAAACTAGCATTTTCGCTAAGTCTTTGTAACAGGGTTACTAATTCTAAGGATTAACCTATCAATTTTGAAAAAAAAAAAAAAAAAAAAAATTCAATGAGAACCACCCATTAAGCCATTAGAGTTGTAAAATTAATGTAAATATGGTAACTGAAAGGAGACTCCATTTCAAAGTAACTTTTAAAGTCTCACAATAAGCTATTATAGGTCCACTTTATTTTAAGAGTTTTTTTTAATTTTAAAATTACTATTCATTAGTTTTTTGTTCATTAACATAGCAATCATCAATCGAAGATAGCCTTCAAGAATAATTTAAGCATGTTTTACATGTTAACCGCTAACAAGCATCTAAATTTTATCAAAATGAATATGTATAAACAATTAACTTATTACTAAAAATTTCAATTACTATTATCAACTAGCTATATATTTAACAAGGTTTATTTAAGCGGCCAGAATGAGCTTAGGCAACAACTCATTGTCAAACAATCCCTTAATTAATTGTAGGAGTGCAAAATAGTACTCCACTCAATCATATAAACATAGAACTCTTCTGTATCATATATTATATCTAGCTAGGGTATAATGCATTATGAAAATATAACCTAATTTAGGAGGTGACAACTAGCAAAATATACAAAGGGCGTGGATATAGCAAAATTTATAGGTCATCCATCTTGAGATATTTTACCACACTATTGCCTATATAAACAAGACACTCTCTTGCTTTTGTTCCTACAAAATCATCAAGACACTATACAAAGAAATAAAATAAAAATGGTGCTACTAGAGAAACTATGGGACGATGTGGTGGCTGGGCCGCACCTTGAAAGTGGCCTAGGCAAGCTTAGGAAGCTCCAAACTCAAAACTTAGCCAACCCAGGAGGTAATATTTCCTACCATGATCACCAAATTTGCACTAGTATAACGGTTTCTTCACAAGAAATATTGCTTCTAAACATTGGCCGGGGTATAAAATTTCATATGTTTGTGCATGTATGTGTTAATCTCATATGTTTGTGCGTGTATGTGTTGATCTCATATGTTTTTGCATGTATGTGTTGTTCATATATCTAATATATAGAGAAAAGTCTTGCGTGTTGTTGTAGATGGGGAGGCAGCCATGAGCCAACAGTCGATGTTGATGTCGATGCCAGGATCGACATCTGCAAGCCCTGAAACTCCGAGGTCGCCGGCTACACCGTCAACGCCGAACTCGGCACGTAAGGAGAATTGTTGGAGGAGTGTGTTCCACCCAGGGAGCAACCTCAACACTAGGAGTATTGGGAGCCAGATATTTGATAAGCCTACCCAAGCATCCTCCCCTACTGTTTATGACTGGTAACGTTGCATACTTGTTATATATTGCCAATATCTTTGTTACTAACATGTGAGTACGTAGCAATGTAACATACCAACGTTTCATGGTTCGCATGTTTTGAGCTTATTGTAAACGTAGGCAATATATAAAAAGTCTAATCAACAACCTGCTAAATCACTTAAATATTAACAGACAATATGATTTGACTAAGGCAAACACTTGAAGATCGTGAAAATAATAAGAAAATATAGGCAACGGAGCTTATAAATAACGTACGTACACGAAGAATCTGCATATGGACCTGGATCGGACAAATTGGATAAATGTACAAATGATCCCTTTGGACAATAATGGATGATTGATTTTGGACAACATCAATGGCGAATCTTTTTATAGGTCTAACGGAGCTTAATCCTCCTGAAATTTTTGTCCGAGCCTTTACATAATATAAAGATATTGTCCAAAGTTAACATAAAAAGGTATAACTTAAAGGTTAAGTGTCTAATTTTTGAACTAGATGTTGATACTTGTTACGTTCTCTTTAATTTTTTATTGTAAAAATAACCTTGCCCCCAATTTTTGACCCAAGATCCGCCACTGGACAACATAATATCCTTCGGAATCTAGACAACGACTGACCCTTGACAAATTATAACATAACATTTACATTTTACGTTTACATTTATAATAAATTAAGGGCAACACTATGATATTTATTGCATGCCTTAAATTATCCTAGATTATATTTTCAAGGACTATATGTTTTTATTCTTCTTCTTATTATTGTTATGATTGAATATTAGGATCGGAGTACTATATGTTTTTTATTTTCTAGATTTGTCATAAAACTTTACAAGAAATATGACATTTAGTGGAGTACGATCTTTAGAATTTGGGTAATATAAGGGGAAAACTTTGTCAGCGGTATAACCTTGCACCTTTATACGGTGACAATGCAATGGTCGTACGATATTCTAATTAACGTGAATATGTTCTGAGGATGATTGTGTAATGTTATCACAGGCTCTACAGTGGGGAGACGAGGAGCAAGCACGTCTGAGTGACCGATTGACAAGAGTTCTACTGCTGCTGCTTCCAGAAATGACTGACTGTATATATCTAGCTATGCCTATGCTGTAGTTCATGAGAATCATGCATGATGATATTTAATGTTCTGTGCATATATAAGTATGTAGTGTAGTGTGCTGTATCCGTCATCAGACGTGAGTTTTGCCGTTTACAATGGTTCTTTGACAAGACTTCTTTGTCTATGTGCTGCTTTTTTTTTAGCTATCTTATTTCCAGACGTTGCTGGTTGTATATATTCGACGTTTTCGTTGTTCAGATCCTACCTGAGTTGATGATTTCATATGCATTTGGATCAGTTTAAAGGTTTTTGGTATAAAACTAGTTTTTGTTTTCTAGATAATTTTTGAGGAAAATCTAACAATTACAAGACCATAATGATTTACTGAGGAATAATACATTACGATTTATGTTTCGTCAGACGCATGGAAGAGAGGCGTAGTGCGGGAATATGGGAGAAGATTTGTTTGTTGGGTGATGGCTTCGGGCCTGAGGCTCCTGATGATTGCTCGATGTTATACTTGTGGTTAAATTGCACGTTGGAACATATTTTCACCTCCAAACACAAATGGATTCATCATCATTTGACATTCCACAAACGCAACAATTTATGGATTCTAAATGGCGAAATCTGTGACCAGACTTCTTATGGGCTGGTTATTCACTTTCTTCTATAATGTATTAATTCCATGCTAAAACCAACGTTAACAAATGTACTACAAGCAACAAGTTAAGCGTCAAATTATTGTCTGCCTCTCGTACGAACTGCTACGACTTGAATCAGAGACTGTAAAGCATCCGTATATCACAAACAAGAACTGAGAAGGATATATACTGTCGCCAACCAATGCAATTTCTTCCTCTTTCATAACCTTTCCGACACCTTTCAACAAATTTTACAAGGCTGTTTGGCCAGCACAAACATCCCCCTCTCTAGGTCAATGAAGCTTACCATTGCTCTAAATAATTGATACAAGGTAAATGATGTATGATTTCACCTTTTTAGAAGATACAAACATCAACAAGATGGTTTTTATGAGCAATTGACGTAAACCGAGTCAGGATGATAATGAGGCAACTTAAGGACAACCGGAGATAGAAATAGCACTTTGTCAACGTCTTGTGGTTTCCTACCAAGGCTTCTGCCTTTTTGTTGGAACGGCACTTCATAACTTGCTGGAAATAGTATCACGAGAAAGGTTTTGCATTGTGTTAAGATGACGTGTATTCCCATACAGCTCCTTTTTCTCATTTATGAATTTTGCAAATAGAGAGCCCTTGCTTTGTTTTCCCTTGTCTTTTCCAAGCAAGTCATCCACACCATGCAGAGGTGGGTCTGGATCAGGTGAAATTGAAGGCATCATTGCCCACACTGAAGTAAGATACTTGTTTGGTCTGTCAAGTTGCTGAAGGAGTGAGAGTTTCTGCATGTCTGGTGGGGGGATCAAAATTATCAACTCATTATTTATCAGCAATATTCTCATGTAACAATGAACCAAGAATTAAGGGGAGCCTTTTGAGCGAACACATCGATACAAGGGAAATGAAGCCCTATGTTGAGACATACCAGAAAGATTAAGGAGACTAATGTGAAACACAATGATATTTGCAATATGGATGAAGTAAAGGACTTTTCAGGGTAAGGGTAATTACAGACACTACAAAATGAAATTTTGAAGAATCAATTAGAGATAACTTCATCCACTGAAGTTTAAGGGTACCATTTTGAATACTTCATCAACAGCAGAAAGTTATTTAGATATGGCAAGCCACAATTACCTTTAGAAAATAAGAAAACAGGTTCCAGAACTGCAGATGGTATGCTGAAATTCAAGTGTGGTATAACTGTTCCTCCACCATGCTTTGCATTGCTGAGTGCAAATATCTTAGACCATCAGGGACTCCCCAATTCAGTAAAAAATGCATTAAAAAATGTATTCAAACTTGAGGACATGTGAAGTTCATGAAACATTGAACATAACAGAGCTCTTGGTACACGGATGATTCACCAGAAAATTTAGAAACATTTATTTTGATTCATGAAAGGCATCAACTTACAGAAATCAGCAAGTCCAAAAACAGGTAAGAGAAAATAAACAGGTTAAATGCATAATTGAGAAAATATTCAACATCAATAGACAACTTATTGAGGATCCACCAGATTTTCACATCATCTATTTTATTAATTGATATTTTCATTTCTGTAAATCTCATTGTCAATGCCTAGGAGTCTAGAATTAGTGCCAGACATAAGCAAACATGTACGAGATATATACCACACAATATAATCCTAGCAGGTACTTAAGTTTTGGATTTCTAGCCATGAGCATCATGCTGTCAGTATTAAAGTCCATATATTAATCTTTGGATTGTCTTTAGTTACAGCAAGTCATACCTTGTCACCAGGGCAATCATGTGACCGGATGAATTGACCACGGCACCCCCACTACCGCCAGGATGTACTGCAGCGGTGGTCTCCAGCATCACCGGGACCTCTCCTGCTGGACCTTTCTGCAAAATAGATGGGTCGGAGACAGGTGCTTGATCCTTCACGACTTTTGCAACCACTCCAGATGAGATAGTAGGTAACAAATCTGGAAAAGAGTTATGAAGTATGCATAAGATGACATTCTGGAAATATAGAAAAATGGGAGAAAATCACAATAATAAAAAATATGCAACACAACCGCCCTATCTTTGCCACAGAAGAAAATGAAGAAATGGAAAAATAGGGAATCACAAGAGTAGTATAAACAAGATGGAAACCAAATTAACTGAAAAAAAGGGCACAAGTAATGAATGAGATAAAAAGCTACAAATGAGTGTGCTGATTTGGAGCTGCATCATGTAGTCACTATATCAATGGTTAAGAAACACAACACCTGCCCCCTAAAAAAATTTCCAAATGAGTAGATAAAAAAAAGTCCTACTTTACTCCTGTACTTATGTTAAACAAGATATCAAAATCTCACAATCCCAAGATCGAAAAAGTTCATGTAAAATGATGGGGGAATGAAAAAACCAGGAAAAGGTTGGCAATCTTTCATTCAACTTCTGTTATATTTGTTGTTATCATTACAACAGTAGTGAAAATAAACTCCTGCTGTTAACTATGTATCTATCTAATCAAACAAACGGGGGAAAGAAAGTTATAGTAAATCAAGTCACTGGATAGTTGGTCACATTTGATAGCATGAGAAAACCCTACAGATAATGTAAATCTTGATTCAAAACACATCAGGCATTATGCACACAAAATATTCAAATTTCAAGGTGCATCACAATGCCAACAAAAGTATCTAGCCTTACCACATCGAGGTCCTAGCAATCCATGTCCAATAACAAATGCCTTTGAACCTGGCAAAGGACAAGCAAGATCCACATGGATAGGACTTAGCTGATTTGGGACAGATTCAAGCTGAATCAAGGAGATGTCTAAGGGTCCTTTAGAAATATAAACAACTTTAGCATTACACCAGAGCCATGAATTCATGAGATCTATGCGAACACTTATTTCGCTATGTACTTGGTGATTTGGATAATGTCCATGGATTTTACGAACATAGTTGTGAGGTTGCAAGGAATTTGACTGGAAAATTGTGCTCTTTTGCTCCCCTGCACGTCTTGGGGGCCTGGAATCCTCTGACAGAAAAAATGTACCTTTTACTCTGGTTTCATCATGGGTACTCTGTATAGGAGTTCTGCCAAATCTCCAAGGCTCCAGCAAGTGAGCGTTTGTAAGTATCAAGCCTTGTTCGTTAAGAAGAACGCCAGATGCCCATACCCCATTGTTCAAGGTAATGAGACAAACGGAATGCATTGCCTGCTCCACTGTCAAAGGTACAGAGAAATAGCTTACAGTCTGCTTCTGAATGGTATTAGGTGAAGCTCTACAATAAATATGATTCAGCATAGCTGTCCTTGCTCCACAAAAGTCTCCAGAAAATTTAATTCTTTCTTCCTTTTCAGGCACCGACTGAACCAAGCCATTGGAAGCATCCTCTATTGCTTTCCATGGAATTATTACCTGTGATCCATGGGTGGCTCCTTAGCTAAAGAACTCAGAGAACTAAAGTCAACTGACAGTATTAGTGTTACCTGAATTTCAGCACCCCCAGCCTGCCTTAAGGGTCTGTTGAGAATGCCAACCAGACATCCATGTTGACCAAAAACTGGACCCCCTTCCATACCTATCACAATATCAGAAGCTATAGGAACTCTAAATAATCAAATGTAATCACCAACAAGGCAACGAGGGAGAAGGAACAAACCAGGAAGACAGCGCATATCAGCCATCAACAATGACTTATCCACTGATGTGGATGGATAGCAGTTGGCAACTGAACCTACTGATATGCTGATTCATTCAGAAAATATATTTTCCAATCAATAATCAAATTTAGGATGAAAAAACAAATACACGAAGAAGAATAGAATTTGAGAGTCAGATAATTGATTGTAATTTGATGCAATTGAACTATCAAACTGGAAATGAGATCCCAGGCCCTCAAGTGGACACTCCCAAGTCCTAACTACAAAGCCAAGCAAAAAGAATAAAGTTATAAAATATTCTGCTTTTTTTCTTTTTATCTGATCTCCTTTATATATAGCATTTCCTGACTTTTGTCTCTCACCTCAAAACAACTACCGCTTTTCTTACCTGAGCTAATTTTAACAGCCTAACATTGCAAAACCAAAAGTGCCCTTCTCTCTAGGTTCAGTCTACAATATGGAAATGGGAAGAGAACGCAGAAAGACAGATTACTTTTCTTGGGAATTCACAATTGTAGACTAGTTTCTACACAGCAAGAATCCAGGAGCAAGAGTTCCCCACAATCCATCATTTCAGTAAAATCTAAGCAATAGACCACCATTAACTCACTGACAACTGGTGAAGAAGCGTAACAAATTTGATGAAATATAAAGACATAGATCAACCAGGAATGCACAAAAAAGTTTAACCTAAGGCAAGGGGATCACCAATTTTCTGGTTATATTTGGATTAAACAGAATTAATATGTCAATAATACTACATATGAGTGTTACTTATGGGTAGGTTTCCAAGCGTAATAAACTTCAAGGCTTTGGACATGGGTGCAGAAACACAGCATTCATGAAATATGTTCCAGAATCTAAGTTACTTTTTCCATGTGCTTTTCACATAATGAACTCATACACACATTTTAGGTAGACTTGTTTGCTAGATCTTGTAAATATAGATCTCAAGATTGTATGTGAGCTGTCACACAATTTTCTGTTCACTTTTCCTCTCTTATTACAATTTTTTCTAGGAATGTGGTTCAAAATACAAAGATAAACGAAAGGTCTGAGAGAAATTGTACTGTCAAGTATGAATTCCATATTCTTGCCAGAGATTCTAAATGTGTACCTTGGATATGTATAATAAAAAGTAGAATTAAAGCAATAAGGACGTATCCTCTATGCCATACCCAGAAGAAGAATGACAAAAGCAACAACAAATAACAAAAGATTTCTATGTTTCGTCGCAACCCTTCTTAGTTGACAACAAAGTCGTAAAAGTTTGAAAATGCAACTTGAAAATTCAGAGCAGTCAAGAAAACAACACCCCCATAGATTTATTTATATGCTCCAGGAAAGGCAAGAATTTGAAAAAGAAAAACATATTTGTCAAATTCTACCTATTAAAGAAGTGCAGCGGAGAGAGTACTCCAAAGGGGGAACCCATTGAAACTAGAAAATCCCCTCTCTTATTTGAATATGACATCGTGATCTCTGGCAGCTCCTAAAACAAAAAAATAACCCATCCTGTCATTGCTATGAAAATGTAACTCAACGTTTCAGATGTACAGAGGCAACACAGAAAGAAAATGTTGGACTTTGATACTTCACCTTATCAATTAAAGAGGGTAATTGAAGAAAAGCGATTCTAGAAGCTAGTTTAGCCATCAGATTCACGTCCCTCAATATCTCAGCTGAAGACATGCCGCCACTCTTTTCCTGAAAAAATCTGGCTCAGTACCAGTCTATAAAGAGGAAGAGGAAGAAGGGTCACTAACTCCAAACAAAAACCCTAAACTTCAGAGTTTAGGAAGTACTTCCTACATAATAACAAAGAACTTATCATGCCGAAAAAAAACATTTCACCACAAACAAGAATGACTCAGATAAATAATTGAAACATGAATGGATTAACGAGATTCCCACTGTCCATGTCTACTATCCAGCAAAACCTCAGCCAAGGGAATGGGCTTGGCAGAAGCAACGGGGAAAGAAGACCCTGATAAGAGCAGCCATTACAGTTTTAAGTCCTTAATCCAAGACAAACTTGAATCAATTCTTGCATTATCAAATATATAAAGATTCAGAACTATCTCCTTGCAGATGATCCATATCTTAAGGTATGCAATCTATGATTCTAGGTTAGTGGTTTGCACCATCATGTATAAGATTAACTGATGCAGAAATTTCCAGAGACTTCCATAGCAACAGCATACAAACCAATTGGCTCCTGTAAACATTATATTAAATGGCCACATAAAGTTCTTGGAAAATGTTAGTAGGATATAATTAAGCATGTTGGCTATATTTCACTACGATCCATATAAAAAATGATTAGCTACTTTCAAATTTCAATCTAGATTTTCGAAAAATGTAACTGCATTGAGACAGAAAAATACTACTAAGCCACAGATGTCTCTTATATATTGGCATAATGCATTATAACTTTCTCCAAAAAAAAAGATAATACTTGTAATTGATATCGATACAAAACCAACAGGTGGTGAAAATGTCTTCCCAAACAAAAGTGATAGCTTTGCTTCCTAAGCAAATACTAAATCCCATCTATAAATCGTCAAGGAAATCATATGACGAGTGACACTGTGATATACTGACTCCAATGCCCTTGGCACAATGGATTAAAGGTAATGACTTCTACACTACAGCTGAACTTTAAAAAATATACACTTCAAACACTAAACTATAGAAAGTTAAACCGATTCTATGACATAATCAAACTAATTAAAGACAGACAGCAACATAACTATTAAACCAACCTGAGTTTGCATAGAATCTTTAAACTTTTGAGAAGTGCCACTATGAGCTGCCAACGACCAGCCTATCTCCCAACCATGCTCCAATGATCCAAAAGAAGCTTCAATTAGTGAATGGATAGCAGATGAAGCAGCAGGAATGTCCACCTTCAGAGGTTCATGGCAGATCGTACTAAGAATTTACCATGAAAAAACCTTGACAACTATTCAAGACAAGGAAGCTGACAATGAAAATAGCAAACAAAAAAACATAAGGCTCTCACCCTCAGTCTTATACACTGATTGTGAAGAGAATTATGAGCTAAGAAATTAACAAAAAGCACATTTCATGATTACATTTGGAACAAACATAGCTTCGATCAAGAATCGACCAAATGAAATAATTTAATTTCCGTATACAAGGCATCTAAAAGCACCAAATACATTGCCTCATAAACATCAATTATACTTCAGTCAATCATTCAAATTCTAAAAATCTATAAAATATTTCTTTAGACTCTAATTACCACAGGATCAAAACTTATAACCATATATTTTAATAAGAAGAAGTTTGCCATAGAACAGTCTTATGCCTAAAAGCATGAACATATCTTCAGGCATTCTCAAACTGCACATCTAAAATTGCCATATATTTTGCCTTGTAGCCCATGATCCTAGTCATTCTACTCCACTAAATTTCAAAGATTTTACGGAGTAGTATATAGTCCAAATCTCATCATGAAAACAAATGGCATCAATATCCAAAGCATCATCTACTGATAAACTAGAAGAAAAACTCCAATTCAAATTATACACAAAACCAATACATAAAAGCAAGAACCCAAACACACATAAATTTGAAAACCTACCAGGCTAAGAACTTCAGCACCAAACCACTTAGGATGTTCATCACCTGATGCCGCCTTATCCTTCTCCATTCCTTCTTTCACCTATACAAAACAATGTAACATCAATGGGGAGAAAACTAATGCACCAAATCCAACTCACAGCAATGAGGAAAACTACCTCAACCATAACATCAATCCGAGCGCCGGGAATCAACTCAGGAGTACCCTATACAACATAATTACAACCATATAAAGCATCAAAAATCAAAACCCATCATTTAAAGCAAAAACACAAAATGGGTATTTAAAACTGAACCTGGGTATTGATCAATTTGGAATTCTGGGACAGAAATGGCTCAACAATTGATGCAACAGTAACTACAACAGCAGCAGCACCCTTTCGAGGCAGCAGTAACCCTGAAGCTGAAAGGGTCGTTTTTCCTGAACTGTATCACACACAATAATCAATTAAAAATTGAATTTTTAACTAAACCCCAATAAAATTTGCATCAAATATGCAGGAATTTAGGGTTCTGACTTACTGGTACTGATGAAATGCATGGTTTCTCATCTTTACACTTTTTGGGTCCTAAAAATTACATAATAATAGGGGAAATTCAGCAAAAAAAAAAATCATCAAAAGAAATTAGGAAAATTGTGGGATAGAAGATAGGGACAGCTTACAGGGCCGTTGATTCTGATCAAGACGGCAAATATACGAGCAAATTCAACAAGTTCTGGGAGTTCCATGATTATGATTGTAGCTTGATGAAGAAAATTATAGTGGGTTGTTGCCTTGTTGGAAGGTTTTGATATTTCAGGAATACCGTTTCATTTTATCTGGGAATGTTCGTAAAACCCGTAACCTTTTTGTTTGGGTTTTTTGAGTACCTATGAAAGCCGTCAATATCATACCCGATCCGACCCGATAAGTTACTTGAAATCGATTCGGACCCGACCTGATTATGACCCGAAAAGTGAGACCCAAAAACCGACCCAACCTGACTTGAGGTTAACCCGAAACTGATTTGACCCGATATTCAAAGACCTGAACCCAATCTGTGTCCGACCCGTTAGAGACCCGACCCGTTACAAACCCGACTCGTTAGGGACCCGACTCGTTAAGAACCCAACCCGTTAGGGACCCGAACCGTTACAAACCCGATCCGTTACGGACCCGACTCGATAAGAACCCGAAACCGATTGAACCGACACATAACCGATATAACCCGATTTACAACAATTCGTTACCTGAATTCACTAGATGTGTTAATAATCTGAATATACGTGAATATGACTTAATCTTGACAGACCTATTTTTTACCTAATATTAATAACTTTAAATCTAAACATTTTTATTAATTTAATTATTTAATAAGTACATTTATAAAAATAAAATTTTTAAAAGATTTACTAAATATTCAAATCAAAGCAAAATCATCATGTCTATGTCTATGCCTATGAAAAGTGAGATTAGAGCCTTTCAATTTGGGGTTTAATTGTTTCATAAATCTCATTGATGTTATTCTTTTTCCAAAATGACAATCATTTTCCTAAAACATACTTTTTAAATAACATTAAATAAAATACTAAAATATAGTTTTCATAGAATTCCTCTATTTATACCAATGTGAATATATGATCGTTTACATGTTAAGTTGCTAAAAATTTTCTTATATCTACATTTGAAAGTTAATCTCTTATTCTTTTAAGGTATCGAATTCTTTCCTAATCATCTATCATCTATATTTGACAACTAAATAGTGAGCATAGAGACTTATTATAAACACTATTTTAATCAATGTATGGAGATATTACAAAAACTTACTCCCTAGTGACATTCCATAAATGAAACTCAATACCAATTACAAAAAGGAAGCAACAAAAAACAATAAACTCACATTACAAGGAAAGACACCACCTTTTTTGTACAAATGTCATATTCTTATAATGGTTGTACGTTTTCAAAAAAAAAAAAGAGCAACACAACGGTTGAACCAATGGTCCGTTTGATGGTTTGACTGTTTGAGCAACATAACGGTTGAAAAAACAAAAACGCGGTTGTTTTAAAATTTAAATGAGCGGTTTTCTAAATTCAAATTGCTTTTGAATATTTTGAAATAATAAGTATTTTTGGAAATTTTGATTCCAACTATAAACGTATTAACTCTATTTTTTTTTGATAAATATTAACTCTAATTTAATCACAAACATATTTTAAAAATGTAATATTTGAGTTATTTTAATTACAGGTTGTAAAGTTGTAACTATGTTATATGTCTATATTGCGACTTACGTAACGACTTTACATCTTATGTTATAAACTTATAAGTTATAACTTATAAGTATTTATTAACAAATGATTACGCATTTCGGCATTTGTAACTCTACCAACATTTTTCAGCTTTCCATAAGTCACTAACTAAAATCAGTCATGAAATAGTGAAATACAAAACTCATTAAGTCATTGTCATCATAATTTATATCATTCAAGGACTAGTAATCAATAAGATCATATTTGATTCGAACCCATACAATTTATTTTAACTAGTCTATATTAATAAGATTTAACTTAATTCACTTATACGAACTTGTTATTGTAGATTTAAACTAAACATATTACAAGTTTTTATGTATATATAAACTTAACATCATATGTTATAAACTAGTTTGATAGGATAATACACATTTAATAATCATTACCTCATAAATATTTTGTTTTTAAATGACTTATTGGCATCATCATTGTCCAATTTATGAATTAAACATTATCATTGTCCGATTTTCTCAAAATCGATCTTGACCCAAAAGAACCCGCTATAACCCGTTCATGAATCGATCTGATTTTACTAGAACCGACCTTGACCCGAATCAGAAATAACCCGTTCAGGAACCGACCCTATTTTACCATAACTGACGTTGACCCGAATCCGAAATAACCCGCTATAACCCGTTCAGGAACCGACTCGATTGTACTAGAACCGACCTTGACCCGAATACAACCCGAACTGACCTTGACCCGAATCGAATACAACCCGAACCGACATTGACCCGAACCGAATACAACCCGAACCTAACCTGGCCAAGCAAATAACCGATTTAACCCGACCCAATAATGACCCAACCCGAACCGAGCCGATAGGCAAAATTGACCCGATAAGAACAGACCCGATAAGAACCAACCCGCGATGGGTCAACCCAGAACCGACCCGTTGACCTGATTTGGCACCCCTACCTACAACTTCGCGTTGTACCTTGAGTTTTTAGCCGATGACTACGAAATGGTTTGAAATCGATGTATATCCAACTTAGTTATGACTTATGATCAGAGAGTTAGACTTTGTGAATAGACTCGACCCGATTTGAAATCAACACAAAATCGATTAGACTTGATATTTCAAGGCTTAAACCCAATTGCATCGGACATGAATGTAACCTGATCCGTTAATGACCCGACATGAACGCAACCTGATCCTTAATACCGACCCGGAGACAACCCAAAATCGATATAACACGACAAATAACTTATATGACTTGACTAATAAAAGTTGTGACCCCATTTCACCAGATCCATTGACAACCTGAATATTTGTTCCCTAATTTTACCCGATCTATTTATGTTTCGATTTGACATAACTTTGACACTAAACTCTTATATTGATTTTGAAATGTATATATTATGGAACCAAACTCATAGTTTATTTAAATATTTCCTAAATATTTAAGTAAATATTATATTATTAACTAATATTACGAAACAAGGTCAACCACTTTAGACTAATTGGCCTGTGCAACACAATGTATAAAATCATTTTCAAATGCATGGTGCTTAGACTTAAACCTGTTATGAAAGAGATAAATTGCGAGTACTAGAATGCTTTTGTGCTAGGAAGACAAATGTTTGATAAATGTCTCATCGCTCATGAAGTCATGAACTGGATCAAGGGAAAGAAAAAAGGAAAGGAATTTATGGTTGTGCTCAAAGTTGATCTTAATAAAGCTTATAGTAGGATTCGTTGAGCTTTTATTGAGAGAATTCTTCAGGAAAATGGGCTTTCCTCATATATGGATCAATTGGATTCTACACTATATATCCTCGGTGTCCTACTCAATCCTCATTAATTGAGAGTCGTCGGAATCCTTTTCCCCTGCTAGAGGTCTAAGGCAAGGTCACCCCCTTTTGTCCTATCTATTCATTCTCTGTATGCAGGTTTTATCTACATACTTCACTCGTCTTGACAAAGAGGACAAGATTTAAGGGCTCAAAATTGGGCGAGGAGCTCTAAAAATTAATCATCTATTCTTTGCAAAAACCCCTGAGAGTAAAACAAAAAGATGAGCTTGGTTTGTATCTTGGGATGCCAATGGAAGTTGATGGGAGATCATGTTCTAAGATGGACTTCATCCATGAGCGTATCATTCAAAAGGTTCATCTTGGAAATTCAGCAACTTCAATCAGGCGGGGTAAGTAATTCTCATTAATGTTGTTCTTGTTGCCATTGCTTCGCATGTCCTGACAATTTACATGATGTCCAAGAAAATTTTGTCAAAAATCAATTCTTCTCTTATTCTCTTCTGGTGGAGTTCATCAAATGACAAAAAACCAATTTATTGGAGGAAAATACAACTTCATAAACTTCCAAAATGTCAAGGAGGGTTGGGGTTTAAAAACTTGACTCATATTAACCACTAACTCCTCTTTAAACAATCATGAAGAATGAAAAAGGAACCTCAATGTCTTGTTGCACCTTTGGTTAAAGGAAAATACAAGGAACTTCCATTGGCAGCTACTGAAAAGGATAGAAATATCACATCCAATTCATGGGCATATAGAAGTCTAGTGGCTACAGCAAAGAACATGAGAGGAGGATTAGGAAAAGTCATTGAAAAAGGGGATATGATAAGAATTGAACAAGACAAATGGCTACCCAAGGGAGAAGCGATTATAAGAACATCAAGATTGCTTCCAAGGGAAGACAAACTTATTATGGTAGCTGATCTCATCAATCATCAAGTCTGGGATTCAATCCCCAAGCTAGTAACTCATTTATATAGTTTATACTTGACGAAAGATTAGGTTATACACAATCTGTAGTCTTACTGTAATTAGAGGTGGCCATGGGGTTGGTCCGGGCGGGCTGTGCCGGTCCTGGCATCGGGCCGGGCTGGGGGGGAGGGGACCGGATTCGGACCGGTCCAGGGGGCGGGCCGGTCCGAACCGGGTTGGGGTCGGGCTAGTTCGATTCGCTACCGAATCGAACCGAATAAAAAACGAATCACGAATCGAATCGAATCACGAACCGAATCGAATCAAATTGAATCGAATCGAATCGAATCGAACCGAATCGATTACCGAATCGAACCGAATCTTGACCGAATCGAACCGAATCCTGACCGAATCGAACCAAATCCTGACTGAATTGAAACGAATCAAACCGAATCGAACCGAATTACGTTTTTTTCCTTAATTAAGTATTATTAAACTAATTACGTATATTTACCTAATTTTATATTTACGTATTAGAAAATCTAAAATATTTCAAATAAATGAACTAATTCACTAAAATAAGTAAACTAAAATCATATTCCATATTTCACTTTTAAGAAAATCGAAATTTAATTAAACATGTTTTGAGGGTTGGGATAAGAAGAGAGGGCTTGCACTTAATTTAGAAAATCAAAATTTAATTAAATAATTAAATATTGATTTTCAAAATTAAGTTGCCTACGTATCCCGAAGGAATCAAAGCCCACGTAGTTCTGGTACGTACCTGTAGGGGTGCTTGTGCGGTTGTGCTTAGCCTAATCAGGGATAGACCCCGAACCTCCTTCACCTGTTGGGTTGTCGCTTGATTCGCTTGTGTCCATCATCATCCAAGGATCGTCTTCGTCGTTGTCCTTCTCCCTCAATCCTTGGGTCCTACGCTCCGCCTGATCCCAATCTTTCTTACAAACACATATTTCTATGCTTTCGGGAGATAAGTGGGATCTCTTCTCGTCAAGAACACGTCTACCTGCACTAAAAGCAGACTCGGAAGCAATAGAGGAGGCGGGAATTGCAAGGATATCCTTTGCAATTCTCGCCAAAATGGGAAATTGCCATTTGTGATCGCGCCACCACTTAATAATTGAAAAATTAGCATCGGTTTCATGTTGGTAAGAAAGATATTCATTAATATTATAAAGTGAAGAAGAAGAAGAAGAAACCGATGTTTTTGATTTTTTTAAAATTCTACCAAGTATTGGCTGCCATCGCGTAGCGGAACTTCCACTAGAAGAAGATACATTTTCGGACGGTGCATAAACAGAAGCATAATGATCATATATACTAGCTAAAACATTTTTACATTTTTCTATATATGCATTGACATCGTATTGTAAACTTAAAGCGTTATAATAAAATTCTAAACAGTTTTCTAAACCTACAGTCTTGACCCCGGGATCAAGAATAGAAGCTATACCATATATGACGGGAAATTCACTAAAGTAGTTATACCATTTACTAAGCATACTACTAATTACATCACTAACTTGAACGATGTTGAAATGCTCGGTAAGAGTGATAACTACGGTAACACACTCTAATATAACTAAATGGATGTTAGGGTCATAAACGTAAGAGAAAATTTTGGTTGCGTGGTCAAAAGCTGCTAAGATGTCATGGATGTGAATTGCGATATTCCAATGGAAATCAGTAATAAGGTCATGGGAGTCGATCGGGTTTCGTTATAAATTTTTGTCAAAATCTCACGGTATTTAATGGCTTCTTTTAACAATTTATATGTGGAGTTCCAACGGCTCGGTGTATCTAGACTCCATTGCTTCTTCCTAAGGCCTCTTTCCTTACACAAGGCCATATACTTCCTCCTAACCGAGGCCGTAATCCTAATCCATTTAATTACACTCCTAATAGGGCAAGTCAGTTAACTCAGCTAAACCTTCTTGAACCGAGAGGTTCATAATATGTGCACAACAACGAACATGTAATAGTTCTCCATTTTTTATCAACTGTAAGCTTGGTTCGGATATCAAATAATCTATACATTTTGTATTAGCTGAAACATTATCTAATGAAAGTGAAAAAACTTTATCAAGTAAATGAAAGGTTTTAAGACAGTCTATTATTCTTACCTTAAGGTTGTACCCGGTATGTCTCTCCTCCATAGCTTGAAAACAAATGATTCGTTTTTGAATATACCACTCATCATGAATCTAATGGGCGGTTACACAAAGAAAAGGTTTACCAAAACAAGAGGTTCATGTATCACTAGTTAGGCTAACACGGCCGTTAAAAGTGCGAAACATTTCTATTAAACTACTTCTATATTTATAATAAGTAGTTTGGGTATGGCGTTTAAGCGTGTTCCTAGGGACACGTCTATAAGCAGGTTATAAAGTGGTTCTAGTGAAATGCTCAAAATTTAGACTCTCACCATAGCTAAAAGGTAATTCATCAGCAATGACAAAATTAGCCATTTCATCAATCATTTTATCTCAATTATACATAAAAGGCATACCTCCTCTGGGCATGGAACCCATATATCCGTGTAGTTGTGTCTGACTTGAAGATTCAACTGCTCCAACGGATTTAGTTGCATCAAGGTTTATTCCGTGTACCCCGGTCAAGTGACGGGATAAGGTCCCCATCCCATAACCGGTCTTCCATGAATAAGCGGCTATTGGCTTCTTTCCTAATTGCTTGCATAACAAGCAATAGCACATGAATTTCTTCCCTTTGGAAGAAGCGTCGGTCATTAGGACCTTCTCAAAATATGGCCATACTTTAGAAGGTTTCTTTCTACATTGAGTAGACTCAGGTACTCCTTCATCACCATCACCATCACCATCACCATCACCATCACCATCACCATCACCTTCACCTTCATTAGTTAATTAACTAATTAATTAACATCAAAAACTCAATCTAACATAATCAAATAATCTAACATTAATTAATTAGAAGTTTAATAGTTACCTTGTGCAGTAGAAGAAAGAGGATGCCTCTGAGAAGTTGGAGTTTCAGTAATTTGAGGAATTTAAGTAACCGGAGTACCGAAAAGTTGTTGCTCCAAGTTTTGAGCAAACTCCGTAGTATCATCGAAAGAACTGCTTACACTGAATCTACCTCTTGAATCCATTTTCTCTTAGGATTTGTAGTAATAAACAACTAAATTAAGAATAATAAACCAACTAATTAAGATAACTAATAAAGATTAAGAGAGTAATTAAGAAGAAGATTAGTACTAATAATTAAGCTAATTGTAATTAGTAAAGATTGAGAGAGATTTTGGTGAGGATGGAAACCGAATTGATCGGTTTATATAGGGCATTAGCAACGGGCAAATAACGGCTAGTTTCAACGGTCGAAAACGGGCGAATCAAGCGGTCCGGGCCGAATCAATGGGCCGAACCGAATTGAATTCCAGGTCGAATCGAATTTTTTCTCGAACCGAATTGAAACGGGTTAGGGTTGGAAAATGGGGATTCGTATTCAACCCGCATTTTGTACGGGCCGAAACGGGTTCGGCCCGGTTCGTTGGTGGGTCGGTTCGAGCCGGGCAGGGGACGGGCCAGGCTGGGGCTGGGCCGGGCTGAACCGGCCCACTGGCCATCTTTAATTGTAATCCCCCGTTAATTCACAAAATTTTGACTTTATTTTACCGAAAATACTTTCTATACATAAATATATATTTTATAATTTATATACTTTTTTATATACTTTCTATATATATTATAAATTATTTTTAAGTTGTAGTTATTTACTTTAACCATACAACTTATTTTATAAAAGATATTTTTTTTAAAAAAATAGAAGTCATCAAACCCAAAACTCTATCCTACCCAAACTCTATCCTACCCAATAACCATATGACTTAAATTCTTCCTAAACCTAAATTTCCTTTACTCACAACATCATACACCACAATACAAAACAAAACAAAAAAACTATTGTGCTTCTCCTTGCTGCTGACTCTTGTCGCCCCATTGCACGCCGGTGAGCCGAACACCAGCCACGGCTGGCCTTCTTCTTCTTCCTACTTCCTCCTAATCATAATTCTTATGAATTTGTATTTATTTTACAATCTCTCTATTTTTACATGATATTTGATTATTCAAAGTTTTCTATTATTAGTTGTTTTATTTGAATTATATGAGTGTTCAAGCATAATTGGGGTTACTATATGTTTATGTATATGTATTTTATTATGGGTTAAGGGAGTTGAGGTTGCTAGAGGAATGATTTGATTCTAGTTGATTAGTGGGCATAGTAGCAAAGTTTTCTAAATGCCGGGTTTAGTGGGAGATACGGAGGTTGATATATGTGAGTTGTACACACAGGTTGAAGGCTATAATCAATATTGGTAGGATTTGGTGTTGATTTTAGGGGAATATATTGTTAGGAAAAAAAAATAAGAAAAGAAAAGAAAAATTGAGCAACGTATATGGTTTTAGTAGGATCACATGATCTTTACTTAAAGCTAAATGTGATGAGGATTGATGAGCTAGATTAATCCGTGAATAAAAAAAAACCAAAAGAATTGTGTGGGTTGACTTTGTGAGAATGTAGAAGGTGAATGCAAATGATTTGTCAATATGGTAAAATGTATTGTTTCTCTCTCATGAGATTCTTATTATATATTCATTTGTTAATATTTGATGAAGATGATAGTGATGTAATATTTAAATAAGAAGTGGGAATTATATTACGTCTTTTATTGTGAATTTGGTGATATTATCATCTTTTGTTGAATGTGAGTGAAGTAGTGATGTTTATGATGTTTATTGAATTGGGTTGAAGGAAATCCTTATTTACGCATGTGAATAAGAATGAGGTAATCTGGAGTTTGAGGGTCTAAGTGTCTTTGGATGTGTTGCTTAGATCTGTAGTGAATAGTATACGATGAGAATGAATGGGTATGAATAATCAACCATACTTTGGTATTGTTATGGGTTTGAATGTGTGCTTGCAGGAAACGTGTGTGGGTATTCCTTTATTGATGCATCTATAGTGAACCAGTTAAATTTATTTGAGTCAAGTCTTGTTGAGTTATCTGTTTGCTTACCTACGAGTAAAGTAGTTCCTTGCACGGGGCTCCATAAAAATTTACCTTTGAAGATTAAGGAAACTATTTTCCTATCTGACCTCATCGAATTTGACTTAGGAGACTTGGATGTAATATTGGGGATGGATTGACTAGGTTTATATAAGGCTAAGATAGATTGTGAAATGCATAAAGTATACCTGAGGAGTCTTTTAAGGAAAATTATGTCCTATAGACGATTTGGGAATGGATTAATTTCGACAATGGAAATGAGGAAGTTAACCACCAAGGGATACCCATTATACCTTTGCAATGTCTAAGATTTGAGAATGGAGGAATGTAGGAGAATAAAATACATTCCCATAGTGAATGAGTTTTTAGATGTCTTTTTAGATGAAGTTTTGGGAATGCCACTTAGTAGAGAGGTCGAGTTCACCATAGACCTAATCCCGAGAGGCACATATTTCTAAGGCACCTTACAGAATGACCTAGTGTATCACCCTGGGGAGCTCCGGTACTGTTTATAAAGAAGAAAGATGGAAGCATGAGGTTATGTATTGATTATAGGGAGTTGAATAATGTGATTGTGAAGAATAAGTACCCATTACCCAGAATAGATGACTTATTTGACCAGTTGAAGGGGGCTAGTGTATTCTCAAAAATTGATTTAAAATCGACGTACCACCAATTGAGAATCTCTAATAAGGACATCTCAAAAACCGCCTTTAGAACTCGTTATGGGCACTATGAGTTTACAGTTAAGCCATTTGGGTTAACCAATGCACCCGCTATCTTTATGGATCTGATGAATTGAGTATTTCACGAGTACCTAGACAAATTTATAGTAGATTCATTGATGATATTCTGATGTATTTGAGGAATGAAGAATATCATGCCAAAGACCTGAGAACCATTTTTGAGACCTTTAGAAGTAATGAATTATATGCAAAATTTTCCAAATGTGAGTTTTGGTTGGAGAAAGTAGCATTATTGGGACATTATATTTACAAGGAAGGTGTTTCGGTAGACCTTGCAAAGATTAAAGCTGTTAGCGAATGGACCACTCCAAAGAATATGACTGATATTAGGAGTTTCTTGGGTTTAGAGGGGTGTTATAGGAGATTTGTTAGAAACTTTTTCAAAATAGCCCGACCTATGACCACCCTGATGAACAAGGAGACTAAATTTGTATGGGATGAAAAGTGCGAGTTGACTTTTCAAACCTTCAAAGAGAGGTTGACTACTGCGCTAGTGCTAACATTGCCCGACGAGAATGAAGGATTTGAAGTATACATCGATGCCTCGAAGCATGGGTTAGGATGCGTACAACAACATAATGAAAAGGTCATTGCTTACGCGTCACGTCAGTTGAAACTATATGAAGCCAATTATCCTACTCTCATGACTTAGAACTTGTCGCGATTGTGTTTGCTTTGAAGATTTGGAGACATTATCTGTATGGCGTCACCTGTAAGATTTTCATAGATCATAAGAGCCTCAAATACATCTTCACTTAGAATGACTTGAACATGTGTCAACGTTGGTGGCTAGAGCTAATTAAAGACTATGATTTAGATATCCATTATTATGAAGGAAAGATGAATGTTATTGCAGATGCTCTCTGTAGAAAATCGAGTCATAATATTAACGCCTTAGTGGTGGCCGATGAGTTGTGTGAGGAAATGAAAAATTGAGTCTTGAAGTCATGAACCATGGGGAATTAGAAAACCTCTTAAATGCTTTATCCCTAGAACCATCCATTTTGAAATTCATGAAGATTAGAGATAAGATGATTACTGGGGTAGAATCTGATTTTCAAATTCATGAAAATGATAGTTTGAGGTTTAAAGAGAGATGATATGTGTCATAAAGCTGTGAGGAGGTTAAAAGAAAGATCATGGATGAAAGCCATAATATTCTTTATTTAGTGCATCTTGAGGGAGATAAGTTGTATAAAGATCTAAAGCAGATATACTGGTGGCCAAATATAAAGAGAGAAATAGCTGATTATGTGTCTAGATGTCTAACGTGTTAAAAAGTGAAAATAGACCATAAGAGACCCATGGGGGAAGATGCAAACTCTAGAAATACCCAGATGGAAGTGGAATTCAATTTCCATGGACTTTGTGACTGGTTACCAAAGACTAAAATAGGGAATGCTATAATTTGGGTTATTGTGGATAGACTCACCAAATCAGCTGTATTCATAGCAATTAAAGAGACTTGGAAGAAAAAGCAACTAGCTAAGACATATGAGAAAATGTAGTATGTTTATATGGAGTTCCTAGAGATATAGTGTCGGATAGAGATTCGAGATTCTTGTCTAAGTTTTGGCAAAAGGTGCAAGATAACCTATGGACTACCTTGAAAATGAGTACAACCTTCCATCCTGCACCTGATGGGCAGACGGAGAGAACGAATCAAACTATGGAAGATATGTTGAGAGCTTATGCGATAGATTTCCAAGGTACTTGGGAAGATCAGATGGATTTGATAAAATTCTCATATAATAACAGTTATCATGCTAGCATTGGGATGGCACCGTTTGAAGCGTTATATGGAAGAAAATGTAGAAGCCCAGTGTGTTGGAATGATATTATAGAACGAATGACTTTGGGGACTGAATATATAGAAGACATGATGAGTAAAGTATAAGTGATTTAGTCAAGGATCAAAACAGCCTAGGATAAACAAAAGAGCTATGCCGACTCAAAAAGGAGAGAAGATGAATTCAATGTAGGTGATTAGGTCTTTTTGAAAGTATTGCCTACTAAAGGCGTAATGAGGTTCGGTAAGAAGGGCAAACTTAGTGCCAAGTATGTAGGACCCTATGAGATTTTGCAACGTGTGGGAATCGTAGCCTATAAGTTGGCCTTACCGATGGAGTTCAAGAAAATGCACGGTGTCTTCCATATTTCTCAACTGAAGAAATACATGCCGAGCAAAACACATGTTCTACAACCGGAGGCTTTTCAATTAGACGAGTCTCTAACCTATGAAGAAAGACCGGTCAAGATCTTGGATCAAAAAGTGCGGAGTACCCGAAATAAAGAAATACGAATCGTAAAAGTCTAGTGGTCTAACCATGAGTATGAAGAAGATACATGGGAAATCAAAGATGCAATGAAACAGAATTATCTCGAACTATTTGATGAGGTGAGTTACGGGGTCGTAACTCTTTTCAGGGGTAGATTGTAATCCCCCATTAATTTACGTAATTTTGACTATTTTTTACCGAAAATACTTTCTATACATAAATATATATTTTATAATTTATATACTTTTTATATACTTTCTATATATATATTATAAATTATTTTTAAGTTGTAGTTATTTACTTTAACCATACAACTTATGTTATAAAAGATATTTTTTTTTAAAAAAGTCATCAAACCCAAAACTCTATCCTACCCAAACTCTATCCTACCCAATAACTATACTACTTAAATTCTTCCTAAACCTAAATTCCCTTTACTCACAACATCATACAACACAATAAAAAAAAACAAAAAAAACTAATGTGCTTCTCCTTGCTGCCATGACTTGCTGCTGACTCTTGCCACCCCACTGCATGCCGATGAGCCGACCACCAGCCACGACTGTCCTTCTTCTTCTTCTTTCCCTCCTAATCATAATTCTTATGAATTTGTATTTATTTTACAATCTCTCTATTTTTACGTGATATTTGATTATTCAAAGTTTTCTATTTTTAGTTGTTTTCATTGAATTATATGAGTGTTCAAGCATAATTGGGGTTACTATATGTTTATGCATATGTATATCACTATGGGTTAAAGGAGTTGAGGTTGCTAGAGGAATAATTTGATGCTTGTTGATTAGTGGGCATAGTAGCAAAGTTTTCTGAATGTCGGGTTTAGTGGGAGATGCGAAGGTTGCTATATATGAGTTGTACGCATAGGCTGAAGGTTGTAATCAATATTGGTAGGATTTGGTGTTGATTTTGTGGGAAGATATATTGTTTGAAAAAAAATAAGAAAAGAAAAGAAAAATTGAGCAATGTATATAGTTTTAGCAAGATCACATGATCTTTACTTAAAGCTAAATGTGATGAGGATTGACAATCTAGATCAATTCGTGAATAAAAAAACAAAAGAATTATGTGGGTTGACTTTGTGAGAATGCAGAAGGTGAACGCAAATGAATTATCAATATGGCAAAGTGTATTATCTCTCTCTCATGAAATTATTGTTATATATTCATTTGTTAATGTTTGATGAAGATGATAGTTGTGTAATATTTAAATAAGAAGTGGCATTATATTGTGTCTTTTGCTGTGAATTTGGTGATATTATCATCTTTTGTTGAATATGAGTGAAGCGGTGGTGTTTATGATGTTGATTGAATTGGGTTGAAGGAAGTCCTTATTTACGCAAGTGAATAGGTATGAGATAATCTGGAGTTTGAGGGTCTAAGTGTCTTTGTATGTGTTGCTTAGATCTGTAGTGAAGAGTATACGATGAGAATGATTGGGTATGAATGATCAACCATACTTTGGTATTGTTGTGGGTTTGAATATGTACTTGTAGGAAAGTGTGTGGGTATTCTAAGTCCAGATCGTTAGTTATTTTTTGGGTCTTGTGGTTGTTGGTATATTGATTTGAGTTATATTATTTGGTGTAGGAGAATAATTTGTAGAAGGTGTGTGATAATAGAGAAAGTGGTCACCCGTTTATTTTACTCAAGGTATGTACACATTACAAAAACCTTACTTTTAGAAGCATGATCTAGGGTAATTAAAATACAAACTTAATATTATGTTTAGAGAACCTTTTGAGTGAGATTGTTTGGTTATGTATTCGAAAGGATTTATGTACTTTATATCAGGGGCATAATATAATATTATTGGTGAGTTATAACTATGATTTATTGATACGAATCAGGAATGATTATATATGGTTGAGAAATTTTGATTGACTCAAGTGGGATTAATTTGCTAATTAATCTATGACGTTATTTATTATTACTCTTTCATTACTGATAGTATAAATTGAGTAAATGTGAATTTCAAGTCTTAATGACGAGGGTAGTTGACTATATTCAACATATTTTAAAAGGTTAATATGAAAATGAAAAGGTTAAAAATAATAGTATAACAGAGATTGATTGTGTAACTGTAATGTTTGCATGTGTGTGCTGTGATGATTGTGTATACTAAGTTTAAACATTAAATCACGTAAAGAGAAAGAGAATAAGCAATAAAAATCTGGGCTAGTGCACGTTTATAGTATTGACAATAAGGGGTTGGATCTTCACGGGGTATTATCCATGACTTTTATTGGAGGCCGTGTGATCTACGAGTCTCTCTTTTATAAAGTTTTAAACTTAAAAATTGGGATTATTTGAGATCTCATCTAGCTATGGTGACAGAGTCACGCCCTTTTACTATCTAGATTTATATTATATTTTGATACTCTCTGCCGGGAGTGAATGAGTTATTTATTTATTTGATGTCCTAATAAGGACATGGGAGAGACAACCTTGTCTATTGCTTAATCCAAGTAATTAATTAATTTGTTATGTTAGTTGAGTAAATATTGCGTAATATGTCCATGCATTATGTACTTATTCTTTATTTAATTACTATTTCAATTGTTATACTTTGTAATTTGTATGTACTTAGCTTGCTATTATGTGCTTTGTGTGTTTTTTATCATGACTTTTTCCTATAAATGACACTATAATGATCCAATATTTATATTTGTATTATTGGAGAGCAAATTATTAATAGGTACACATCTGATCATTCATGCATGGGTGGATTCAGCGGAGTGTTACTTTAACTTAGATTTCAGAATATTTTACGTTTGTTTGATTTGATTTTAGACTGTTGGTTTTGGATTTGAGTTGAACGTTATTTAGGTACATTAAACTAAACGGTTCCAGTTTGTTATGATAGGAGTTTGTTTTATAATTGATGTTATTTTAAAAAGTCTTTTGGTTTTCTGCTGCAAAACTCTATTTTATAGCCTTAACATTTGAATACGTGGTGATAGCACACTGGTAGTTTCCTAAACGTTTGGTTTTTGAAAAATAGGAATTACCGTGGTGTTACAATTACAAAAACTAACTCCAACATAGTGAGGAGTAAATATGCCACTAAATATAGTAATGTCAAATTCTAAATTAGGAATATTGCCCATTATTAATATTAGGTGAATTCAACTCATAACAATAACCTTTTCACAAACCGGTAAATAATAAAAAATGTGTGAGTATAGCTCAAAAATATATCCAAGGACCATTAAAACCGTCCTAAAACATTATCAATATTCCTCAAGGTTTTATAAATTTTTTGACTAATGTCATATTTTTATTTAATTAAATCTCAAATATATCCAATTTTAGAAATTTCAAAAAATTATTTTTAAAAATTATTTGTAATGATCCAATAAGCCCAAAATTCCTTCCACATCTCAAATATATTATTAAGAGAATTTTTAAAATATATGAATGTATATAGTAATTAAATTTATTATTTTAATTATTTTATTAAACAAAATTTAAAATTAGGTTAAAATATTTATTAAAATATCTCTAAAATTCAGGTCTTTGTATGGATTTGTTTAATATGTAAGAACATTAAAAAATTATAAAAAAGTTTTCAAACAGTTAACCATCAAGAAATAATTCATTCTATATAAAATAGTTCATAAAATTATCTATTTTCTCAAAATCCCTACTTTTTAAAATTACCATAAATATGTTTTTCTCAAGGTACTATCCCAATTTATAAGTGTGTACCTTGAAAAAAAATTAGAAAATAAATACCCTCTAAAATTAATGTCTTTAGATGCATTTGTTCATTATGTAAGAACATTAAAAAATTAGAAAAATATTAGCAACATACTTCTTAAATTTGTTTACAATGTAAGATAATAATTTGTATATATTTATTTTAGTATGAGTTGCACTTGTCTTGGAAAACCTAATTACGCATGATTGAAATAAAATTGATGATATATTTATTTCAACAAGATCATGATGGAAAAATTGAAAATATAAAGTTTTCAACAAATGGTTATAGTTGAGTAGAGGATATTAATATTTTAAATATTTGTTATAGTTATCAACTTTAAAAATAATCAAAACTTATAATATTGATTTTCACATATTATAATTACCTATTTAAGTTTATTGTTACAAATCGTAAATATGCTATTTTTATATCATTTTTTTTTACTTTTTAATATTATAAGAAACTTGTATATTAACACAAGCACATACTAATACGTCTTTAATCACATACTTGATACTTGTACATTAATACGAGCACATACTAGTACGTCATCCTGTAAACCACATGGCTTAAGATACTAATCAAACATACCAAAGCGCAGCGTCTCATTGAAACAACAATAAACCAAACTCCACGATTAGCTCAAAGTGATGCGTTTCATCTCCTTCCTTATTGAAATTGTCCGAATTATTTTCTATAGAAAGTAAAAAAAAAAAAAAAAAAAAAGAGTAAAGATGAAGCTCTGCAAATCCGAAAATATTTTCTATAAAACTCCTCTTCAACGACACAAAGAGGAGAAGCAGCAAACAATACTCAACCACCCCCTCCTATCTTAATTTTCTCTCTCCTCACCACGTCTACCGCCGCCGACGGATTTAACCACTCTACACCGTTTACTTTTCACGGAGGCGGATCGGAGTTGCCAAAATATTTTCTCTCTCCTCGCTAGTCCTCCACACAATGCCAGCACAGAAACGTCCGGCGGAGGACGACCACGATCTTTCTCCTCCAACTCCTCTCCACGCCGCCGTTAGACACGAAGGTGATGAGCTACTGGAGGACGACGAAGATGAGCAGGTTCAGGATGAAGAACACCAACACCAACAACACGATGCTATTGCTGACGCTGACGACCAACAACAACAGAACGAAGAAGATGCAGAAGAGGAAGAGGATGATGAAGATAAACATAGCAACGAAGGCGGAGGCAGTGGTGGAGGTAACGGCGGAGGTTATCTTCCTCTCCTCGTTTCATCGTGTTTCGCCGCTCTCTCCTTTGAATACATTCATTCTTCTTCAACATATATATGTGCTATTATTGATTCAATTGACGATTTCCCGCGGGTTTAATGAGCAAACTTCGAGCTCACATTCGTCTTTCTGATGAGATTTTTCGTTGTTTGTATTTCGCAGTTTCCGATCGTAATCCTTCGCATAGCAGTAACAATAACGTCAGCAAGGACGAGTAAGCTCATCTTCTATCTCCTCACTTTATTATTGTTTTCATTGCTGTTGATGATTGACGTTATAGAACTGTTGTATCATTTGGTGTTTCGCATTTTCAGCATGTCGTTGAAAGAGAGTGGAAAGTTCACAGATCAAACTGCTCAACTTTGCTCTTTTAGTAGTCGTGATTCTGCGTTATTCATTTATGCACTAATTACGGAATTTTTTTTCGATTAGACGTCTATTTTCTTGAAAAGAGTGTCGTCGATGTATGAAATGTTATGGCATTTGTTGTATGTGCTGATGCTGGAGTATGATCTGTTGGTTTTTAACTTGTTACTGAATGATGTGAAATTTACTGTTTAAAATGTGAAAAGCTCTGTTGCGACAGCAATATACTTTGCGTTTCCTGTGTGATATAGTGGAGTTTACTTCGTCTTGTCGAAGTTTTTCGTTTCGTGTTATCATGATGAACCGGAAACTTGCTGTTGGCATGCAACGGTTTATACTAGCATGCTGGGCTTTAAGAGTTGTGATTTTCTTTCTTAGTGTTTTTTTTTCGTACAAGGAAATCATCTCTTTACTTGGTTAGTGTAGTATAGGTTAGATGGGACTTGTAGCACCTATGGTATAGGATTCCATGTTTTCTTCTCTGGTTTTGGTGCTACAGATATCGAAATTTTTTAGAACTTTTTTAAGAAGTGTGTTTAGCTTTTTAATATCTGCTCATAGAATTCTCTCCTTATTCCAGTTCTATGCAAACTAACATATTCTGTTCTATCCTCATTCTTGCTGTGATATCGTCCTTGGTTAGTGGGTAAGTATGATGAGTTGAATGGTTTGTGATTTGGAACGTCATCAGAGCTCTTGAGCTGTATCTTTGTAAGTGTACTTGTTTAGGTTCTGGAAACACAGTTGCATGTTGCTGTAATGCTCCTTTATGCTTTAATGTTCTTATCAATCTCATTCTTGCGTTGCAAACTTTTCAACATTTGCACTAGAAAAGAGACAATGAATAAGTTTTTGAGCTTGTTTGGCAGTTCTCTCTCTTTTTTTTTTTTTTGGTAATGCAGTTGTTCTCTTTATTACACTATATTATTCTTGAAATATCTAATAATACTTAGTATGCAGCTACAATAATTGCATGATAGGCTAGATGTTTTTTGTGGATAGATCTTTTGTGACCATTGAACCTCATGGGTTTTCTTTCTTTTTTGGCTTTTGTGGTGAAATGTGTTTATTATTGATTTTTTCAGTCCATTGACTACACATAATTCTTGCATGCATATTTCATAATATGAAGCAGAATCTATTTTTTGGCAGTTCTTGTTTAAATGTCTTGTTATGAGTGTTCACATGTAATTATTTCTGGTACTACCCGAGCTTGCTGTGATGCTCTCTTCTTTGTTTCTTTTTTCTATGTCCTAGCAGATTTATGTTAGTTAGACTATCGGATATTCGCAAAGAAGTACAATGTCCAATTTGTCTTGGTAAGATTCAAATACCCTTTACTTATGATTGCAAATTACTGAATGCATGTCATTTTATATCACATTCACATTTTGTGGCACATTACTTTGTACGTGAATGATGAGAAGGTATGATTTTGTTGCTATCTTGTTCACATTCAAAATAGATGATTACAAATGTTCTAACTAAGGATAGTGTAAGTAGTAACTACAGAGACTTTTTCTGCTGCTGCAAAAATATGAGCTGGGAAATGGATTTATTGCTATTGCCTGTCAAGTGTAATCATCTTGCCTTTGTTATTTCAGAATTACGTTTGTATAGATCACCATTTCTTCTCCATCATGTGGATCTCCCTTCGATGGTGTAAAACTCTATCCTTAGTGGCAGATGTCTGATGAACACATAAACAGAAGATACTACTTTACTGGAAATTTTCTTTCAGTCTTGTAACATACGCCGAGATTCAAATTATTGAATCCATAGAGATATTTTGAGTTGGAGAGACTGGTTAAATAGTGTGCTGTAAAAGCATCTAGTAATTGGGAATGGAATGTTTATGCATTTATCTTGACTGGTTAGGGATGTGGCTGCATACGTTGGACCTCTATAGAACCCATCATTGGGGAGATCCATACTGGACTATAATTTTTGTTGTTGCTAAAGGCACTAATGATCTGAGGGATTGGAATTTACATATTAGAGAACTTCTTCACCTTCCTTATGCTGAAACAGTTACGGTGCATGAACTTGTTATTGAACTGTGTGAGTTTGAGGAAGATTGTGAGCAATTTGAGTTGTTACACAACTTTTGCTTTGTGAACCTGAGCTCCCTCATTACCTACTGGTGATAGTTTCTAATTAGGTTTACTATGTTAGTTGTGAATGGATTGGAGGAAAGAGGACAATGACTATTTATTGAAGTTGTTTTTTATTTGTGTCACCATCCTAATATTTTAATGGAAACACGTATATCTAATAAAAATATGCATCTTCTTCTTTTGAAAAATGTATATGTATATAAAGTTATAGGATTCGTCAAGCAGGACAAGCTAACTGTTTCCAATAATATTTTGCTATTGTGCCACTGTCATGTACAAGTACACCATAACTTCAATGAAACAAACATGGTGGCCCTATCAGTTAAAGGATCTGTCAAACAGGACAAGCTAACTGTTTTCCGATAATATTTTTCTACTGTGCCGCTGTCATGTACAAGGACCCCATAACTTCAGTGAAACAAACATGGTGGTCTTATTTCCCATATTGTGCATTAATTAATGTTGCTAGCTATGTAACTTGTTTCTAGGCTGTTCCTAATACTATTTCTCAAATAACAACCTCATGCGATTGGGATGGCTTATTGTACCATATTATCTGATATTTAGCTAAAGCTTATCTTTGTTGGTACCTTAAAAGTTTGTTTCTCTGGTTGGTGCCAATACTCATATTTCCCGTTCTTTATGCTAGGGATCATTCGGAAAACCAGAACAGTTATGGAATGCCTGCATCGCTTCTGCAGAGAATGCATTGACAAATCGATGCGTTTGGGGTATAAATGGATCTGTTCATCGCTCTTTTTTTTCTTTTTTCTTTTTTATGTGCATTCACTTAATTACTTTAGGAATCAGCATTGCCCATCTCCAATTAACCAAAGATGCATTACTCTTTGGCTTTGGATCTCTATGGACTATGCTCATAAATTATTTGCACTTCTTATTCACTAAATATTTGCAGATGGTTTTTGCACTTTATATTAAGTGTCAAGTAGGAACCAGCCTCTGTGTTGATGTAGGAGTAATATCATGCAGACGCTAGTAACCTTTGGAGGCATCTTTGAAGGAATTGTATTAATGTTAATTTTTCAGGATTTAACAACTCTGCCAAAAAGATTAGGGACTGTTCGGTATTTCTACTAGTTTTTAAGATTTTGAATTTAGAAGTTGGTCATACTTAATCTTGAAAACTGACAACAAAAAACGAAAATCACGCAATGATGATGAACATACCCTTGGAGTTAGAATGATATATTTTTTTGGATAAATACTCTGAATGCTAGATATAAACCCTTTGTCTTTTTAAAAAAATGATATGTAGGAACAATGAATGCCCCGCTTGCCGCAAGCACTGTGCTAGTCGACGGTCTTTAAGAGATGATCCAACTTATGACGCACTGATTGCTGCTATATATCCAGATATTGATCAATATGAAGAAGAGGTATGTTTCTCTAATAACTATTTGTTTGACATCCTTTTATGCGTGCACTCTCTTCACAGAACTGTAATTTCTCCATTTTATTTCTTCTTGTTAAAACTGATAATTATATGGTGACAGGAGCTGGCTTTTCAGGAAGAAGAAAGAGTTCGAAACAAGCAGGTGAAAACCAATTCTTGCCCAATTTTTAGTTTATCTGAATTAAAGTAGTGGCTACTGTGCTTTTATTTATGCATGACATATTTTTTGCACAATTAATAGTTTACTATCAGCTCTGCATCCATGCTTCTTAAGAGTAGCTCTATTCAGATACTGGTGATGCTGTTAGTCTTTGATAATTCCATATTTTTTGCACCATACTATTGAAATTGTAAATGCTTGAACAGATCCAAGCGGCTATTGCCCAAACTTATCGTCGACAGACAGAAGCACTTAGCAAGAGAAAGAGAAGATCACAGGGTAATTATCGAAGAAGAAGAAACTATCGGTCAGAAGATGATGATGATAGTAATGGTCATGATGTTGTGAAAGATTCATCTTCTGCGGATGAACGCTGCACAGAGCCTAAACCTAAAAGACCAAAGAGGTGGAGAGGTCAGACGGCATCAGCAGTGGCTAGTGGAGATGGAGGTGGTGATGAAAATGATCAGGAGGTGCACAGGGAAGCTGGAGTTTCACCAGCAGCATTTGTTGGCGCCACAGAAATTCTTGCATGGGGCAAAGGTGGCTTAAGGAGTAGCACAAGATACGGAAGTGGGAATGGTGGTAACATTAAGCATTCCCGTAGCCGACTTGCTAAGTTGGCTGAACATCTGAAGAGTTGGGATGAAAAAGAGGATGAGGTAATACAATTACATGTGGTTGCAACTCGGTTAGAGGCAGCTGTTGATCTTTAAGCATCAATCTTTTATCAAAATTGCGATGAGAACAGTTTATCATGCTTTAAGATGCCAAATATACTGTAGATATTTTTTATACCTAATATTTACTTCTGCAGTTGGTAGAATCACTATGTATCAATTGTTTTGTTCTCTTTCACTATGGGTGCTGAAATAGGTTTTTGCTATTCCAGTTGGATATACAGGTCGTGCTTGTTTCTCTAGACGAGCAGAGAGAACCCCTCCTAGTGCACTCCTACTTGTGTGTCACGGCAGCCTTATCTGTAGGGCAATTATGCGAGGTATATCACCAGATCCAGTAGCTTCTATCCATTTTAACACCTCCGTTTCCCCAAATAAAAGAAAAGGGCAAAATAAATCCAGGGTTTCTTCTCCTCTTGCTTGATAAAACATTATTACATGTATATTTTTGCAGTTTGTTTCTGTTCAGACCTCATTGCCACCAGATAAAGTTGAAATTTTGGGAGCGAAAGGATTCTGCTCAAAGTTGAGCTCTTTGTCAACCATGCAAGTCCTAAGTTCTACTGCACTGGAGGCATGCAAAGATGAGTGGGAAGTGCTGGATTCTGAAGAAACTCTAGCTGGACTTAAAGCTGCAAGCAATTTCTCTCAGGGCGAGTTGGTAAGATTTCTATTTCTCAGGATCCTAAAGTGATTCTTACCTTGTGCCGTCTTAGTAGACCTCCTATGGTTATCTAATTTTCAGCATTACTTTGTTCAATATTGATTTCAGAAGTTGGCATATCGGAAAAAGTCATCAATGTAGGGTTCTGAAGAATTATGATGGCTGACTCAAAGGTTTAAGCCAACGCATCACATATTTGTAAAGGGAAAAGTATACGCATAAAAGTAATGGTTTCAGCTGTTTGTAGATTACAAGTCATGTCTTAGTTTGAAGTTTGAGGCGTTTCGCCGTTACAAGATTTTAGCTGACGCTTTGTAGGGCTGTTTGTCTTCATGCCATTCATGTGCCGTAGTTATTTGAAAGGAGCTGCTGTTCATTGTCTTGTGATAGTTTTGGCAAATGCCAGAGTTTTTTCGGTTGATGAAATAGTGTAAATTATGCTTCGTCGGCCAGCAATTATCTATTATTTTTTTTTTCCGCAAATGAATTTATCTAATGTTTAATATATATGCCAAGTACGATTTACGTTGGTCATAGGTGTGCCTAGTTTTTAAGTGCACTTTTTCACATAAAGATGTGTATCGTATATGTAGAGTTGTGTAATTTTCCTTGATTGGAGTCTTCTCATTCATGCCATAAATATAGGATATGTACAACCTAAGTTTAAGAGTCCCAATTTACCTAAATTACACAAAATATATCATACACAGAATATTCAAAAGATAATGTAGGAGTATTATCTATTACAACCCTGCAGTCAAAGCGGGAGAAGGCTAAATGCTTAGAATGGATTTGAAGTCTAAAAACAGTTGCTGCGGCAAGCCTTTGGTAAAAATATCCGCATACTGATAGTGGAAGGGACAGGTAGGACTTTGACATGGCCAATAGTGACCTTACCACATACAAAATGAATATCAATCCTGATGTATTTTGTATGTTGATGGTGTACCGGATTACAAGATAAATAGACGGCGGAAATATTATTATAATAAACCTAGGAAGCTCGTTGAAGAGGACAATGGAGCTCTAGAACAAGATTTCGTAGCCAAAAAAAATCGGCAACTACATTAGAAACACCTCTGTATTCTGCTTAAGCACTTGATTATGGTAAAGTAGCTTGTCGTTAAGTTGACCATGAAACAAGGTTATCACCCAAATAAACATAATAACCAAAGTAGATTGTAGAGTGTCCGAGCAGCCGACCCAATCAACATTGGTATAGGAATTCAGTCTTGTAGGAGCAGATTTGTATAAATGAAGGCCATAATCTAAAGTGCCTTTGATGTATCTAATAATACGCTTAAGAGCATTAAAGTGAGGTTCCCTGAGAGCATGCATAAAAAGACAAACCTATGGAACATCATAAGCAATGTTAGGCCTGGTGAAAGTATGACTAATTTTGGATATTTGGGTAAAGGAAAAATAGCTTGAACTGTAACATGAGCTTGATATTTAGGGTTCGGCTTGAAAATTCCACACTTAGCACGAGTGGCCATGGCGTGTGAAGGTTGGTTGGTGGGCCGAGAGGGAGAAGGTTGGGCTGAACTCTGGTATAGAAGAGACCGGAATTGAATAGAGGGGGAGATAAGCAAAATTATTGGGGGAGAAAGAGGGGAGGAAGGTGGGCTACACAAAGGAAACCGCAAGGGGTGTTGCGGTTAGGTGCAACTGATCGTATGCAAAGGAGGGGCAGAAGATTAATGGTTTGGGTTGTTTGTATGGGATTGAGGTTGGGCTTGGAAGTACATACGATGAAAATCAAAGTTGATATTGGAATCCAAAAAATTATAATCATTAGCCGTAAAACATTGAAGATTAGAAAAAGGGAATTGATCTTCAACGAAGGTCACATGACGAGAAATAATTATTTTGTTGGAGGATAAGTCAAAGCACAAATAACCCCGATGATTAGAAGGAAAACCCAAGAAGACACATGGTTTCGACCGAGGTGCAAGCTTGTGAGAAGAAGTTGCACTAAGATTTGGGTAGCAAAGACATCAAAAGATACAGAGATGATTATAAGTGGGCAACCTCCAATACAATATTATAGTGGGAGTCCTATTTTGTATGGCTGTAGATGGTAGAATATTAAGGATGTAAGCAACTCTATATGGTATAAAACCAAAATGAAGGAGGGAGAGAGGCATGAAGAAGAAGTGTACGAGACATGTTGTTAATAGTGCAAATGATTCTTTCATCTTTGTCATTTTGTGAAGAAGTGTATGGGCAAGAGAAGCGAAAAACCATGCCATGAGACGTACAAAATTTATGAAATGGGGAATTGTCGAATTCAAGACCATTGTCACTTTGAAAAGTTTTAATGTCCTTTTTTAAAATATGTTTTAATTTATGTTTGAAAATAAAGAAAGATATCATATACTTGGGACTTATATTTGATATTAAATACCCAAAGGAAATGAGAAAAATCATAAAGTAAAACCAAATAGTATTTGTGACCTAATTTGCTAGAAATAGGTAATGTCCATAAATCAACGTAAATAATGTCAAATAGAGAAAAAGTAATAGAAGTATATGGTTTAAAAAGATGTCAGACATGTTTACCCAAAGGACAAGAATAGAAAAAATGAGAACTGTTCCTCTTATTACAATGAATGAAATTGTTTTTCCTAAGAAAATCAAAAACATGATTGCTAAGAAGCCGAAGTCTATGTGGCTAGATAGAAGGAGAAATAACAGTTAGAGAAAGATAACTGTTGCCATATGGAGCGGAAGATTTTGAAAAAGAATAAAGATCCCTCACACTATTGCACCGAGCTAGAGTTTTGCCCGAAAGAAGATCCTTCAAATAAAAATCGAGCAGTTCAAACTCAATAGAAACAGAATTGTCAAATGTGAAGTTTTTGATAAAAATTAAATTTTTGACAATGTTTGGGACATATAAGACATTCTTAAGGTGAAAAGGTGGATTAGGTGAGGGAGTGGTGGTCGTGCAATAACCATGAATAGGAATGTATTTGCCATCACCAACAAAAATATATTGAGGAATGCTTAAATTAAAAATTTAAGAAAAGTTACCTGAATCTTGTGGCATATGAGATGTTTCCCTAGTGTCCATACGTACCATCCATTATCGGGGGGTTGAGGGCACATGGAGCTATAAGCTTGGCCCAAATCGGTAGGAGACATGGGTTGCCTTACCTAGTATTAGCGAAACTGACATATTCTGCATGATGTTATGCTGGGCGGGGGTTGTTGTGTTGGGAACGGACATGGAGGTGAGGCCTAGGTCCCTTATTGATGTTGAGGCCATGTGGGATGAAATCCCCATTGAGGGGCCTGTTGAAGAGGTGTAGAGGAGGGCCCAAATTGAGAATTTTATTGAGATGAGTAGGTGGAAATTCCACAGCGTCGACCATGACCTTTATCGTTTTTGGGATGTCCACCGGTCTTGATGTTCCTCCAATCGCCGCAACCACCACCACCACGCTGTTGTTCCAACGCCGGTGGTTGTGAGGCTGAATGATGGGCTTGCGAATTCTGGGCGACAAGGGCTTGCCCAACATCTTCTTCCTTGTCTTTCCATGTTTCCTCTAACAAAACATGGATCGAGCCTTGTTAAAGGTCGGTGTCAGGTTGGACTGAGAGATGATTGCAGGAATGGTGTCGTACTGACCTTTGGGAAGACCCATAATTAACTGCATAACCATTTGACGATTGGAGAACGGAGAATCAACATTAGCTAGTTGATCGGCAAAAAGCTTTATTTGTTTACAATAATTAGACGTATTTACAAATTGTTCGAGTTTCTTATTTGTAAACTTCTCCCCCAAGTAGACATCCCTGGTAGTTATTGTGGAAATCTCCTTGAGTCGGGTCCATAATTCAAGAGCAATGGCACCCAGTTTCATGATCATGTGAACTAGGTCCTTTGAGATTATCCCATAGATCCCCTGTTTAACTATTGCATCCAATCTCTTTCAGGTTGTAGCGTCAATATCCGCAGGACGAGGGATGGAGGCATCAATGTGATCGAGGACATTGAAGGCACAAGACGTGATTTGAAATAGCTCGACCCACGTAAAGTAGTGTCCTTCTTTATCAAAGGTGATACTGATGAAGTTCTAGACATTTAATACGATAAAGGCCTGGTGAAAAGGGGTGTTTGAGGAAGAGGAGCCGACCATTGGTGGAAAATAAGGGACACCCAAGAGGCACGACTGTATGATCGTTTGGAGTTGGAGAGAAGATATCCTAGAAAAGCTCTGATACCATATAGAATTTGTGTAATTCTCCTTAATCAGAGTCTTCTCATTCATATCATATATATAGGATATGTATAACCTAAATATGAGAGTTCTAGTTTACCTAAATTACACAAAATATATTATATACAGAATACTTAAAATATAATATAGGAATATTATCTATCAATATAGCCTGATATGTATTAAGAAATTCTAGTTCCTAAATGCATAAGACTAAAGATACTTAATGTGTTATGGAGCGACTAGAACATCTGAGTCATATGAAGGCTATTACGTATTTACGTATTATGCCTCCATAGTATGTGAAAATATAGTTTCAAGAATTTGAATTTAGGCTCTTATCTTTTCACTTTGTTTACTTAATTTAAGGAAAAAATCAGCTTAATTTGGATATGTTTACGTAAGATGAGATCAAGAAAAATTAAGTCTAAAATATGGTTAGAAAAGACCAAATAAAACAATAGCGTAAAAGCAATAAATTAAAATAACTTAATCCATCCATATAAACAATAACATAGGTGCAATCGAGAATTTTTCGAAGATCGTTAAATAACACCTTATAATATAAGAAAAGCACAATAAATGACACTCCTCATAAATAACATCCCAGAGCAACGCCTATGCCCAATACTAGTTAAATTTACACAACTTTGCATATAAAGTTGGCCACTTAACGTCACTTTTGCCTGACATGTATTGCGGCACCTAAAATGACAAATAGTAAAAATTATACATGTAAGACAACAAAGCTTAACTCTTCTTTTAACTCAATTTGTGAAATAATTATTTTAAAAATTATATAATATAGTTTTACTTATATAAATAAACAAATAAATTTCACTTGGATTAGCAAAAAATATTTTTAATAACTATGCAATTGGTCTTTTATGTCTTATTCTACGAAAATTCTACTTTTAAATCATACCCTTTTCAAATCCATTGTTTTTTGACGTAAAGATAGCCGCAAGCGACAAGACAACAATTGATGTAGGCAAGATTTGATTTCAAGTCTTAGATATCTTAACCAATGTAGTTGGCATGCACTTTTCAAATCCATTGTGATACTATGTTATATGGTATGTCATATATATTCCTCTGCCTTTATTAAAGTGTCAAATCGTAAAGATTGCATTTGTGATCGATTAGCATACATATGTAACAATTTATTGTTCTTATTTTTTCCCTATAACTCATCATGCAAACTAGATTCATAATGTTGGTATATTATAAACATGGTAAGATTAGTAATTTGAATGATTAGTTTGAAAGATGCAAGGTAGGTATAATAAATTTTTGTCTCGTTCTCTCTCTTTTTTTTTTTGAAATTCTTCAATGGGATGGATACATAGTATACATAATCTAATTATAAGACTACTCCACATATACTCCGAAATTAGTTTCATTGTTATGAATCTTTAAATCTTATACAAAGTTAGTATAAGAGATTTGGGTTTGAGTTTATGATATTATTACAAATTTTAATCACAACTTTTTATATTAATCAAAGTAGGAACAAACTTCTAACATAGAGTAATAAATTCAATTACAAAAACTTAAAATTTGAATCTATTTATATAATGCAAATTAACTTATCAATAAAGCACACACATCAATGTCACATTTAGTTCAATTATTACTAAATAATGCACCCACTTGCCTTAAAGTTATACAGAGTACATGTAGAAGATTTTATTAATAATAAATATTTCAACTTATTATTTCAAGTCTAAACGGTTTTCAATAATTTTTTAGTTGGCTTTTAAAATTTTCACTTAACATTTGGAGGTTTAACCAAGGTCAGAGTTAGGTTAAGAGCAAATTTTATGTTATTTTTTGTGTGTCAAGTTCGAGTTTTAGATTCGTCAACATTAAAATTTCTTTTTTGAAATGTGTTTCTTAAATAACATTTTATGATAATTTAAACTTTGTTAAGTGTTGATTGAACTTCAAATTTATAATGTTTTCTCTCTTTATAAAATTGCCTCATAATAGTGTCAATTATTACTATTGTTATTGCTTTATATAATTTTTATTTCCTTTAATATATATATTTATATACTTAATTAAATCCTAGTAAATGTTATTGTATACCCATGCTTATTTTATTTTTATTATATTTTTTGTATTTTTTATTTTTTTATATTTTTAATTAATTAGATAATAAGTAAGCATTATTCATTTTACAATGATTAAAAAAGAAAAATTAAATTATATAATATTTAGATTAAAAAAATTATATTTTATAGTGGAATATATGTAAAAAAAAACAAAATCTCATATACATTAGATATAATAAAGTTATAATATACCAATAAAAGTGATCACTTAAAATAACAAAAATTATCATAAAAATTATCGTATGCTGTGTTGAGGGATAACTTGTCTTATATAGAGAAATACTTTGAAACTCTTTAAAAAAAAAAAAATTCTCCTAAAAAAGAGTACGTAAGATGGTACTAAATGCACTATGACAAATTGCCAAATTGGGATAAAATATTGATCCTTGGCTCTCACGGGAAGAAAAAAAACCCCGAACCTTCTATAGAAACCTTTTGTTATTGTTTAACATCTTTATACAAGCCTGTGTTTTTTTTAATCTTATATCTACCAATTTTCCGGGGAAAAGCCGGCGAGGGAGCCTAGGAAAATGAGAAACCCCATCTGCCTTAACGATAATGGTTAGTGTGACTATTTGAGTTCTCACCGATGGCAATGATAGCGTAAACATCAAGAGAAGAGTGCGAAGACCATGACAAAGATGGTAGAAAGTATGACAGATGGGTCAAAATCTTCCAAGTGCACGGAATACTTGGCTGGTCTGATCGCCAGCGGTGCAACCGTTATCATTGGCCACCCTTTTGATACTGTTAGGGTTGTCTAATGTCTACCCTCTTTAATGTCTGCTCTTTATTGCATTGGCTACTATTACATTCAACTTTGCTTCACCCCATTACTCATCTTTCAACATTTCAGTCAAATCCCATTAACTTAGGTAATTTTGGGTCTTTTTGCAGATGACCCATTTATTTTTATTTTTATTAGTTTGAATTTGTGGGGAATTGAATAATTTGTTGATACAGTATGGTTGTAATTTAGATGTATGGAAAATTTGATGTCTTTGTTTGGAAGTTATTTTTTTAAGGCAAAGTTTTGGACTTGGTAGTGAGGGATTGATGTTTTGAATTATGGGTGGGTGTTTTTGCTGATTGTTTGCCATTGATGAACTATATAAGAGGGTTTTGATATGAGTGCAATGATAGGAGACGCTGGCTGTTCTGTTGTTGGTAATACTTAAACAAACAGTTAATTAGATTAAATTTATACTTGAGCTCTGCTCCAACGTCATGGTATTAATGCTTGCATGCATCATTTTCATTCACTTTGCATTTTTTTCAAGGTAAGACCTTTATGAGGAGAGTTGGGACTGAAATCCTGATCAAATTGGCCCCTTCTTTTGCTGAAAGTATCCATATCCAGATTTGGGCATGGATACCAGTGCTTCACTTCATCGTATGTAGGCCATTATCAGCGTAATTTAATTGGAAAACGACTGATGTTGAATCTTTTTCATGTAGAAGGACAATCATTTGCAGTAACATGGGCTGCTTCACCTCTTTGCATTGATATCAGGATCCCAGGGTAAAGTTGATAATGCTTTACATTACCCATATATGCTTTGTGTCGTTTTTTTTTTGACAAATTTCCTTGGTTTCTAAGCCGTTGAACCCACATAGTTGTATATGTAAACAAAGAATGAACTATTTTTGTTGTAAATTTGAGAGAGCTACTCAGATTCTTTCAACCTACATATGACCCTTAGATGATGAAATATACATGGCGCTTGTATTCTTTTGATTAGGCCGATGTCTATTAAACTTCTTGCAAAAAAAGAAAAAAAAAAATAATTTAAGCCATCGAAGTGCATCCTCAAGTATTCTTGTTTTGAGATTGCTATGAAGTTCACTAATGAATAATTGAATTCACTTTTTTCCTTGTTTGAATATGTGATCTTTCAATAAGATCAGATCTACCCAGTTGTTTTTTTTCAGTATACAAGAAATTGAATATTGCTTATGAAGGAGATTATCTTATAGCCTCTTATCTTGCAAATGTGGTTGTTATTCTGGTGAGCCCTGACTCATTTTTGGTATTACCTTACTGTCAGGTGAAGTTGCAAAGACACAATACTGAAGTTCATGGAGTCGAGCACAGAAATGGATTGCATTGCGCTGCTAGGATTTTGCAAAATGAAGGGGTATGGATCTCTGTTCTCCAGCTTATTATTCTAACCCTACTTCCTTTAACTCTTCAAGTTCGATTAATTTCTTATAAGTATAGTGATAGATTATTGTGGGGGCGAGAACATAATTAAAATCTTTTGTTCTTTTTGTACTTTATATATCAATATAATTATTTTATAGAGAAAATCATAATTTATACATGATATAAATTTGACAACTTATATTACGGTAAAAAAAATAAGAAAAAATTACTTTATTGAGATCTCAGATATAGGTGATATTAACTTGGGTATATGTGTTATTGTCTCACATATAGGTGGTATTATCTCAGATATGAAAGTAACTATCTCAGTTATATAAATAACGATTTCAGGTATAAAATAAACGATCTAAGGCATAAAGATAATAATCTCAAGTATGGAAATGAAATTACGAAATGACCCTTGATATATGCAGAGTAATTAAAATAAGGTATGAATTAGAAAAGTCTCATTTTTACTTCAAGATGAGTTGACATAATATAACACCTGGTTTTAAAGGGAGGTAGTAAATTAGCTACATCTCTACCATTACAAAGATCACTAGAAAGGATACAAGACTTTAACCCTTTTACCTCCTAATTAGTGCAGAGTGTCTGCTTTGGAGGCGTTGGTTGAAAGTAATATTGATCCGACCATGTTACGTAGTATGTGAATCAAATAATATGGAGTCAGACGCATCAATGCAAGTGTGAAAAATTAGTTACTTTAAATTGAGTAGATTGAAAGTTGATGGTGGTACGAAGATCATTATTTGTACTCGGTAAGATATATTTGGCATGTATGGACGAGACCAAGCTTTGATGCCTTTGATGTTTGCATATATAGTAGGAATTGTTGGTTCGTTGAAATTCTTATTACGTGAGCTTTCGACATATCCTGCTATAGAGATAATATAGGATCCGTTTGATATGAGAAATTAGAATGAAATGAAATAGAGTTTAAAACTTTGATGTATTTCATCTATATCATGTCATATTGTTGATGTAACTCTTAAGTAACAATTGTGAGTTCGTTGCTCATCAACTGTTTTGATTTTCTTATTGTTATTTTTATTAGCACAAACTACTGAGTGGCCGGTACTCTATTTAGTATTTAAGGACATTAGGCCATTAATGATTTCATCATATAGTTGATAATATTTTTTTAGTGAAAAAGAGAGGAGTAAATGATAATAATATAATAATATAATACAGACGAAATTTGATCACATGTTGTTACTAATTTCACCCAATCGGCGAATTCATACGATAGTGTAAGCATATATAGCGAATCTCTAAAACCTTGAGAGTACTTATTATATGGCACGGTGTGTTTTTGCGTATGTACCGGATCCACCTTATTGTGCACCCATGCTTACAAAAAAAGTTGATAAAAACTTAGATATGTTGTATTAAGGGGTAACTTTTGTTATATTGAGGATTAATTAACTTTTGTTAGAAAACAATAACCTTATTATGTTATGTGTGCATAGAAAATCTTTCGTACTATTTGTAGAAAAGATAAGATAAGAATTACAAGAAGATAAGAATCATAAAAGATAGGAATATAAGTTAGGAGTAGAGTCCTTACTAAATACAAATATGGAGTATGGTATTAGTATAAATACACAGTCTATGTACGCAGTTTAAAGTGAACAAAAATACAATTAATATTATAAAATACAGTACAAATAGACAATATATAAAATCTTATTGGTATCAGAGCCAGGCATACAAGGTGGTTCCGTGGTGTTTTTCCGACTATAAGGATCATCATCTACCAAGATCCTTACCTGAAAATGAGTGAACCACAAAAAAATTCTGATGAGGCGCCTGCAACCATGGCCCAACTATTGCAATTACTCGAAAGACTAGACTATAGGGGCCAAGAGGGTTACGGATCCTCATTGCATGTCTCGGAGAAATTAAGCCACCAAAACTACGCAAAGTGGTCCAGGCCCATGCTAATGGTGATCGAAGGGAGGGAGAGGCCCATTTCTTGGATTTCACCACAGCTAGGGAGGTATGGAAGGGAATCGAGGCCGTATATGGGAGTGGAAGAGATGGTCTACAAATTTTCGACCTAGACACCAAAGCAAACACAATCAGACAAGGACAAGATCTAATAGAAGTGTATTATAGCAGATTAATCACCCTTTGGAAAGAAATTGATAGGCGAATGCCTAACCCTATGACTTGCCCAGAAGATATAACAATTTACAATAAATTGCAACAACAATTACGTTTATACCAATTTCTCGCTGGATTAGACGAATCCTTTGACAAAGATCGAAAAGATCTTGTCAATTTAGACTCGTTGCCCACCGTGGATATGGCCTACAACACCATCAGAAGAGAACTCACAAGAAGAGGAGTAATGAAAGCACAAAACCCACCTTACTTACCTGTTTCCGAAGGAATTGGAGGCGGCTTGACCACCACGAGAAACCGGTCAGAGAAAATATCATTCCGGCAAAACGAAGAAGACAAGTTGAAACTCCGATGCTCTCACTGTGGAGGGACCCGTCACACTAAAGACGGATGTTTCAAACTAATCGGGTACCCCGAGTGGTGGTCAAAGAACAAGAGGAAAACAAGTCGGGGAGAGGAGACACGGAGGCTGAGCAAGGCCTCAATGGTGGTTGAGAAGAACATGAAGCTAGAGGAAGGAAAGGAGGAAACGACGGATGAGGATGAAGGTAAAGTGGGAGTGACACAAAAGCCTAAACCTAGAAATAAGAATGGAGGTAAAGCAGCCGAAGGAGCCTCGAGATTCCCTACACCCACCAAAGAATCGAGAAACCCTAGCATCCTCTCTAGCTCTTCGGTACTCACAAGCCCATTAAATACCACAGAAGCCTCAAGATTCCCTACACCCACCGAAAAATCGAAAAACCCTAGGATCCACTCCATTTCCCCACTAAATAACCCTACTCACTCGGCCCACTTTCCTCCTAAGCCCACGTCAAAAACCAACCTTGCCCAAATAGCCATGTCAAGTTTCTACCCGGGTTTTACCCAAAAATGTGAGCCCCAAAATACTAGCCTACCTGAATCAAAACCTAGAGTTGCGTGTCAAGTTAATCTCAAGAGTCGATGGATATTTGAATGTGGGGCGATAGACACAATGACCAATGATATAAATGATCTCCTAAATTATAAAAAAACCCGAAAAAACCCTTATCCAGACTGCCAACGGAGAATATATGGAAGTTGTAGGAGTCGACTCTATTAAATTTGGAGACAAACTTACCTTGTATAATTGTCTTTATATACCTAATCTGTCATATAAACTCCTCTATATTATTCATATTACGAAAAATCTGGGTTGTAAGGTTTTACTTACTTCAAATGATTGTATTGTGCAGGATGCTCGAGACGGGACGATCCTTTGGCGTGGTATTGAGAGAAATGGGTTGTATTAGATGAATGAGATATCTCAGCAAGGCAATGTTGCAGCTGTTTCAAATTCAGGTAAAGCACAACTCAAACTATGGCACCGTCGTCTAGGTCACCCGTCTGTAGGGTATTTGGAACGTCTTTTTCCGTTCTTTACTTAATTTAAAATAACTTTAGATTATGATGCATGATATCATGCGAAAATCCATAAACAGAGTTACTCTAATAGTAGGAGTCATAGCAATAAACCATTTTATTTAATTCATTTGGATGTATGGGGCCCTGCTCTTGAACTAGGCAGTCATGGTTTTGCGTACTATGTTTTGTTTATTGATGATTGTACTCGGATGAGTTGGATTTACTTTATAAAGCAAAAATCTGATGTTTTTAGGATTTTTGTTGTGTTTTAGTATTTTATCTTAAATCAATTCAATACAAAGATAAGCATTCTTAGATCTAATAACGGTGGGAAATACCTTAACCTTGATATGCGTGAGTTCTGTACCACCCATGGTCTGATTCATTAGACAACTTGACCAGATACACCCCAACAATCGAACTTTGTTAGAAATGACCCGAGCCATGATGTTTGACTCTAATGTTCCTAAGGTTTTTTGGCCTGAGGCGGTTGCTACAGCCAATTACTTAAGTAATCGTCTACCAAAAAAAAAACTAAGCTATGATACCCCTATTACAACTCTGAGACATTATGGGACTATTCCTTCTGTTAATTTTTTGCCACCCCGGGTTTTTGGGTGTACAGTATATGTCCACCTGCAAAAACGAAGTCAAAATAAATTAGAACCCTGAGCTATCAAGTGTGTGTTTGTTGGGTATGGGGTAACTCAAAAAGGGTATAGATGCTTTGACCCAATCTCAAAAAGGTTGTACACTATAATGGATTGTGAATTTGTTGAACATACTTATTGGTATAGTCAACCTACCCATCTACGTCAGGGGGAGAGTTTGAGAGACGATCTCTGTTGGTTGACTGGACATGATGCAGGTGTTATAGCTCCAGAACAGTGTTTTGAGACTGAAGTCGAGACTCAAACAGAAAATCAGGCTCGGATTGACAAAAAAATACACCCATAATCAGTTTTCTCTCCAGTACTTCCGCCAAGGTCTCCTAGTCTCAAACATTCAGCTCAACATCAATTATCCGAGGTACGTAATGAAAGTCCTTCCTCAATTATTAATACCGATGATAGTAGTGTTACTGAAGTACTGCAGGAAAGTAATAGAGAGTCACAAGAAAGGTACCAATATCCCCTAAGGAGTATGAGAGGGGTTCCACCCAAGAAATATGATCCTTCCTTGGTATCCAGGACAACTAGGTACCCAATCCAAACTATGTCTAGATGGAGTATCTCCCAGGCAGCTGCAGCATTCAGCACTGCAGTGTATTCTGAAAAAATTCCAGCAACAGTTGAAGAAGCAGTTAAAAGTAAACACTGGAGAGATGCAATAAGAGCAGAATTTGATGCATTATCAAAAAATGATACTTGGGAACGGTGTATCATCCCGAAAGATAAGAAGGTTGTAGGATGTAGATGGGTCTTCACAGTGAAATATAAAGCTGATGGAAGTATTGAAAGGTACAAAGCTAGACTGGTAGCTAAAGGATATACTCAGGTGTATGGTATCGATTATTCAGAGACTTTTTCACCAGTTGCAAAAATTTACTATTCGAGTACTCTTTGTAGTGGCGGCAAATAAAGATTGGCCATTGTATCAGTTTGATGTGAAGAACGCCTTTCTTCATGGAAAATTTTCTGAAGAAGTGTACATGGAAGCTCCTCCAGGCGTTTCACATAATTTTAAACTTGGGGAAGGTTGTAGGCTGATGAGAGCTCTTTATGGTCTGAAACAGTCCCCGCGAGCTTGGTTTGGTAGATTTACTCTAGCGACGAAAAAGTTCAGCTATCGTCAAAGCAACTCCGATCATACGTTGTTTGTAAAGAAGAGAGGAGAGAAAACAACGTGGCTTATCATATATGTTGATGATAAGATCATCACTGGTGATGATGAAGAAGAAATCGGAATACTTAAGAAGAAACTGTTTCAAGAATTTGAAATGAAGGATCTGGGCAGACTAAAGTACTCCTTGGGTATTGAGGTTCTTAGATCGAGGAACGAAATCTTTATATCCCAAAAGAAGTATATTCTTGATTTATTGACAGAAACAGGAATGCTAGATTGCAAACCTGCTAATACACCAATGGTGGTTAATCATGGGTTACAAATAGAAGAGGAAGGAAAATCAACAGATCAAAATCAATATCAAAAACTGGTTGGAAAATTGATTTATTTATCGCATACTCGACTTGACATAGCGTATGTAATTGGAGTAGTGAGTCGATTTATGCACAAGCCTCAAGTTTCACATCTGGAAGTTGTGTTTAGAATTCTACGACATCTCAAGAAAACTCCAGGGAGAGGAGTATTATTTAGAAATAACGGTCATTTACTACTTCAAGCATATACTGATGCAGACTAGGCAAGAGATCGAGATAGCCGAAAAATCGACGTCAGGGTATGTTACTCTCTTAGGAGGAAATCTGGTTACATGGAAAAGTAAGAAACTGAAAGTTGTTGCAATGTCAAGTGCTGAAGTAGAATTCAGAGGAATTGCTAAAGGAGTCATGGAAGTCTTATGGCTTAGAAAGCTTCTCTGTGAACTTGGTTTTCCATCGAGTGGTAGCTGTGAGTTATTCAGTGACAACAAAGCAGCAATAAGTATCTCTGAGAACTCTATACAACATGATCAAATGAAGCATGTAGAAATTGACATGTATTTTATAAAGGACAATCTTGAAGAAGGAAATATAAGCCTTCAGTTTTGCCGGTCAAGTGAACAGTTAGCAGATATCTTGACGAAGGCTGTTGGGACTAGCATCTTTGATATAGTATTGAGCAAGATGGGTGTTGAAGATTCAACGACTCAACTTGAGGGGGAGTATAGAAAAGATAAGATAAGAATTATACAAGAAGATAAGAATCATAAAAGATAGGATTATAAGTCAGGAGCAGAGTCCTTACTAAATACAAATATGGAGTTTGGTATTAGTATAAATACACAGTCTATGTACGCAGTTTAAAGTGAACAAAAATACAATCAATATTATAAAATACAGTACAAATAGACAGTATCTAAAACATTCTCTATTAACATTTGGTCGGAAAGGCAATTTAATGTTGCAAATAAAGGGTGACAGAGACAAATTAAGGGAAACATGATTAGCAATAAGCTGAGGGAACACAATCAAACATCAATAAACACAGATCAGTTTATTCATCTTGGATCCAAGCTCCAATAAATATCACTTAGCTTACTCTAACTCTATACCTTTAATTTTAGACATGATTTAGGGAAGCTAAAACTAGTTAGAATAACCTTCTCCTTTGGCTCTCTATTTATCCCTCTATCTTCTCAAACAATATACTTTTGTAATTACTCCATCATACATTATACGTATATAACAATTTATTGAAAAAAAAAACATATAAGATTGATTATATATGCATGGAATTGAAAATAGTTACGTAATAATATAATTTGAGACAGCAATTATAAATATAAACCTGAATATCAACTGGCTTAGGGAATTTATTCTGACAATTAGGAATGAGGTTTGATTAGACAGAAGATAGAGAACATTCTAAAGAAGGATGATTCACTGCTAATTATAGATCCGTTATTGCTTGCGCCTCTAACCTTATGCTTGATTACTAAGCTATTGGCTGGAGCACTAAATTGTGGTTTTATCTACAATATAATAATCTTAATCACCCCACGTCACTGATCTGATGATCTGCTACACCACGGCCTCAGGTACGTACCTCTGTTTGTGTGGCCTCAGCTCCCGGCGCTTTCAGCTGAAACATCGTGGGAGTTCTTACGTCTCCTTTGGTTGTGTCCGGCCAATCTCCTCCGGCAGCTCCTTTTCGTGTCGTCGAACTCTGATAAGTCATGGAACCTAGCAACGTACATACAATGCAAGTTCCAAACTTAAACGTTAAGTTTTTCAAAGTATTTACCTGTCAAGATTGCTAGTGTTTTATGCGAATAGGAAAGAACACACAATGCAAACACCAAATTAAAGATTGTTTAACGTAATAAAATGTAAAGAATGTTTTGGTGAGTTCAAGTAATTAATCAACATTTAAAAGTCAAGTGAATGCTATTGCAAATCAATTGAAATGCTTGATTGAAGAATCAATAATCTACTTTGTAATACGGAGCATACATATAATACAATCTTTCATTTTTCTTTCTACAAAAAGACCGTCCAACAGTTTCAAAGAAGATTGATTAATTCTCGCTCACTAATTTAATGAAATTGATGCTTGGAGGAAGTCAATGATCACATATTTGATTAAATGAATGAGTTTCGAAAGAATAATATTAATTACATTATGATATACCTGATATAAATTATATCAAGATATTGAGATATCAGATATATATATATATATATTATTATATCAGATGACGCTATTGTTATATCAGATATATGTATTGTTATATCAAATATATAAATATAAAAAATATAAAAATACAATAAAAACACATATCAAATATATACATTATGATCTCAAATATATAAATAAAATTACGAAAATGTTCATGGTATATTTATATCAGGTATAAATTTTGGGAATTTATCTAAGCAAATATATGATACTAGCAAGTGAGGATGCCATAATCATGTTATGTGGTATATGTACTTGAAAAAAAAAACCTCTCTAATATATATATATATATATATATATATATATATATATATATATATATATATATATATATATATATATATATATATATATATATATATATATATATATATATATATATATCTCCCTTGCACCTAGTCACCTAGATGATGTTGCAACAATCTGAAGAGTCAGAGAAGGATCTATATAGAATTCAATTCCACACTGTAGTTGTTGCTAGTCATCTAGGAGTGCATACTCACAGGCTTACTAAAGAATTTATTCACACACACGGAGATAATATCGAAGTATTTCTGGGTGCGAAGGAGGGATGTTGTTTACGCACTTGCTGCATTGTTGGCAAAACCGCTGGTGGCTCGTGTCAACGATCACCACAGGAGCCTTGGCGTGGAACTCGCAGACCTTGTGACGGCGGTGATAGCTTCGCCTCCGTCAAGTCAGCCGTGCAATTGTCAGCTTGGCAGTAGACAATAGAGGGTAGTGAACCTCCCCTTAAATGCTGGTCATCATCTTCGTGATTGCTATATCCTTCCATTTTAAACTTGCAAAGAAATGCAAACACAAGAATTGTGACTGAGTAGTGCCACTGACGGCCTATATATACATACATATATAATACAGACAGTAGGAAAAAAATCAAGCCAAAAGCAAGATAGCTTTGATTTAAGGCTTTTATAAAGGCAACATACTTAGCTATCTAACTACAAAACAGGAATAATAATAAGTCACTTTGAGATTATTTGGCAAAATAAGGACAACAATCTCATAGGACCACATTCTCCATTATTTTTGCACCTTTTTTTTTATTTTTTGTTTACTGTTATGGATTAATTAGAAATCTCTTTATTAGTTTGAGTACGTGCAAGTTGTTGGTAGAAAATCCTAGGTTAAATAACAGACAATTTTTTTAACAAAAAAAATTCAAAATATAATTTCCGAATAAAGTACTTTAAAAAATAACCCTTAAATCAGATTCGGGATGAAGTTGCTGTTTGGAACAACTTTCCTCCTAAGATTTGTTGTTTTATACATCGATTTTCTCTTTTAATTTTTTTATAATAAAAAATAACTTTTTTTTTTTAAAAAAAAAAGATGAAAGATGTTGTCTCAAAATAGTATGTAAATAATTATCTACATATTGTAATATATTTAAATAAAAATCGGTAGAGAGGTAAAAGTGCAATTCATGACCAGTTCGATCAGTGGCACTAAGATTTAACCAAAATTATCTTCATATAACAGCTAATCCCCCTTTAGTAATAACGTTCTTCTCTCTATTTCACTTTCGTATTCAATTGGCTTAGCCAAGATTTCTCTTATCACTGTCTCCATCACTCACATAGGATATGTGTAAGTTGAATAAATTCGTCTGTGCCACTTTAAATTCCAGCATAATCATGATTTAATGGGTAGACTACAAACTAATAATCAACTTGTTATTTAGCACTTCATCTTATTTTATTTATTTAATGGGCATGAAATGCACGTACATTATTGGAGCACATTGACAGTTTTGTCAAAATCCTAGACGTGATTAGGAAAGATTAAAGAGACAATTTACCCCTAAGACATGTCATTTTAGTGATAGTCCAATCTCATATTAACTCGACATAATATGCCTTCTAGACGTGTACGTTTAATATGGTCTTATAGCGTCAATAAAAGAAGTTTCTAATTTATATCTGATATAAATATATTGAGGGATATTTTTATAATTTTATTTTTATATCTAAAATCATAATATATATATATATGATATACATTTTTATGTATTTTTATATCTTTTATATTTTTATATTTGATCTAATAATATTCATATCTAAGATCTCAATATCTTAATGTAATTTATATCAGATATGAAGTAAGAAAGCCTCGTGTTAATAATGATGGTGTCACATAAACAAATGAGAAGAGTTTGAGCGAGTAAGGTTCCAAAATTGACCATGCGTCACCTTTAGAAGAATCTATGTCAATACCTAAGATAATTACTTTAATTGATTGGCTCAAGTTTAGTACGGAGATACCATTAAAAAAAACTCATATGTACTCGAGTGTATAATAGATTAACTTGAATAATAGTGTAGTCTAACAAATGCAGGATCAATTACATAACAATTTTGCTTCCAATACGATAGAAAATGACCAGTAATTAATGATGCACACTCTAGTAAAGAAAATTTAGAAAAAAAATTATTAGTGATTCACTTTTGATTTCAGTTGCTTGTAGATATTAATCAAAATCCAGAGTACCAACAAATTCCTCCTTTTTAATTACAAACAAAAGGTATATATTCCTTTTTTTTAGTGTTTAAAGCGGTAGAGTTTCTATGATGAGGACTTGCTGTGGAAATATACGGTGACGTATCATCAGATAACATCTTACACATCTTTTTTGACATCACATAAATAAAATAATCAAAGAGATTGTATGGACTATGGAGTATAGCATTAGTGTGAATTATTGAAAGAGAATAGTTATTACTTGAGACGATGACCTAATTTGATTTATATTACATTTATACTTTTTTATTTTCATTTATTGTGAAAATTTTATTTTATATAATTAGAAAATAAAATTACTTGTAGAATATTCTCAAACTTAAAATAAATATTTAAATTTAAAATTTTGGGATGGCCAATGGGTTACTAGTCGGCCAATTTTTTTATACAAACACACATTTCAAGTGTTTTGGGATTCATAGTTGTTCTTAACATAGGATACTTGGATAGCGAAAATATTGAGTGTCATTAATTGCTGCTAAATTGGATACTTTGTGTTATACCCTTTCCACCATTCGAGGATGTTGAGGTCGTACTTTTCTTCAACATTCACGCTTTTATGAAGTCATAGCTTAAGTACATTTTTAACTCCAAAACATCGCTTTGAGTCATCCTAGATGCTTCATTACTTGAAAATTTAGACATCATGTTAGTAGCTTGTACAAACCCTTCGTTCTTTTATTTGGATTTTTCGATAATTGAACAAGAGCGAATCAAGTAGTGGAGCCATATTTAACTTCGTAAACTCTATTAAATGAAAAAAGGTTAGGCAACTTAATTTTATAAGAATCAATAGTATATCATCATTAAGTTGTATGGATTTAAAATAAATATCAATTAACAGATATGTACCATCACACTTTTGCCTCAAATCTAATATAGAAGCAAAAATATGAATGAGAGGAATCTTGGTGTGATATTTATGTCATTTTTCTCCATTGCTGGAACATAAGCATCATAACAAAGTTGAGCAAGTAAACATGCATTGTAAAGAAAAGATTGAGAACATATGGATTATAAACATAAGGAATTAAAACAATAAGTCATGTTATATAATAAGTGTAGAAACTTCATATACTTCTCACACTTAGTCTAATCATCTTCATATAAAGTCATCTGTGAAAACTTTTTATTAATAAAAACCATTATGAAACCTTGTACTCAATTGCCTTACTCGACATGTTGTAGGTGGAGTTAAACCTCGTTGGACAATTTATTTTGATCTTGATAACCTTTACCATATATATACCCAACATTGAGAAATTATAAACACAAAGCTAAATTTTTGGATATAGTCTATTAATTAGTCTATACTTAAATTCAAAACTACTGGCGGATGTACTGTGCACAAATTTCTCAGTGTAGGTATTACACCAACACGATATATCAGAAAGAGGTTCAAGTTACTCTCTTAGTATCATTAAGTTTGCTACATTTGACTTTTTGCGGTTTTCAAGACACGACTTTCAACGTTTTTATCTCCAAATTCGTAAGACAAAAAAATTATGAAAATTTGATATTCTAAAAATTGAGATAATGCATCCAACAATATCCCTCTTGAATATATTATTTTTTATAATATGAAGAGAATTTATGGCCAAACTTTTCGAACTTTGACTCCAAATATAAAAATATTGCAAACTTAGTGGGACAGAGGAATAATACATCACTAGGTCAAATGTGGATGATGATATGAGGAGGGTTGTCATACCTCATAGTCTCATACACTAGTGTTAGTGGGTCTACATTAGTTCTCTTATCTCCTCGGTTGTTCTTTGGTGGATTCTACCCATGATTTGCATTTTTACAGCACATTTTCCATTTAACTCCATTGTTGCTGATTTTTCAGAATCTTCTGAAGCTTTAGGGCTAATAAAAATACACCAAACTGGTATCATGGAAAGTGGATTCAATCACGTGGAATTCTTTCCTTATCAAAAAAATTCACGTGGAATTGTTGTCCTAAAATTTGTCTTGTTTTAGGGCCACCAAAATTTCACCACTTTTTTTTGTGTCCACAATAGTCACTTTCTTTACCTTCTTTCTCTATAAAAAGCCATTTAGCAATATTGAAAAATACAAAAAATGTAACCAATAAATTGACCAAATATACTAGAAATTTATGATACCCACTGATCACAATGTTAGTTTGTCACATCAATGTACATTCTTTTTTATGCGAAACAGATATTTAGTCAAAAATTTTAGGCCTGTCGCATACTAAACACCTTGCATTGTTTTTCATCATAAACTTTATAAACATTTTTTTTTTATATATATATATTCTTATGTAGATAAGATATATGTCATATATCAAATGCTACCTTTAGTGGGTTAGACCCATTTGGAATCGGAGAAAGGTTTATGATATTCTACGTGAAAAGTGTATTTGTGGAATTTGATCATCTATATACACTATCCGTTCACAAAATTTTTCCTATGTGCACTTATCTAATTATTATTTTTTCTAATTTTATATAAATAAAAATTATAACAATATTTGTGCTAAATCAATATTTTAAATTTATCAATATTTTAGAATAATAAACTAATTTTTAACGATTAAAGGTGATATGTAGAAAGTATTAATATTTTAGAATATTATATGAATAGAGAGTTTTTAGTTCATTATCCAAAACTTATATCATTTTTAGACAACAAACTTTCTTTATTTTTCAATTTTTACAACATTTGATTTTTTACACCCACTTTAAACATATTTTACTAGTCATATATAAAACTACGAGTTATTAATTCAATTATCGTTTTTTCTAGAAACTAACTCAATTATTGTTAGGATAATTTTAATGTATATTTTTATAAAATCAACCATTTATATTTATTTTTCAATTTATAAATATAAATCGCAATGGTTTAAGTGTAGGAAAAAAGTAAAGTGTTGTAAAAATTGAAAACCCGAAAAAGTATTAAATATATACCATCCATTCTTTTTGTTCTTCTCATTAGTTTTTTACGCAAATCTTAATGTAAACTTAAAATTCGAATATCATTAAATGTGCATTTGTAAAAATTATAAAAAAAAAACTCATATTTGAAAAAATATATAATGAGACAAATCTATCAAGGTTCCAAATGAATATGTTTTTTCATCTATATTAAGAAGAATTTATAGTCAAATTTTAATATAAAATCTACAATATTTCAAATGGGAAGAAAAAAAAAAAAATAGTACAAGCCAATAAGCTGGACCAGAACATCGAATGATATGATCACTCTATCTCCATGCATAGTATAAAAAATTAAAGGCAACTACTAAAGGACAAACAAATAATGGCCATTATACTGCTGACTTATTATTGCTGTGATTAGAAGAAAAGGAATACGTACAGTACACGATGATATAGATTTAGGATGCAAGACATGCATGCACCCTAACTAAAATGGTATACATAAAGCATATATTATACGAAATATATGAAACATTTTATTATCATATGCTTGGATTCAACTAATACGAAGTGAAAAGGGTGTGGTTAAATTAAAGATTTATACTCGACCAACTGAGAATCTTATAAAATATATATAGTCTAGAGCTACAAAATTGATTAGAGCAAGATAATTTATAAGAACCATAACATTGGAATGATATATTGTAAAGTACGAGCTAGTTGTGTAGCTTTATGATACTGGTTGTACGTTGGCCAAGTGTGGCCTGCTAAATGTAACTTCCTTTTGGAAGGGTGGTCCTTCCTAAAACTTTGCATTCTTCAAGAGAATAATATATAGGCCGTGAATAATATTGTAATTTTCTCATATCACAAAATTCTTTTTAGCTACCCAAATTAATATATTTATGTCTAGCTCCATAGAGCTAGCTAGCCCTACATTCGAAGCTACAACGTTGGTAAAAGCTTTTATAAACTTGACGAGATAGATATCTCAAACATTATACTTTAGGACAGTTTGATTGTGTCCGATTTCTATTTATGGATTCAAAGTTTAAGGAGTTTGACCCTAATTTTTATTATATTGTAAGAAATAATGTATTCAAATGAGATATTGTTGGATGCATCTCTTAATGTAAATGTTTCAAATATTCAGTTTTCATAATTTTTTGTTTTAATGATTTGGAAATAAAATCAATTTGAGTTGTGAATTGGAGACCATAAAAATTCAGGATAAAGGGAGAGATATATGATACTCCGTATAAAATATGATATTAATTAGGTCACCCCAACATAATTGATGAGAGATTAGAGTGGATAATATTGAAGTTACTAGCCAATTAGCCAAGCACGTGGAACAGTTTCAAGATTAATTATAATTATCATAATGGAATTTGTTTGCTTGGTTTGGGAGCAGTCGTCAAAGTTAGGGTAATTAACTAGTTGATGGTTGGCATCTCTCATAGTCTGGGTACCGAGCCACCTAATAAATTTAAAGGATGGCCAATGGGTTAGAAGTTAAGTAGGGAGCCTAAGGTATCATGTCTAATCCATCCTTCTCATATTATGCAAAAACGAAGCATCATTTCAATTATGGGCCAACATGAGATTATGACCCCCTTTTACATTTTTACAAGTACGAAGTATATATTATTCTTCAATCTATTCCAAAATGAGAATTTTCTGAATTTTTCATTAGTTATCAAATTATACTTTGTTAGTATATTTTCTGCACGATTTTATCCTTTCTTGAGATATTTTTGTAGTTTTTTAAAAATATGTGAGGGCACTCACTACAGTCACTATATATATTTTCATAATTTTAATTTTATGTCTGATATTATAATATATGCCTATATCTGATATAATAATATTTATATATGATATAAAATATCTATGTATGAGATTTTAATATCCTGATATAATTTATATCAGATATGAATTAGAAAAACATCTATATATAAAGTATGAGGTTGTTCAAGTTCGTATATGGTATAACGAAATTTATCTATATCAAATTTTTGTTGCATTTTCTAGGTTTAATGTTGTATGAAAATTGCCAATGTTGTATATTAGAACCATAATTATATGTCACATTATATATGAAAAACGTTGAATTTTTTATATACTATATTTTTCACATATTTACATTATTTTGTATTTCAATATACAACATAGTATACTAAATATGCAACAAAAAAAATTAAAATAATATGACAACAAAAATTTAGTATTTATTATATAGTTTAATCGGACTTAAATTGAAGTATCACAACAAAAATAATCTGATGACAAAAAAAATATAAAAAATAAAAATATATTCTTCATCATCGATCTCTATTTACTTTTTTCTTCTCATCTACGGCATATTTTTTGTGAGAAAATATTATCGTTACACCAAAATTTCCCCACTTTTATTTTGAGAAATAACCACCATAAATTATAAAATGAACTTTTCTTCATTCTCCTACCAAGTGTTACATTTGCATTGGTAAGTTTTCGAAATTCTTGCAGAGGTGTGAGGAGAATTACTTATTTTCCTCGCAAATTTTTCTCCTCTTCCTCGTAGTTGAGGTGTTTCTCTTACTGACAAAAATATTACACCATTAAAAGAGCTCTTATTGCTATAATTTACAAATAAATCAGCTTCAGAACTTTACATTGATTCAATTTTCAATAACAAAAACTTAGACCAGTTGTTCTTAATCAAAAGGTCCAAGCTACATGGGGACAACCCTATAAAATACAGGATGCTGCTGCAATTTGTATGCTAAAGATTGCTCTCCACTATCTCACAGTTCCTGTTAGATTTGTACCCTGAAAAAGAACTAACTGTGTCTATATTTGACTAATCTACAAAGAAAACGTACTGGATCAATAAGGCTGGCTTATTAGTCTTCATCATTACTTTTGAAATAAATGATGCCAAAAGTACTTGGCTTCAACAAGACATATTTATTAAACTATAGGATAAGTTACATTATCTTATAATATATGCTTTTTATGTAGAAGACGTCTTTTAGAGACTGTAACCAAAATTTAGGTTGGTAATCTGTCTAGGTCGGTCCTTTTGTTATACCTCTTTTTCTCTTTTTGTTTCATTATTTAAACTATTATGCTATTTAATGATGTCTTCTTTTTTCTGTAAGATGATTCCTTTCGTTCAAAAGTTTAAGGACATATCCAAAAGAGGGTGTAAATAGTTGATATGCTAGATATGTGCATTGGATCGGGTTAGGGCTGAGACGGGTCACATGTAAAACGGGCAGGGCTGGGCCAAAGAAGATGCAAAATGGGTCGAGTCGAGCTAGGTCGTCCAAATAGAGTATATTTTTATCAATAGACGGTGATAGTCTACTCATTCTTTTGATAGTAAACCATTGACAAATAAGCGAAAAGTATTCATTATCTAATAATGTTTAAAACCTTTGAAAACTATTGGCCCATTATTCACCCTACTTAACCCATTAAAAACTCAATAAAACATAACCCTTTAAAATACTGACTCAATTAAGTCCATAATTAATTAAACCCTTCTACAAACGAGTCAGTTAAAAGCTCTTAATAGAGTCTCTACCATTTGAACAAGTCTAATCATAACTCATAAGTATTCTTCAATTGTTATATTGATTCTGCTATCAATGTAATGTTTTTTTAATTCTTATCAATTTTAAAAACTTCATAGTAAAATTCAATTGTCATACATCGATATTAGCATACATCTAAATATATATTGTACATTTTCCTACAAAATAAAGGACTGTGTATATTGTACTAACATGTAGAGCTAATTGATCGAAACCCGACCAATTCAGCCCAAAAATCTCAAGCTTACCATCTTGGCCTCAAAAATCTGCTGAGCCTAGAAACTGTTATGCATGGAGCATGTTGTGTTGTCCAACTTTGAAACTTCCATAAACTTTTGCACGAGCAACACAGACAGTCTCTTTATCTAACAATTGCATCCCAAGTGGATGTGTCCCAGACAAAGAATACGCACCAGTAAGGTGATCTGATCAAGCGCACTTTCTTACCGGTCAGGCGTGGCACCAGCAATCTCCGGTCTTGTAGTCTTGCCACTATGCCTTTGTACATGCATCATTGTGGTCTAGTCGCACAAATTGAAAGAAAAAACAAACGATGCAGCGAGAGATCGAGCATAGAGAAGGAAAAGGAAGACCCAAAAACTTAGTCATCTTCATTTTCTCCCCAACAGGGGGTTATTCAAGCAAAATGCATTCAAAGTTTCAGACTGAATTGTTTCTCACCTATCCTTTATAATTACATTTCTCCTGTACTTATTTTCTGTTACATTGGAAATACATTCCAATTCATATTATTTGTGCTTCATGTCCAAAGAATAAAATAACCTATGACAGAATAAATCCGCTGTCGACATGTATATATTACAAGGAGCAAACATTTATTCGATACAATGTACAAGGAGCAAACATTTATATATTACAAGCAGTAAGAGAGAGAGAGAGCGGGGGGGGGGGGGGGGTAGTTTGGCTGTCCTCCAGGTGAAAATTCCTTGATAATCTCCTAGGAAAATGGTGAAATCCACGGATCATCTCTCAGTAAAAAGGCGACATGTCTTTGATCTGAGGCTAAATGTATGCGCAATTGTCAGATTCACCAAAAAGTCAGTTTGAACCTCCTCCAAACTGATCCCGCAGCATCTCATATTTCTGGAGCTCTGCTAGGGAAAGAGATGGAGGCAACTCACCTAAGACCTACCAAAGTTGAGAGGGGCCAAACAAACAGACAGCAGGATCAGCTTAATAAATCAGCTCAGAATAACTTGAGAAAGATGTTCAAAATAAGAGGTGTCACATTGATTTTGGTTTTCAATTTCCTCACTCTTGCTTTATTTATTCAGTAGAACCTACCAAGTTAGTACTCCAATCTAAATAATTCATGCTGCAACACGGCATTGAATTATTCTCAAAAAAATTTATTAAGAAGCCACAACTAAGATTTGCAAAACAATTGATAGTCCAGTCATTCTCCATCAGAAAATATTCCGAATGATGGTCAAAGAAGAAGTAGCTCAAAAAATGGAGGGGGTAGGAAAGTTGAGATAATGAGCTAGGGACAGGAGATGGTCATAAAATATTAAGTTTTACTAGATTATATGCTCATAACACTTTCAATTTACTCTATTCAATCCTGATATTAGAAAATTTCAATTTTGTCAAATGAAAAAAAAAAATATCAAAGGAATTTCATGTTTCTTCACCAACATGATCTAGAAATGAAGAGCTCATTCTACTGTACAATAACTAGCAATGAACAAGAAATTAGGTATATTACGTAATTCATGATAAAATTCACATGTCTTCAAGAAAGATTGCGTACAAAAGAAAAATTGATGGAAAATAGTATTAAAAAATAGAAAAACTAATAAGAAAACAAATTTCAATCAATAGGAGTAGAAGACACCAAATGTAAGGGACCAGACCGCGCCTCATAAGTCTAGGCAGATAGTAAAGTACTTGCAACACCTATAGAGAAAACAAATATGGAATGACCAATGACCAAAGCCAAAGGGACGCTAGATACACCTACCATTCGCTCTAGTAAAGTAGCCAAAGTAGCCAACATAAATGAAAAACAAAGTGCCATAAAATAATATGCCCCTTACACCTAAAATTCATATTCTGAATCTGTAAATGACCTTCAAGAGTTACTGTCCAATGCATCCCAACCATTTCAAAAAGCCTATACCCAAAACATTGCAGCATGACTATGCAAACATGCAGATTACACTAATTATTGAGTTTCCCCAGACTAGCAACACAGATAAAAGCTATTATCATAGCCTTCTCAATAAAAGTAGGAAGAATCGAAGATGGAATTGATAAGGAAAAGAAACAAGTCCTGAAAATGAAGCAGCCCCACTAACTTATCATGAGATTCTGAAAAAGATACAATTTCAAGGATTTTCAAAGAGTAAGCTCCCACACTCCCTTTCATGAGGTCCCTCCCTAAAGTGAAGATCACAAGAAAATTACTGCCAACCCCCATCCAAAGAAAGAGTAGAAGTGTCAGTAACCAAAAAAAGTAAAAAAGAGAGAGAAAGAGAATAGGATAGAAATACAAACTTCCCAACCCAAGAGAGGTTGAAAAGGATACTAAAGCGTCTAAAGGCTGCTTCCCTACCCACAAACCCTCACAAACAAAAAAAGGCGCTCACCATTACCCACCTTACACTTGTCCAAGGGAAAAGAGAGCTATAAAATCTATGAAAAATCTTCCAATGGGTAGAATGAGGAAACAGAGACCCTACTAACACAACCTAGACCCAACTCCTTCTCCGAATCACTCTGAACTGAAGAGAACCTGGCTCTAGTGGAAAGACCATAACCAATTCCCTGCTATAAAGATGTTTACCAATTTTTGGACACCTAATCACCAAAACCAGGGCCATCCTCCTCCAAAGACCCACAGCCATTTGTGGAGCCTTAAAATGGTTCCTTACTTCCTTAGATGTCAGCATCAACATTAAAGATCCAGGATCAAGTAACAAACCCTTCGTTAAGTCAAAGCAAATTCAATAACATGATTTATCAATGTTACAGCCTTAGAATGCAGCAATCTAAAGTATCTTATTACAATATGAAAACTTACACAGTTTGGAAATATCTCCTACCTTGATGAAATCATCATATTCCACGACAATGGAGTCGATATGGCTATCATAATTGGTTGAATTTGAAGCTGAATTTAAGACCTGCAAAAATAAAGGAATAAGAAAATTGACAACTGTACAATTCTCTACCCAGGTCCCACCTAGAACCAGGCTCAATGTAAGGTTTCATAAAAAGGTCTATCAGTACAAAGTACAAGCACATTAAAGTACCTGCCGCTTTGCAGCATGAAACCAAGCATCTGCACACAAGGCATACATATCTGCACCAGTAAAATTTGGTGGGCATCTTTTTGCAATGGAGTACAGAGAGACATCTTCATGCAGCTTAAACTTCCGGGTGAGTGCTTTAAGGATTCTGTATACTTCAATATTCAGTGATAATGCATAAAAGATGATAATAGGAGTACAAGTATGACATATTGCCCACTAACCCTGCCCGATAAGATGGATCAGAATTAACTCCAACATAGAGGAGTTTGTCAAACCGGCCAGGCCGCAGGAGTGCTGGGTCAATGAGATCAGGACGATTGCTTGCCCCAATTACAAATAAGTCCTTGCGAAACAGAATGAAAAGGCAAAGAGTAACATTAATATTGGAGTATAGAAAGAAAAGACCATAATAATTAAGAATCATGAAAAGCCTGAATTTGTCAAGATATACGAAGATGCAAAAGAAACCTGAGTAGAATCACTTAGACCATCAATCTCAGCTAGCATCTAGCAAACAAAGTAACATAAAAAGTAATTAGTGGTATCTCAAAGGACTCAAAATGATAACTAAACAATATTTTTACAGTTGATAACTAAACAACATTTTTACAGGTAAACTTCCCCAGAATTGTCACCTGAGAAACTACTCTGTCCATGACGCCCCCAGAATCACCAGAAGCACCTCGAGCAGGAGCAAGCGAATCAAGCTCATCAAAAAAGATGACACAAGGACGTGCTGATCTAGCCTGCAACATGAGCAAGATCACTAATTGATTCAAGAAAGCAGAGAAAACTAAGTTTCAAGGCCCAACAACACTGCACCTTTTGAAATATGTCTCGCACATTTTTCTCAGACTCCCCTATGTACATATTGATCAATTCAGGTCCTTTTACACTTAGGAAATTTAGAGAGCATTCTGTTGCCACAGCTTTTGCCAACAGAGTCTGAGATCAGTCATAAAATTGACTATCAGAAGATATGGACAATATGCACATCAAAAAAACATGAGAATGTGCAAACCTTTACACAAGCATTTACCTTTCCGGTGCCTGGAGGACCATAAAGAAGAACCCCAGAACGTTTACGCAACCCAGATGAAAACAAATCCTTGTGTAGGAGAGGTAGCTGCAAATATATAATGCAAGTTAACTAGTTGCTAACCATGGACAATGTCAAACAACCCAAACATTGCTATATAGATCTAAGGTATATGCATGCCATAATTAAACTGTGCTACAAACTGTACACGTGTCCTTCCCTCTCACTCTAAGGCATATACCACAATTATGTGTGTTCCCCCTCAAATTTGAGACAAGAATATGATTAGTAATATAAAAGAAGACTCCTTGCAGTTAATGTCAATCATTTTCGAAGGGTTGAATCATATGATAGTAATACTAAAAAGTACGCAAACCTTGCACCATCTTTTGCTCTTGTGCACATCACATATAGACAGGGGTGAAATCGACTTGAGTTGAGTAATATATAGAACTATGACAGGAGTAAATATGAGCTGGAAAAACAAGCAGTGCTAGTGGCTACTGCAACCCTATTATTACCCTTTCAATCAACTAACTTCTCTGGAGACAGTCTCAAGGAGCCAATCAACAACACTTCACCAACAAAGACAACAACGGCTGTCCATCGAGCATCATCATAGATTCATTGTCATCGATAGGGGTAGAGGAAGTTGGTTATGATGATGGAGATGATGAAAGCTATCTGGGAGAAAAACCACTGAAATCATGAGAGGATAGAGGGTTGTTTTACAGCTATTGCGTTTGCCATTAAAAATATGCATCTAACCTTATAGGGAAATGCTTTTTTGGCCTACCTAATAAAAAATATAAGAGGGACTCAATCAATAAATACAGGCCAATCCTTATTGTCAATGGCCTTCCTAGCTAATAACCACCTCTAATCTAAGGAACACCAAAACATGGATGGTAATTAACAATTAATCCCACCAAATCATTTGACTGACTTCCTCATCTAAGCATAAGGCTCTGTAAGTCCTTGGTATATCCCAGGTATTTTACGTGTTAATACTGGCCTATCAGGGACCTGCAAGCATTGGTTTTAGAAGGATATTTTTCCTATGTACTTATGTAGTATGAATCCTAATTAGTTGCCAGCACTCAAGCAGCATGTGCAACAGACAGTATCTCTCCTTTCATTATTATTTTGTGAAGAGCTGAAGGTCCATTTACTTTATAAAGAATAACAGAACCAAAGCTCCAACATACATGGAGAGCATAGAGCTTACCAGAGTCCACAGACAAAGGAATAAAACCTAAACATATTAGATTCAAACCACCAACGACTTGCCCAGGAAACATAAAGCTCCAAACATCTAAAAAGAGTCTTGACTGTTAAATCCCTTCCAATCAACAAAAACACCAGGTCCTAGTTCATGATACCTAGTAGCGAAGTGCGCAAAAATATTGAAAGCCAAAGCCTAAAACACCAATAAAACATTGCTTTAAATTCTTGAATTTTGTCACTCCCTTGATTTTGTCATCCAGCGTCTATGCACCAAATCAGTGAAGTGGACAAGAAAATCCACGAACTAGAATACTAGATCAAAACGTGTAGAGTAAGATAAGAAGAACCACCATTAAAATATGACTAAATTGAACCTCTAGAAAAATGCCGAAGTCTTCAGGAAGAACAAAAACTACAGAAAAAAAGAACTTTTAAGACTCTCATTAACAACCTTCAAACATCATAACGCCAAAAATTTAAAAACTCTAACCCCAATGACTACAGCATCACACATACCACACAATCGCAGGTTCACAAAAGTAATAGTACTAACAATACTCTGTACACTCGAACAGTCGCACTCCACACTAAAGCCCACAATAACAATCTAAAGTCAACCTCGCATAAAATTATATTGACAGCATTGACATAATTGTAGTCTTTGTCAATGTATTCAGGGACTCATAAGTACGCAACAGTCGTTAGGTATGTTGCCCCCAATTAAGTACAAGTGTAGACTCTAGTACGAATCCATGGATTTGACAGCATGGCTAACAAGCTTCAAAATATTGAAAAAGGAATTATGAAAAAGGAACTACACCTATGAAAGTATTGAACGAATAAAAACTGTAAAAGTACATTGATTAAGACCCAAGAAATTCCATCAAACCTCAGGAGATAGTTACCCAGTTTTCCTTGTCAATATTTCCACCAAATTGTAAATAAATCAACAAAACCACAACCCCGCGCAAAAAAACTGCACTCATTCCAGACATGCCATCAAAGCAAACAAACACAATCCAAAACCAACTGTACACATAAAAGATCAAATGGTACTGAGACTATAAATTTTTTCCTTTAGGGATGAAAATATATAGTTTTTCTGGTACTTGTAATTTAAGTAAAACTAGACAACTATGCCATAGACCATGACACTCAATCTCATATACACACATCCATCTCCATATCTATACAAGAAAATGGCAAGGAAATTTTTTGCAGACGTCATAAAATGGGACTTGGTTGATAAGAGATTAATTTTTGGGATATGGAACAGTTAAATGGCAATTCAAAAATATCAATAAACAATATCACCAAGAGACCTCATAGCAATTAATTTTGGGATATGGAACAGTTAAATGGCAATTCAAAAATATCAATATACAATATCACCAAAAGAACTCATCATTGAGATTTCTACATTGCCAAGAGATTTCTCCCCTTCCCACCCCGTTCTCCATTTTCATTCACCAACATCATCCAAGTTCTGAGTAATAAAATCCCTGAACAATCAAGCAAGTAAGCATCTTCATCCATTTTTCTCCAGCCAAATGTTGTCATGTAAATGACAGGTGTGATAGAAGTATCCAATGGATCCAAGCATACAGTCATTGACATAAGCCGGTGGCCTAATGTTAGTAGGCAAAACAAGTTTTGAACAGAAATCATGTCTGCAATATTATTAGCAATCTCAACTAATTTATTTCTGACATTGAAGCCAATAATTCCTGTTATACAATAGATATTCAGTCATTAATTATAAATATTGAATACTAGGTACTTATTAAGTTGCACATAAGCAACTCAAAATAAAATTCCTAAATCACATATTTTGGCTTTGGAGTATCGAAATAACAGTTCACTTGAAAGCCGACAGCATCCTTCAATTATCAATGCAGTGGTTAAAGTGCAATGTAAAAGAAGTATTGGCATATGCAAAGAAACAATCCAACCTGAACAGTATCCAGAATTGCTTTCTTCACATCTTCAAGCCCACCTACATCTTCCCATTTAACATTTGGAACCTACGAAAGAATGTCAATTAGAAGAAGTTGATTTTTGTTGTGGAAAAGGGACCACGCAATTCAACCATGAACAACAGGGATAATGAAAGAATTTTTAATACAGAGAGGAATGTAGAATGTTTACAATCAAACATTAAGATTATAACAATATCTCCATATAACATGATTAAATATGATTCGACGCAATTTCAAAACTTTTCTGTGACAAAGCATTTTTTTGTCCTTAACAAATAAATGTGTAAATATTAAATGAAATTAACATTATGCACTGTATAGAAGTGCTCATTCTACCGAAACTCACTGCTCTTTAAGAGTAGTAAATGTTCCCTTCAAAGAGAAGCCTAATAATAATCAATGTTGCACCGATACAAATCTGAATACGGATACGGGTAAGGAAAATGACAAAATCAAAATTTCTAAATACGGGTACGGCAAAAAAAAACACAGAAATTATAGAAAATTTAAAAAAATTCAAATGTTGGCACCGACCAGTTGATTGTGGGCATATATATGTCATTACGTTATATATAGACCCATAGGGCCCAACTATTTCTATCTTTCATTTTTAACATTTACCCATCTATTCTTTGAGTTTCGAGTTTTCTGATATTTTTCTGTTGTTAGAACAGAGTAACATGATTGATAATTTGAACTTAGTACAACCTATATCATTTGCTTCATATGTTTTATGGGACTAATTATTTCACCTAATAGCTACATAAAAATAGTTGTATAATTAAGTACTCGTAAAAAATTGCCTTGATATTGATAATAAACTATCAACTTATCTATAATAAAGCATGTTAATGATAATTAAAAGTTATCTTATCAAAACTAAAAATAAAGGCCTTTTTTAATGCAAAAAATAAATTGTTGAACCCAAATAGTCCAAAGTGCTCAAACTATGTCGTGTTCTACTGTTCCCAAATTTTTTATCACAATATAAATCCCATCCCACAACCCCCACTCTTTTATTATCTCTCCACTCAACCTCCAAAAGTCAATGCCTTCTCTTGTCTCAATTCTTTCATTCCTTCCCCCTTTTCCCTTCTTTATTCCAAAATCTCTCTCCTCATCATATCCATCCATGGAAAACGTGGACCAAAATGAAGTTACATAAAATTGCCCCTAATCAGCCGATTCCAATTTCCAACCTACCCTCTCCACAATCACCGCGACGAGGAAGGCCACAGAAAATGGGTGAGATCGATGAAGGCGTCAGACAACACCGACGATGAAGGCGGTGAGTTTGTGAATAAAGAAACGGGTGAGATCATTGGGTTGTATCCAAGCAAATTGCAAAGCTTTTTTTTCAATTTTTTGGGTTAATTGAGCTGGATACGATTAGGATAGGGCCCAACTGTACTAGATATGTATCCAATCCGTATCCGGTTGTAACCAATCACAGCCACTGTACCCAACCCGTATCCAGGGTCTTGGGGACGTATCCATGCATCGAAGATAATAATATACATGGGGGAGAGTTTGAGAGGTGTCAAAATCATAAAGCAATGGATATCAAAATAAAATTGTTCAATCCAAGTGCCCTATCCCTCTACCAAAGTTATATATGGTTTATATTGATGACATGGATGCCTCCAAAATAGGGAAAGGACTGGCATGCAAGCTATATTAAAAAAAGAAGTGGCTTGAGTATAGTTGGTCAACCTTCCAAGCAACATGGCGATGGTAGAGGGTATAACACGTGCAAAAGAGGACTTGGTTTTCTGTCATATAATATCTTAATTTTATCTTTTGCATTATCATCCCATTATTTTCTATGGAGCTTTTACTATAAGCATGCTATTGAAATGAGACAAACAGATGTTGCATGTACCAAGAATCAACCAAATGTACAGACAAATAAATGATGCAAAAAGATACCTTAGGTGCACCTAACACAGATGCATTCCTCTTCTTTGAGCGTTCTAATGCTTTTGACAAGTCTACTTTTCCAGGAGTATTCTCTTCCAAAGGTTTAGACAGCCCATTATTCTCAGAATCACTTAGGAATAGATCCTTGGGTATCACATTGGTTCCAGCATCAGCAATAAGTGAACGTAAATCCCTGGGTGTGTAACCTGATGTTTGAGCAACTATGTCCTTCACAACATGCTCCAAGTCAACCTGCGTTGGCCAATGCAGTCAGCATGAAATTTAAAAGTATAAGCAGTTTAACACAATAGCATCGTTAATAAAATGACCCCAGCGGACCAGCCAACTAGTCAAGTACCAGAACGATTTATGTAGGTAACAGCATTCAATATCATAGTCTTTAATTAACAATGCTCATGAGTCTCTTCTATACATTACAGCAGTTCGAGAAAAGAGTAACACACTCAATAATTTAGTGGTCAACAAAAGCTTCATCCCCCAATGTTTGTACTACGTGTTAAAAGAATGTAAAGTCTAGTTCCCACCCTTTCTATGATTGTGATGTGGGTAGATGGCTGCTGATTTATGACAATTTTTGGCTTAAACTGGCAAATTTTTGGTCTCGATTTCTTTGTTGAGCCATATACAGGTAAACTACTGGCTTTGGGAGATCAAAAGGGATTGGGGGTGTGTGTTTATGGTTATTGTTTGAGTGCATTAACTGGACATAATGATCGCATCTTTTTTAATACGGCTAAATGGTTGAAGGTATAATGGGGTTTGGGTTCTATTAGCTTCTTCGGGGTGTGTAGAGAAAGGTTCTTTTCCTAATGTTTTGCTTTCAGCTGCCCAGCATGACAAGCACACTTGCAATTTTAAGGATGGTTCCATGTCCTCTATGTGGCTTGGTATTTTGTGTCATCTTCCTTCTAAATAAAAAAAGCGTTCATAAGAAAAAATTGTATAAGAAAGGCCCCCTCACAAGAATCAACTTTTGGCCTTTATACATGCCGATTTCCCCTTGATTTAAGAGCATAGACTTTGCAAGTGGTAATAGAATAAAACATAGAAGACTTGAATCATCATGGAACCAAAGATCCATAACCTCGTAAGTTTCCAAGATCTTAATAAGATTTTTATCTCCTATATTCCTTTCATTCATTCACCATATATTAATCTCTAAATTTCTATTTTCTTTTAAAACAAGATGAGTGCTAGATAATCCCTACTCAAGTCAATCTATCCATATATCTGGCATACACATGTATGTGACAAAATTGACAGCTAAGAGATTAACCTTTTATACTCTTACTAATCTATCTTATGAAATATCAGAAATCAAAAGGATGAACATCAAACATACATCAGCAGATATTTCAGGAATGCTTTTCAATGATTTGGTAAGCATTTGAGTTCTTTCTTCTTCAGTTAAAGGCTCCAGATTGAGCTCGTGGCTAAAGCAACGTCTTATAGCAGGTGGCAGACCTTCAGTACTCTCAGCAGTTGCAATTAACAAGACCTGAGGCCGCCTAATCCTTTCAGCACTCTTCAGATGCTGCATCAGCAAGTAGCAAATAGATCACAAAAAAAAAATACATTCACAACGTCTGATATAGTGTAAGTCATAACTTGACTAATGAACAATGTGACCAGTTGTATATAGCTAATAATTTTAAATTCTAACTGCTGGAAGTGGAAAAGGCGACAGTTTAGTCCCTGCCCATCCTGAACCGGCCAGAATTAGGCAAAGCCTGCTTTAGGCTTGGATATCAACTGGCCCAAAGTTGAGGAGAAAGCAACTGAGTCATGGGCTAGAGTCTGAGTTTTTTTGTTTAGAAGAAACAAAGGCTAGTAAAGATTGTTAATTGCCTTTGTAGAGTTTGACTTTTTTTATTCACAAATAAGTTTTCAAATAACCCATAATAATTGGTGACATATGGGGGCTAATCCGATTCAGGTTTAGCCAGGAGGCCCAGAACTACAACTGCCTGGGTCACTGACAAGACCCATTGATAGCCCGAGCTGATCTATTAAAGAACAAACCAGACCAATGCAGCCTGATGGCTGAATTGGCTTGGGTCTAGTAATGCCTACCCCCAAGCCACTTGTGCTACAGTGTCCATTTAGTCATATCAAATCAAGTATACACTGTACAGCAATAGGCTGTATTTTCCAATACTATCAATTGGGGGAAAGGAATAACAAAAACTATGTAAGACTGTATTGCTCTTGGACAAATGTATATGAAATGGAAGTAGAGGTGAACTAGGTAGACAACTTAAAGAGAACTTCTAGGGTAATTGGAACTTGAAAGTACTTCAAATAGGTAGGTACGGCAAAATTCACAATTTCAACTGAATCTAGGAAGTTATAAAAAGTCGGTCCAAGGGAATGAAAAATATTTTGGACGCAAGGATTCATTTGCAAAAAGTGCAAAAGTGGAGAGTTCACAGTTTTATAGAGCAATGAAACACCCCTGTGGACTCTGAATACAAGAAAATGAGAAATTAGGTAGAAAATGTTTCTGGGAAAACTAATGCTTGTCCAAATGGAGCAGCTCCATGGCAATGTTTAGCCTCAGCTGGTATTGTGATAGATTCTGAGGATGATGACAAAAACTTACATGTCCATTGATTCATGGTGTGGTCTATGACTCTTTGGCTCGTAAAATAGAACAGATTCAGCAGCATAGGACTATAGAAGATAGGCATTTCCAGAAAGTAAGTGTGTATTTTGAGGCAGAATGAAATCCCTGGATCACATAATCTGACTTTTCGTACAGCAAAGAGATTCAGTTTATTTCACTAGAAAACAAACGATATTCAGTTGATTGCTCAGCCTCAATGTTCAGTATAGGTATATAGTGGTATCTAGAAAGAGGGAACATGAGAGAGTTTGAGCATAGAAAAATTGTAGTGAAGACAATTTTTTCCAGATCCAGCAAAACATAACACTAGTTGGAATGGGAAAAAATTAAGCATTAGAATGTTCTATTATTTCTTTTCCTTCTTTTGACAGCATAACAACTAACCAATTTAAGGCCCATGTGTTGCTTAGATTGTTCGATATTTTCCCTCTAAATGTGAATAGTCCATAATCTCCTAATATGATCAAATTGTAGATTGATTTTATAAAATTTATAAATTAAATTGTTTTACACATAGGCAATATTCTAGACAGTTGCATAGACAACCTTTAAAGCTCATATAATAAGTTTAGTAAGTACTTATTGAATAGTATTTCTCAAACACAAAACATAACTTTTTGGGTCGCAGAGTAGCAAACTCTTTATCTTTTGGATCCGTAGACTCCACCTGATTTTGTGGACCAGGGTTATTGTAATTTAAAGTTGCTTCATGCCTATAATTGTAATTGAGAATTATCATTTCAGTTGCCTAGTGTATTTCTTTTAGAAGGAATATTCTAATCCTAACATGACATAACACACCAGGGGATATTTTTACTGAATTGATATTTGTTTATGGTTTTAAACACCCATGTATGACCTTATGAGACATATGATAGTTACCCATGAATTTCTAAGATATATCATCCAAAGTGTCCAAAATCGTGTATACATTCAAATTGGGGAAATTTTTAAATTTTCGGTCATGGAAAAGTTACACCTCATAATACTACCCATAGGCCCTAGGAGGTCGTATGGGTCTGATGAGACCCTAGAAATCCTCTTAATCACCTCCAAACTATCATTTCAATCATCTTATTCCAAGATGTTTAGGCCCGAACATGTTTTATTCTCTTCCTTAACCTCCTCATCTGACCTATGAAGCACTCAATACTATTAGGAAACCTTCAGCCACTTTTTCAAAAATGATTTAAAAACAGTGTATTATAACTTTAAAAATTCGATCATTTCAAATACGCAGATATGTTTCCATTGGTCTAACAAGGTCATAGTAGGCCATAGGAATAATTAGACATTTACTTTACCACTAAGCATCCATTTCAACCAAATTCCAAAATTCTTACAATTAGACTTTAAACTTGCCTTTAGAGCTTTTAGAGACGGAATATAAGATATTTAATTGTTCCAAACATCCTTATGAACCTACGAAGCATTCACTACCTTTATTTCAATTTCCAAAATTTTACAAAAATATCTTTAAAATTGTGTAAAAATCTTTAAATTATGGTCATTAGGAATAATAATGGATCTGTTAACAAAACACCTTGATATGTATACAGTGGGTCTTGTAGAGACATATTAGGCCCTAGGCTTGATTGGAATTATCTACTTTTAATATTAAAAACAATCGATTTCCAAAATTCCTACTCTTGGGCCCTAAACTTGTTTGTAGGGCTTTTGGAAACTGAATATAAGTATCAAATGGTTTCAAACCTTTTCATATAACACTAGGAAGCATTCATTACCTTTATTTCAATTTCAAATTTTTTTAAAAAAATATGTTAAAAATAATGTACAATACCTATAAATTTTGGTCACTTTGAACAAGTCTAAATCTGATAAGATAACACTTTGATATGTAATCACAGGTTTTATAGGATCATATTAGGCCATAGAAATGATTTGAATCATCTACATTAATTTTAAACATTCATTTCAACCTATTTCCAAAAATCATAGAATTAAATCATATGCTTGTTTTTAAGGCCTTTAAAGACATAACATAAGGTATTGAATGGTTCCAAAGCTCATTTCATGAAGCTAAGAAGCTTTTAGTACCTTTGTTTCAATATTGGAAAAATTAAAAGTGGGTAACCTTCAAAATTTAGTTATTTTGGGAAAATTTTAGATGGGTTAGAGAACACCTTGGATCTAATTGAGTTATATTAGGCCTCAAAAATGATTGAAATCATCTATTTTGACTCTAAACATCTATTTCAACTGACTCCAAAACTACCATAAATGGGTCATAAACTTGTTAGGGCTTTCGGGTAAGGCATGTGCAGTACCATTTATTTAGTTAGAGTAGATTGGAACAGTAAGAAATCAATTTTTCTGGTTCCAATATATTTACTTAGTCAAAGACTCCGAGGCAGTGGGTCTCTGTTTCTAAAAAAAAAAAGGAAGTTGTTCAATGAACTTTCCATATACATCAGCAACTCAATTTTAGTAAAACAAACAGAAATCTTTCTCCGTCAAGAAGCTGGGAAGAAGCTAATACTTACTGGTTTACCATTGAATTTCTCCTCCAAAGATATATCTTCAACCGGCCGAATGAATTTCCTTATAATTGACGCAACCTCATAAATAATACCTGTGTGATGAGATTGTGACCCCTCACTGGACGCCGGATCACGGAGGACATCAAAATGCCGCAGTAGCAATATTGCTGGAGTGTAACTGCAAAATATCCAGAAATTGCAAAGATGAACTCAGAAATCAGAAATATTCCTGCTCTCCAAATAAGACATCATCCTCGAGCCAAAATCATGGGGAACAGATATGGAAATTCTTAAGCCTAAATTATAGGGAACAGCCATATCTGAAAAGTCTGAGAGAAGTAAACTATCAAGATTCAAAGAGTTTGCAGCACATTTTCAGATTGTTCATGGAAACCAATCAGATGTTGCAGGAACCATTTGTAAAGTAGTGACCAACTTCTTCACCAGAGAGCAAACTCCTAAAGACATGAATACCTTAGGAATACCTATGAGCAAAGTAAAAGAAGATAACAAAGAAGACTGAATCATGCCCCTTATAGACCTTAGGAATACCTATGAGCTGTATTGAAGGCATGAGTAAGCAGAGAAGATGCTTTTTTGTCTGAGCCTTCCATCAAAGTATTACAGCTATACTCTACTACATGCAGACCAAGTCGACGAGCAACATATCTGACAACAGTTCTCTTTCCAGTTCCTGCAATCATCAGTGGCTATCATCTACTCCTTTATAAAACACAAATACCAACTTTTTTCAGAATAAAAATAAACATTCCCCACACATAAATTGAGCTAGTGAATTTTGGAGGCAATTTCCTGCCAATCATGTTTATAAAAGAGAAAGATAAACATCTGGACACCCATCAAATTTCTTAATTGTAAAAGTTTCAGAAACTAAAATACCAACCGAGGGAGAGAGGCAATGTCTGCTTCACTGCTTGGTCTGATATGTGGGGGAGAGAAGAACAGTCAGGGTCTAATTTGGGGAGTTGGGGAACATGAAACTAGATAAGGACAGACAGGGAAATAATTTCAAATGCTAAGGGTAATATCTTCCAAGGCGAAGTTTCAACAAAAGGGAGAAATGGCTCCCCAAGAAACATCTAGAGAAGCTCCAAATTGATGTTTCTCCTTCTCTTCTTTCCTAGAAAACAATTTGGACTTGTAGAGAAATTGTTTCTACTTCTTCAAAACCCCCTTTGTTTGGCCAAAAAATTGTTTCTCAAGTTGAGAAAGACTCCTAGAAGCTTGGCCAATCAGGTAAGTCGTCTTAACATGCCAATGCAGTGTTAAATGCCATCTCACTATATTACTCCCTTACAGGACATTTAGTCAATCAATATATTAAATGTACTTTACAATACCTAGATACATTTCATAAAATCTGACAGACTTCGTAATATATGTGATTATTCTTAAAAGAAGATCCCATAGTGTTATAAAGTTGCATATTCATCAGTCCCTTTTGAGATTGGCCTAAACGTAGCCCTAACTCCCTAAGGGCTATGAATAACAAATCTCCATATATTTCATTAAATTTTGATGAAGATGCAACTATATTGAGTATTGACAACTGGAAACAATAGAACTTTATGAGAGAAAGAGAAAGATAAACCTGCCAAACCCTGCAGTAATACAGAGACGCTGAATTTGGAAGAAAGCACAGATGGACACAGAGGTGGAGTAAGGATGCATCCTAGAGCCTTAATAGTATTTCTCTGTAAAGGAGCAATTCCAATAGGCTCAGAGGTCAACATGTCTGGGGGGAAAGCAGCAGCAGCACTTCCACCAAGAACAAGGGCAGTTTGTTTTCGTTGAATACGAAGAATAGGTTCCTCTGGAGGATCCAAGGCGGTAACCTATAACATAATAATCCAACTCATTGTTACTTTGACTCTGTTGCATCTTCAATTTACTTGAACAAGAGGCCACGAGATAGACAGGATTTCACCTTGAAGTAGATAATATCACCTTCATCATTCTTCTTTCTCAGGCTACAACTGACACACAGGACTGAATGGCAACTCCAATCAATTTGGATACTGAACACATCACCTTTAGCAAGATATCTATCAATGTTGAAAAATTCCTGTAACGCATAATCAATCATTTTTTGACGATCCATAGCTTCAATGGAGGATTTTCCTCTGAGAGATTCAATGGTACCACACTCGGGTATCTTCAAAAAGGAGATTCTCAAATGCGATGCATATCGTGGCACATGAGGCCAAGGCTCCAACCTCAAATTGACAACACATTTCTCAACCATTTGTCCACTTTTTTCATCACACTCGTCAACATCAAATACTGATGCTAGAGACTCTTTTCCACGACGAAGAAGTGATGTCAAGCATGACGTATGTAGGTCCACATTAAAAGCCAGTAGAGGAGAGAGATAGGCAACATTTTGCCTGAGTTTCCGTTGGTGGAAAGTTAATGATGGAAACACAAGCATGGTCTCAAAGGCACAAGACCCTGCTCCATCATCATGCAATGACTCATTTTCTGAAAGAGGGGGATCTAGAACTACAACCTGGCCAATTCTTCGCACATTGGACTCAGTGTTCTTGATCAGCACCTATTTTGAGTCAAATTATCAACAACCATCTTCAAGCACGGATAAAACACTTCAACCATCGAGGATAACTTTTTACTTAGTAATCCATAATTCGGAACCACATACATCGAACATACAATGACATCCAAACTGTACATATTGCATCCCAATTTCTCCCATCAAACAGCATCATTTAGGGTAACCTGTTTCTACCCGTCGTTTGGATATTTGAGTCAAATAACATTCATTCAAAAAATTATTTGTAAGCTAAGTACTAAGTACTAACAACTAATGTTTAGTTACTTTACTACGTTCGGTTTACATGCTTCCAAATAAGAGTGAATCAGTGTGCCCCCAATCCAATCATTAACACGAATGGTTAAAACTACGCGCTTAATCATAACAAAAATCAAAAAGTTCTAATCTTTAAATTCAGATTCAACATAAATAAGAAAAAGTCAAAATTAAGAGGAATATACCAGAGAGCCGGAAGTGATCGCGAGACGCTTAAGGTCGGCGAGGGAGAGACCGACGAGGGAAGAGTCGTCGAGGGAAGAAATTCTGGGTGGGATTCCAGTTTTTTCCTTGGGTAAGTGAAGAATTCCGGCTTGTAACTGAAGAAATGGTGGGGATTCATCGAAGGAAGCAGAGGCATTATTGTCAACTTTGGCGGTGGTGTTTTGGAGGGCGGAGTTGAGGAGGGCTTTGGTGGTGGCAAGCAGTAATGGCTTCCTTCTTTCCGCCATTTCAGGGGTTGTTGCGGGAAATTGAGTGACGGTTGAGACTGTTTGAAGTGGAAAACTTCTCTGATAAGGTCATAAAAAATGGTGTCGAGGAAAGCGGCTACAGGTGGTAAGCAGGGTGGTTCGAACCAGGTACCTGGGTTTTCTACCGGATATCCGCTTTTTCGGGTAGTTTAAATCGACCTATGACCCGAACCAGTTTAAGCAGATACCCGCTTTAATGGGCCAGATCACAAGGTACCCAGATACAAATTTGTGAAAGTAATTGATACATGTCACCAATATTCTTGTATCTTTTTTTCAATTATTCAAGCTACAGCAACTCACAAAATTCTGGTTTAATTTTCATTCTTGTAGTTTTGGGAGGAGAATAATGCAACCGCATGGAGTTGCTTTGTTGTATATGCTAGTACATCAAGGCACATGCTTAATCATATACTAAGCTTTGTGCTCTAAGGATTTGAAATCTCATCTTTCATCCCAGCTGATTATAGATTCACTGTTTTTCTAGGGAGCTACAATAGTTGATCAATGTGTGTATATCACTCGTTGGGGATCTTATGTTGATGAATATGATCCTTTTAATGATGGTTCATGGAGAAAAGTAGAAAACTCGATTGACTCGGTTTGTACAATTGAATGCTGGTAACAGTATAAATTACTCTTACTAATTATACTCTCTAAGTCTCTATCCACTATCATTTTTTTTTCTTTGTTCATGTGCCACTAAGAAGAGGAATATATGATACATGGAATTAAGGGCCAATCACTTTTGTGCATTGAGGTCACGAACTTTATTTCATCTGCAAACTATGATAATATTGATAGCAATTCTCCATTATTGATATCCTGAAAAATTTCTTATTTCTTTCGGGTTTGATATCCATTTACAATTTTATTCGGCCCGTGACCCGACCCAAATACCCGATTTTTTACCGAGTCGAGTACCCGACTAAAAAATTAGATATTTTTAATAAAAAAAAAACCCGACTTTTTATTTTTGGGTCATTAGGTCTTGTCAATTGGGTCGGGTAGTTTTGAACACCTCTACTGGTAAGTGGGATGGCGGACTGAGATCGGGATAGTAACGACTCGGGTCATGGTTGCATTGATAGTGGACAAGTGTCACTTCTAACAAATGGGGGTATTTGAGTGTGCACCTTGTAACAACATCATTGCAAGAAATCAGGTATTTGATAGTTGGTATTGTGTTTGTTTGAGTCTTGCAAGGTCAAACGGTTGTATTTGGTAAATCAGGTTGGCTGCTATAAGCCTGGAAGGCAAGTTGTAAATTTAGATTTATTCCTGCTTGATTAGGTATTGAAGTTTAATATTTAACCTGAAATTGGATCGAAACAATGAAAAAATGACTGTTGATGCACAAATAAGAACATGACATTGAATTAAAAAACTGAAAAATGACTGCTGATTGCTAGTGTGGCTTAACTCATTTGAAAAAAATTAGGATTAATTGACCACATTAATCTAACCTTTGCCTGATTTGCGGATATTAATCCAACCTTTTGTTTATTTCTGATTGAACCCTTTAACTGATTTTTGCTTCCACTAAACCTGGTCCAGTTGTTACCTGTTATAGCCGGTCACGAACAGGTAACTCTCTTTTAAAAATATATTCAACTCTAATTGGTTCTCTAAATGGGACGAGGACCTCCCTTCCCCTGATGAGCTCATTTCTTTGTCTCAAACCCTAATAATTCCCGATCTCGCCTCGGCTTTCGACATCACTAGCCCCGCCACCAACGGGAAAACTTCTATTTCTCTCCACCACCACTCCGCATGGTCCCCGCGGCTGCTCGGCAACTAACACCACCAATATCATCATAATCAGCAGCAGAGCAACTCCGCACCCCCAACCGCCCCTTCCCCACTGGTGGGCACAACGGTGGGATGACAAGATCCGATGACGCTACCACTAATCATTTATTTGCCAATTCACCAGTGCCACCCCCTGTGCGTCGTATTTTGACACTCATTTACTCCTCTTCATGTGCGTCGTATTTTGACACTCATTTACTCCTCTTCATTCCTGCCGTTCTTTAGCTTCAAAATCAACAACCACCAGCCCACCATTATTTCTTGTATAGTGCCGAAGATGCTGAAGTTTGGAATTGGAGGAAAAGCAGTCGGTGGATTTGATTTGTAGAGGAAGAAGCAAAGAATACGGAGGGTGGAAAATTATGGAAGAAGCAAAGAAATTAAACTGTCTCTGCCATGTCAGATAATTCCCACTTATTGTTCCGATCACCCGTAAAAAGGTTTAGTGAAAGCAAAAATCAGTTAAAGGTAGGTTCAATCAGAAATAAACAAAAGGTTGGATTAATATCCACAAATTGGGCAAATGTTAGATTAATGCAGTCAATTAATCCAAAAAATTATGAATGTCAACAAAATCAAATAGCAGCATTCACAGGGATACACTAATTTGAATCAATGTGACATGGTACAGGTATCGGCTCTACCACAAATATTGGCCGTAGAATTTTGCAAAAAAGTTCAGGTTAATGTCTTCTTTTCTAATCAGAAGTAGCCCGACACTTCAATCCTTGACTACCAATGCTGCAAAATTTCTGTTCCCTATTTCTTGAGATTCAGGTGTCTCATGATACCATAATATCTCAGCTTTGGGCACAAACATATCAAAAAACATATCAGAAGCTCAGTCGATATGGACCCAATATTGGCTTTTGTGGCTTTTACAGCCGAATTAGTAAGGTGGTTTCCGTCATCATCAATTCAAGATGACTGTTGTCTGGTGTCACGAATATGAAACATAAGCTGCACAAGAAAAAAGTTTGCAGCAAGTAAGAATTACCGAACCTATCACCAATGCACCAATTGGCTCGTTTATTTTATATACCTTTGTCCCTAGATAGAACGTAAAAAATATGCCAGCGAGTACGGGAACTCCTGTAAAAAGAGAGATTGCATAAAGATATAGTTTGTTGTGCTGAGTGGAAAAAAATCATACGGAACATCCTGTTTTAATACCTTCTTTATGAAGGAAACCAGATATCAAAAAGTTGATTCCTGATGGTCCAACAACGAAGCCAACAAGATTAGCAATCTGCACAAAGGATCAAGCAACTCCATTAGATCATTTACATACAACTTCCTTAAAGAAACTTATCCACCAGAAACATTCTACAAATTTTGAAAGCAGCGCAGCATGCTCGTTGAGGCTCCAGTTCAAAATATAAAAAAACAATATAATAATAGCCTTCAAAATTGCAAGCAATAAAGCAGGCAAATGTTACTTCGAGAAGTCATAGAGAATTCATTTTCAAGCTTCCACCATCAGAAAGACAGTTGCTACACAAGTCTGACTAACCATGTAATTTAAACAAGGTGAAGAAGCAGATACATAATGAAAGACATCAAGAGCAATGCACAATGCCAAGTTAAAAACACAAAGGTTAACAAGGTTCAAGTTGTCAATTGCTACATACAGTTTATCACGGGGAAACAGGAGGTTTGAAATTTCAACTGCTCAAGGGTATAGAGAAATACCATGAGACAAGTAATAGTTACAGCCCCAGCAATAGCATTCAGTTCCCATAAGAAAAACTTCCAGAAAGTACTCTCCACCTGAAATTATGACCAGATGAACTTCTTACAAGTTAGTAAGCCTAAAAAGATGCAGTAACAAATTCAGTATATTACATCTCATTTTACAGCTCACTCATAAACCTTAGATTAGCACCCCACCTCTCCTTGTTGAAACTGTGAGGTTTAATAGAAATTAGAGCAAGATTCCATTCTACATCACAGTCTCCCAAAAGGTATGGAAGGGAGAACGTGATGGAGTAATTATCTAGGTTGTCGGTTAGCCTAGTGATCCTTATCATCTTAGAAAAAGAACCAGGGATTCCACAAAAACTAGGTACGGCATTTTGTACAATTGATTATTGCTCTTATTTCACTCACATATGAAATTGCCAAGTTAAGATGTGCAAAATTCAGACAGACATGATGATCGACATTTCTATAAATGGATTTTCCTAGTTATAATTCGGATTCTATGCCCATGGCACCCTAACAAGACAAATGAACTTCGACATGGTCTGTTTCACTAGATTACAGTTAACTAAATTTCAGTAAGTAATTCAGTCTGATATGATTAGTGAAGAAACGTATGCTTGACAGTAGAATATAACCTGAAAAACCGTAGCAGCTGATTTCAATAATATTTCTGGAATATAGAAGATACATGTAAGCCATGCCCAAGATAGAAGCTTCCTGCAGCGAAGTCAAAGTTCAGGAATTGTTAAACAAGTAAAAAAATAATTGAGTCTGTACTGCTGAAAATGAACAGCCTGCGCAGGCAAACTGAATAAATCAATTACCATTCCAAATCATGCCAGATAGCAACAAATGTGAATATAACCCATACATTTAGCAGCTTTGTCTGTGCACCACCAAGAGGGATGTAAAGGTACCTAGATCCACACCAATTATCAAATATTTGGTAATTACATACTAGTAGATAGTTAGATATACATCATACCAAACCCACAGAATATGCACCTCACAAGCCACTTATTGTAGGATGCATGCCAACTTTTCCAAAAACTCTCCAAGTTGTGGCAATTGTTGATGCATTTCGGCATATTTTCAGGAGCCTCAATGCCATTAAGCTGGAAGACCATTTTCAAAGATTTAAGCTCAGAATAAAATGACTCCCAGAATAAAACAGTTGAATATTTGAAAGGAATGAAAAGGACTTAAAAGGTGATCAAAAACCTAAAAAGCAGATTAAACAAAGAATAGATTCGGTATACCAGAGACCAGAACCGGAAGTAGCGCCAGATGAGAAGAAACTTCAGCCACATGAAATTAAGGACCTATTATTATATAAAATGAAGAAGTGAGGTCAAACTTTAAAGCCAAGGAATTATTTGCTTTTATATAGCTCATGTATGAGTTGTAGCAACTCTTCCCAACACCCGTGGTCATAATACAGATAAAGGACCTCGGAAAACCAGCATCACAACTCTCAAATCTCAACAATAGAAAATTCCAGATCGATGTGAAAGTAATTTTAGGGAGGAGAAAACCCATCACAAGTGCCCCCAGCTATTTGCTAAAAGTATAGTCTGAACAAATTTCAAGAAACCACACACACAAACAAGTTGAAGTTGCAAACTGATAGAGTAGAAAGACAATATCAAACAAGCTTCAGTAAGATACTAAGATGACATATTCTGGGTGCATCTCTCACAGTTCATAATAGATTGTAGCAAGAATCAGTAACAAATGTCAACCGACCATTGTCATTATCATTCAGTTCATGTTTGAACATCTTACTCACTTCGACAATGAATGGAACAGAGTAGCAGCTCTTACCCCATACCCAATGATGAAGACATCCAAAGCTGATAGCTGTTGCCACAAGTCACTGAATAAGGGAATAATAGTTGAAATTAGAGAATGTTCATGGTGGGATTATGGCACTATTTTATACTTCGAATAAACATATCTCACCTAAGCGCAAATGCGTTGTAATAACAGAAATGGGTGATTAGTTCAACTAGGCAAAGAGAGAAGATCCATCTTAACCCATAAAGAGCCACGCCTTTGGGCAAGTATGTATTCTGTGGCTTATCTATCTGCAAGGGAAAAGTTTAGCATATGCTTCGAATTAAAATAATTACTAATGAACAAATCATAGATGTGAGACAATTAGAATAGAAAAATAAAACAATTAGATTTATAACTGAGTGAACATAGACAATCATTAGCACCAAGGACAAAAAAAGTATCTTTTTCTCTCTTTTGGGTGGTGAAGATGGCGAAGACGAAGGGTGGACACACCAATTTAATAAGGTACCAGATTGCACTTTACTTAAATAAGTTTTTCAGAGTTAAACAACCTAACCAAAACGTAAATTGTCACAAGTGCAAAATTTTCATTTATAAGGGTCATCAAATTTTCATTAGATATTGGTCTAACATCAATTACACATATTTCAGTAATTGAATCAACCAAAGGACTGCTCACCAAGCAGCCCTCTGAGTCCACTACAGAGACGCAGATTGGTAATTATTTCAATACAACTAGAAGGAGATGAAGGCATTTTTTTTAAAAAAAATATTAATTAGTAGTAATTAAGACTTGTAAGAGCTCAAAACAAAGAGGACAGGTTGTGCTCTAAACAGAAATCACAATTACATATTATACCAGTTTCATTGAAATTTCCCAGTCAACTCTTAACATCCCCAGCTGCCTTAGCCCAATACTAAGATATATAACTGACTATGTGTCCACACCAATTGAGAAGGTAAAAGACTACTTCAGCCAATCACAATACATGATTGCCATAATGCATTGTGCCGCAACTTCTTCCCCTTACCCATACCAAACAAATCTAATGTGCAACTAATCCACAATTTCTAAAGGGAAACCCCAAAATTCTGCAAGCAAAGCAAACAACTTCCACCAAAGGAATATTGCCATGTCACAATGTAGGATTACATGTGAGTATACACGTGCATCGGGTCGGGTCAGGGCCGGGATGGATCACAAGCGAAACGGGCCGGGTCAGAGAAGATACAAACGGATCGGGCCAAAAGAGATACATAGCAGGCTGAGTCGGGCCAGGCCATCCAAAAATAGTATAGTTTTTATCTATAGAGGGTGATAGTTTACATGTATCACCTCCAATCTTTTGTAATGGACCATCAACAAGTAAATGGAAATAATTCATTACCTGATAGTGTTTAAAAATCTTGAAAACTATTGGCTTATTATTGACCCAACTTGACTTGTTAAATACCCAATAAATCATGACCCTTTAAGAGACCGACTAATTAGGCCCATTATTGATTAGACCCTTTTACAAACAGGCAGGTTAAGGGCCCTTAACGAGGCCCCTCCCATTTGAAAAGGTAGAGTAAGACTCACCTGCAACTCAACAAAGCAAAATATCTTGTAACACTTAAACCTGGCCTTCTCTACTGGAGCATGTCATTAAAGCCAAAGCCACACAAAATCCCTCACTTTAAGTTGAACCATCACCTTCCTAATAAAGTTTGCTGCCGGAAAAGTTGTACATTGAGGTCTGAGGGGGTTGAGTCAAGCAAAAAAGAAATAGTTAACAAGTAAAAGACCCCGATGAATCCCCCAACCACACCCTGACGGGTCTACACTACTGCAAATTGAAAATCCAAAACCTTCGCTTAGGAATAAAGCTCCTCAGTCTCTCATCAATCTTGTAGTGTCCATTAGTACTCTACATCTCTAAGCATTGCCACGAAAATTAGACATTGAGGCATTGTGAAGAGAATACACATCGACTAACCAAGGGAAAAAACACAAAAGGCAGATCTCCTGGCCAAATATCTTCCCAAGAACAAATGAGACAACCATTCCCTATCTTGAACCTCAAAAGGTAGGGAGAATATGACACATATGAAATGAACATTCATGGGCACACCTGTGTCATTTTCACGACTGCCTGAGCGTCCCGCCCATTTTGATGTAATCCATAGTTGCTCTTGATTAAACATGTGAAACAAACTTTGAAAGGAGATGATGTACTGCAACTTAAATTTTTGAATGTACAGGAAGATGTACTAAAAGTAACTTTGTATCTATGTTAACATTATTTGTTAATATAAGGCTTCAAGGTCAATAAAATAGACAAATACTCATACAGCTTCCCAAATCGACTTTTTGTCACTTATTTCTAGACAAATCGGAAAAATTAGATGAATGAATGAACCCAAATCTGGTATCGCACAGTACAAACCAGCTATAACTGGTTTCTGTACAGCAACAGACTTGACAGAACCTCAATCAGATTGGTCAGGCTGATCTAAACTCCAATGGTGATAACTATACTACACTCAAGTTGCAGATCAAAGTCTATGGGAGTTTGGATTGAACTTCAATCACAGCATACTTGAATCACTTTCAGCAACAAGAATCAAGAGAAAGTAAAGACACCAATCTATGAAATCACAAAAGAGATCTTTCGTTGCTTTTCTGAACTCGAAAAAAAAAAAGCGAACAATCACAGGTAGTGCCTTCGAGTTGTAATGTCAAGCAATCAGGAAGGTGCATAAGTGCACTGGGAGTTACTAAAATACTCTTTTCAGTCAGATTCTAATAGAAAAGCCAATATTATAGACAATGGAACTTGTCCAAAAGAAAATCATAGACAATGGAAGGAAGGAATTTAACATAGTATCAAAGTTCAAAGAATGCAAGAATGACATACCTGTGAAGCAAATGCATTGAAACTAATGATAGGTCCAGCAATATAAAGTGGAGCATATACCAGGTAACAGAGGTATATGCTATATGAATATTTTTCCTCCTCTAGGCTCCTCTCCTACAACAAAATAAGCAACACAACAAACATCACCTTTATTATTTGTCACAGGTAGTTCAGGCAAGTATGTCAATATTTTTAATTTGTACTATTCCTTTAAGGTCATGGAAAGGGAATGTATATGCTAAGGGTTTACAGTTACCTGTAAAAATAAGTAGCATGTTTTTCCTGATTTACAAATTGAGCAACGCTGAGCATGCTTCTGCATACACAAAAAATGTAAATGTAGGTCAAGTAAATGCAAACATATAAACAAAGATCAAATAAACCAGTAAATTGAATTTCAAGCTTCTTTTCACAGAAGCATAAATAATTTTGACAAAAAAAAAAACAGACACAGGAGAAGGCCTGAATGACCAGACAGAATGATGATACAGTTTTAGGCCTCATCGTAAGACATTTACTTTGCTTCCTGGAAAAGGGTGACACATCCTTGTCAACTACAGCAAATTTCCAAGCCTTTCTTTTAACTATGAATTATGTCAGTAATTAATTGCATAAATGAGAAAGAGGGAATAAAGGCTAGTCCCATAAATTACTATATTTTGTTATTTGTTTTAACTATCAGAATTAGAAGAGAAATGCCAACAGCACAAAAGTCCATGAAGTCTCAACTACAGATTCCTCCAATCAACTGCATTCAAGTTTAGCATAAGAAGATTATGTAAGAAGGCCATATTCCATCATTGTCTCTCCTGATTCTGACCGTGGCAGATGATAATTATCAAATGTGATCGCTTAAGTATTCCACTTGCAGACTTCAAGTTTCCAAATAATATACTCTCCGTCATTGTTTTGGGGTAGAGTTGATTCAACTTTTCAACACAGCTTCATTTATGAATAAGTAATGATCCACAATTTCAGGAGCCAACCCACAAACATCAAAACATCCCAAAAGAACTATGTGGTGAATATCATAAGGGAGAATGGACATTCATGGAAATCTACCAATAAAAGCTTGATAATTTCTTCAAAGCTATTCAAGTATGGTTTTATCTTCTAGGGAAATTCCAAAAACCCTGTAAACTAGCTTGTACATTACGCCAAAGAGAGTCCACAACCCAGTTCAAATATATTGATTTATTGGGTTTTAAATATTCAATAAGCTAGGAATTCCACTAAATTAATGACAGAGATTTAATACTGTATAATTCAGTCAACTAGCTTCAGTGAAGAACAGTGGTAGTAGCAAGACAAAAAGCCTAAGCTTAGTGTAATGCTCAAGACTAAGCAAGGCGATCTAATAATGGGTAACATTATAGGAAGGCTGCTATCAGAAGGCAAACATTAAGTGAAGAGAGACCAAAGCCAATATAGAATAGGAGTATCAGATATACAACTACCTCCTGATCAAAACGTGAATCTTTCTGTGCCCAATGGAAATCATATCCAAAGCTTATCATGCGCAGAGTAACTGCAAAGAAACAGATTCAATCAAAGGAAAGATCAAGAAAGGAGAATGTAAGCATATGACTAGTGCAGCACCATAGTGGTATTCCAACGGGAAAAACAAGCAACAAAGAGCAGTGAGTAGCAGGCCTATGAGACTGAAAGTCTTCGGAGAACAATTACACCACAGCCAACCCCATGAAGACAACACAGTATCGGTTAAACTTCCTCTAACAAAAGCCTTTCACCAAGAAGGCCTAACAATGTTCAGCAACACAAATCCACAATATCTTTGCCAAAGATGAAGTTATTTGATTAACTTCACTAGAACAAAATTATGCCAACAGGCCTTCAACAATCAGCCATTGATTTCCCTCAAAAAAATCAGCCAATTATACAAATAAAACAGAGTTTCCTCTCCAAATTGATAATTCTAAGAACCTTTCCTTATCAATTAGAACTATTCACTTAGTCTTCTAGTAGAATATCTATTGAGAATGATAAATTGTAATATGTGAAGGTCACAACAAGTCCAGCCATCAAAAGGCATGGATCAGATTTGAATGGCCTTGAGTACTCCAGATCTTAGCTGTCACAGAGTATCACAAGCCCATACCCATCTTCTGCCTAAAAGGAATTACTTTTTCTCATCCATCTGGAAAATTCTTAGCTTGCCAAAAAACTCTGTTCTCTCATAGCCGAAAGGGCCAACCTTGTCTCATTTCTACACTAGACCTAGGAAACATGTCATCTCAGGTAGGAATTGAATCTGTGTTTTGTTGGAATACTTCTACCAGTGGAAACTCTACCCAACCACAAACTACAACCCCTGTAACCCAATTATTTATTATTAACACTGCATTAAATTTTCATTTTCAAATTAATTGTAATAAACACTTGTGTTTTTTTTCTTTCAATTTTCACATTCCTTATAATTTTTGGGATGCTTATAATATATCAACTCTAACCTAACCCATTTGACTAAATGAGTGTCAAGTCATTTAACAAGACAGATAAGAATTTCACCCAAACCCGACACAGTAATTTAGAGTTTTTTTCAGGTTGGGTTGTTATGGACAGTGGTTCAACTCAGTTCCGCCTAAATACCAGATCAAACAACACACAAATCACACAAATTCTAAGAGTAAATAGAAAAGAATGAGTACAAAAGCATTCTTAAATGTAAACATGATGAAGGAACAAAATATTCATTACCAAGAAAAGGACAGGGCAGCAACAATTACCAAAGTTAAAGCAAATATGCCACCTGAATGTTCCCCGGAAACTGTCCAAATATGCCCACCGGTGCCTATAAACAGAGAGAGAAAACATAGCTAATTAGCCTGCTAGCAGTGTAATGGTTTGTGAATAACAAATGTGAAAAGAAGCCAGGTTCATTCCAGCTTTGAAATCTCACCCTAAGATGGAGAAAGAATATCCTTCATAAACACGATTACAAATTAGAAAAAACAAATTGAAGGTCCATAACACAAAAGGGAAGTACTTTGTTCTTGCAAAGATCTGTGACAATCAAAAAGAAACAGAAGATGAGATTCTACAGTGAAATTATTCACCATATATACCAAGTCACGGTACTGTATAACATAAAGACAAGAGCACAAAGTATGAAATATAGAGAGAGCAATCACAGAAAGATAATATGACACTACGATTGAGCAACAAAACTCCGAATTCTCCAGCAAAATTACTCAAAAATACGCATAAATTTCTTGACAAGAATATAGGCCAACAGCACAAACAAAACACCATCTTATTTTATGATCAGCCCATTGCAATCCATAAAGTCATCAGTTGAAGAAGTTTCAATACAATACTCATTCTGACTCCCAAAATTTACAAGGAAGGCTCGCAGGGATTTCCATTCTGCAAAGATTGTAAGATAAGATAGAGACATACCTTAACAAGAAGAAAGTTCAATGAAGCAATTGATAGGATGAAAAGTACACTACAAGAAAGAGATAAAAAGGCATAATTACAACATCATCACAAAACTGAATTTCAGATTTTAGAGGCTAAGGCGCATACCAAGCTCCATGTAGATAAATTAAGTAGATCAAAGAAATTAAAAGCCAAACAATAGACATTCCACTAGCTCTTAGATGACATATTTTCCGCAAACTTGTGGCTACAAGGGTGAATGCGCCGAATACAGCAGTAAGAATTGGAATATTTCCACGGAAATTCCTCCATTGACCATCCGAAACATCCTAAACAACAGAAGACAACATAGTCAATAATTTGTAGTAACAAATAACAGAATTACCTTATTAAACAACTAGCACTTGCAGCAACTTCTCTTGGAACACTCAACATAACTAACAGTGTACCAAATAGTTTTGATTCCTCAAAGGACATTGTTTCACACCGTGTATATCACCTTAAACCCTAATTTTTCATTTGGTCATTTTCTTCTGTTCTCCAACATTTATGACTATTCCAATGCTGTTCATCTGTGATAAAAGTACACCAATTCACACTTGAAAACTCAATCTCAGGAACTCCAAATTCAGAATTCTAATCCCGTTTTCCATCCAACCCTCTATATGGATATCAAAAACAACAAATATACCCTTCATAAACAATGAAGTAAAGAACATGAACAATATAAATACCACCCTTCTCAAAGCACATTCACTAGTACTACTAAATAAACAATCCAAAAAGTAAATCAACGAGTTCAAAATCACAATCACAAAAGCACAATTACCCCAATTCAACATTATTCTTTTATTAATTTCAACTTCCATTACCAACCCATTTGCTAAAATCAAAAAATATAAAAAGAATACATCCCAGAGTACTGACATTGAGTCGATTTGCAAGCCAACCAGGTCGGAGACCCCAAAGCTGTTGATAGTGATCTGAAACAGAAAACCCCACAAAAATGGTGAGATTTTGGAGCAAAAAAAATTCAGGGAAATTCAGTAACTTAAATAATTTGAAAGAGGAAGAGAGAAAGTGAGAACCTTGAGAAAGTTTGAGGGAGCGACGAATGATGAAGATGTAGAAACATATTGCATAAACTATGATGAATGCGAACTCTTTCTGCTTCCATGAGATTGATGCCATTGTTTGATCTTAGTAAAAGGTTCAGTGATTGATGAGTTTGATGAGTTTAGTTGATCACATCAGAGAAACGAATGTGGGAATTGTCATCCATATTTAAAAACTCGTATTTTCAAAGTTTGTGAAAAGTATGCAGAAAGCTTTCTTCTTGTTTTTGTTTTGATGATTCCTCTTGACAAAAAATGACAATGGGCTGTGTCGTACTCGTACAGTCGTTGTGCGGCTTGAGTAAATGAGTAACACTAGGTATCGTTGCAGACTTAGAGGCGTATAGCCAGGGAATCGGGTCAGCGGGTCGGTTCTGGGTTGACCCATCGCGGGTCGATTCTTATCGGGTCAATTTTGCCTATCGGGTCGGGTTAAATCGGTTATTTTCTTGGTCGGGTTCGGTTCGGGTTCGGGAAGGTTGTATTCGATTCGGGTCAATGTCGGTTCGGGTTGTATTCGGTTCGGGTCAAGGTCGGTTCGGGTTGTATTCGGTTCGGGTCAAGGTCGGTTCGGGTTGTATTCGATTCGGGTCAAGGTCGGTTCTAGTACAATCGGGTAGGTTCCTAAACGGGTTATATCGGGTTATTTCGGATTTGGGTCAAGATCGGTTCTGGTAAAATTGGGTCGGTTCCTGGACGGGTTATAGCGAGGTTATTTTGGGTTTGAGTCAAGGTCGGTTCTAGTAAAATCATAGCGATTCCTGAACGGGTTATTTCAGGTCAAGGTCGGTTTTGATAAAATCGGCCAATGATGATGGTTAATTCATAAATTGGACAATGATGATGTCAATAAGTCATTTAAAAACAAAATATTTATGAGGTAATGATTATTAAATGTGTATTATTTTATCAAACTAGTTTATAACATACGATGTTAAGTTTATATATACATAAGAACTTATAATATGTTTAGTTTGATATCGACAATGACAAGTTTGGGTTCAAAGTTATTAGATATTAGGTAAAAAATAGATCTGTCAAAATTAGGTCATATTCATTTATATTCAGATTATTAATACATCTAGTGAATTCGGGTAACGAATTGTTATAAATCGGGTTATATCGGTTATGTGTCGGTTTCAATCGGTTTCGGGTTCTTTTCGAGTCGGTCAGTAACGGGTCGGGTCTGTAACGGGTCGGGTCCGTAACGGGTCGGGTCCGTAACGGGTCGGGTCTGTAACGGGTCGGGTCCCTAACGGGTCGGATACGGATCGGGTTCGGGTCTTTGAATATCGGGTCAAATCGGTTTCGGGTTAACTTCAGGTCGGGTTGGGTCGGTTTTCGGGTCTCACTTTTCGGGTCATAATTAGGTCGGGTCCGGGTCGATTTCGGGTAACTTATCGGATCGGGTTTGATTCTGACAGCTCTACGTATAGCCCACTGGCTTTGCCGCTTCGTGGCGTGCCTTAGTTTAAATCGCCAAGGCATCGCACAACGTATGAGCGGATGCTTGCGAGAGCCTTAGAGAGCCTTAGAGATTATTTGTTTGGTCGGACTAAATACTGGCTAAAGAATACCTATTGCTTGTATAGAAGTATCAACTTTTAAATGTAACATTCTTATCTTTGACTTATTGATTAGTTTTATTAAATGCATTTAATATAATATTGATTATTAGTTTTTTTGGTAGAGCTAGTAAAACATATAAAGCATTGTTGCTTTAACTTTCACAGGTTATACTAGTACTATACATTTTATAAAATTCTATTTCCTATATTTTTTATGTGAACCAAACTAACACTAAGTTATATTAACTATATAGTTAGCATTATGTTTTTCTTTTAATTTTAATAAGATATCAAATGATAGTTTTTCAATATTTGATTTATATCAATGTTATTTATAATCAGACAATTGTTATTAATGTAAGAATTCACCTCCTCAACTTATTTTTCTTAGCTTAATTTATTTTTACATAACTTAATTAATTGTTGTTGAATTTAACTTATATTATCTTAACTTGTTTTATTTTGTTAAACTTTTTTTTTTTCTAAACTCACCTTTTGATGAATTTAACTTATTTTTGCTGAACTTTATCTTATTTTTGCATAACATAACTAATTTTTATAGATCTTTTTTTACTAAATTTAAATTACTATTATTGACTTATTCAATCTGTTTTGAAAATTGGAATGATCTTCTTGGTTATTTTACATATACAAAACAAGGAAATATATTAAGTTAATACAAGTTGTTATTTTTTTGCTTTTAGAGAAAGAGAGATAAATATTTGTAAAGACATGAGTGTTATAAAATAGATAAAGTAGACCCGTGTGATGGTAATTGAAGATGAAATACTTATATTTATTTATCATAAAAGGAATGTATAAAGTAGAAGAATTTTATGTAACAATTTTAAACAAAAAGTTAGAAGAATTTTGTGAAAAATAGTGAGTATTTAAATAAATTTAAGAGAACAGATTTTTAATTTCTTTCTCTAATTATGTAAAGAATTCTACTATCAATCTATAACTAATCTACAAAAATATTAGACCTAATGAACAAAAATATTACACACTAAAAACCTTTTACCGAGCCACACGATTCCTTTGTAAAGCCCTTTCTCAAGAGTTTTATACTTTGATTAAAATACAATTTAAAATATCGTAAATTTATGGGGCATTACACTTAAAAGCCCATTCTTGAGAGAAGTATTGAACAATTACCTTATAGGATATTTATTCACCTAACTCCAATCAAGTGTCATACGTTCATTGAATTCAAAAGGATCTATTTCCCAACAACCGACTCCTCCCAAATTGCATTGTAGGAGACGAGGCAGGAATAGTCGTTAGTGAACACCACTACCTTTTCACTGCTTAGAGAGACCCTCCGTTTTTAATACATTAAGTAATGATGTTCAGAGGGGCTAAAAAGACTTATATAGTGGAACTGAGACTACCTATGCGCTAGTAAATGAAAACTATCTTGATCGTATCATACTATACACTAATTTGAAACAGCCTACACCTTCCCTTGAAAGAATTCATACCCCCGCCACTTTCCCAAAGTAAAGGGAGATTTTATGCTTACTACTACTCATGGAAACATTGACTTACACTATAATTAAATCAAGTCATCCGCCAATCTTCATGATCTCCTTTCCTTCTACTCATTTGGCTTTCACCAAAAAAGTGTTCCAAATTTGATTTATGGTGTTGCTTGGAGGGGTAGGTTTTTGTGAAATGGGTGCTCTTATCATCTAATTTATATTTATGAATATTAAACCGAATTCCTCTATTTGATCCCCATTCATCTACACTTCCATTCTTTATAGAGGAAGGCAAACTACTTGCTGGCCGAGAGTTAGTTGCATGATCACTTCTGATGTTTTCTCTAATTATTTTATCAATTATCCATCCATGTTTCTATTATCTTAATTTAAAGAAGAGATAGACATCATCTTAATCTAACTACTGCAAGTGCATTCCTCAGAATCATACCACATATTGTAAGAGATGAAACCATTAATAGTATCATGGCTGTTGTGTAAATATTGCATTGTGTAAACTGCAGTGAAGAATCAACAGGAGATAGTTAGGATCAATATACTTTAGAGGGGGGGGGGGGGTGAATAGAGTATGGTCGTTTTTCGAATTTAGGCTTTCAAAGGCTTTGAAACGGCTTTTAGATGTGAAAATATGATATGATAGGTTTCAAGGGCTTTGAAATGTTTTTCAGGATTTTGACTTGTAAACAAATACGAATAAGATAAAGCAAAACGAATATGTAAATGTAAATGAAAAGGAGACGAGTATTTGTTATGAAGTTCGGCAATGTGCCTACGTCTCCGCCTAGGGTTTCCTACCCTTAGGATTTAACGACTTTTATTTCTTCCCTTAGAGACCTAAAGCCACCTTTGAAGATATTCACCCAATCTTCTATACCGTAGCTTTCCCTAGCTACACTTTAGTATCTCAATTCCTAGAAATAAAAATCTCATTTCTTTTTCTGATTCTTTGAGTATTATAATTCCTACTCAAAGGTATATCTCTCTTTCTTTTGATATTTCTTTTTCACACTCAAGATACACTTTGTATTTTTCTCTCAAAACTAAATTACAATAAGGAATAAGCACTTAGAGAGAAAAATGATTGCTAAAGCTAGATTGATGTATTTCAAGTTGGAGGGCTTTTTTTTTTTCAAGCTTCAGCTCACTCTATTAATAGAGTCACTCTTGCAACGGATAGTCTTCAACTTCTTCAGAAATATCGTTGCTCTTGAATCGGGTATTAGGCCTTTAACTGATTGCTTCAATGTTTGTTCCATAATTATCGGGCAGTTACTGAGGTTTGTTTCAAAGGTCTTGACCGATACTTTGAAGTTAACTTAGCCGTTTGAATTGTAACAGATTACAATTTGAATTGCTGTTGAGATGTTCTTGTTTGTTTCAATAGTCTTCTACTTGTTTAGCACGTCCAACAATATATGATAATGATTATCTTTTGCAACGTTGATCAACCCCATGAAAATAGGAAGACTTGAAATTTGAACTCATCTTCTTAAACATTTGAATTTAAACTAAGTTCCTTCAAGAGTCCACCACATAACAACTTCCTTATTTTTAGGAATGATTTCAGCAGCTTGAGATCTTTGAATTATTTCGAATATATCTGGACATATAAAGCACGTAATCCAAGCAGCAAATAATCGTAATAACCGATTTTTCCTATTGTTTTATGCATTCCTAGCATAGATTATTCTTTGACTTCCATCACCTACATTTAACATGTTAAAGCATATAAAACGTATTATCTTCAAGGTGGAGTCTTCATGCAGAATCATATCACTAGTCCAGGCTCCAGTTTCTTATGTAGGGTTGTTTACAAGAAACAAAAATAGGATAATCATATAAAAATCTTCTGTAGAAAATAAATACTGTCATTTTAATTTTGAAATCAGAAATTCATAGTTTATATCTGATATAAATAATCAAGGGGTATTTTTTTCGTAATTTTATCTTTATATATGATATCATAATATCTACATCTGATATGAGTTTTAATTTTTTTTTATATATATTTTTTGTATTTATATATTTGATATAAAAATACCTATATTTTATATAACAATATTTATATCTAAAATTTTAATATTTTAATATAATTTATATCAGGTATTAATTAAAAAAGCATTAAAATAAAACTACGTCCTAGATAATGGCTATCTCTCGCATGTTTGTATGTATCATGATTTGAATATCCTCATCAAACTTTTGAATAAAATAGGCATTTAGATGCAGACCAAGACTAGCCACATCAATATTTGTCATGCATTAGTCAAAGAAACTACTAGAATAGCATCATATAAAAGCTCAACAAAGGCATAATTGCAAGCTCCACAACAAAGTTACAATCACTCTAAAGCTAGTAGCTATATCAACATCATCACCCGCATGAGTCGACCTCAACAGAGCAACATTTCTAGTATTTTGAACACCTTCATCAGTGCCATTGACATTGCGGCCTTGATTCTGTTCCCTGCAGAGATCATAACATCACGTACACATTCCAAATAATTACTCCCAAACCTACTATACCATTTGATTGACTATGGTAGTTAAGCCATTTCTATTATTAGCTCCCCATACCAATTGAGATCTATAATTTTCAAATATATGTCATATACATAATCAGTAACAATTAAATATGTCGCAGAGGATCCCTAGTCTTAATAAATGCAGGAGTGCAGGACTATTATCATCGCAATCCATAAGATCAAGGTTTATTAAGTTCGGAATGCATGATGATCGAGATATGAATCTTTAACAGAATATGTGCAAGATCTTTGCAAAGAACAAGGAAAATCAAGTTCAAGTAATAAGCATTATTAAAATAATTCGTTACAAATTAATTAATTAATTAATTAATTAAGACCAAACAAAACCCAAGGATCGAAGAAAGTTTTAGTAAGAAGCGAAGAACAACTGCAAAGGAATAATGCAAGATGATAGAATAGAGAAGGTTAAGAACGAGAAGATCCCTTGAAAGACTACAAAATCCAACCACATTTGCCTTTAACTTTTATCTATCACTTGTTGTTACTACCAAGTTCAGCTGCCTCCCACAATAGACTATTACACCTTAATAGTATTCAAAATATTCAAATATTTCTCACTAAAATATAAAAACTTAGAAAATCAAAGAAATTATATTAAGATTATTCTAACAAGATCTCATTAAAATATATTCCATTAGTCCCTCAAAGATCACCCTATTTTTCATTTTTGGTCCGTTCCTTAAATATTGCCCCATTCTCTTAAAGATTTTCCATTATATTTTAAAAAAATTAAAAGTCATACTTGGATCAATATTTGGGAAACGAAGGGAGTATAATTTCTTATAAAATGATGAGAGTTTGTCAAAATTAATAAAGTAGGACATAATTAAACAAAGTTGTAGTATTAAAACTAAGCTTAATGAGTTAATTAATAGTAACTCTGACATAAGGGACGGTTGTCAGTTCCAAACCAGAAGGAAGAGTGGTGAAAAAGATAAAGAGATGGGAATGAAAATGTAGTCATAGGACACACAGTGACCATAGGATGGATGAACCCTCGAGAATAAAGCGTGGTGTTTGTTGGGGGGGTCAGATTGAGATGGATGTATGTATGACTCCTCACCACATGCTCCCCCCCCTTTTGTCGCTTTCTCTTGGAGTTTTCAATTGTGGTACGTTGTGGCTTTTTATGCTTCTGTAATTGGCTTCTTTGTTTTAATCATCAGTGAGTATGTAGTTAGGGGCCTCGCAAAACTTATCCCAAATTTATTTGAATTACAACTTAATGTCTATTTTCATGATGAATTGTTTGATTATAAAATAGTTATATATAACTTCTACTTATCCGAAATTCATCTGAATTATAATTGAAGTTGATATGAGCTGAGCCGGAAACAACTTAATTTAGAAGTGAATACATATGTTATTTAATCTATTGTTATGATGAATTTATTTGATTATAAACTAATTATACATAATTTCATTTCACCCTATATATTTAAGCTCGTATAAACAAAAATATATTTTTCACTAGTAAAAGTTATCAAGAAATAGTAAGATAGACAAGTTGTGAGTTTTGAGAAATGAATGTAACATGTGAATTACTATTTTAAATAAATAATCTCTAAAAATGCATGAACTTTTTTTTTTTACCACCACCATCTTATTACCTAAATCTTCTCCAAGTTGTGGATGTCAACTAGTTTTGTTGGTTAAAATCTTGAAATGTGTTATTTAAAACCTAGGATCGAAACTCGTCTACATCAGTTGTTGTCTTGCTGCTTGCGGCTTTCTTTACAAAAAATCTTCTCCCGCTTTACCTCTATAGCCTTTTCCCTCGTTTACCATTTCTATCGCCACCAGCCCATCACAGTACGTACTGTCAATTGTTGCATTCTCGCTCGCTCTGTAGTCTCCGCTCCCCCTCATACACCAAATGAGAAATTCCTAATTTATATCTGATATAAATATATGATGGGACATTTTTGTAACTCATTTCTATATTTGAAATTATAATGTTTTATATCTGATATGAGTTTTTTTTGTATTTTTATATCTTCTATATTTCTATATCTGATACAACAATACCTATATTTAATATAATAATACTCATATCTGAAATTTTAATATACGATATAAATTATATCAAATATGAATTAGAAAAGACTCATATACCAATTCCAAAAGCTATCCTTATCGATACTTACCAAACATTCACTACTAAAGATATCGTCACCGACATTCATATTAGGGACATTATATTGATATAATTGAGGATACGTGGTGAGAATATATGATTGATAATAATCAATAATCTTGTACAGATCGACTACATTTTTTAAAGACGGTGATAATCGATAGTGTGCATTTAAAACCTTAGAGCATTTACATAGTTTATGCCATTTTTCGATTGGCTATTGGTTAGAATTATTTCACTAATGATTCAACGGTTTATAGTTCATTTGTGTACTAGTTTGTAGTTTAGTCTTCATCCACCAATAAAGCTACTCGCACATATATGTCACTTTATTCACATACTCGATCACTAACGTAAATATTTTCTTATAGTTCATTTATTTTTTATTATTCAAAGTGTGATTTCCATCTTATCTTTACATATGTTAAAGTGTAGGTTATTTTATAACAAAAATATTTTAAGTGAGGTTAGATTCACATGCATCAATATTACTGTTTTTGTCAAAATTGCTGACCACGAGACAATTTAAGGTTAGGGATGTGAAATATATAGCCAACTATATTACGTGAAGGTTGAATTGACAAGCGAAACGTAAAGAAAGAACAAGATGCAAACGACACAACAAGTTGGTGACGCGGAAAAGCCAAATTGGAAAAAATCGTGGGGGCTTATTTAGGCCTCATTTTCACTATGTCAAGGGCTAAGCCTTATGTATCACAAGTTATAAATTATATCAAATAAAATGTGATTGGAAATGAATGGAAAAAAGTGAATGTAAATGAACTGGTTGCTTTACGTTGAGTAGTAAGCTCAAGTGATGTAGCAGATTGTGTCTCTTTTAATCAATCGTGCTACTTTTATATTGATTGGTCTCCTTATCATCTGGTTTATCTTTAGTCAAAATTAATAACCACTTCTCTCTATTTCAACATCGTGTTTATCCTTTGTGCAACTGATCAACGCTAATCATGGGATTATATCTATCATTAAGTAACCGCCGGGCTATTCAGAAATTTTACGGTTGAAATATTTTGTACATATGTCCGGGTTCATTGTATGATGAATCTGCTGTGAGATCATTACAGAGGAGGAAGAAGATGGAAGCATAAGAAAAGAAGAAGAATGTTTCTTATTGTATTTGTTTTTAGTGACCTATTACAGACTTGTAGGTGTCTATATATACAATAATAAGAGGTAATGATGAGCTATACAAAATGTTGATATTAACTAACTCCAATACCCCCCCCCCCCCCCCCCCCTCAAACTAGGGGTAAGCAGTGTATCAATTATCCCTAGTTTGGATAAAAATTCCTTAAAATGAGGCCCAGAGAGAGACTTTGTAAGTATATCAGCTAACTGCTGTGTGCTTGGAGTATAATGCAATTCCAATAGACCATCGAGAATTTTGTCTCTTGTAAAATGCACATCTATTTCTATATGTTTTGTGCATTCATGATGTATTGGATTCTTAGCAATATGTATAGCAGATTGATTATCACATCGCAACTGCATAGGTTTCAGGTTTCCAACTCCAAGTTCTTCCAGCAACCGAACTAACCAAGTGACTCCTGAAGAGGCAGAAGCCATTGCCCTTTACTCTGCTTCAGAAGAGGAACGTAAGACAGTATTCTGTTTCTTGGATTTCCAAGTAAAACAAACCTGTAACAGATCTTCTAGTATTGGGACATGAAGCCCAATCTGAGTCTGAATAAGCTTTCAATGTCAATTGATCATCTCCTCATAGGAAAATACCTTGGCCTATAGTTACAGCAACATACCTCAAAACATGATGTAATGCTTCCATATGTGGGACTCTTGGATCTTGCATAAATTGACTAAGCATTTGAACTGAAAAAGAGAGATCAGGACGAGTGTTGGTGAGAAAGTTCAGCTTCCCTACCAATGATCTGTAATGAGCTGGATCACAATAAGGTGCACCCTGGTCAGGATACAACTTTAAATTAATAGGAAGAGGTGTAGAAGCTTTCTTTGAGATGTCCATTTCGCAAAAAGAAAGTAACTCCTGGTGAATTTCTTTTGCGTTAAGACAATGCCTTCCTTCAAATACCCCACTTCTATGCCAAGAAAATAACTAAGAGAACTAAGATCCTTTATGCTGAAAACTTGATGCAAGTGAGACTTTAATCTCATGATTTCTTTTGTGTCTGTCCCGGTGAGGATAATATCATCAACATAGATTGCAGCTATGGTTATGTGATGATCTTGTTTTCTCAAGAACAAAGAATAATCATTCTTTGATTGATTATAGCCTTGAGTAATTAGTTCATCATGCTATTTGGCAAACCATTGCCTAGAAGCTTGTTTAAGCCCATAAAGAGATTTTCTCAACTTGCATACTTTGTTGTAAGGATTAGATAATCCTTGGGGCATCTTCATATAAACTTCCTCCATTAAATCACCATGTAAAAATGCGTTATTTACATCTAATTGATAGAGAGACCAGCCTTTGCAAGCAGCAAGAGCTAGAATACACCTGATAGTTGTCATCTTGTCTACAGGGGAGAATGTTTCCTCAAAGTCTACTCCATATCTTTGAGTATAACCTTGTGCCACTAGCTTGGCTTTGTATCTGTGTGTTTTCCCTTCCTTATCAAGCTTGAGTTTATAGACCCATTTACTTCCAATAGGCTTCTTTCCTGCTGGCAAATCAACAATATCCTAGGTGTGATTGATATCCAGAGCTTATAACTCAGCATTCATTGCATCCACCCAGTGCTGATCATGAGAGGCTTCATTGTATGAAGTTGGTTCAGTCAATTGAGAAGATTGTGAGAAAAAGATTTTATGTTTTGCAGGCAAAACATCATATGAGATTAGATTACACCAATGAAGCATATTGGATCGTTGGACACACATAATCTTGAAGATGTACAGGTGGTCTTCTGATTATAGAAGAAGTTCTGATTGGAGAAAATCTTGAGGCAATGTTCTCTTGATATATGTCTTGATACTGAGCATAGGTGTCCTGCTACTGCTCGATATCATCACGATCATCATATTCTAGATTATCACAAACAACTGAGATTTTAGGCAGAAAGATAGGCAAGGGGCCAGATGTATTATTATCATCATGCTTGATGGAATGATAAGGAAAGTGGTCTTCATAAAACACAACATCACGAGATACATAAATTTTGTTTGTGCGTATATCTAGCACTTTATATTCTTTCTGATTGACATGATATCCAATGAAGACAGCAGGCCATGCTCTAGGACTTAATTTTCCTCTATGCATAGTAAAGGTGGAAACAAAGCATAAGCATCCATAGCATTTTAGATTATTTTGATCCATAACTTTATTATATAATTTCTCATAAGGAGTAGCAAAGCCTATAGTACTGAGAGGCATCCTATTTATCAAATAGGCAGCACATAGAACTTATTCACCCCGGAACCTGATGGGTAGTTTGGATTGAAAATGCAATGCCCTTGTTGTCTCTAGGAGATGCTTATGTTTGCGTTCCACTACTCCATTTTGTTGTGGAGTATGTGGAATGCTTATTTGATGTATGATTCCTCTCTTCTAAAATAAAATCTTCATATTACCTTCACACAGTTCAAGGGCATTATCTGACCTGGCAATCATAATTTTGGAGCTGAATTGATTATCAACATACTGTATGAAATGCTCCATGATAGACACAACATCATTTTTGTTGTTAAGCAAATGAATCCAAGTGTACCTACTAAAATCATCGACAATGGTTAAAAATTGACAAAAACCATTATGAGTTTTGTGCTTATAAGGACCCCAGATATCGATATGAATCAATTCAAATGCTTTTGTTGTCTTTATTGAACTGTTAGAGAAAGGCTTTCTTGATTTTTTAGCTGCAGGACATACTTAACAAATAGTGGTGTCTAAGTATGTCTTTATGTCATAAGGTACAAAAACATATTTGAACTGAGAGAAAGGCAAGTGCCTTAAACGAAAATGCCAAAGCTTAGCACTATGTACAACAGAGTAACAAGCTTTATTTTGAGTTTTTGTGTTACCAGATGAGATGTTATCATCAACATAAGAGTACAAGCCCCCTTGAAGATTACCAAGAAGACGTAGTGATTCTTTCTTGCATAGGTTCTAAACAAAACATTGAGTTGGAGTAAAGATTATGTTGCAAGATAGATCTGCACACAACTTGCACACTGAGATGAGATTGAATTGAAAATCAGGAACATGTAATACATCCTTAAGATGTATTTTGTTGTTGAGATGAATTGTCCCCATGTGTTTCACAATAACTTTACTTCCATCTGGTGAAGTGATACTATTCTTTTGAATAGCCCAAATTGAATGAGTATAAAACATAGAGATGTCTGTGCATATGTGATATGTTGCTCCATTGTCTATAAGTCGGTTCAGATGTCCCAGCGTTAGCTACATTACAGGCAAATGTTTGCTTTGACTTTTCTTTGTTGAGCATTTCTAGAAGTTGCTGGTATTGTTCCATCGACAAAGAAGGAGTAGTCTGTGGGATAGAATGATCATACTCTTGTTCATCATTATGAGCTGCTGCAACCACATTTCTTCCCTTAGGTCCTCTATAATGTGCTGGATAGCCATGGAGCTTCCAACATTTATCCACTGTGTGATTATTCCTATTGCAATGAGTGCAATGTAGAGTTCCTGTAGAGAACCTTTTGATTTGGCCACTGTTTCTATGATAGCTTTTGTTGAATCCCACATTGTTGTTGAAATTTCTATGGTTATTTTGTTGATTGCTTTTGTTCCCAGCTGCAAATATCATTGGTTCTGGAGTACTAATTTCTCTGTGCCTTTCTTCTTGAATTAATAGCCTGTAGGCCTCAGTGATGGTTGGCAAGGCAATCCATCATTAAAATGTGTCCTCTAACAGCCGAGTACTTGTCGTTCAGTTTCATCAAAAACTGCATTAATCTTTGGTCTTGCTGCGTTTTAAAAATCCTCTAAGTCAGAGTACAAGTGCAAATTCCACACTTGCAAGAAGGCAGAGGCCCTATTGAGTCTAATTGATCCCAGATCATCTTGATCCTGGTGTAATACTCGACTATATTCTCATTACCTTGAGATATTTCACTCAATTGTTGCTCCAATGAGTACAATTGTGGTCCAAAAGTCACATTGTACCTATCTTCAAGATTTTTTTCCATATTTCCTTAGCTGTATTGTAATACAATACACTTTTTGCAATCACTTGATCAAGATTATTCAAAAGCCATGATATTATCATATCGTTACATCTCTCCCATGATTTAAAGGTTGGATTATCTTCATTCAATTTTTGAATTTGTCTAGTGACAAATCCTAGTTTATTTTTTGCTGAAAGAGCAATAGACATGATTCTCTTCCAATCACTACAGCAATCACCATTAAATTTAATTGAAACAAGTTGCATTGAGTTCATGTCTGAAGGATGAATGGAGAGAGGACTAGTAGGATCTTGGTTAGGTGCCATTCTAGTCATAGAAGCATTGTCATATCCAGACATTCTCTTCAAGTATAAGAACAAATCAAGGCAATATTAAAAACTAACAAGAAATGATGCGATCAAAGAGAGAGAAAGTATCAGTGAGAGATCGTCGAATTTCGGTTCTTCAAAGAATTCTTGAATTCCTTTACCTATATGTCTGGAATTTTGAGGATGAGTATCGCCGCATAACATGCAAGACAATATTTGGTTTGAATTTCCAAGAAGCAAAAATGGGTCTCAAAACCACTTTCACCAAATTGCAAGAAACTTGTATCGATTGACAGAGGGAAGAAGCGTGGATTTAACGAGCTAAGAATTGATAAGTTACTCTGATACCAAGATAAATCTGTTGTGAGATCATTCAGCAAGAGGAGTACAGATGAGGAAGAAGATGGAAGCATAAGAAAAGAAGAAGAATGTTTCTTATTGTATTTGTTTTCAGTGACTTATTATAGACTTGTAGGTGTCTATATATACAATAATAATAAGAGTTAATGATGAGCTGTACAAAATGTTGATATTAACTAACTCCAATATTGTATCTCAACAATTTCATTTGAACACTTAGTTGAAACCGCTACTTCTCTGCATCACTTGGATAACCACTCCAAGTCGCGTCGCTTGGCCATGTGTACAATAATAGAAAATCTACTCCAACAATTACGACACATACTAAATTTACTTTTTTTGTCTTTTATATTTGTTATATTTTTATTTTTACAAATTCTAATTGTATTATAACAAATAATATATTTAAGTGCGATTTTATTCAATACATTTTAATGTAATTTTTTTAAATACTAAGTTTTCAAATATTTTTTAAGTCTTACTAATTAAAAGAAAAGACGTTTAAAATTGTATTTTAGAAATCGTGAAAAGACAAATATAACATATAAAATGAGGTGAATAAAGTATCTTACTAACTTCTTATAAGAAAAGCATGACGATATCCTTGAATAAACATTACATGAAACTTTACAAATCGCCTATTAACTTTGTTTTTTATGCCCTGCAAATCCGCAATTAGTTCACATCAAACTTTTAATCATTTAGAACCTTTTTTGAAGTAGTAACCGTTTGGTTGATTGTAAGAAAATAATTGTTTCGTTCCAATAATACGCAAATAGTAAAAAAAAAATTAATATTATACAAAAACATAAAAATAATGCAAAAAAAAAAACATAAAAAATAATCTACTTGTAAAATTAGATGATTCGTATACGTACTCATGTGCGTGATGATTTTAAAGATCTATAATACTCCGTAGTACATTTACTTAGTGTAATAATTTTTACTACTTCACCACTTTTAGTAAAATAATCTAATAATTACTATTGACGTATCATATCTCGGTGGTTTTCTAGTTAATTGTTCAAACTATGTATTATGATTTGTATGTACTTTAAGCTCTTATTAAATGAAACCTTATAGAAAGTGATTTTACTTTTGAAAAAACTAGTAGAAAAATTATTATTTCAATGAAACAAGAAACTAAGCTATAATAATATAGAAGAGGGTGTACATTCTCGTGTTTAATTTTGGGGTTGTTATTCGTCGTAGTCCATAAATTACTCATTAATGTCCGAAAATTATTTACAATTTTATCATTATTTTAATTATTTTGACCATGGGTAAAGGCAATTTTAAAGAGAGAAAGTGAATGAGTAAAAATAGTGAAAATTAAAACAATAATGGCAAAATTGTAAATAATTTACGTGCGTTTATGATAACTTTGTTAGTGACGTTTAACGTTTCATTCAATTTTCTTTTGTACGTAGCAATATAAGATAATCATATATAGCTTTAAAAGAGTTCGTACAATTTTTAAAGCGATATATGAACTGTTGAAAACAGATCGATCTTAATATTAAAAGTAGCACTAAGCCTGGCTGACACAGAATTAGGATGAGCTGAGATCAATGATTTAAGGCTATCAATATCAATGTTATGTGAGAAAACAACCACCACCAAAATGACATGCCAATTACAATATTTTACGTGAGAAGTATAGTGCTCCGAATAGTTTCCCAGTATTAATTGGACATATGTGCAAAATAAAATATGCTCCTACTCGTCTAAGTAGACTCTACTGATTTTGATATATAGGTGCAATTTACATTAATAATTCGGATAGACCTAAAAATACATATACTTAAAAGTATTTGTTGGTCCATAAAAGCTCCAAACTCATTCTTAACTATTCTCTTTATTCCTTTATTTTTATCCTATTTCTATTTATAGAGTTAAATTTGAAAACGTTTGACCATAAATTCTTTTCATGTTATAAGAAATGATATATTCAAATGGAATCTTACTTGATACATCTCAATGTAAAATTTTAAAATATTAACTATTCATTATTTTTGTTTTGCAAATTTGAAAATAAAAAACGTTAGAGTCAAAGTGAGTATCTTATTAAGTAAATGTATTATAATCCATAGAAATATGTGCTTATCAACCAATATGATTACCTGAGAATATAATGGAGAATGTGGAGCTTAAGTGGAGTTGTTTGATTTTATACATGCCCAAGGAATTTATAACGCAGCCGCGCCGTGCGGGGTCGACACCCTCGCTTTAGTGCGGTGGCTGGGGCTGATCCCAAAATGTATGCAATCAAGATGACGATAAGTTGATAAAACCACTAGTAAGTAGTACTAGTACTAGTTCCTAAGCTAGCTATCCTACACTTACTTTCTTAATTCTTTTTGTCCTTGATTTTGCCACTTAAGTTAAGATAGTAGACCTATCGTGTTATTTAGATGAAAACTTACAAGAAGGCTGAATTGGAAGTGTGAGATTTATTGAATTTTTGCGGAAATTAAAAATCGAACACAGAAAGCGAAAGAAACACGTAGAAAAGAATTCAGAGATTTCTTTTAGCGTGGAAACATGTGTACCCATCTCAAAGGAAAACCACGACCCTACTCTGTGATTTTGTAACTCTTCACTATAAGGGTAATTAATCCCTAATATACTCTATTAAGATCTCTCTTTCTCTTCTCTCTACTTGAGTTCCACTCAAAACCCGAACTTTTTTTTTGGCATTCACTACCTTCTCTATCTTTCTTTCCCGGACTTAACTCAAACTCCTTACATACACTCTCCAACCCTTCCCCTTATTACAACTCAATACTAAACCCTTAAAGATTACAACTCAAGATGGTGTATAAAAAGGTTTACAAACTGATACAAGGCTTAAGAATAAATAAAAGGGACAATTGACTTATAGATTAGTTTCTTAGAAAACCCTTTGAAGTGTTTGGTTAGTTGTGAGTGATTTAAGTGTGAGATAAACTCTTTTATACTAGTGTATGACATGACTTAGTGTAGTTGAGTAGTCTACCATAGCATAGTTCCTTCATGCTTGAGTACATACTAGTGCATGTACAGTTAACGTGTTGCAATAAACCAAGCTGACACTTTTTGCTACAAATTCACTTTTTGAAAGCTTGCTTGGGCAGAAGCTTTGGTGTGTAAAACAATATCAAGCAGCTTTTTGAAGAAACTTGATTTAATAAAAAATATCTTTAGAAGGGATTTTCTACCTAAAATGCAATCCTTAGGTAGGTTTAGTAGGCTCAAAAGCTTTTATCATAAAATCATTTTCCCAAGAAAATCACTCAAATAACTTTTAGTCTAGTTGGATTTTTACTTATTATTTAAGTTTTGATGTATCAAATAAGATGACCCACTTTATACTTACATAAAGCCTAAATAATACTCCTTCTAAGGTTGTTCAGACGTTTTTACTCAAAAGCCTTAAGGTAAATTTCCACTTTGGAACTTGGCACCGCAATAACTGAAACTCAGCACTGCAACAATTGGAACATGGCACTGTAGCAACTAGAACTTTAACTTCTAAGCTCTAATAATGACTGAATTTAAACTTTGCTTTGCTTCATATTTTTTTTGTACATTTGACATCTTCATGGCTAAGCGTGATCACCTCATGGACATCTTTGCTCGTACTCCGAAACTTGTCTTTTGGTCTTCACAACAATTAGGACAATAAACATATCAAATGTGTTTGCAATGTCATCACCAACACATTAAGTGGAACAACATACCCTATCTCCAAAGCTATTTCATTATATATTGGCTAAACTTCATTGGACCTCTTGCTAGGTGTTCGACGCTTGTGTATCATGCATATAACACCCCTCTTTTATCTTCACTGCTACTTATTAGTTACTTAATTTATTTCTTTTTATTCTTTCTGTTTGGAATTTATAGATTTTATAGTCAAATTTTGACCAATTTTTTTTTTCTAATTTATAAAAAATTTCATTATGGGATTTCAAAATATTTATCCGAATCTATATTTTTCAAATATCAACTTTTTATAATATTTAAAAACACACAACAGAACATATTTAAAATTTAAATTTATTTTGGGATTAATGCAAAATAAATGAAGAGAATAAAAAGAAACGAAGGGAGTACAAACTACTTACAAAGATATCCACAATATAATTCAAACTTTCTTTCAAAACTCGTAATAAACCTATTTTAAGGAATTATCATTTGGGAAAGGAGGTATCGCTATCAATAATATTAGATGTATATATGATACAAACTATTTTTACATAAGTTAAGATAACATATATTTGAACACGAGGAATTTATGAAAGCAAAATATGATGTGATAAGGGCTCATAATAACATATTATGAAGCTAGGGGTTCCTAAATGACTCCTCAATTTTCTTTTATTTTAATCTTAATGAGTGATCAAATTTTAGTTTTTCTTAAGAAGATTAAAAAAAAAAAAGTGAAAGTGGGATTTTTTTTTTGACATATGAAAGTGGGATTTGATGTCTACTTATGTGCATCGTGGATTGGGCCTCTAGGGATTCCCTCAATCGATTCACTCACATATTCTTATCCCCTCTCCTAATAACCAAAAGAATGTTACGTACTGATGTCTACTGTCTTTACCTCCCACCCTTTCTCGAACCCTGTGAGATATTCATCTCTTATTGCTCCCATTCCCTGCTTTTTCTTCTCTGTCTTCTTCTTCCATTTTTGAATGTCTTATTCAAATCTTCAACTATATCACTTGAATTCTTTTCTTTTATATTTCCAATCTTCTTATAAATAAACTCAAAAAAAGTTGAAATTAGTCTAATTGTGCTTAACAGTAAAATAATTTAATTTAAAGTCGTACTCCTTCTATCCCTTAATATTTGCTTTATTTGACCCATTTTTTATAAGAGCATTTTGATCAAAACGGGACAAACATTAATTTTCGCTATACTAGCTTATCTTTAGTCAGTACAATTAGTATTTAAATCAGTATCCCATATTCCTTATACTACCTGTTATTTGTCTGCATACTGAGAGGAAAGAAAATGTTGGGAAACTGTGAGAAAATGATACTCATCTCTTCGTCCCCTAATGAATGGCCACAGGTCTGGTTTTCTCTTCCTATCACTTTCATTAAAATTTCACTCAGCCATTAATTTCATCGAATAATAATACACATGCATTACATTACATTACATTACATATCCACTATTATTTTTGGACCCCATTTGTTTTGTAGTATTTGGAAGAGTATCTTATAGCCTTATGTGGGTATTAATTTTCAACCCTAAAAACCCAAAAACTAAGTATAAAAAATTTTGAATTTTTCTCTTTGTTTTTCTTCATCTATCTTGCAGAATAACAACCAGATAGATGATCCAAAAGGTAGCTGCTTCAACAACAACATGATTTCTGTAGCAGCAGCCGCGACTGTAGCAGCCGGTGTAGGAGAGAGCTCAGTTATGGATCAGAAACTCGCAGTTATTGCACAGCAAGATCAGCACCTCATACAGCAACAGCAGCAGCAGCCGCCGCCACAAAACCAGGAGGCTTTAAGATGCCCGCGTTGCGACTCGACTAATACCAAGTTCTGCTACTACAACAACTACAGCTTAACACAGCCTAGGCATTTCTGCAAGGGGTGTAAGAGGTACTGGACTAGAGGTGGAACACTAAGGAATGTTCCAGTAGGTGGTGGGTGTAGGAAGAACAAAAGAGTTAAACGATCACCTAACAACAACAGTTCCTCCTCTACTACTACAACTTCATTAACTACTAACAACAGTAGTCTTGAAGTGAACTCAGCTTCTTCTTGTGGTGTCGGATCGGGTGTTTTAAGTTCAGCTCAGATTCAAGACTTGATTTCATCTGGTGGATCAAATCATGTGAACAACCCTTTGTTCTATGGGTTACCTACTAGTTCTGAAATCAATTTCCCATTCTCAAGGTATGATCTACAGAACCCACCTCAGATTGATGGTCTTGGATTAGGGTTTTCATCAGGGTTGGTCCATAATATGAATAGTATGAATATTCATAACAATAATAATAATAATAGTAAGCAGATTTTCCAAGATTTGATCTCATCATCAAACCCTTTACTTTCCACTTACAATACCACCCCCACTTCAACTACTTCCACCACCACTAATACTGCTACTACAATATCACCCAGAATATCCTCACTTTTGGCTTCTATGAATAATGGAGGTAGCAACTATAATTTTCAGACGCTATTGCCATCCTATGGAGAGGATCTTCACTTGAAAGAAAGTGGGCAAAATGGGATGTTCACAAAGGGTGTGAAGATGGAGTTTGAGGGGTTAAACAGTCATCATCATCATCAACAATGGAACAACCATCCTGCCCAATCTCGAGTTGATCATGATCATGATCATGATCATCATCAGGCCATGCATTCATCGTCAGATCCATCTATTCTTTGGGGTGGCTCAGGGTATAACCTTAGTGCTTGGATGGATCCTACCAACAATCTTGGGTCTTCAGTTCCGTCTTTGATCTGAGACTCTCATCATCATCTCCCTCTTTGTCAAAGTTAAGTTCTTGTTTTTCTTAGAAAGTTAAGGTGTACGTAGGATTCTTCATTGTTTTCATTTTTTATTGGGGTTTGGTTTGAAATATGGGATTTCTTTCGTACTTGGTGAAATTTTATACCACATACAAAGGGGGAACTTAATGATATAACACTGGAGTAAATGAGAAGAGAGTTTTGGATCGGATCGGCGAGTTCATGTCAGCAGCAGATATAAATTTTGAGATATCCTAAGCACTTGTTCGAGCTTCTCTACTAGGAGTTGTGTTGGTTGAGTACTACTCGAGTACTCGTTCGTCTGCGCTGAGAGGAACCTCGGATCCGATATTCACCTCCTAGGCGACCGTTCGATGACACATAACATCAATGGATGCTAAGCTTGTCATCATATCAGATGCACATTGTTGAAGAGAAAAGAGGTATACTTACTTTGAAGGATGAAACTGCAAAACTACTAGTTAAAGCCAATTCATCCCAAATTTGATTATGATATGAATTTGGGGTTTCTTTACTTTGGTATATGTATATATAATGCACAACATTGTAGCAGTTCTATGGCTTTATTTTATAACTAAATGAGCTTAGTTTTGTTGCTAAGTTAAGAGGGGTCGGGGTATATGGTAGAGGTAGTCCTCATTTAGGACCATCAGATGTTGAGGAACTGATACATTTTCCTTTGTGACATCATTTTCTTACTTCTTTTGGGGCTTTTTTTTTGGTTTTTTTCTTTCTTTCTTTTGTGGAAAATGGTTTGGTATAATGGTATAGTAAAAGAGGGAGATTGGTTATTCAATTCTGTTTATTGTTTTGGATTATTGAAATTAATTTTATGGCTTTGTGATATAATGACTTTTGTTGGATTATGATTTTCTCAAAAGTTAAAACAATGGTATAGTTAAGCGAGAAATTCCTAATTTATACCTGTTATAAATATATTTTAGGGTATTTTTGTAAATTTATTTCTATACCTGAGATCATAATAATACCTGATATATATTTTCTTATTTTTTTTATATTTTTGTATTTTTGTATCTGATAACAATATATATATATATATATATATATATATATATATATATATATTTGACAACAATAGCTATGTCTGATATAATAATAGCTATATCTGAAATCTCATTATCTTAATATATTGTGTATCAGATATTTATTAAGAAAGCCTCATAGTTAAGCATCTAGACTTGACTTCAAGCAAAGCATTTATTTTGAAATGCAATTTTAGTATTCTAAGTTTGAGCCAGTACTATATCATCTTATCTACAAGGATAGATGTTAGTGAGGAGATATATATCAGAGATAGTTATTTAGGATAGAAATCCTAATTTAGAGATTTCCAAATATGTATTTCATATATACTGATGTTAATATATTTGAGCGTAAAATAAGTATTTTACTTTTATTTTTGTAAACTTGTACTATTTATAATTGAAGTTGCACCATTTAAAAAAGTGTTAATAAAAAATAAAATTGTATTATTAAAAATAAAGTTGTACACATTTTCACCATTTTATTACGAGACTCGTTTGTTGAGTTTTGCTATTTATATACCTATGCAATGTATTAACCTTAGTAGAGAGAACTCAATGTATTAGGGTCTCCAATTGATTGAACGGTACAACTATGTATCAATTTGTCAGTGGAATCCAAGGTCAAGTTGTCCGATGCATCCCAACCCACAAGCATCTATAATTTGCAGAATTACAAAATCAGAGAAGTTGTAAAATGATATTCTATTCAAGAGAGAACTCTTGTAGTTTCTGCTACACTCCCGGATTAGTTAGATTCTAGCTAGGTTTTCCTATACGTGTAGTTGTAGTTTGTACTTATCTTGTACATGTAGTATAAGGTGTGTGTCACACAGTACTTGAGCTATACAAAAATATATACATGAACTATGCAACCACATGTATTGTTCATTTGGAGCTATACCTAAATATATACATGGATGAATTGTTAATTTAAAGCTATACCCAAACTTATACATGAACTATACATACATGTGTCCTCGTCCTAAAAATAATTACTAAGATAATACAATCGAAAGGAATTTTTGTACAATAGTAGATATACTGTCATTACTCATTAGTTTGCCATCCTGGCTATCAGAAAAAAGTGAACTTGTAATTCTGTTAGAAACAAAGCAATAGTAGATATACTGTCATCAGTCATTAGTTTGCCATCCTGGCTATGAGAAAAAAGTGAACTTTTAATTCTATTAGAAACAAAGCATTAATCGAAGATTCGTATATCACTTTGAGAAATATTTTTTTTTTACTTTTTTTAAAAAATATTTTCAAAAAGGGGCTTAGGATCAAAATATTTTCAAAAATAAGCTTATCCAAGTTCAGGTCTAAATCGCTACCTTGTACAACAACTTTACCTATGTAAAATCTGGCCCAAAATGTGATTTGTATTTTTTTTTATTTAAACTAAAATCGCAACATGTGACATCGATTTACAAATATTTTTTAATGATTGAAGAAAAAATGCTGACTAGAACAACGATTTTCCTTTTTCATGAAATTGCACCGTTTTAGCTTTCAACTAGTGTCTACCCCAACCCAAATCTCTAGCCCAAACAAGCAGCGATTTTACTTGAGTAAAATCTATGGATAAAGTTTGGGAGGCTCAGAAAGTAGTAGACTTTTTTTATTTTGGAGGAAAGCATAGCTTATTTTCATTATGATCCTTCCTGATTTGTGATGTAGCCAATAAAGAGAGTCTTGGTCTTGGATCATAGGAGGTTACATCTTAAGTATATTTTGAATTGTGTCTCTTTCAAAGATCTTGAACAATTTGCACATCTTCCACTTTCTTGATGCTTTGTTTAGGAGGTTGAAAACCCTAAGTTTACTAACTTAATTCGTTTAGGGTTATTTTAGAGCGACAAAATCGGGATATTTCTATTTACCCATTTCAGTAAGCAAACCCGAACTCTATTTTCATTCCCAATTTTCCATGCACTTCCATCTAGAATTTGATTTTCCATTTTCTATAGGCTCGAGAAGGTCCATGAGCTTTTAATCCTATTTGTCCGATGCTTGTGACCTGAATGTTGAGCAAAGGTAGACTTGGCCTTATACACTCTAGGGACTAATATATGTGGATTACAAGACATTTGGGCCACTTGTTTCATTAGAAAGGTTTTGTTTAGGATTGATGCCTCACGAATTCCCAGCCCTCCCATTCGTTTTGCATTGGGAGGAAAGTAGTATATCTTCTGATCTAGTGGATTTCGGGTTCTTTATCACTAGCTCAGAGCCTCAGAGAAAGCTAGATATATATTAAAGAATCAATTATATATGTTGGTCACTGATTGAGGTAGTTCAAAGGAAGAAAAAAATAGAGAGAGGCTTTGAAGAAAGGAGAGGAAGGAAACTACAGAGAAACATAAAAACCAATTTTTACAAATTTATATTCTTACTAATATTCTGTATATTTTAAAAGTCTTGTTCATACCTTTATTTTTGTGGAGCATTATTTATGGTCTGAATTGTACTAGAACAACCCCTATAAATGACCTTTTCATTCCCTCTTTCCATCAAACTACATTACTTATCATTTTCTCATTTCCTTCTCAAATTCCTTACGACAATTGAACCAACTACGTCTGCGCCACCCACCGCTTCTCAGAATGGCTCACAAGTTATCGACATCAAATACTTAGTTATTTTTATGAAGCCCTAGGACGGGTCGTCTTTGTTAGACGATCCACCCTTGGGTTGTTTTCGTTAGACGACCACCTCGTGGGCTGTTCATCTAAGGAAGAAGACAATCAGCTCTTGGGAAAAAAATATTTTTTTAAGAGACTATTAATAATTAATAAATTAAAAAGAGCCAAATCGAAATTTCTAGGAGCAGTTTGAGCAAAATCTAAATAGTTAATAACAAGTCCTTTTTTTTCCTTACCTATAATAAAGCTTCTTAAGTTAAGGAACACTACCTATACTTTCTCTACCAACTTCCTCAAATTCTTGGACACAAATTCAGACATCTGCACTACTACTACTACCATCACCTCCTAAACCCCTCGCTCTTTGCTTTATCTTCATCGTCTTCTCTTCACTATCCTCGACCCCATTTTCTCTCCTTCGTTGCCTCCTTAATTACCTTCACCCCCATCCACCACCAAGCCCTTATCATTTCCAGCAACAGTATGCAACCGAGCCAAGCAGGACCCACTTTGCGTACCCTTCAAAACCACATAATGCTATTGCAAATACCTCCCATCCTCCACTGAACACTAGCAAAAGTATGGAGGAAGCTAATGCAAGGGGTTTGAGGATGAAGTGCATTGGAGTAGGAGATAGGCATGATTTCAGAAGCACTTGCAGAATAGGAACTCACCACTTCGTATCTCCTTAGTTGCTGGCCAGTTTGTAAAGAAGATCAAGGGTTATTTTCTCGTTAGAGTTCTTTCTTGACTTTCGCTATGATAAAGTTTCATGCTCATAATATAAGGATGGCATTTTTTAAGTGAATTTTTTTTTTTTTTTTGAGTTCATTTACTTACAACCCATTATTTCCAAATTAGAAGTGATTTAGATATAGTGTACAAGACTTAAAAATCAGTAAGGATATTTAAGCTTTCATGAGGTCAAGTGTAACCCTAAGCACTAAAATATCTCGTTACTTGTATGAGTGTTCATCTTTCAAGCCCTTATTTGTATTCCTTGAATTCCAAACTCTTCCTTCAAACTCAAATCTGCATCAGATATGCTACAATGCAATATATTTTCCACTACTGGTAACATAGGAAAACATTTATTTAATTCAATTTGTTACACATTTTCTATGTCCCACTAAGTTTGTCCCATTTGACTTTTCGCAATCTTCAAGATACAACTTTAAATGTTTTTATTTCCAAATTTGTATTATAAATGAAAACTTGATATTATAAAAATTTATATTAAAATGCATCACACAAGATCTCACTTATATATATTATCTCTTATAACATGATGAGAATTATATTTGTCGTCAAAGTTTTTAAACTTTGACTTTATAAATAGAAATGGGACAATTTTAGTGAGACGGAGGTATAATTGTTAGATTCAAATTTCTATTATAGATATCGGATGAAGATTTATTAATGAATCGATTTTGCTAATAAAAAAAACCCTCAAATCCTAAATAACATAACAAAGTTAGGTCCAAAGACCACAGTAGGCCTAGGTCAACTTAAGCCTGACCCACTAGACAAAAATGGGCCAAATTCTCAACAGCCAGTGTGTCAGATTTCAATGGACCTGTATAGTCCCTACTCAGACTCGGGACAACATCCAGTGCCAACTTTTCCTCCATAATGAGGTAAAGAATGACTTCCAAGAGGGCTAAAATGGCAGAACTCCGAGTGGTGTTCAAATACCAGCCACATAAACTATAGTCTCTTTGTAGAATAATCAACCTTTATTCATATAAAGCTATTCAACCAACTGTTTGACAGTTGGGCTTTGGAGTTTAGACTTTAGACAATGGCAAAAGTTTTAGACTCTCATTTCTTGGCGCTCACTGCAATTGTCACTGTAACATTCTCCTCCATCTTCTCCTTACACCTTTATCCACTCATTTCTCTGTATTTCATTAAAAAAACTGACTTTTGATTTCTGGGTTTTTATGCAGGTGTGCTATCAATTCATCTTCTTTGTTGTCACAGCACTTCTTAAGTTTGACAAAGTCACCGACTTTGCTGGTATATTCTATTACTTGCTCTTAATTCTACAATTTTTTTAGGATTTGATTGTCAAATGTTCATTGTTGGGTTTTGGGTTTTGGTTTTCGTATTTAGTATGAATATTTTTATTTATTTTGTTACTGACTTATTGTATTGTCCATGTGAGGTGAAAAAGTATGATCATTTGGTTAACGTTTTACCCAAAATGGGCAAAAAGTTGTGAAATTGTAGCGCGGTAATTTGATATTATATGATTATGGTCTCATGAAATGTATTCTGTACTCGCTCTGTGTATTCTGTATCCCTACGCAAAACTAGACAAACTAGAATGATCTGAAAAGAGATAGAAAGAAATTCTTTAATTGGTTCTTCCTCGAAGAATCATTCTCTTTTATTTTAATGAGAAACCAAAAAGAATTCTAACAAATAACAAAAATTTTGAAATAATAAAAATTAAGTTATACCTCAGTGCATTGTATGAACACTGGATTCTGTCATCGAGACTTAAGCATGGTCGTGTTTTGGGTAGGAGTTTCTTGATCAGTGTTTTAGAGGTGATGTCAAATTGGGTATGGTTGTAGGTTTTGTAAAATTGATGGATACATAAGTGATGTGTACTTTGAGAATAGTGCTTTTATGGGTATTAATTATTAATTCATTTGAGTGATTGCTTGTGCGAGAATGGGAGATAGAATGTTGTAGAATGGGAAGGAAATCATTATCATTGTTTCTTGTATTATTCGGAGTTTTGTCGTTGTTATGATTGTTGTTCAAGATTTATGTTTGCTCATAGGTTGGTTTATGGAACATTTGAATCTGCCATTCCATGTAATGAAACATGGTTACTAATGGATCATTTATTTTGTTGATGTCCTTATCTGTGGTAATGGTGTATGCATCATGCATGATGAATGCACTCTGAACTCTTCCTTTGCTCCCTCAAAAGAGTCCAATATGAACATTAGGGCTCTCTGTATAATTGCTTTTGCTGTTGGTCAATTATTTTGTTGTTGGTGTGCCAATCGTCCACCATCTCTTTGTAAATAGTTGTGCACAGAATATTGAGAAAGTCTGTTGACCATAACAGGAAACTTAATATGTGATGTCAACTTCAAGTTTTCAAGTATCTCTCTGATTTTTTAAGTGATCATATTTGGCATTAGTAATTATTAGAGATTATCAGATACCAACGTTACTATGAAAAGAGAAGACAGTTGGGTGTTTATTCTGGTATCTCTGGTTTTGATTGCAGTCCTCCACTGTTAAAATGTGAACTTGTGATGGCTGATAAGTGTATGCAGGAGATGCTTAATTGTGTGTAAAGGAATTTCATTCTGTTATGTTTCCTAATATAGTACTTTCTCTGTTTTACGCTGTGGCTAATATGTAGAGGCAATTAAACCTAAATGATAAAATGTAGCCTTTTCCCTGAAAATGATCATTGGACAATTGCATGTGATGTGATGAGTGACTAAGCTGATATGTCTTCAGTATCCTCATTGATGTTATGTTCATCCCTCCATTTTAGAGTATCTCTCTCTCTCTCTTTTTTCTAGAATACTTACTAAGAAATATCTTTTTTTTGCTGCCATTCATGTAACTGAATGCCATGCTTGTCTCAGGGAGTACAAATTTTATCATACTTGCTGTATTGACATTAGTCATCAAAGCTTCATGGAATTTTCGACAGGTACATGCTTCTCATCCAGAAATCCTTTGTCGCATTGGCCATTCAGTTCATATGGCTCTCCCCTTTACCTTCCTTTTATATTTATTCTTTGTAGTGTTTTCTTATTTTTATGATCTTTTGTCTTTGATTATGATAGAAAGGCATCAGATAGTAAAATGCAACCTCAAAATAACTTAAAAGTCTGCCAAAAGGTTTTGTGGTTATTGCTGTTTATTCTACTGTCATCATTTTCAAAAACAGATAGCAAACTTATAGATACCTGATTTAATATTGTAATATACACTGTAATTCTGCATCCAACATGGGGTAGAATTAGGTGCCTAAGTTGCTAAAGGCTACTACAGATGATAAAGAAGCCAAAGGAAGTGCTAGGAGAAATATCTGCAGTAATCTATGATTTATTAGGTCTAGGTAACACTTATTACTCTGTGTTTATTTTCTTGTAAAAACTGGCAATTAAAGCCAGAAGGGATGGTATAAACTAGTTCTCTCATTAGGGAGTTTTATCCCAGCTACTGCCTGGCATTTTTTTCTTGTGATTTTCCTGATGTGCTGTTTCATATGTTCACCAGGTAGTTTTGACTTTACTCGTGGTAATATGGGGTCTACGTCTGGGGTTTTTTCTTTTGATGAGGTATGAATTAGCGTCTTGATTCTTGGTTGTATTCTGTATAGTATGTGGTTGGCATTATGGGTGATCTTGAGCTCTTGGTTCGGGCCTGGCTTTCTGTGCATTTGTGCCAAATAAAGCATGTTTTTTCTGTGCCTTTCCTATATTAAATACTGTTTGACCTCAAACTAGTTAGCTTGCATTTGTCCAATTGCACAGCAGCATCCGTATCCCTTTTGTATAGGAATATAGGAATAAATTTGTACGTTAGATTGTAAAACAATGGATATGGTTCTTATGTTTGACTTGTTGGAATTTTTTATTAGGATATTGCAGTGGGGAGAGGATCATCGTTTTGATAAAATGCGTGAAAATCTGGGAAAACTGGCTGTATTCTGGATCTTTCAGGTTTTTTGTTACTTCTTTTTACAATTATTATTTGTTTGTGTAATAGTTTTCTTTGGACCATTATAGAGTATGTACATTTCTTTTTGAAAATTTGAACAAGTTTATTATCTATTATGAAATGGCGACAGGCTCTGTGGGTATGGACTGTGAGCTTACCAGTGACAATTGTTAATGCCAGTGACAAAAATCCTTCTATTCAAGCAGCAGATATAATTGGGTGGATTATGTGGTCCATAGGTTTCTCTGTTGAAGCTGCAGCTGATCAGCAGAAATTGTCATTCAAAAGCTCACCAGGTAATAGAGGAAATTGGTGCAGTGTTGGAGTTTGGAAGTACTCCCGTCATCCAAACTACTTTGGAGAGGTTAGTCTGTATTTCGATGTGCAGAACTATATAACTGATCTAAGCATAAGCAATCTTAATTCTTTAATAATAATTTTGGATGTATTATGAGCTTCCCCCAGGAAGTCCCCCTTTTTTTAGTTTCTCTAAATGCTGGAGCTGTTTCTTGATCCTTGTGAATGATGTAACAGAGTTTCTTATAACTGAAGGCTAAGAAGCATGAAGGATCACTGTATTATCACTTGGGCTCTCTTAGATATTTTAGTTAATAGAATGATTATGGGGGTATATACGCACCTGATATTAAATTCAGAGATTAGTGTTACAATGATTGGTTGAAGAGTGAAGCAATCTCATAATTTCCATCATTAATTCTCCACTATTCATGTTCTTTATGTAAAATTACGGTAGTGATCAATCTATAATGACTCAGAGAGTGTCGATGAGGCATTCTCACGATCCAATTGGCACAAACATGCACCATGTAATGAATTAGGATAATGTAAAAAATATCAAAGAAGAAGATGAAGATTAATTTGATTAATAAACTGGAAATACAGAAGGTAACCACTATTACAAACTTTCGAATGGCTTGTTTCGATCCTGAAGTCCCATAGACTAAACTAGACTCTCAACAATATTCATCATTACCCTTCCATTCCTAAATTCAGCTAAAACCTCCACTCTCCTAACGTAATTCCCACTTCTTGTTGATCAAGCTACCTGTAACTTACTTATTATGGCAGTTACTAGGGTGCTCTTCGCTCTTAACTGGATGCATTGCACACCATCATCCACATGACTGCTTTTAGTAAGGCCAGATAATCTAGAGATGGACCTTGTGGTTGTGGAACTGTTAATTTTCACACACTCCCCATGATATACATCTACAAGGTGCTGTATTGACATTCCTGGACGTGAATAGCTTCTGGAAAAGAATAATGGTACACACATCCCCCTAAGATAAAGCAATAAGACTTATATTTCTTGACACCTAAATTCAAAATCCTAACATACTATTTATTATACATGGGTGTAGTTGCTGTTATACACCATACTGTCTGGTTTCTGTTGCAAATGCCTTCTTTGACTAACCCCATAAATCTAAGAGAGGAGGTAAATGGAGATATCATTGTTTCAAAACTCTATAAACTATTGATAGAATTCTGTCTCGTCTAAATCAATGGGCTAGCAGCATAGTCTGTACCATCTTCATTTATATTGTTCCCTTAGTGCCCATATGGTAAATGGTAAAAATGATGCTAGTGGTAATGTGTGTATTAGTGATTTTGTATGGAAAACGCCATGCTCATATCCATGGTAATTGGATTTCTTACCTGATGTCCTCTTTTTCTTCATGAATCTTTGTTACCATCCTTTAACACTTTAGAGGTGGAATCGAGTGTTAATGGATACTGATGAAGAGAATCACTTGTTTGGGGATGGATTTCCATTACCATGATAATAATCATGGGGTTTCCTTATAAATTTACGCACAAATTAATCACCATTCCCCTAATTTTTTACCTCTAAAGGGCCGTTAGGTGGCCTTTTGGGTCTTCAAGGATAACCTGTGATGACTACATAATTAATATTTCCTAGGTGAAAATGTATTGAAGATTCCTTGAGACCAACAAAGTAAATTGTGGTGAATTGAATTTTTTTTCCCACGTTAAAATCAGCCTTATAAAATTTTTTTGGAGTTCTGGAACTACATGCCTTTTGAATTGGAAAGCAGGCAGAGGTGAAACCACAGTTTGAAGTAGAAGGTATAGAAATTCTGATGAAGAAGTTTCCTTGTTGAACCATTTGGTAAAAAAGTGTAGAACTGGTGCCTTTTGTTTATGTAGGGTGAAGGTGCAGCACCCAAACAAGAAGTACAAGTTGAACTTTTTTGTTTTCTTTCATCTTGTCCTCTCCATTCTCACTAAAATGCATGACTCCACTTCAACCCCTTTGAGTTCACAGCAGTAGGCATATAAATAACAAGTAAAGTTCGTACTGTTATATGGATTTAAAATCGGAACAAAATATGAAAATGATAAATATCTTCATCTTTCTTCCCCCAAATATCTAGAACTTTAGCTTTCTACTAAGTTTTACTGAATGCAGACGTCTGCTATGTTTATATCCTGTTCTTGATAGATCTACTTTTATGCTGGCAGATGTTTCTTTGGTGGGGAATATTTATCAGTTCTATACCAGTTCTGGACGGTGCTGAGTGGCTTGTTGTCTTTGGACCAGTGTTCCTCACGCTGTTACTTCTTTTTGTCAGTGGGATACCGTTGCTTGAGGTGGTTTCCAACCTTTTCGCTTGTTGTCAGTATTGTTGGGGCAAAACATTTACCAAATGCTACCATTATGTGCATACAGGAATCCGCAGATAAGAAATTTGGTGGTGTGGATGACTACAGGCTATACAAGAAAGTTACCAGGTTACTTACATCTTCTGCCTCTTTTTCAGTCTCTGATGTGTATGCTGGGATATCTCATAATATTGATCATTAGCCCAATTGTACCATGAAGACTGCTAGAGCAGCTATTTTAATGATCGGTTAAGTAGATAAGGTCATAGAACCATAGCTTTCAACCTGCGGCCTGGGTTCAAAACTTGGTCTCCATTTCAGCTAGTTATATTCCCAAGAAAATACTACGATTGATAGATGGGATAATGTTTTCGCCTCGGTGTATTTTATCTACCTCCCAGAGCACTAATACCTTAACTTTTACTTTTGGTAGAAAATGTGGCTCATTTGAATGTGCAGTCTAGTGTATCCCACTAGCAAACATTTGTTTTATTCATTTCATTTCCAATACCTTATTTTTACATCGTTAAGGTGATGGGATGATGGTTTTATTGTTCATGTGGTGTCCTTTATTAAAATAATAAAAATTCTGAACAACCTTTTTTTGCTAACTGTATAATATGCCATTATCTTTTTCCTGTTATTTCCTTGTTGAAACTTTAAGCCTATAGAACATTATATGTGAGTATTCCCCATTGATAAATTAATAGAGAAATGTCTATTATATAAGGTTGAGGAACTACTCCTCTTAAGGTGAAAATTTCTTAATCTTGTGAAGTAAACTGTCTTATAAATGGGCGTGGTCTAAATCTGTATTTAACATGAGCAAGGCTTAATGGGTTAGAGTCATTATCATACTCTGAACCCATGACACATCATATGATTTTAAGGTAGAACTCTCTTAATCTTGTGAAGTGGACTCTCTCTTATAAACGGGTATGACATAAATCCTTATTTAACATTCCTCAACTCAAATTTGGAAAACAAAGAAAAGGTGACTTTTCTAGTATAAAATTCAGACTGAAAACTACACTTAGGAGCAATCTTTGTTGTTTTTTGCTAATGAATATAAGTTAGAAACATAAGATGCAGAAAGATTTGTAACTAACTTTGATAAGTGTTGTTTCAGCCCTCTAGTTCCATTGCCACCTGCAGTATATGGAAATCTTCCTTTGTGGTTCAAGAAGATCTTCCTCTTTGAGTTTGCTTTTTACAGCAGAAATCTTCCTCAAGAAGGTTTTGTGGTAAGGTCTTTCTTGGTGTAAATATCTGTATAAATCTTGACACATGTACTACAAGCCTTTACCATTAATCTCGATATGATGTTTGGTCTTGTGTTACATGAGTTGAATTGCTTGGTCTTATTCACTATGTTCTTGCTTATCACTAAGCATCTAAATTGAATCATGACAAAAATATCAGCTATAGTTACGAAATGAAATTTATTGCATAATTTGTAGGTAACGGCTTTGGAGCCTCTTTAAGTGTCTTTGACATAAGACTATATGAGGCGTAAAGTTGTATATTTTTGGATCCTCCTAGACTTTGCTGCAATGGAAACATATTGGTTTATCGTGTTTGCTTCCTGTTTCATCAAGAAATCGTCGTTTGATACTTTCAATTTGATTTTTCCTTTCTTTTATTCTAGTTGATTGTAGCAAAAGCTTTTCATTTTTATGTTAATTTCAAAAGTAATGTTTTCACCAAAAAACAAAAAAAAAAAGCATTACTTCTTGAGGATGTGGTGCTAAGAGATTTCTTTTTAGAGACTACAGAGAATTGTCCTACGAAGTAAACAATTTTGAAGAATCAACATCTATTTTGTGAATAACTACTATTTCTGCTTGGTTCAATGCCTTCATATCAGACACGATTTACTCTTGATAAAGATTGAAAACCAAATGGGATGCTCGAATAGTTGATGGAAATTTGAAAGCAGAAATTGCTGCTCCTTGGTGTTTCTTCAGTCATAAAGATGAGCCTCATACAAAAAATGACATCCAGATTGAGGGAATACTTTTTGAAGCAGATATAACTCACCTAAATCAAGTTCCTGATAGCTTAGTAATTGGTGTACCATGGAGTTCATTCTTAAAGACCTGTGAAGTTCTGGAAATTTATGGATTTAATTGTATATTCTTGTTGCGACAGCATAATACATGATGGTTTCTACTTAAATGTCAAATCTAGTTTTGTGATTGAGATTTGTTTTGGTTGGGTTATGTTGGAGGAATCCCTCTATTGGCTTGTCCTGGCTCAAGTAAGGCTATGTACAAGTTGAATTGGGCTCTTGTAGGATTTACCCTAGGAGGATTTCACTGATGGATATTACTTTCTATAAATATTACATTTATGAGGTAAAATTAGGAATGTGGATGTTTAAAAGAAAGTTAGAGTTGCGGATATTAAGAATAAGATTATGGAGAATGGATTATGATGGTTTGGCGTGTGAGACATCGATCATTAGATGCAGCTGTAAGGAAGGTGGATGGTTGGGTAATGGATATCTCAACATAGTCGAGGAAGACCAATGAGGACCTGGCTTGAGTAGATAAAAAGGAAATAGAAATAGGGCTCAGAAGAGATCACTAGCAGATTCTTGCGTGGGGAAAAACTCTGCATTTTGGGTGTTAATCACTATGTTATTCGGAATTCTTGAAATCATATCTAAAACTGGTGTTAGATCTTCTACACTATGACATGGGCTTGGAGATGGGGACTTTTAGACACGTAATTCTAAACAAAGCCATATAGTTTTCCATAAAATATATGAGTCGAACACCTGGGTTTGTACCTGTTGCTGACAAGAGTACTCAAGTCCAAACAACGCAAGTTAACCATGACAAATACAGCAAATATATGGCTAACAACATTTTAGTTTTACCATATACATCTCTTGATAGTTCACCTTCTTCAACCATAACTAGTTAGACTGATGTCAACTTGTCATAAATTTTGTAATCACTAATGTCTGCTTTTTCTGCTCTCTTGTTATGGTATTGTTACAGTGCTACTGATGCCTTTGTAAACATTGTGATATTTTGTGCAAGGTGTAGGTCAACCCCATTAAAAAAGAATGAAGAGAAGATGGAGGCAATGTGGAGTTATCTGTTGACAGACGAAAACTTCTGCCATTCTTTTCATCCTTGGTGTTTTATCTCTTCTGCTTGCAGATTTTACTTCTAGCTATCTTCCTGTAAAGATACACAGTTTGCATTATTTTCATGTGACTTCTAGAACATGGTAAAATCCTTGTATTGATGATGATTACATCATATACAAAAACTTATGTTGAATGGTTTCACAACGATATTTCACAACATATCGTTGTGACTTGGCTGATTTCGGTACTTAATTTATTATTGAATTGAGTTATACAATTATCAGGTGTAATACTCAGGAACCTTGATTTTATGTTCATTCTTTTCTTCCTTGGTAAACCGTGAATCATAGTTTCTTTGCCATTAAATACTCCAACAATTTAGGCATTGGAACCTCCATAATACTTGAGTTGCATAATCTAAGTGGATTTGATCACATAAATTATTGTGAGATTTGATTACTTTTCTTTATTCTATGGTGTCCCATTTCATCAAAATTGTGAGGTCATTTTTTGTTTTACAAGAAGTTATTGTATTTGTTGATTGATGTAAAATAACAAAAAACCTAATTATTAGTTGATGTAAATAAAAAATCATTGAGATGTATTGTAGATGTCAATTAGTTTACTTGGTTAAAGTCTTATAGGATTGTATTAAAGAATTGGGATCAAATTCCGTCTACATCAATTGTTGTCTTGCCCCGCTGGCTACTCTCTTTACATAAAAAAAAACCTTGAATTTGTAATTTTGTTTTAAAGAATATATCCTTAAGAATCAATGGTGGATTTGGCTTATGTCCTGGTAGATCAAATGACTTACTAGTTGGCCAAAAAAAATTGGGATATATATTAGTATTATTATTTAGTTGTTTTGTATAAAAATTATTACATATTTGATTATCGATTGTAACTCACCAGATAGAAAATCCTAGACCTGCCACCGTTAAGATTTAAGAATGAACATTAAAATTTAGATTTTGTTCTCCTCATTCGGGAACTAAGAAAGTACTACATATTCCATTTATAAATCCGTGCAATAGTTTATACTGGCACTTAATGTGCAGTGATAATGATATCATGATCAACTATGAAATAAATGATACTATATACATACTCAGAGCAACTTAATAAGATGCTTGCCTATTAAAATGATTTCTTAGGTTAAGCAAAATTAATATTCTAAGACGAAAGTATAAAAGAAATTTTAGTTGGCCTTATGGTTTTAGTTAAAGAGGAGCGTTAAAATTTTTGTGTGTATATATAAACAATACAGTAAAATATAATTCAGGAAATTCTTAGACCTAAATTATTGGTATTATAACTTATTAGGTAGTATGAGCCTAAGTAAGACGACAAAATACGCACATGTATACTAAACTTTAGCAGGGTTGCCTTAAGTGAGCGGTTTACTTAGCATTATACCATTGTCCACAATGAATAGAAAAAAAAACTTCTCAATTTTTCTCTACTCACTTTCTCACTCTTTTCATTCAGTTCTTTTTCATGGATAATTTTTTTTTACCATACCAATGCTTAAAAAAAAACTCCTCATCACTCTTTCCTCCACTATTTTCTATACCCCACCATAATACACATTACCTTATTTATTTTCTCTTTAATTTATTTTAATAATGTTTATGCTATCTTATTTACTTTTCAATATAATTAAAATCGCTTAAAATTAATAATATTTTTTTAATTATGATTTTAATATAATTTCATAATTTCATAATTCTAAAATTTTTAAATTATGCTTAAAATTAATAAATATATTTTTTCAATATAATTTTTTATTTAACTGTTCAATGCAATTAAAAGGTCTAATTAATTATGTTTTAATTATAATTTTGCTTAAATAAAGAATTTTTTTTTACTTAAATGTATAATTAGAAGCACACTTTTGAAATAAACATATATATTATTCACTAAAATAATGGGTACACAAATATGTCGGATCTTAAATAACAGTATGATTACAAACTAGATTAAAGCTCTTAAATAATGGTATGATTACACAACCATTAGAACACACTTAAATAACGATACAATTACAAACTACAAATTTATTTATTCGGCTGTATTATGACGAAAGTTTTGTTGTATGTGCTCTACTAAATCATGTTTAAGAGATGAATGAATTTCTCTATCACAAAGGGTAATCCTCCTCTGGAAATACGCGTTGAAATCAATGTTGGGTGGCCGCCTGACATTGAATTCAAATGGCTTGTTGTTGTTCACCGTGGCACTTATACTCGGTCCCGCCCGCACTGTTGTACGTTGAGGTCGATCTTCTTCGTAGTATTGTCTCAAAACTTTTGCACGTGTGTAGTTATGTCATTCATTCTCGACGATCATGTTGTGCATTATCATACGGGCTTTCATAATGTCGCACAGAATATCTTCGTCGAATGCAAGTGCTGGTTGTCGTAGTAAAGCAAATCTAGCTTGTAAACTCCGAAAGCCCGTTCAACATCATTCCGAGCTGCTGCTTATTGATCAGTAACACAACTTTTCTTTCTGAATCCGAGGATGTGCTATATCTTGTATAAAAGTGGGCCATTTCGAGTAAATTACATCAATCAAGTAGTAGCCCAACTCATAATGATGTCTGTTCACCGCAAAATTTATGGGTGGTACACGACCTTGTAGAACATCATCAAACACCTGTGATTGGTATAAGACATTAATATCGTTACATGATCCAGGCATTCCAAAGAACGCATGCCAAATCCATAAATCTTGATTAGCAACGTCTTTAAGAATAAGGGTTGCACTCTTGCTTCGACCAGCATATTATGCTTTCCAAGCCGTATGACAATTCTTCCACTCCCAATGCATGCAGTCTATACTACTAATCATGCCTGGAAAACCATGCAAATCATTTTGACGACGGATTCTTCTTAAATATTCATCTATAGGTTTTCTTAGATATTCACTTTCAAATAGGGAAATAACCCCTTAACAAAAATGTTGCAATGCCCTCCTAGAGGTTGTTTGGCCAATACGTAAATATTTATCCACAGTGGGGCTACGCCATATGCTAACATTTTTATTACAACGGTGCATTTATGCAATGGTGATAAATCAAGCTTTCTAGCTACATTTCGATGTTGTTGGAAGAATTGATCCCCTTCAACCACCTTATTCATAATGCGACAGAACAAAGGTCGTTGCATACGAAATCTACGGCAAAATTGGTTGTTGTTATACACTACATTATTCGCAAAAATAATCGTTATATAGTTGCACATGTCCTTTCTCTCTTTCCCTATCCCTTTTAGGCTCTGAGACACATTCAATATCATTATTAAGTAGGGATTCTTGTGGTGAATGTTGGGGAATTAAAATATAAAGTAGGTGGTTTGCTACAAAATCATCAACTAAGTGATCAAATGCAACATTATTTAAGAAATTAGAAAAACTTGAGCTTGAGGTGGAGGAAAAGACATCTTTTGGTTATGGTTTGATAGTTGGTGTGTTTGGAGTGTTTAGAATTGGGACATTTGGAGGTGTGATTGTTTCCATTTAGTATAACACATGTATATATAGTACAAGTGACTACCAATGCATGTGAGTTGCTTTGAAATTGCATGTGAGTAACTCTAAATTTAATTTGATTTATCAATTCATGTAATATACGACACTTTAATGCAAATCTCTGAAATGAAATTGATTTATCAATGCATGTGATATGGGAAAGTTCAATGCATAGCTCTGAATTGTAATTGATTTATTGATGCATGTAAAGCTGATATAACTCTTCAATGAGTTGATCTAAAACTGTTTAATTGATGCATGTGAAGATTGTACAAATGATATGCATTATCAACGCATGTGATAAGTTGAAATGACTCTTCATCATAAAATTCTGAAATTTTTATTGAGATTTGCATGTAAGTAGGTTTATTAGATTTCTAATTTACCAATGTGTGTGAATATAATTTAAAAATTAATAAATTAAATAATTAAAACATAAATCATTTAACATTACTTTAAATAAAAAGGATTACTTCTAACATTAATTTAAATAAAATGGATTACATTAAACATTACTTAAAATAGGATTACATTAACTAAATAAAACATAGATTTAACATTAACTAAATAAAACATAAGCAAACACATCAAGCTGATAAAAAAACATAAGCAAACACATTAAGCTGATCATAAAACATATGTAATAACAATAGTTACATGTTCCTTCTAGCATAGAGTAGTACATGTAATTCTTCCTTGTAAGCCTCTTCATCAGGAGTTAGGTATGTACCTTTTGCACTTAGACCTATCAGCATTTCAAATTTGAGCCTTTTCTCTTGTATGTCACTTGTTTTTGGTGAATTTCGACTTGTTTTTGTTTCATCCTTTCCCTTTTCATGTCAAAATTCAACTTCTTCAAATGTATTTGTGCTTCAATTTCCCTACTTGCATTATTCTGCTTTATTTGCTTGACCTTATTATGCTTGACCTTTGCCTTTTTAACACCATCGGGTTGAGGAAGACCTCCAAAAGAGAAACCGGGGGAGGGAACATGACCTTCATCTTCAGTTATACAACCTCATATCACTTCCACTACTTTCATCTTCAATACCATCACCACAAGCTCATCTTTCCTCTCTTGACAACGCCCATTTCAGCTTTGTCCTCCACTTCCGGTTATTTTTAACCATTTCCCAACCATGGTGACAAGTAAAATTATGTGGAGTAGGCTTGGAGAAAAGGTAGAAAAACTTACTTGAGTTATTAATTCGGTCCGCTTCGTTGTAACCACTTCCTGTTGCCCTTCCAACTTCGCCATAACAATTACTCCATTGTATTAAATCAGTTTCCATCCTTCTGCAATCCAAACTCCTTAAAGTTCTTGGTGGTAGGATGTGGGGCTTCTCAGCCTGCGCTTGATCATATGCCGCAGAAATTTTTCGCCAAAGCACTACTGATTTTTGGTTTGTACTAACAATTGCATCTTCACTGAATTGCAGATACATACCAATTAGAGATTCATCCTCCGCAACAGACCACATTCGATTCCCTTATGCAAGTGGTTGGTTACTGGAACTGTTTCTTACAACGCATCATCATATTGGGAATCGCTCCCTTGATAAACAAGAGGTGAATGTGATTCATATGTATTGTTTTCGAGTGGAATTTCAAGAGGTGTTTGTTGTGGTGAATTTTGCAAATAAGTGTTTCTTTGTAGGAAAAGCTAAAATCAAGGATTAGTGACAAAATCATCACCTAAATCAGAAAAATGATTAGAAAAATAAGGGTTGTTAGGATCCATAAGTTGATAAAGTAGTAAAATAATAAAGCTTTTAACAATAATGAGTGAAAAATAAAATAATAAATAAGAACAATAATTATTTAAAATAACAATAATTATATTAAATTTTTATAAAATAAAAACAGCAATAATAATAATAACAACATTATTATTATTAATAATAGTAATAGTAATAATAATAATAATATTACTACTACTACTACTAATAATAATATTAATAATAGTAATAGTAATAGTAGTAATAATAATAATAACCATAAATAATAATAATAATATAAGAAATTTAGAAATTTGTGAATATAGGAGATTTTTGTGGTTTATGAAAGTATATCAAAATATTACAAAATAGATGTTTATTTAACGAGGAAAAAAAATTTATGAACATTGGTGAATTTTTTTATAGTTTAAATGGTAATATTAATGTTATAAAATGCAAGTTTTTTTTTCTCATTGGCCAGAGCAGGACGCATGTTGCGACGCGATTGGCCGATCTCAACCCCACTGACGCGCGCTAGGAAGTTTTCCGCGTGTCGCCTTCTGATTGGTCCTCTCACCTGAGACTCAACAAAAAAAAAAGAATCAATGCACTAGTGGGACCCACGTCTAAACCTCAGGTGAAAGAGTGGGGCTCACGTCTGAACTCAGCCAAGAAAATCGTGCAGTAGTGGGGCCCACTTCATGCTGTTGTTCACCGTTGCATAACTTGCATTCCTCTCAATCTGTGCGTGAATTCTAAAGTGCTCAAGCATGGTTTTTTTCCTCTCACTGGTATGAAGCTCGGGTAATTATTTTTCACTCTTACTTTTACTCGTGAGGGATTTTTCTCTCATTGGTGGGAGTGATCTTACGAATGTGGTACATGAAGAAATACACACAATAATTAAGGTTACCAGACATGCATTGATGTGGCCTTTGTAAGAAGTATGTATCTAGACATATGTAGGGGTGTCGACTTGGGTCTACGGGTTAGTTTTGGGTCGACACATCGCGGGTCAATGCTTATTGGTTCGGGTGAAATCGGGTAAATTTGGCCTATCGGGTTGGGTCGGAACAAATCGATTATTTGCTTGCTTGGGTTCAGTTCATGCTTGGGTCAAGTCTTATTCGATTTAGGTTAAGGTCGATTCATATCAATCCGAATTGGTATATAGACAGGTTATAGTGGGTTATTTCGAATTAGGGAAAATTTCGGATCAAGGCAATTATGGTAAAGAATCACCTCGATTTTGGTTGAAATCTAGGTTAAGCTTTAACGGGTTTACATTGGGTCATTAATGATATGTTATTATCAATTTATGACTCATTATTTTCTTTTGTTGTATTCATTTCAGGTAATTTCGGGTCAGCTCAAGCGATAACTTTTTTTACATGATGTTAAACCACAAGTCATTACAAAACAAAATATTTACGAAACAAAATGAGATAATTATATTCACATGTTCTCATTGGTGCTTCTTTTTAGTGAAATTTTTTTTGGAAAGAAATGACGACACATTGGAGTTGAACATTATATTTTAAGTATAATGTCATGCATATTTAAAAAAAAAATATTGTAGAAGAATTTTTTTAAAAGAAATTTCATTGTCGTGTAAGATAGACCTAAGAGGGAAATTTTTCCTTGGACCAATTCCATTAATTTAAATCTAAAAACGATTTAATTTCAGATCTTAGATTCATAATCCAAGATTTTAACCAAACAATTAATCTAAGTTGACAACTTGGCATCCACACCCAAAGATGGTACTTAATGGGAAATTTTTATGTTCTAATCAATGTCATTACCAAACCAATTAAACGATTAATGAGACTAGATAAGTGATTAGACAAAAAAAAAAAAAAAAACAGTCCCAAAGATCACATCCACGTGAAACTTGCATAAATTTAACAGAGTATCGTGGCCCATTTTTTCTTATATAAACAAAACACAAAATACAAAAAGCAAACGTTTTCAATAGTCTTCTATGGACGATCATGCTTCATCTTTTGATCCCGAGCATCCCCAGGACGCTTAGGCAAATGGTTCTCCATGTACTATTCTACTCTCCGATCCTCCTCATCTTTTCCTACCACTTTCCTTAATCTTTTGTGTAGCATCCTTAGCAGTCTCCCACGCTCCCTTGGCCGTCTCTTCCACTTTCTTGTTCACATTATCCACTGCCTCTTCCACCTTCCCCGCCCCTTCCTTCGCCTTCTCTGCTGTCCAGTCTGCCGTATCTTTGGTCTTTTCTTTTGCATCATACATGGTGTCCTTGGCCTTCTCTTTCGCATCATATATGGCTTCCTTGGTCTTCTCTTTTGCATCATACATAGTCTCTCCGACTCTATTGGCCCCATCTTTCGCCTTGTCTGCTGTCCATCCTGCCGTATCCTTGGTCCTTTCTTTAGCATTGTACAGTGTTTCACTTGTCCTATCCGTGCCCTCTTGGACCTTCTGTTTTGCCGCCTCAGCTCCCTGTTTTGCTCTGTCCTTAGCGTCCTGCATCGCCTCCCCTGCTTGTCGGGTGCCCTCCTTGGCGCTCTCCTTCATATACTGGACAGCGTCCTCCGCTTGCTGCGTCATTTCTGAGTACTTCCTGTCGACCTCCTTGGCTTCTTCGTCGGTCTCGTAAACTTGTCGCGCTCCTCTCATTCTTTCAGCAGCTTTTGCATCTTCTGCTCCCCCAGCACGTTCACGAGCATACTGATTCTAAATTCAAACTATAAATGTAAGATCACTCAAAACTGTTGTGAATATAATATGTAACAACATGGAAACTGCTCATGCTAGCTACCCAAAAAGTAGCTAGAGTACTCGATCAGGAAAAAAGTCATCCAAGATGCCAACTAAAAAATCTACAATTCTACAGCATTAAGTCCGACGGAGGTGCATTTGGGATGGATGATGTAGTCGTAAAAAAACCTTATATCAATGGGTGCGTGGTTCCTTAATTAGTAGCCAACCAGTTACGATGCTCTATTTAATCTCTGCTATGCTCAATAAACATATATCGAGAAATTTCTAATTTTATACATAATATAAATATATAATATATTGAAGGGCATTTTTGTAATTTTATTTCTATATCTAATATTCCAACGTCTATACTAAATATTTTTTTATTTTATATCTTTTATATTTCTATAACTATATAAAAGTATCTATATCTAATATAACAATATAAGAATAACTATATTAGATATACCAATAGCTATATCAAATATGAATCAGAAAAACATACGTATATATCATATGATTGTATTCTAAGCATTATCATACTACAAAAGTACAAAGTTATGTCTTCGGTTATTAGCTCATCCCCAAAGACAGTAGTTTAAGAGTAGTTGTTATACGAGGTTGTCCGTATCTGTATATGCATATATACTGCTCATATATGAGAAGCTAAATAATTTAACTCTCCTTTCTCATAGAGTTGTGCTATTTAAAATTAAAATGAAATTATACCGATAGAAAATAAAGTTATACTAATACGAATCTCAGCATTTCTTCGGTGGCTAGTCCAAAATATGTCAAAAATGTATACGAATCGTACATCTAACTAAACCCATATATAAGACCAATCACCCATATATAATTAAAAGAATTCTTTACGTAAATCAACGTAAACATAGATTAATTCTAGAGAAACATATACATAGACTCCATCTAGAAATTCAGAAAAATAATCTGAACCTGATAACTAATTTCGGACAAAGGGATAAGTGGGACCAATGTCAATATAAACACCGTATGACAGAACTATCTAGTTAATGAATAGTCAAACGGGACAATCTTTGGGAATGAAACGGGACAATATTTGGGGAACGAAACGGAGGAACAAACTAATGAGGAGTAGCTCATCGTGTTTAATACAATAGCTAAAGAAGTTGAACAATTGTTACCTGATGAAACTTGGATGCAGAAGTAAAGCAAACTCGTGAGACTTTACGAGGATAAAGATAAGAAACTGGAGGAGGAATAATTCCCATTTTTGAGACCTTAAAAAAAGTGTTCTTCACCATAAATACAGATGCCATTGCTATAACTCCTATACTTAGCTTACTCTCCAAGAGAAAAGAAAGAATTTTCCAGCTTTGTTTTGATTCGCGCGGTGGGTGTACACGAACGATTTCAGTAGTGAAATAATTGGTTGCTGAAGTTGAAGATGATGTAAACTATAAAGGTTTGAACTTGGAAGAGGTTAATAACGAAGGTGGCCCGTCATTTTGCATGACACAGTACACGTAAAATCTGATCTTGACACGTGTTGGATAGCTGAGGTCAGGGAGCTTGAGCATTCAACACATATGCTTTGGAGACTGGGGTTTTAGGGGAAGACTCTTTAAATAAGTAATAACAAGTGTCATATTTTAGAGGTTTTGGGCGAAACGAGAATTTTAGGGTAAATTTAACCGTATAATTTTATTTATTTATTTTACAAATAAAAAAATTAAGTAGTGATTTTATAAAATAAATAAATTGTTAAAAAATTTAATTAAAAATAATATTATAATCACATAAATTTAAAAAATAAAAATCATTAATAAAAATTTTAATTTAAACAATATTATGAGCAATCTACTTCATAAAAGTTTTTATCTACTGAAATATCTTACTATTATGATCATTTCTCTCCACAATATTATGGATAGTTCTCTTCACATATTAATAAATATAGTCAAAATACAAAAAATTAATCCACATTCTACTACGAATTAATAAGATATTATTGTATTAACAAAATGAAGAACAATGATAATTGTCCACAACTAATATACAAAATAATTGGTTGAATTTCTCATAGTTCTTATTGGTGACATAAATAACTATTTTAATTAAAGATTAATAATTGGATAAGTATAATGACAATAATATTTTATTTGCCGTATTTAGTTTTAATAGGTTATCGCTTATTTTTTTATATTCATGTGAAGTATATATATAGCATGAGATTAAGAAAAAAAAGGAATTGAATGAGGAATAACCATTTTTTGAAAAAAAAATAATCATGGAAGTAAATGAAATCGAACCTATGTCAAATTATGTTAAAACTTTCATACAAGTGAGACCATTTACTAATGAGCTACTTTAATTAATATAATAAAATTTGCACAAATTATATTTATTCATTTTATTGTTATCTTAACATTAAAAAAATTGGGGCTTTTTTTTACTGCCACTGAGCGGTGCCCCACTAGCCCCACCCTAGGGACGAGACTGAATATCGGGTGGTCCAATTGTATTAACACCTAAGCTGGTGTAGGTATTTTTGCTCTTGTATCTAATTTGTTCTTATTTTAAAATTCGATAACAGTGGAAATGTAACTTTTAACATCCATTTTAAAAGCAGCTAACCTTTTGAATTGCACGAGATACATATATTGCTCTTATAGCTATCACCTTTAAAATATATCTTTTTGTTTGAAATTACTTGTAACTAAATGGTTCTCTCTAACCCTGTTGTGCTACCTAACTTCGGTCTTGAGTAGGGGTGTCAAACAGATCAGGTCGGGTCGGGTTCGTGTTCGGGTTACTTATTTTCGGGTCAGATATACCCCAACCCGAACCTGATCTGTTTAACTTTTCGGGTTGAAAACCCAAACCCGAACCTGATATTTTCGGGTTCGGGTTAACCCGAAACTGACCTGATTTGACCTGTTTTTTCGTCAAAAAGTCCAAAATACCCTCAGACCTGATTTAATCTGTGTTTTTTTTTTTTAACACCTAAACAACCTGTTTTTTTTTTCAAACATAATTTTCAAACTATAAGTTTTCAAGAAAACCAAATAAAATCTAACAAGTATAAATGTCTAATTAACTATTACAAACCACAATACTAAATAACAAACCCTTAAGTCGGATGTCTAATTAACTATTACAAACCACAATAAATGTCTAAATGTCTAATTAACTATTACAAACCACAATAAATGTTTTAAAATAAACTTCATAGTCTTCAATATTCATGAGTGAGTCAAATAATATTCGAAGAAGCAATTGGACTCTCATCAAAGTGTTGAAGTTCGGATGAGGTATGTGGTGTGTCGACCTTGTCCCCCACCTTAAGCTCCATAACTGAGTCACATAGTACTTTCATTTGAGGATCCATATTTGCTACAAGAAAAAAGATAGTAAATTTCAATCAATGATAATATAATATATGATATATACTAAAAATAAAAGTTAGAAGTATATTGAATCATTTATTACCTTCCCCGAAGGCCCAATCCCTTAAGAAAATGATAGCCTCCACTGTTTCTGATTTTAAAGAACTTCTATAACAATCAAGTACTCGACTTCCAGTACTAAAAGCTGATTCGGAGACCACGGTTGATACGGGGACAGCAAGAACATCCTTAGCAATTTTAGCCAATATTGATAACGGACTGAACAAGTTCTCCAATAGGACAAAATATCAAGGTTGGTGCCTCGATGGATAAGTGGCTCCTCATAATACATATCAATCTCAGATTTGATTGCCACACTTGATTGTTCCATAGAGAAACTATCAAAATCCTATATACAAATATTATATTACATGAGAAATATGACACAAAAAAATCATAAAATAAAAATTCAGATTATATGAATATCAGATTATTATCAAGACATGCAGTCAACTTCTATAACTTCTATAATTTATGATTTTCATATAATAATCTTAAGTACAAGGGAACAAGTCACAAGTGTTTACCATCATAAAGTCATCACAAGCTTTATTGGCAACATCGAAAGCATTACTAGCGGAAATAACTTTGCTTGATGAAGAATGAGAGGATTCATAAGCCTCGTATAACCCCCGCAGAGCATCCTTAACCTTAGAGAACTCAAACTCATATTCCATAGTATTATGACCATATATCCTCATGTAACCCCAATTGACACATTGTAACTTATATCGCGGATCCAACACCACAGCAACAGCCATAAATGTACTAAATTCCGACCAATATTTCCCAAATTTCTCATACATCTTACTAGCCATTCTTTGCATAAAAAGATCCGAACTTTTCATTTCATTTTTTAACAACAACCTAACCTGCAAGACCCTATGAAAGTAGAGATTGGAAGTTGGATATTTGGTTCCGGAAAAGGCAAGTGTGACATCATGAAAAACTTTCAAAAACTTGCATATTTTCTCTACTCTACCCCATTCCTCTGTAGAAGGACAATGCACATAATTGGCATCAACTTTTTGAAAGTGAATTAAAGCTTTATTAAAATACAAAGCACAATCAAGCATCATGTAAGTTGAATTCCATCTAGTAGGAACATCTTGTTGTAAACTTCTAGTAGATTGAATTTCAACATGTGATACACAATTTAAAAACCTTTGTTTCCTAGCTTGTGAACTCTTACAATACTTGGCACTCTCCCTAATCTTATACACAGCCTCATCAATCTCTTTTAAACCATCTTGAACAATTAAATTAAGAATGTGGGCACAACACCTTACATGAAAAAATTCCCCACCACAAATCAACTCAAGTTCCCCTTTTAGATTTTCAGCAAAAACATCATTTGAAGAAGCATTATCTAATGTAATTGAAAAAATATTTTTCTGAATACCCCATTCCTTTAATAAACCATACATATGATCGCATAAATGAATTCCAGTGTGGGGAGGACTAATGCATGAAAAGTTCAGGATCTTTTTTTGCAAACACCAAGACTTATCAACATAATGAGCTGTTAATGAAATATAACCATCAGTGGTTATAGAAGTCCAACAATCAGAAGTCAATGCAATTCTACTACAAGTTGAACCCAAAACCGCTTTTAATTTCTCTTTCTCCCTTTTATACATCTTAAGCACATCAGATTTGATAGTATTTTGAGTGACAGGTTTGAAATCAGGATGCAAATAAGTGAAACATCTCCTAAAACCCTTATACTCCACAAACTGAAATGGCATATCATGCTCCACAATAGCAAGAGACAATAATTCCCGAAAATGATCAGCATCAAAATCAACAAATCTACTTCCTAAACTAGAGGATGTTTTCTCTAATATCATTTGACCAACATCTCTAAAAGACCTTTGTTTACACTTTTTCAAATGACGATGAAGATTCCCGGTTCCATTCTTACTATCAGCATTAAAACATCCACCACACATTTTACATTTGCAAATTAAATTACCATTTTCATCTAGCTCGTCTAAAAACTCAAAATGCGCCCAAACACCAGAAGAAAGTCGACGTTGACGTTTCTTACCAGTAAGAAGCACACGAGGTTTATCAGAAGAACTTTTCTGGTTTTTACCCTTTCCTTTGTCTTTCAGTGTAGAATCAATCTCCTCCTCTTCCCCAGAAGAAAGCTGTTGAACATGAGTGTCCATAATTACTGCAAAAAATTATAACAAAATAAAACAATTAAAACAAGACATTGAAGGTTTTGTGGTAAACATTTACTTGCTCAGTATTTGAATTCATAGAATGCTCCCTCATGAAAGACAATAGGTAGAAACTAATATAATATGTCAATAAATACCAGAAAACTGGAAACATAGTTATATACGGAAACTGTATGTTAAAAACTAAAAACTAAAATAATATTTCAATAAATACAAGAAAACCAATATATAAGGTCCCAATATCGAATATCACATGCATGCCTAACATAGCAAGACTATACCTTTCATATGGAACTACATGCATGAGATTTTGAAGTTACTGTCATGTTAATTATTGAGCAAAATGTTACTTTTAAACATTATAATCATTGCCGTTTCATTTGCTTGTAAGCACATATAGTTTTATACTTTTATAATTACGTGAGACAACACCAAAATGAACTACTGCTTGAATAGTCTATACGGCTATACCTTCATACTAGTTACTTTGTCATCCTCTGGCTGTCTTGACTCTTGACTTAGTGTCATTTGAGTCCACTTAACTACTTAAGGGATTAAAGAATCAGTTAAGTAATGATTGTATAAGTTAAGCTTGAGATTTTAGAAATTCGTAATGTTATCATCAGATAGATAACAGTTCTATAACATATTAACATCAGATTCATAACCTCAATTCCTAAAGAGTGCATGCATTCAACGATAGTCCAACAAGTCAACAACGTTTTCTTTATAACATCATTAGATAACAATTCTATAATATATTAACATCAGATCTAAAAAAATAGAGAATGAGAGACAAAAAAACCCAAAAAACAAAAAAAAAATTAATTAAAAATTACCTTTGAGAGATCAGCTGAGGCGTGAGAGAAAAACAGATCAAAGTGCACTGCCGACTGCCGATGACCGAAGTGCCGACTGCCGAGTGAGTAGTGACTTTAGGGTTTGTAAGTTGAGGAGTGAGGGTTTGTAAGCAGAATGCAGACTTGCAGAGTGAGTAGTGAGTGAATAGTGAGAAGTGAGTGATTGCGGCCGTGACTGCGTGAGTACTCTGAGTAGTGACTGACTTTAGGCTTAGGGTTTGTAACTTTTTTCCTTTTCAAAATTTTGGGCTTGGGCCGGGACAGTGGACACTAGGTAAAATCGTAATTTTTTTAAAGAGCCTTTTAAAATCCACTTAATAATTAATATAATCGGGTTATAAGGTCAGGTTCGGGTTGACCCTACCTGGTTTGGACCCGAAAATAATTTCGGGTTATGTATGTCATTTTCAGGTTGAAATTTTCAACCTTAACCTAACCCATTTAATTTCGGGTCGGGTTCGTGTCAACCCATTTTAGTTTTCGTGTCAAAAATCTCAACCCTAACCCGTTATTATCGGGTCGGGTTTTCGGGTCGGGTCAGTTTTTGCCACCCCTAGTCTTGAGAGTTGAGATTGGAGCGCATAGTATTTTAAGTCCATTCTTGTAGACTTTTGTGATGTAAGAGCCTAATATGACCAAATAATAGGGGCAACATGTTTATTGCAACCCTAAATTACGACAGAAGATAAATGACAATAAAATATTTTACATGTGATCCGTTGTAGTAGGGTTGGGCCGGGCCAATTGTCATAATTATGATCCATATTGTTCCAACGGCTTGTGCCAATTTTTTATCCAAAGTCCAAACCATAGCAACAGACACAAAGACAATCTCATCTTGCAGAGAATGGTACAGTAAGAAAAAAAGACTTGATGAAGTTCAATTGTAATTAGAATAATCTTTGATTGTCCTGCTTAACATTTCACATTTGTCTTTCTTTCAACTACTCCGTAAAAGGAATTTTTTATTTTTAAGCATATTTTTTTTAAAAATTGAAAAATAAGCTCTTGTTCAAACTATTTTTAAAAATAAGCCGAATTTAGGGTCGGATTAAAAACGATGCCTTGGGCAGCATTATACCTAATAAAAACGCTGCCTTGGGCAGCGTTATAGGTCAGAAAAAACGCTGTCCATTAGAATATTTTCAGAGTCAGTGCAGGGTTGCAGGGGAATCTGTGCAGCAAAAAACGCTGCCTCGAATGAAACGTTGCCCTAGGCAGCGTTTTTCCCAGGGCATGTGTTTTTTTTTTCTTTTTCTCCCTTCTTCCTCCTCATTTCTTCTTCCTCCATTCCTGCGCGTCGACGACTTTCTTCAAGAAAACCCTTTCCCCTCTTCCTTCCTTACACACAATTTTCACTCAATTTTCATCCCAAATCCTTCCATTTTCTTCCTTTGACAAGGTACATTTTTAATTTTGAGTTATTTTAAGTTTTTTTCATGTATTTTTTTTAAAGAATTTTTGTTTTTTTTAATTTCATGTTAAGTTAATTTCGATTTTTTTCATGTTAACTTATGAATTATGAGTTATGTTATGTTCTTTTTTAATTTTGTGAATTATGTATTTTTTTAATTTCTTGAATTAATTTGAACTATGTATTATTTTTTCCAATTATTTTCATTTTTATTTTTGTAAATTCGTGATTTATTTTTATTTTTTTATTAATTTCGTAAATTATTTTCGGGTTTTTTTTTTGTAATTTCGTGAATTAATTTGGAGTTATGTTACTTATTTGTTATTTTTGTTAATTATAAGTAATTTTGTTATTTTTTGTTGTTAATTATTATTAAAATTTTGGTAGTTTATATATTGTTAATTATTTTAGTTTAGGTTAGTATATGGATTTAGTTAAGTGAACTTTTATTTAGGTTAGTAAATCATTAATTAGGTTAGTATATTAATTTAGGTTAGTTGATGATTTGAGATTAGTTTATTAGTTAAGGTTTTTGTATTAACTTATGGTAGTTTATTAATTTAGATTAGGTGATGATTTTAGAGTAGTTTATTATTTTAGGGTAGTTTAGGGAATGATTTTAGTGTATAAAATTAGTTTACTAATTTAGGATGGTTTATTAGATGAGTTTATAGATTAAGGTTAGTTAATTAGATTTGTTTAATATTTAGGTTAGTTAATTAATAAAGGTTATTTATTAATTTTGTTTAGTTTATTAAAATAGGTTAGTTTATTAGATTAGTTTACTTAATTATTTTAGGGTAGTCAATTAATTTAGGTAGTTAATTAATTAAGGTTATATTATGTGATTAGTATATTAAATTAGGTTATTTTATTAATGTAGGTTAGTTAATTAATTAAGGTTTGTTTACTAGATTAGTTTATTAGGTAAGGTTAATTTATTAGATTATTATATTAATTAAGGTTAGTTTATTAATTTAGGTTATTTTATTAGGTTAGTATATTAATTAAGGTTAGTTTACTAAATTATTTTATGTTATTTTATTAATGTAGGTTAGTTAATTAATTAAGGTTTGTTTACTAGATTATTTTATTAGATAAGGTTAGTTTATTAGATTATTATATTAATTAAGTTTATTAATTTAGGTTATTTTATTAGGTTAGTATATTAATTAAGTTTAGTTTACTAAATTATTTTATGTTATTTTATTAATGTTGTTTAGTTAATTAATTAAGGTTTGTTTACTAGATTAGTTTATTAGGTAAGGTTAGTTTATTGGATTAATATATTAATTAAGGTTATTTTATTAATTTAGGTTAGTTTATTAGGTTATTTTACTAGATTTAGGTTATGAATTTAGATTAGTTTAGGTTATTTTACTATATTTAGGTTATGAATTTAGATTATTTTATTATATATTATATTCTTGAATATCATTGAATAGTTTTCGTTGTTGTAGGCATCATGAATACCAATGTATACCCACTGTTATGTCGATGGGGGTGAAATATTGATAGAACAAGATAACACAATTGGGTATGATGGTGGACAGTATAGACCTATCGTGATTAGTGTTGACAACAGTTTGTCCGATATTATTGACATGGTATTCAATTTGTGTGGCTTTGATAGACGGTTGGTGGAACTGAAATTGAGAATGAAATATCCTACTGAGTCGTCGACATGTATGGCATTGCCATTCACCGATGACTATTCTGTTAAAGTATTATGGGTGTGTATTCAAAATTATCCACAATCTGGCATTGAAATATATGTTGAGCAAGTACCCTTACCTTTTTCATATACTGGATAATGGACATCTTATCTCAACATCAACCCTTTTCAATCATTCCATCCATAAGTCAAATGCATCACGATGATAACTTAGAACAACATACTTCTAGTGTGAATCCATTAAACAGTACGCTTCTCAGATTGGGTTTGGGAATTATCTTTATGGAGAAAAGACTGGGCAATCTGAGGAGGAGTAGATGAAGTGGATGAGGAAGCGGAAGCAGAGGGAGAAGAAGATGTGGAAGACGGGGAGCCCGTTAACCTAGAGGAAGAGGACAACGGTCATTTGAACCTAGAGCTAGAAGTCGGGACTGGTTCGGAGGCCAACGAGCTTAAAGTTGAATCCAACATTCCATATTACAATGATATGTTAGAGTATGAAGAGGACGACAGTTGGATGATGATGGGCCCACCATGCAGTGTTGATAATGAATTCGTTAAGGGAATGGAGTTCCCTAATAAGAGAGATCTCATTGAAATTGTCAAGATGTATATCCTTATGTCAAATACACCGTACCGGTATCGAACGTCGAACACCAGTGTGTTGGAGCTCGTTTGTATTAATAAATGTGGTTGGAGACTACGTGCTAGGAAGGAGAGTAGCTTGCTTTCATTTTTGTGCATAACAACATACAAAGGTCCACATGCTTCATCTTGTGTTAGAGGCAGTCAGAACAGAGGAGTTCGCCATCTTAGTGCATCACTGATAGACAACTTCATTAAGGATTGTGTTAAAGTTGATCCCACGTTGAAAGTGGCTGTAATTATAGAGATGGTGCGTGGGAGATTCCACCAGTACCATATCTAAAAGCATGGTATGGTAAGCAAGTCGCAATAGCAGACATTTACGGTAGTTGGGAGTCCTCTTATGAATGGTTGCCATATTATGCAAGCACTAATGGATACTCACCCTGGGATGGTCGTGGAGTGGTGTTACAAATCGAAGAGTCCTGGTTATAGGGTGTTCCAGCGGTTATTTTGGTCATTCAAACTGCATAGAAGGGTTTAAGCACGCACTTCCCCTCATTGTCATCGATGGTACGCATTTGTATGGAAAATACATGGGGAAGATGCTTATAGCAATAGGGGTTGATGGGAATAATCAACTATTCCCCCTTACTTTTTCTCTCGTCGAGGACGAGAATGGAGAGAATTGGAGTTGGTTCATGGCATGCATCTGACATCGTGTCACGAATAGAAGAGGGCTATGTGTACTATCTGATCGTCACCTGGGTATTATTCAAGCTATGAATGACGTTTATAGTGGTTGGACGCCTCCAGACACATTTCACCGATCCTACATTCAGCATGTTGCTTCGAATTTGAACACCCACGTGAAGAATGCCTTGGTAAAGAAAGCATTCATTAGAGCTGCTTTCCAGCGGAAAACTTCGAAGGTCGACAAAGCCATCAGGCGAATTGTTCAGGTGTCCCCTGAAGCTGCTGAATATATCCACGACATGGCAATTGATAAATGGTCGCATGCTTACGATGGAGGACATAGATATGGATATGCAACAACGAACATGTCAGAAGTGTTTAACAACATTATAAAGGGAGCTAGATTTCTGCCAGTTTCAGCAATAGTAGAGCTGACGTTCTATAGAGTGAACAAATGGTTCGTTCACAAATGAGAGATAGGTACGGAACATATAGCAGCAAACCAGCCCTATACTCATTACGTTCAGCAGAGGATTGAACTTAACGGAAGTAAGGCCAGATTCCACACTGTTGAGCCGTATGACATTGGGAGAGGCGTATACGAAGTAACAAGTGGTCGAGGTGAAAGGTTGGCACGTAAGGGGGGGAAACGTTACATGGTATGTTTCGCTGACGGTACCTGCACGTGCAACAATGTACAAGTATATCACTACCCATGTTCGCATGTGTTGGCCGTGTGTCGTGAGTTTTATCTTTCTGAGGCACCATTTGTTGACCTATATTTCTATAGTATGGCATACATGCCCACGTACCAGCTCCAATTCCACCCACTTCTTGATGATACGGTGTGGAGATCATTCATAGGACCACGAGTTATTGCTGATGAGACTCGAAGAAGAGGTTACGAAATGAAATGGACGACAACATAGACCGAGGAGTCACATGCAGTGTTTGTCACGTTGCTGGACATAATAGAAGAAGTTGTCCCTAGAGACGAGTAGTAGTATAGAATTTTAGGGTTTTCATTTTGTACTCTTTAGCCCCAATATACTGATTTTCTTTTATATTATGCACATTTCCACTCATTTCTTATTGCATTTATGTAAAGAAATTAATTTCCAGTTTTATTTTCTTATTATATTGATGAAAATATATATATTGTTTTTTTCCGATGCTTATTTGGATGAGCAGGATATGGAACCAGGACTAGTAGAAACTTCTGTTCTCAGCCTGCAGCAAACGCATCGTTCCCAGGCGCTATGGATTGGGACGTTAGATAGTGCGTCTACTCTTTACACTCGCCACCACTCATTTGAGTGGCCCGTCGATGACAGAGTTCTCCAGTACGTTCGACAAGCTGGGCTTTACGGGATTGGGTTGCGGTCATTGCGCATCGACCATGGGCTCGTGACAGCCTTAGTTGAGAGGTGGAGGCAGGAGACACACCTTCCACCTACCTATTGGGGAGGCCTAAGAGCACCTTACGTGATGTGTGCATCCTGACACGACTACCAGTGAGAGGTGGAGGCAGGAGACACACACCTTCCACCTACCTATTGGGGAGGCCTAAGAGCACCTTACGTGATGTGTGCATCCTGACACGACTACCAGTGATGGGTAGGGCAGTGTCTGGACCTAGTCCCGCACCATTTGCCCAGAAAGTCCTCAGATTGTTTGGAGTTTCCCAACTTGAGGGTGCCATGGTAGGGTCCATTATGAGATTCAGTTGGCTGCACGATACTTTCGCCCATATCCCACCTGCGAACACCACTGATATGGATATTACGCGGTATACACCACTGATATGGATATTCTGCAGTATGCGCGGATGAACTGCTGGATCCTTATTTCTTGTGTACTTTTCGCGGATAAGTCGGGGAACGAGGTGCAGCTTGTATACTTAAACCTGTTTGACCAACCCTGGGATAGCGTAGCTAGTTATAGCTAGGGCAGCGCAACTCTATCCTACCTGTATCGAATGATGTGCCGTGCTTCTCGAGTTAGACAGGGTCGGGCAGCAGTTGAGATAGCCAGGCCACTAGTCATTCTCCAGGTATGTATGTTCATGTTTTCATTCATGTTAAACTAACAAAACTAAGCAACTAACTCATTCCATTTATTTCACTTACACAGCTTTGGGCGTGGGAGCATCTCACCGTCTGTCGTCTGGCCATACCCACACGACGCAGACAAGCTCAAGAGATCCACATTTTTGTCGAGCCGGGCCGCGCTGGAGATGGAGAGCCTTACGAAACCAGATGGCTGGTTGACCGTCTTACTCACGTTCACCTAGCAAATGGGGTGAACTCTCTGCGAGATTTACTAGATAGGATGACAGATGAGCAGATACTATTCCAACTCATTAGTAATTCATATATGTATTTTACATTGATTTATTTTCAATATCTAATGTTTAACTGTCATTTATAAATAGATGATATGAGATCTGTATCCCGAGGATGAGGGTGAGGAGGACAAGTGGCGTGTCTTTTTGCCACTCGTATGTTTTGAGTGCGTTGAGTTCCATTTGCCGACACGAGTGATGCGGCAATACGGACCGCGTCAGGTCATACCCCCACCTGTTGACACAAGCGAGGATTTACACAAGGTGGACCAACGTGGGAAGGCTGGTGTCGTTTGGACGGACCAGCACCGACAATTTATTGACGCGTGGGATAGGCGTCTACAGTCCGTAGTCTAGGTCGATCTGTTTGAGGGAGTTATGGACTACTTAGATCCATACTTGGTATGGTATCGATGTATCACTAGGCGGTTCATCAGCCCTTTCTTCCGGCCGCCTGTGCCACATTTCTCCCCTGCAGCAGTGCCGTTACACATCGTGGTAAGATTTCTAGCCAATTTACTTGTTCATTTATATATAGTACACAACTAACATCATTTGTATTTCTTCTTTTGTCATGTAGACTGAGGAGCTGTTGCATATTCGTGATTACGTTCACGACTCCCGAGACATGTGTCCTTTCATGGCGGATCACGTGTACAGTCTCGTCCAGGAGAACATGGAGAGGATACGACAGCCTTACCGACTTCGGCCCTATCCATTACAGACGAATTGCGACGCATCCACCCCCGCCACACCCTTCACTATGCCGGAGACCCTTGCTATCGAGATGTCCAGTCAGCATTACAATCATGGTCAATCTTCGTCATCGGCTTACACATCTCCAGAGGCCCCATTTGCACACCATCCAGGGTGGACCCAGCAAACACAAACTCAGAGTTCGTATCATCACTTGGACATCATTTTCGAGGAGCAAACTCCGGGTTTAGACTCTTAGGGCTTATTTCGTTTTTCATTACGTTATTTTATATTACAATTTATTATGTATATAACTAAAACTTACTTTGAAACATTATACATTTAAATTTCAAACTTCATAATTTGTTATGACCTTCTTCCCAGTTTGTGTTTATTTCGTTACTTATTATTTGAATTTGTCTTCAGAAATTCACATTTTGATTCATACGTATTTTAATATTGATGGGAAATTATATAATGTATTTTAATACGTACTAGTTTACGACGTGTAGGGAAAAAAACCTTTTAGTAAAACGCTGCCCAGAGCAGCGTTTCTTTCTGACCTAGATTTCCACCCTAAAACTCAGCTCCATGCAAAACGCTGCCCTGAGTAGCGTTTTTTCATTAGGTAAAACGCTGCCTTGGGTAGCGTTTTAAAACCGAACCTAAATTAGCTTATTTTTTAAAATAGTTTGAACAAGAGCTTATTTTTCAAATTTTTATAAAAAATTGGCTAAAAAAAAAAATTCAAAAGAGTAGCCATAAAAACGACGCGATCCAACAATCCAAGGGAGCATAAAGACTAGAGGGGTAAACGCCCGTTGAGGGTAAAATCGTCCAACTAAAATAAAGTCGGTCAGCAGCTCAGCCTATATATATAGCAAATCCGGATAATTCTAGGGTATATAAGCACCCAAATTTCTCCAAATTTTGGCACCCACTCTTGAAACGTCACAAATATCGGACTCAAGCGAACCTCTTTATCTCATCCAATCGTACTCTCCTACTCCCTTCAATTACAATTTCATGCATATCGTTTCATGATATGTCTTCGTAATCTTGTCGATTCTTAAATCTGCTCAAAATTTGCAGAATTTTGATGCCTGATTTTAACAAAATCAAAAGTGTTCATAGTTTCTTGAAATCTATAATATATATTATGGATTTGTATTCATTGATGAATTTGGCGCAGGTCTCGGTGTAGATGGCGACGTTTGAGCTGTACCGGAGATCCACGATTGGAATGTGTTTGACGGAGACGTTGGATGATATGGTTCAGAATGGGACCCTCAGTCCTGAGCTTGCTATTCAAATTCTTGTTCAGTTTGATAAGGTTGGATAATTCTATAAATTGATGCCTTTTATTTTATTGTATTGTATGTTGATAATATTGAGGTTTACATTTAATTTTTGATTGGTATTGTAGTCAATGACTGAAGCTCTTGAGGTTCATGTGAAGGCCAAAGTAACAATTAAGGTATTGAATTTGATTTTGTAATGATTGATGTTTACGAAATTCGAATAGCTTTGTTAATGAGAATGATTTGTGAAGTATTGAATATGGTTTTGGGATTCTTTAGAGATGATTACAACATGTATAGCTAAATATGTGTGGTTCTTTGGAGGGCGCTTTGTCGAAGTCGAAGTGAATGAGAAATACTGGTTAGGAATGTAGGATATGTTAGTGCTGATTGCGAAGTCCCTAAGTGTAGGTAGATTAAGTTTATGTTATTTTTTGGAAAAATTAAAATTAAAAATACAACATTTAATCATCTTGTTAAAAACCAACATTTGCTTTATTTCATAAAAATACCACCCCATTCCTACCTGTAATTAGACAGTGATTTTTTTTTTCATTTAGCTCTTCAAAATACAATAACCTTAAATATTGTATTTACGTGAAATGAAGTAAATATTGAACTTTGTCAATAAGACGAGTCAAAGATTGTATTTTTAATTCCAATTTTTTCTTATTGTTTTTGGTTGACTTACTGCATATGTGGTTGACTTATATACTTTGTAAGAATAAAATAGTGTGGTTCTTGGGTCAGTATCAAACTATATGAAGATTAGGAACTTAGGATATGTTTATGTGTTAGTTGATGGTGGATTATGTCAATGTTTTGAGTTGACTTGTCAAATTTTAGATGAACTTATATGATAAGGTGAGATTGAAATTAAATTGAGGTACTGTTTAAAAATTGAATTAAAAATAAAGGGAAATTGTATAGGTTGGATGTGGACTTCAGTTTTATTGTTTTGTAATTCTTAGAGATTGTTATGACAAGTATAACTAAGATCTGGTGGTTTTTGAAGGGTGAATTATTGGACCTGTAAATCTGTAATAGATGAGACGTATTGATTCTAACTTTAGTTAGAGGCTCAATTTAAGTGCATGAGGTCGTTGACTCTTGAGTTCAGGTTCATGTTCAATTGTTGAAGTTACATTCTAAGGTGAGCTTAGATAGTATTATGTTGTAAAATGAAGATTGATGTTGTCCACTTAGTTAAAAAAGGCGCGAGGCACCCTACGGCGTTAGGGGTCTCCGAATGAAGGCGCTAGCCTTTGGATACGAGGCACCCTGGTTATGCCAAAAATTAAATTTAACGCTTGTAAATTGTATTTTGTACTCAAAACAACATAATACTCATAATAACAACTCCAATTATTTTTGTTGTTAGGATCCGACTTCCCATACTTTCTTTCTGGATCCAAGTTATCTATTGATCCCATGGATGATTGCTCATTTGAAGACATCCTGAAAACAAATCAAGAAAGTTAATTAAATTGACTGCCATTTCCTATCAACAATCATATAAGAGAAATCCCATAAACCAACTATTATGCAAATTATATATAAAGTCACCAACCATCTGTGGTGGTAGGAACAATGAATGAAATGGTGGCAGAAGAGCTGGATTGGGACAATGCCGAGCCACATGTCTAGTTAAATGGCAGGTGTTGCAAATGGGCTCATTTAGACAGTCACTTGCCACATATGACTTTTTCAATAATGACTAATGACACAATCATACAATCAAAATTGATGGAAAGAAGAAACTTAGAAAAAATTATGAACCCAAAAAAAATGAAAAATTATGAACCCAGAAAAAAATTACAAACCCAGAATAAATTATGAAACCTGAAAAAACAACCACCCCTAGAAAAAATAAAGAAAAAAAGAGAATTGAATACTTGGGGAGGAAGAAGAAGACTAGAAGAAGGAGGAATAAAAGGAAATTTAGTGAAGAAGGAAGAAGAAGATAAAAAAATTGAAAAAAATAAATTAAAATATACCTGGAGATGGTGGAGAAGATGGTAGCTGGCTGGCTTTCGGCGAAGAAGGTGGCTTGCTGTCGGCGGAGATTGTGGCTGGGGATGCGTGCTGGCGGTTGATGTGCTTGGTGAGTCGGTGGCTGCTTAGGTTTAGGAAACAAACTTCTCTTCTCCGTGCGTGCAGTAGGGCTTTGTCTTTAAGCCTTTTTCTTAAAGCCAGCAAATATTGACAAAAAATTAAAAAAAACCAAGCTAATGCATCCTAAAAGCGCTTGCCTAGAAGCACTCCACGCCTCCCCTAAGGCGCTCCAAGGCGCCCAAAAGCGCTCGCCTACCAGAATTGCCTCGCCCACCTATAGCAAGGCGCCTCTGCCAGTCTGCCACCGCCCGCCTGCGCCTAGGCGTGCTTTTGAAAACTAAGGTTGTCCATTGTGTGAGTGGATGAAGGTCAAAAGAAATTGATAGCAAACTGCCATCTTTGGAACCTGCTTGTCCTTTTGTTATTGACTTTGAATGATAACAAGTTTTTTTTTGAAATGCAGTGAAGTAGTGCTAAGTGTACTCATACATGTTTGTAAAGAAGTGGAGATGGGTGTAGGATACTTCTCCCTTAAATCCAATTGTTCATTACTTAATTTTTTGGTTATCCCATTTCATGAATACATATTTACTGAATTGAATAATATTTTCAGTTTCTTACCCTTAGTTAATGTTAAGTACTAGATTATGACACTTTTTATGGAAGATAGTACTAATTCGTAATAATTGATGATATGCAAAGTTGTAAACATACTCTTCCAGTCCCACTATTTTCTGCTCAAGGTGATTTTTGTTGTTAAGCTATAAATTCCTTGAGCTTTCCTCTAATATATAAGACTATGTTTTACTTTTTATGGTTAGTTTTTAATGGCACATATTTATTTGGTTACGCGGAAAGTATGTTAAATGTTGATGGGTGTGTCACATGTATAGCATATTGTAATGGGTCAGAGGTATGTAACGGATCGAGAGAAACTTTTTGGAGAAGTTTCTAGTTGGCCCTGTGTCTGAATTGTCTGAGCAGCTCTTAATTTTACTTCTAGTTGACTTAAAACCCAAGGCTTTGAGATATTAAATCTGCAAACTCTCCTGCTGTAAAGAATTATTTGAGCAGATTGCAGTTGTGGCTGTGTTCGGGGATGGCCTATTTGATCTCTGATCGAAATAATGCAAGTTTGGGCACTGAGCACCGTTGGTGTTCTTAGCTGTTGGTTGGACTTTGACTGCAGCTCTATATAATACTGTGATTGATTTAAAAGTTTTTTTTGTTTGAAAATATTTGGTGCATAAAATGAATTCCTCAATTCTCAGAACTTCATTAAGCTGAAGTAGATCTTTCCCTTATAATTTCTACCGACTAACGATTCTGTGATACCGACTTTGATTTACCAAGAATTTATTATTGATTAAGAAGATAATATGAAGCTTTTGGGGTTCATTTCTTGTGCTTCAGGGGTACGGGATATGCAGCTATGTGTTCATTGTGTCTGGCATTTGCAGTTTGTAGACCAATGATCAATTGACTGAAACAGATTTTGACTTGCTAGTTTTTTGATGCTGGTATTGCCTGTTAATATGTCTTATTATCTCTCAAACATATGTTGCAGGGACATCTACACACCTACAGGTTCTGCGACAATGTTTGGACCTTCATCTTGCAGGATGCAACTTTCAAAAGTGAGGAGTTGCAGGAGAATGTCAGCAGAGTTAAAATAGTGGCTTGTGACTCTAAGCTTCTCACTCAGTAGTATGGTGACTCATCAGACCTTTGTCTCTGTTTGATAAAATTTATCAGACCTTTATCATTGTTTGATAATATGTTGTAGAGTAGTTTGTGGTACCTCAAAAATTTACTGTGGGAGTGGGCTTTTAAGAAATACTGAAACTTGTGAACTTATGGAACTTCCTCATCCATAACATTGACTTCATGATTTGTTGCATATTTCTATATACTGTATCAGTTTCTGTACATAGATCCCTCTCTGCAGGCATTGTCATTTATAAACTGCAAAGGTCTTCCAAAATAGTTGGCTGCAATGTGTGCCCCCTATAACCTTTACTTTCTCATTTTGTTTCGCTTTCATCTTGATTATATTAGCTATAAGCTTCTCTTATGCACAGAAACTCTCATACTGATCACTTTTCCCATTTTCCATACTTTTGACTTCAAGGAAACTAATTATTTCAATTATTTGAATGATCAAGAAATTAAATCTTTAAAGTGTAAAATAATTTTTATAATCTGTTGAACAAACCTTTCTTTTAAACTGTTTACAGATTTTACTTTAGTTTGTGCCTATTTAGATTGTATGTTTCCCTGTTTATTGTAAAAAGACTGTTTTTACAGTTTTTAGTTTTGAGAAATTTGAGTTATGGCTTATGTCTTCGCAATTTCACTACCTTGCCACAAGCAAGAATCAGATATTTTTTTTAATATATTCCAAAATGGATAAATTTTCTTACGTAGTTGATGTACTCTCTGCTGTACTGGATTGCAAATATGATATGTACTGGATAGTGGGGTTGGGGGTGTTTTAGGTTTCTAGAAAAGTCATGGTTTTCAAAACAAGAATTCTGATGGTCACTGCTTTATTGAGTGCTAGTGTTGCTTGTACTTAAATATCCAGAATATATTAGTTAGATCTTTCCAAAAGAATTGACAGGGGCAAAAAGGCTTCAAAATTCAGGCATAATCAAAGGAAGGAGTGGGAGACTAAAAGTGACTGCTGGTACTAGATTCAGTTTTTAAGTGGTGCAGGTGCTGCAGCAGAGTTATTGTTGCAATAAGCAGCAAGCATATCGCCTTCTTGGGTCGTGAGCCCAAGAACACCAAGCATTGAAGGCCAACAATGGTTGATTGTGACTTCGATGGCATGGAAGCATGAAGTATTGATGTCAGTGTATCCATTGAGAAAGAAGTCAATGATCTCATTTGAGCATGTTCTAAGCTCTGGGATGGAACCCCAACAATCCGTAGTAGTAGTGTTAGCACCGCCAATACTGGCTTACAATCTTGTTGTAAGGTCTAATAAGATAGGATCATCAGCAGTAAGAGGGAAGTCTCTGGCTGATGTTGCAGCATTTAGCATAAGGAATAATAATAGGTTATGAGCCGCAAATACCCAGCTGCTGCTTCTCATGACTTGCAGTTGAATGGTTTTATCGTCTTAGTTTTCCAGTCTTATAAATTATTTGTTTTTGACACCGCTAAATGATCAATTTATTGGCGCTGCTTTCACTTGTTCAGTTTCTGTTGCTGAAATTGCTAGTAAATACGTCTTATATGTCTCATTATATGTTATAGGGACACCTACACACCTACTGGTTCTGTGACAACCTTGCACCACCATCTTACTAGACACAACATTCAAAAGTGAGGGGTTGTAAGAATATTAGAAAATGTCAACAAAGTTAAAATAGTGGCCTGCTTCACAATCAGTGTGTGGCAACTGATCAGACCTTAATCACTATATTATAAGATCTAATTGTTGTGTTGTAGAGTAGTTCCTGGTTATTCACACAATTAACTGTGTGAGAAGCTGGTTAGAATAATGAAACTTGTGAACATATGGTATTTCATCACCCATGTTATTGACTTCATGACTTGCATGTTTCAATCTCTATCAGATTCTGTTCTAATCTTTCTGAGCATGCAATATCATGTATTACTTGTAAAGATCTTCTGAAAAAGTAGTATCCCTTGGCTGCAATGTCTAACTCCCCAGCTTTGATTGTCTCGTTTTATTTCAGATTTCATAATACTTTTGGAGACTCCAGGTAAATGTATTTTTTGCATGATCAAAGAAGTTAAAAATCTTTTGCTTCTCATTACCAAACAATTCTAGTGCCATAAGTTTTTAAAGTTATAAAATTGATTCCTTGCTTTAGATTTTGCATTTCTCATTCCTTATTGTATGAGGTTTGCGTTTTTGCATTTCTCAGTTTACCAAGTGAGAGTTCTGATTTAGTGATTTGCTGCTGAGTTTTTGGATGCCACTAAGAACAGAAACATATTGCTGTATTCTTGTATATAATTCAGAACATTTTTGCTCAAATAATTCGGTCTCTTTCATTGTTCTGCATATTAGCGTTTTGAATTACAAATATCATACGATGCGTTGTTTGTGTGGTTGGGGGGTTATTTTTTTGAGAATTAGGGTTATCAAAAATAGAAATATGACAGTCTCTGTTTTATTGATAGCTAGTGTAACTCTACTTAAACATCTATATCGAAGAAGCGTAGATCTTATGGGAAAACATAAAAGGAGGCTTAAGGTCTTGGACTATTGGCCGCCAGCAATAGTTTCAGTTTTAGGGAGTGTGCCAACAGGTGCTGCAGAAGAGTTATTGCTGCAATAGGCTGCAAGCAAGTTGCCTTGTTCTGTGGTAAAGCCAAGCACACCAAGCATTGAAGGCCAGCAATGGTTGATGATGACTTCGATGGCCAGGCAGCAAGGGGTATCAATGTTAGTGTATCCATTAAGGAAAAAGCCAATGATTTCATTTGAGCATGTTCTAAGCTCTGACAGGGAACCCCAACAATCTGTAGTACTATTGTTTGTATCATCACCAATATTGGCTTGAAGTCTTGTTGCAAGGTCTAAGATATTCGGATTACCAGCAGCGGGAGGGAAGTCTCTTGCTGATGTTGTAGCTTTTGGCATCAGGAATAATGCTATGGCTAAGAGCACAAGAGTGACGCTGCTGATACCCATTATGAAGTTGATTGTGCAAGAGTGATGAGGCTAGGATTCAGGGTGATTAAAAGTGAGAGTGATGAAGAAATTGATTAGCTGTGAGGGTGATTTATAGGGGGGGGGGGGGGGGGGGGGGGGGGGGGTCTTGGGAGATGAGAGGTTGATAGTTTATTGTGTGAAGTTGAAGCGTTTTCCTTCATTAGCTTTCAGTTCTAGAATTTACAAAGACAGTTAAGTTATGGTTATTAATGTATACTCCTATATAGTGATCATTGATTAGCCAATGATTTAGCTAATTGATTCATCTCAGTTAATTTTAAGATATTATATTGCAATACTGCATTGTTCAGAACTTGAGATACTTCATATAACAGAGTGGAGGTGAAACGTTTTCTTTTTACATCCCTGGATCTGAAACGTTTTCTTTTTACATCCCTGGATCTGAAACGTTATTCTACACGTTTTGCTGTTACTTTTATGATTTGTGTGTGTGTGTTGGTCTATATAATCTCAGGCTGTGAACACAGACAAAGTTCGAAATTGGGTTAGCAACTACGGAGTACAAGTTAGTCTTGTATATATCAGTGTAACTGTGTGGGGTAAATTTCGAACGTGTAGAATAACTGTATATAACAGAGTGGAGGTGAAACGTTTTCTTTTTACATCCCTGGATCTGAAACGTTTTCTTTTTACATCCCTGGATCTGAAACGTTATTCTACACGTTTTGCTGTTACTTTTATGATTTGTGTGTGTGTTGGTCTATATAATCTCAGGCTGTGAACACAGACAAAGTTCGAAATTGGGTTAGCAACTACGGAGTACAAGTTAGTCTTGTATATATCAGTGTAACTGTGTGGGGTAAATTTTATGAACATCGACCAAGCAAATTTGGAGTGCGTTCAATTCTTACATAGACACATTGTTTAAGGTCATTGAATCAAATCCCATTTTAGGGCTCTTTGGTGGTGAGGATTTTGAAATCCTTTCGCCTGAAGGCCCTCATTTTATACAATTTGATTAGAACTTTTAGGTTTTAATAATACAATTTTTCAAACAAAAAATATAACAAGAATAATCCAAGGTTTGAGGGTATAATAAGAATCCCAACTTTTAAAACTTTTAATATCTTGATTATTAATCTTTTGTTTTTAAAAAAAATATGATATACGATTACGAAATATTCATCTCTGCAAGCTTCAGAAGGCTGGCAGGGAAAGGACCAAGACAAACATATTTTGACGGGTTACATCTAGCCATAAGGTGTGCAACAGTATTACCTCTGTCTAACATGGCTACAGTGGAAAAAAGAAAACAACGTGATCAACTTGACAATGCAACTAATAAAGAAAGAAATATACCCAGCCCTTCTGATTGTTATTGACTCTCTTAACCACTCCAAGGGCATCACTTTCTATCCAAACTCTAGAATACTTAAATTTAATAGCAATTTCCATACCAAACAACACTGTTGCTGCTTCTGACACGGATATGTCCTAATAGGCGAGACCATAATCTCCCCCTGATAGTCCCTAATCACCACCCCCAATCCAATCATATTATTAGAAGCAGAGTTGCATCAACGTTCACCTTCACAATTCCTCTCCCAGGTTTTCCCCCACTGCTAGCTAGAGGTAATCCCCTATCCTTTAGACCTCCGCGTACCCTCATAGAGTAAGTCTCATAATCAGTTACATGCTTAGCAAAATTCGTTGCTAATTGGCATAGGTCATGTGAAGAGTCCTTGAACAGGGTCTTGTTTCGGCTTGTCCATGCTGCCCATACCAAGGAAGCAAAGCTTCGGGGGTATGTGGCATTAAATTGGTCAGCTACCCTATTGAGCATATGAGAGAAGTCCACATCGGTTGTTGCCTGGATGAGATTCCAGAAAGCACTTTCCTTCCAAATACATCTTATAGCGTCACATTTATAAAGCGCATAGGGAATCGTTTCAACATCCGTATTGCAAAGCTAGCATGTACTATCATTCCTCAAGTGTCTTTGACTCATTTCTTCATTTACCGCCAATGAATTCGAGCAAGCCCGCCATATGAAATGTTGTAACTTCGGGGCCCATTTATACTCCATAGTCGTTTCCAAACATTCCTTTGACCCCTGTTGTGCTCTTGCCCACAGCCTCCTTGCATTCCCAACTAATACGCTAATCTGACGGAGAACTCCCCGCCTTTTTGTTAATCCCCAGTAATAGCTATCCGGTTCCATCATACCTACAAGGGGAATACACAACACCTTTGCCGCATCGTCCTGGCGTAGATAAAGCTCCAGTGCGTGCTCATTCCATTGTATTGTCGTTGTCTCAATCAGCTCCACTACCATTAGCAGTGGATCATGCAACCAGTTCGGTGGGGGCTCCGATATTTCCTTACTCCACTCATCTGATAGCCATTTGTCCCTCCAGACCTTGATTTGCAGTCCATTCCCAACTCTCCACCGAAGACCCTCTAACAATAGAGATTTTGCTCCCCAAATGCTCCTCCATGTGTAGCTTGGATCAAAAACCTCTCCTAGCCTCTAAGAAAGATGCGTGTTTGAAATACCTTGCCTTCAAGACTCAGGATAGAAGAGAACCACCCCATGGATAAGCCTCCAACCTTACTTCATAAGCATAGCTTGATTGAAGACTTTAAAATTTTGAAACCCCATGCCTTCTTGGGATTTTGGATGACACAATTTATCTCATGCTTTCCAGTGGAGTTTATTATCTCTACCATGACCCCACCAAAATCCTGCTAGCATGGCATGGATCTCATCTAGAAGACCGTCGGGTATCTTAAATACTCCCATAAGATACGTAGGTATTGCCTGAGCAACATCTTTGATAAGAACCTCCTTCCCCAGCTTACAAAGTATCTTCTCTCTCCATCCTTGAAGCTTTTTCCATACTCTCTCTTTTAACCCGACAAAAATCATTTTCTTCGACCTCCCTATCAGTGTTGGAGCCCATAGGTACTTCTCATGCTTCTCTACTTCCCTAACACCTAGCAAATCGCAGATTATCCCCTTTCTTGCTATAGCTACATTTTTGCTAAACGTAGCTTTTGATTTGCTAAAGTTGATCTTCTGGCCCGAAGTTCACTCATAAACTTGTAGAATACTCATAATTTTCGAACACTCCTCATTTTTCTTCACGAATAAAATGTTATCATTTGCCAAAAAAAATAAGTGAGAAGTCCTAGGTGCCCCTTTGCAGATATTAACTCCATGGAGGGACCCCTCATTCACAGCTTTGGTTAATAGGAGCGAGAAAGCATTAGCGACAATTAGAAATAAATATGGTGAAATGAGATCCCCTTGTCTAAGACCCTAGGGGGGGGGGGGGGGGGGGGGGGGGGGGAGTGATGTTTCCAACTATTTCGCCATTCACCTTGAATGGAAAAAGAATATCCCGATAGGCAACCCATAATTTTCTGTACCCACTCGCTGTAGAACCCAAACTTCTACATCACCTCTTCTACAAACCTCCATTCAACTCTATCATAGGCCTTCATCATGTCTAATTTAAGAGACATTATAGCCTCTCTCCCCCTGTCCTCTCCTCTTCATATGGTGGAAAACCTCAAAAGCTACCAGAGCATTGTCTGTAATTAACCGGCCAGGGACGAATGCACTTTGTTGTTGGGATATAACTGATTGTAAAAGGGGCTTTAGCCGATTTACAAGCATTTTGAGATAATCTTATAAATCATATTGCAAAGACTAATTGGTCTGTATTCGGTAATCTTGCGAGGCTCATGACATTTCGAAATTAAGACCATGCAAGTTTTGCTAATTTTCGAGATGTCTACATGACCAAACCACCAATTATTAATCTACGTTTATACCATGTGATCCAAATAATGCAATGTTATACGAAATAATTTATATACTGTATAATCGTTAACATTTAAAACATTCGTATCATCATATGTCAATTTCCGAATTTTGAATTATTTATTGTATATTTCCTTTCTTATTTGTAATTATCTTACATTTTTATTAGGCTCTTCTTAAGATTAATATATGCGTATGGTTTAATTAAAATTTCTACAAGATTATATTGCAACTCAATTGTTATATTCTAGTTCTTACATTTGGAGGTTTCTCTTGTCATTTGTTTATCGCTTTCCCCTTTCAAGTTATAATGTCTTAAAATGATTGCTGGCCTTATCTACAATAATAATCCAAAAATTATTAACACCATTCCAACCACTCCAAACAATCTATGAAAATAAAATCAACATAGTTCCTATGAACTCTAATGAGGGTTAAATCATCAATTCAAGATGAAACCATAATTTTAAAATGAATTAGCTCAAAAGTAAACACTTGCATCACAATTCATAATTGGTATTACACGTAATTTGTTGATAATGCATAACAAATTACTCATTGACGAGAACCAAATTCAAAGTGTCATAATAATTCTTATAGTAGAATACCTTTTATTTTATTTTATATTTTATCGACATACTTGAGTTTTTCATTAAGTATATACTATCTTAATCAATACAAAACATAGATATTAAATAAAATTTTACGCTCATATAGTCATATGCATGGGCCATTATATAAACACCAATATAATATAAAAGTTCTAATATTTTATTTACCACAATGAATTTTTTTTATACCATAGTAATTAATTGTAATAAAAATATTGTACTAGGCCCTTCTCTCTCTTGGCTTCTCATAACTACATTCTACATGCACTTTTTTCTTTTTTTTGGCAATGATAAATGCACTTGAAAGTGTTATGTAAGCCACCATTTCATTTTGCCAAAAACAAAAGGCCACCATTTCACAACGCCTGGACTATGCACCCGAGTGCACATCGAGGATTGTGCACCAAATTTAATATATGAAAAAAACAATAAACATCCCGAAGAATTGTAATGAATATTGGCAATTTAAAGTTTCCCCAAAAATATTAATCATTACTGCGAGAACCAAACCGTCACTTCTATTTGTTAGTTTTCCCACGCACTCATTATTAGCACAACCCCACTGTGTGTCTTCATTTGCCATTTTTACCAAATTTGACTGAGTATATTATTTATTAAAAATATATAGAATATTTATTAGAAATATATAGAATGTTCATTAGTTTGAGTATACTTGATTTCAATGTAATGAGTATTGAGTATATATATAATGTTCTTTAGTACTGAGTATATTGTTCATTAGAAATATATAGAATGTTCATTAGTATTGAGTATATTGTTCATTAAACATATTCTTGCACAAGCTCAATTAGTATATTTGAGTACATTTGATTCCAATGTAATGAGTATTGAGTATATTTGTATTTCAATGTAATGATAATCATAATTATGATATAATGTACATTATTGTTAAGTATTTTGTACATTAAACATCTTTGTGCACATGCTCAATGAGAAATTACTGACGTTTGTTGTTTATTTAATCAGCATGTACATTTGAATCGATTGTAATGAACATTAGAAATATATATAATGTTCATTAGTACTGAGTATATTTGATTTCAATATAATAATAATTGAGTATATATAGAATGTTCATTAGTACTGAGTATATTTGATTTTAATATAATAATAATTGAGTATATATAGAATGTTCATTAGTACTGAGTATATTGTTCATTAGAAATATATAGAATGTTCATTAGTGCTGACTATATCCCTTAATTAATGATGTCTGCGTTTTATGATCATTGAAATTACCTACAATGTAAATTCAATTCATAAGAAATGTTAATTATAAATCTACAAATGTTCAACAATAATAACTCTTTGTGTAATGTACAATATATATGTACATTTAAATTTTGAGTTTGCATATTGTAATTATAATGACACGGATGTATATTGTATGAATTTGTAATGAACAAATTCCTTATAAGTGATGTATATTTCCTTATCAAGTAATGTACATGATATTTTAGACAGTTGTGTGCATATATTAAAAACATTGAAATGAAAAATTAGTTAGATTTAAAAATGTGCACCAATATTAAATAAAACAAAAAAGATTTCAATAGTTCTATCATTATTTTTATTTCTGATGTAAAAATAATAGAATATCAATGTTTTATTATTGCAAATTCAAAAGCATTAATGACACAAATTACGAAGCATTAACGATGGTTTCTGCTGAGAAATAATGAATTGCACGCATTCATTTCAATTGTTCTTTATATTCATTGCGTTTTTCTCTTATTTAATGAAGCATGCGTTTTGTAATTTTCTTGCGTTTTGGATTAGGAGCACTGTGCACCTGGGTGCATAGTCTTATTTACGACCAGAAGCAACCTCTAATTGAAACTCACTAGTATGGTCTATATGTACTGAGAGGAACCATTATCATGTGTAGAATACACAGACGTTGGAAGGTCTTGATTTAAAAGCTTGCCAAGGAAAAATTGCCCCGTGATGCTTCAAATTAGGGGTGTTCATTAGCGGGTACCTGGTATATCGGGTAGTCAAAAATCGGGTCACAGGGTACCTGGTTTATTTTTATTATTTTTTTCCTAAAAAACTTGTGTTCAATGACTATTTTTTTTTTTTTGCTAAAAATCTAATTTTGAATAGTGAGTGTTACGTGTATTAGCAGATCATTTCGGCTATTAGTTTTTCTGTTTCTCTGCACTGTTTTTCTGGTTAGCCTTGTGACTAAGAGTAATTGGCCTCCAACTTTTCCATGGGTGTAATTTGTTGTAATTTAATAACAGTAATTGTTGAGTAAGCGGAAAGAGAACTTCATCATTATGTGAATATTTGACGCCCGTCGCATACTCCATATCGATTATTTATGCTCTACGCAAATTCAGGTGATGAATATGCGTACAACCTCCATGCAAAGGAAAAGATTGATGACACGGAGGCATCTTACCCATTTCCTTTGTATGGAACTTTACTTCTTATGCTTATCTGATTCGTACATCACGTGATAGTCTTTTCCATCTATGTCATGCTTATGAACAATCTCTTGGTCAGGGTCAAAATAGAAGTTGATTACCCACACTACGATGGTCCTGAGGACTTGGTCTATGAAACTGATGATTCTAATGGTAATACATAAAACTAGTTATGTTTGGTTTATCATCTCTTCCAAGTTCCTAGTCTACCATAAATCTATTGTTGATGGAATACCAATAAAATTTTCTCACTGGATGTCAGTTGAGGACCATCCAAATAATGACTATTCAGACGTGGAGAAAACCTCATAATCTAGCAGTGATCAGAACAAGAGGCTGGTGAACCACAGAGTAATAAGTCAGACAAAATCCGAGGCTAAAACAGTAAAACAACAAAAAAATTAATTAAAAAATACATATCAGGTACTCGGGTATCCGATTATAGTTTTATCCGGCTCATGAACCGACCCGATTATTCTATTTTTTACTGGGTCGGGTACCCGACCCGAAAAAGCAAAAAAAAAAACCCTACAGTTTATTGTCGGGTCATTGGGTCAGCCGGGGTATTTCTCAACACCCCTGCTTCCAATTGAATGAGTTAAGAAACCAGCTGGAATGCAATATTTGAGTCTGTCTTTGAAATAGTTTTTAAAACTGAATGGAAAGGCTTGAACATGATTTTAGATCCAATAATAGAAGTTTTAGGTACAAGTGATAGGTAGAGATGTGAGTGAGTGTGAGTGAGTGAGTGAGTGAGTGTGAGTGAGTGTGAGTGAGTGATTTTTTTTTTTTTATTCAATGTGAATGAGTGTGAGTGTGCGATTTTTTTTTTTATTCAATGTGAGTGCGAATGTGAGTAGAAATGAATAAGAAAAGAAGGTAAAAAAATAGATTTGGGTTGTAGTGTAGATTGTCTTTTAGACTAAGGGAGATTGCCATTTGCTCTAATATTAAATTAATAAAGTTAAAGTATCTTTCTTCGTACAATATTTAATCTATACATATAACTTTAAGCCTTTTAGATATCATTACCACAAATAGAAGTTATAGAAATCAAATTAGTTTAACTAAATGTTTATCTAAAATAAAGTAAAACAATTATACTTAATAGTTAGTATAAATTAGGAAATTAATTTTAATAAGTAAATTATAGCAGCCTAAAAGTAAGGTTCTTAAACTTAGGATCAAAGTATACGACTCTAATTTTTACTAGGGCCTAATTTGGTCCTATAAGAACAATGAACAATGGTAGGCATAAAAGATATTTCTTCACTGGGTTTAAAATTGTCCAAAATGATATAATTTTAAAGGTATATACTGTTTTAAAGGTATTTTTTGAAAAATCTCCAAAATTAAATAAAGGCTATGGGTGCTTTCTATATATATATGATCATGTAATGTAAGGAAGTTTATAACTAAATATTGTTTTTATTTAGTGATTTAGTCTATAATGGCATGAGAAATGAGTTAAGGATCTAATCCTAAATGTTTTGAAGATTGATTGAAGTTGACATGTAGGTTCAAAATAAATTGTTCTAGTCACTCATAGTGCATAATATGAACATATAAGTTTCATGGTAAGTATACGAGAGTATTTTTCTCACTTAGTCTATACGTGTTTTAAAGAACCAAATTTTTAAAGTTATTATATTATATTTTTGAAAATTATGAAATTAAAATAAAGATATAAGGTGAATTATGTAGTCTTATAAAGAGGTTTAGAATCAACAATTGCCTCATACTCGATTTATAATGGCTTGAAAATGAGTTTGGTATCCTATCGTAGTCTTGTAGAGGTCTTAGAAATCGCTTGAAATAAATATTTGAAATCAAAATAGATAATTACAACTAGTCCTAGAGCTTACTATGACTCTATAATACTCGTAACAATATAGGCATTGATTTTCCTATATTTAATAATTGCATGTGTGAATATATTTAATATATAAGGATTACATGATTGACTCTTGAAAGGATAATTAAAGGGGCAAAGTAGGAGTGCTGATGACGAAGATTCATCGCGCACACTTTTTGGCTTTTCAAACTGACGATTACAATTCCATTCAATTGTATTTGGGAAGTAGAATTGGAGCAATGGACTCATGAGTCAGGCCTTGGTTATAACATTTTGGATAGATTGATAATTTATTTTCAAATGCTATAGTGTATATTTTAATGGATAGATTGGTAATTTCATCAGCTCTTTCTTGGGGACCATTAGTTGCAGCAATTAACAAGTTGGGTATTTTCGTCATTTTACTATTGTGTTTAAAAACTTAAATTGTATATTTTAAATTGAAACTATGCTATTTTAAATTGAAATGACACTATTAAAATATAGACTTGAATATTAAACATGTAAAGTTGTATTTTTTAACCCACAAACATATTTACTATTTACTAAATAAAACCTTAAGTTGTATTATTTAAAAATAAAGTTGAACTACTAAATTATAAAATTGTAATATTTTCAAATTGTAATTTTGAGCTCAAATATAGCAAATTCACGTCATGGCTCACGTTTGTTAACATATTTCCCTATACAATGTATTTTCCTTTTTATTTGACAATGAGATATGCACTTTAGTATATTTTTAAGATATATTAGGAATTTCCCATCAATTGATTTCAATATGAACAATTGAGAGGATTAAAGGTAAATTCAATGTACAAAGTTGCAGTCAATCTTTTCTTCAAGTGAGGGTAGATATCAGAACTCAAATTGCCTATATTGTTGCCTTCTGGCTTGTAGTTGCCTGCATGCACAGTTGCACAAATACACAATAAGCATCAGACTAGCTTTCATATCTGTTGTTGGTTGTGGCCCAAATTTTATGCTATACTTGTGGCTCAAATATTTTTGAGCCCAACTAATGGAATTTTGGTAGAGGGTCATGTTACAAGATTAAAAGAATAATCTAGCATGGTAAGGAAAATACTAGAAGATCCTAGTACTGTGGGGATGATTTAGCAAGCATGATAAAGCATTCTTGAAGCTTCTAGTTCCATCTTTGCCAACTTATTTCCACCGCCATGCATGTGGTGTATAAGTAGGATATCATGTATGGTTTCATTTCAATCAATCCAAGAATCGGCCATCAAATACAAAACCTCAAACATTAAGCCTTCCTACTACCAAACACTCCTAAATACCATTCTCATTATTCCACTATTCTAATCTATTTTACATACTCCTTTGTGAGTTTATGTTTGCGAGAATCAAATTGTAATATTTATCACCCTAATTATTTAGGGTCCTTCTTGTACTCTCATTCTTTTTAATACAGTGGAATTATTTCTCAAGTGCTCGATTTGTGTCATTTTCTTAATAGCTCTTCTTGCCCTTTACACTTTGATAATTTCTCGATTAAATTACTCTTCCACTAACGCTCTTACCCTAACAGTTGTCACATTGATGTACTTACTTGTATGAGTTTTGAATACTGACCTGTTGTGGCCTCAGCTAACGGGGATGCATCAGAATAAAAGTGAAGTAACCTCGAAGAGCGGAAGGAGGGAGTCTGTCAATGTATGAACAAGAATAGAGCTGGCGAAGGGGGGCTCCGACCTCCGTAGGAGGTGGCAGGGGACAGTCGACCAGAAGGTGGTGTGCCATAGTCTGAGCTTGAAGAACACGGAAACTCTTTTTTTTCAAGTCTTTGCAGGACCGTAGGAGTGAACTTTGTGAGAAAATGTGATGGGAAAAGTGGGTTAAAAAAGAGGAAATGGGGTTTGACCTTTTGACAGTGGTTGGGATTTGGAGGTGGGTCCGTGGGTTAGCTAACGGGTGAGGTGGTAGTGTTGTATTGGTTGGGTTTGGTGGGTGCACAGAGTAAGGGGTGGTAGGGTGCAGTGCAGTTGTGCAGGTGTCTGAGACTCTCAGGTGAGAAAGCACACTACTGTACAATTCTTCTTCAAGCAAAACTCTTGTTTTGGACAGATTTGTTGTGTGTGTACTGCCGCTTATGTAGGCTATGCTGTATTTGCTTTCCATTGTTTCATCTTTTATTGAGATTTATACGATGTTTTGAGTTGTCAAATGCGAGCGACATAAATAATGGTTTATGGCCTTATTTGTGTAGAGTTCGAATTTCGTTATTGGGAAATTATGCTTCCTTTCTTCAGAAAGGACTTGGTTGGTTAGACTGCTTACAGAATTGGGAGTGGCCAATTTTAAACCTGTCACCCTCAGCTGTGACAATCAGAGTGCCATTCACATTGGCAAGAATCCTGTCTTTCATGAGAGAACTAAACACATTAAATTAAATTGTCATTTCACCCAAGAAAAAGTCCTTAAAGGTTTAATTAAACCCACATATCTTCCTACTACAGAACACCTAGCTGACATCATGACCAAAGCCTTATCCTCCTCTCAACACACAAAGTTAAAAGTCCAAGCTATGGATGTTTAATCTTCGCAGCTTTAGGGGGTTGATATATATGATGATCATAATGATCATAACATTACTGCTGACAATATAGAATAGTTGTTATTACAACATTCTGTTTTTAGCTTCTAGCAACCTTCCTTGAAATAAAGAAGTTAGTTTTACATTCCTCAACATACTCATGTATATAAGTGAATGTAAGGAGCTGTTAGAAGACATAGCTTAACATACAATCAAGTTCATCTCTTGTTTTTCTCTACTCTTCTTTTTCCTTCTTTTCTGTTTCTGAGCTCAGTGTTCTGAACTTCAACAATGCATGACAATTAGGTCAAGTGACTCACCTGTTATTAGTACGTACCATTGGACAATAAGCCAAAACAAAGGGGAGAGATTTTGCACTTGTTCTTCCAGTCACATTCACATCAACAACCATTTTACTGGTTTCTTTCTGAAAATTCAATTCCACATCACATTGAATACCTTATTTATTCTAATCACATAATCTGATGTGATTCTTGATCCGAAAACTAAGTTATCACAAGGATATGTTCTAAGCTTCGTCCTATACAGATAAATCACCAAGAACTAGGCAAGAACTGAGTTTAATTAATTAAGAGTCCACCTAATTAATCAAACCAATGAATGTTTTAACTAAAACACCCAAAACAGCAACCAACTCGCAAGTTAGCCAAAGAAATATTTAGGTAATCCAACCAAAATATCACTCAAAAAATATATGTGTTTTGTATTGCTCAAATCGTGAATGAATGAATGAATTCGTGAATTACATGGAGTATTTATAGCAATCCTTTCCTAAGACTATTAGAACTCTAACTACAATAAAACTCCTTCTTTTCCTAAGCATATTAGAGTTCTAACTTGAGTAAAACTTCTACTTTTTCTAAACACATTAGAGTTCTAGCTTGAGTAAAACTCCTACTTTTTCTAAGCATATTAGAGTTCTAGCTTGAGTAGGAATCCCTTTGCCTTGATCTCCAAGCAGCCGCCACTTTCAATTTTGAGTAGGAATCCCTCTTGAAATAGGAAACCTAACTTAACCTTGTGCGCCAAGTAACGTTACACGATTCTCCAACTTAATTAACTACGCACACGTACAAAAATAATTAAGAACATAAAGAAACCTAAGGTCTAAACCAAGAAAAACCCTTTCAAGTGAAAGGTAAAAACTTGTAGACCAAAATCTAAGAAAGCTTTTAAAGAAACCTTAAAGAACTATCAAGAAGCTTCAAGAACTCCCAAGAACGCCACCATACAAAGCGTGGCTTTGTCTTGATGCCCCCGATAGTAAGTTTGACCTATTGAAGAAGCTTCCAAGTATAGATTCATGCTTTCTTGACTTTCTTGGAATAATTCTTCAACATGCTCGTCGTTCACATTGATGCACGCATCATCCTCCCCTTCTTCAAAAGAATTTGCCCTCAAATCTTCAATAGCATCATCTGGCAAATACTTCACCAAATCCCCAACATTAAATGTTGCGCTTACACCATATTCTCCCGGCAATTCAAGCTTATATGCATTCTCATTGATCTTCTCAATAATCTTGAACGGCCCCTCACTCCTTGGCATCAATTTATTCTTTCGTTTGCTAGGAAATCTTTCTTTTCTCAAGTGTAGCCACACCAAGTCGCCAACTTCAAAACTTTGTGGCTTTTTGTTCTTGTTAGCTCGTGCTTTGTAGAGTTCATTGACACGTTCAATCCTAGCTCTAACTTGTGCGTGTAGCTTCATCATGTACTTGATCTTAGCCTCGGCATCCTTATGAATTAATTCCCCTTTTGGAATTTCAATCAAATCAATGGGCATTCTTGGATTGACACCATAAACAACTTCGAATGGCGTGTGTTTTGTGGCATAAGTAGGTGATCTATTGTAAGCAAACTCGGCATGAGCAAGCTTAATATCCCAATCTTTTTGCGTTTTGCTCACTAGTCCACGTAAAAGCACACCAAGAGTTCGATTTGTTACCTCCGTTTGTCCGTCCGTTTGCGGGTGATATGATGTACTAAATAACAGCTTCGTTCCCACCAACTTCCATAGTGATTTCCAAAAGAAACTCATGAACTTTGTATCACGATCACTCACAATACTGTTCGGCAACCCATGTAGTCTCACCACTTCCTTGAAATACAATTCCGCCACTTTCATAGCATCGTCCACTTTGTGACAAGGTATGAAATGAGCCATCTTGGAAAATCGATCCACTACAACCATGATTGAGTCCTTTCCTCTTTGAGTCCTTGGCAAACCAACTACAAAATCCATAGACACGTCTTCCCAAGGTGAATCTGGCACGGGCAAGGGCGTATATAAGCCTTGATGAAACGTAGCCTTGGCTTTTTGACATGTTGCACACCTAGAAACTATTGATTGTACATCCTCTAGCATTCTAGGCCAATAAAAATGCTCTTGCAGCATAGTTAATGTTTTCGTTATGCCAAAATGTCCCGCTATCCCTCCTCCATGCACTTCTCTTACTATTAATTCTCTAATAGAACACTTAGGCACGCACAAACGATTCCCCTTGAAAAGAAAACCGTCTTGTAAAACATAGGAACCTACGGCCCCCTTGGAACACTCCTCTAGGATTGTAGAGAAGTCCACGTCCCCCTTATAGTACTCCTTGATTAACTCGAAACCAAGTAGTTTACAATTCAATACTCCAAGCAACGTGTGTCTTCTAGATAATGCATCGGCCACTACATTTGCTTTCCCCTCTTTATACTTTGAAGAAAAATTGAAAGCTTGTAGAAACTCTACCCATTTAGCATGTCTAAGGTTCAATTTTTGTTGACCATGAATGTACTTCAAAGCTTCGTGATCACTATGCAACACAAAGTGATTTGGGCGCAAATAGTGACTCCAATGGTCCAATGCTCGCACAATAGCATATAACTCCTTGTCATAGGTAGAATAGTTCAATCTAGCACCGTTTAATTTCTCACTAAAATAGGCAATAGGGCGCTTCTTTTGAACCAAAACGGCACCAATCCCCACACCACTAGCGTCGGTTTCTACCTCAAATGGTTGTGAAAAATCCGGCAATGCAAGTACGGGTGCTTCACATAGCTTCCTTTTGACCAAATCAAATGCACGTTGGGCTTCCTTGGTCCACTCGAATTTTCCCTTGTCTTTCTTCAAGCATTCAGTCATAGGTGCAACTATCGTGGAAAAATTCTTCACAAATATTCTATAAAATGACGCTAGACCATGAAACAATCTAACTTCACTCACATTGGTAGGTACGGGCCAAGTCTTGATAGCTTCAACCTTGGATTGATCCACGGACACACCATCTTTGGATACTACATACCCTAGAAACGTCCGCTAGGAACAAGAAAATAACATTTTTCCAATTTTGCGTACAACTTCTTCTCCCTAAGAACCTCAAAAACGCTTCTCAAATGCATTAGATGATCATTGAAATTTTCAGAATAAATTAATATGTCATCCAAGTAAACAACTACGAACCTTCCAAGAAATGGTTTCAACACCTCGTTCATCAATCTCATAAATGTACTAGGCGCATTGGTTAGACCAAAAGGCATGACTAACCACTCGTACAACCCCACTTTAGTCTTGAAAGCCGTCTTCCATTCATCTCCTTCCCTCATGCGTATTTGATGATAGCCACTCATAAGATCAATCTTGGAAAATAGCTTTGAACCATACAATTCGTCTAACAAATCATCAAGTCTAGGTATAGGAAATCTATACTTGATGGTTATGTTGTTCACACTCCTACTATCAATGCACATACGCCAACTCCCATCTTTTTTTGGAACTAGCAATGTAGGCACGGCACAGGGGCTCATACTCTCTTTCACGTAGCCTCTTTGCATCAATTCCTCTATTTGACGTTGTATTTCCTTTGTTTCTTCTGGATTACTTCTATATGTTGCCTTGTTAGGTAGTGGAGCTCCCGGAATAAGATCAATTTGATGTTCAATACCACGAATTGGTGGTAATCCCGGTGGTAATTCACTAGGAAAAACATCACAATACTCTTGCAATACCACTTCTAATTCCACGGGCCTCTTTTCTTGTTTACTTTCATTCACTTGCACATTGTTAGCCACCATAATATATACTATATTGTTATTGTTGATCTCTTTCTCCAACTCCTTTTCCCCAATTAAATATGCACCTTTCGAACTAGGGTTAATTCTATGATCAACAAGTGGTTTCAATGCATATGATTTTTCCCCCTTTCCTTTTCGAATTATATACACATTTGTCCTACCATTAAACTTGACAAATCTATCATATTGCCATGGTCTACCCAATAAGATATGACAAGCATCCATGGGGCATACATCACATAAAACTTTATCATGATATTTGCCAATTGAAAAGGTGATTAGGGCTCGCTTCGTTACCTTTACGTCACTAGCATCATTGAGCCAATGTAGCTTGTAAGGTTTTGGGTGATCGGTTGTAGGCCACTCTAATTTGTTGATCAAAGTTGTAGACACCACATTTGTGCAACTTCCCGAGTCTATTATTACGTCACACAATCGATCTTCCACCTTGCACCTTGTTAAAAAGATTTTCTCTCTTTGATTCTCTTCAACGGGCATAGGTTTAGAGTGAAGAGCTCTCCTTAGAACCAAGCTCTTTCCTTGCGTTTCACCATCAACCTCTTCAGCACTACCCTCCTCTTCTTCAAAATCACGTTCTTGCTCGACCACAACCTCCATGTCACTACTTCCCTCGCACCTAGCTTTCTCTTCTTCCCATTCTTGAGCCGTCATAGTGCGTTTTGAGTAGCAATTGCTTGCTATATGGCCAACACTCCCACATTTGAAATATTTTCTATCTTCGGTCACCTTCTTGCTAGCTTTGTTTTTGGGTTTGTTATCTTTAGCATACGAATTAGAAGAAGTCCTATCAAAGGTAGGCTTGTCACTAGCCTTTGTGAACGTGCGTGTGAACGGCTTTACACTTGAGGTCTTCTTGGCCTTGAATTGTCTTTCAACCTTAATGGCCGCCTTGCATACTTCTTCAAACGAATAGTATTCGTGCAATTCAATCTTCTCTTGAACATTTTCGTTCAAACCTGCAATAAAACGTGCTATTTTGTGCTCTAGAATTTCTTCTAAATCACACAATAAACATAGTTTCTCAAATTCACACAAATAAGCCTCCACGGATTGATTTCCTTGCTTAAAAGTCTACATCTTGAGATACACTTCTTGCACGTACTCATGGGGCACAAATTGACGCTTCATATATTTCTGTAATTGTGTCCAAGTAGTGATCTTGGATCGTCCCTCCTTGCGTCTCTTTTTCTTGAGATTATCATACCATAAACTCGCATAACCCGTGAGTTTTAATTCAGCAAGTTTGCACCTCTTTCGTTCATCATACTCCTTGTAATCAAAGAGTGTTTCCGCTCTTCTAACCCACTCAAAATATTTTTCGGGGTCTAGCATACTACCATTGAATTCCGGAAAATCTAACCTTATATTTCGGTCATCATCTTTGGCCTTGTTCTTCCGTCTATGCCTTATAGGTTCATCACTTGAAGATGAATCTTTATGGCGTGATCTACTTGCTTTTCTCCTTTCATATTCGTCTTCACTTGAACTAGAACTTGTAACTGATTTGTTCTTCCTTGAAGATGAAGTTTTGTCACGTTCGTCAAGCCTAGCCAATACTTCTTGCAATTGTTGTGACAATCGCTCTATTTGACGATCCCTTTGCAAGTTATGCGCTTGATCAAGGTTCAAACCCCTTGGAATCCCTGGGATTTCTTCGTCACTCATTGCTCCTACACAAACCAGGTTAGTTTATGCAAAATCTTGATTAAAAGATTGAATCTTGATTGATTCTTGAAGCAAATAAAAACCGTTCTCCAGATCGCAACTCCGTGTAACAATCTCAAAAGTTTGAGGTTGCACAGACTTCGTTACGCGTCCGATTGACACGAAAGTTTGACACAATGTTGATCTACGTCTTCTGAATCCTCCCACAAAATTTCAGCCAAAAATTCCAAGCCAAACGTTACCAACAGCTCTGATACCACGATGATGTGATTCTTGATCCGAAAACCAAGTTATCACAAGGATATGTTCTAAGCTTCGTCCTATACAGATAAATCACCAAGAACTAGGCAAGAACTGAGTTTAATTAATTAAGAGTCCACCTAATTAATCAAACCAATGAATGTTTTAACTAAAACACCCAAAACAGCAACCAACTCGCAAGTTAGCCAAAGAAATATTTAGGTAATCCAACCAAAATATCACTCAAAAAATATATGTGTTTTGTATTGCTCAAATCGTGAATGAATGAATGAATTCGTGAATTACATGGAGTATTTATAGCAATCCTTTCCTAAGACTATTAGAACTCTAACTACAATAAAACTCCTTCTTTTTCTAAACACATTAGAGTTCTAGCTTGAGTAAAACTCCTACTTTTTCTAAGCATATTAGAGTTCTAGCTTGAGTAGGAATCCCTTTGCCTTGATCTCCAAGCAGCCGCCACTTTCAATTTTGAGTAGGAATCCCTCTTGAAATAGGAAACCTAACTTAACCTTGTGCGCCAAGTAACGTTACACGATTCTCCAACTTAATTAACTACGCACACGTACAAAAATAATTAAGAACATAAAGAAACCTAAGGTCTAAACCAAGAAAAACCCTTTCAAGTGAAAGGTAAAAACTTGTAGACCAAAATCTAAGAAAGCTTTTAAAGAAACCTTAAAGAACTATCAAGAAGCTTCAAGAACTCCCAAGAACGCCACCATACAAAGCGTGGCTTTGTCTTGATGCCCCCGATAGTAAGTTTGACCTATTGAAGAAGCTTCCAAGTATAGATTCATGCTTTCTTGACTTTCTTGGAATAATTCTTCAACATGCTCGTCGTTCACATTGATGCACGCATCATAATCTAACAAAGACAATGATACAAATGACTGAAGGGTGAATGACACTTTACCCTTCAACACAGCTACCTCTAAAACAGAGGCTTGAAAGAGATATTTGTGTAGTTTAGGCCAGAACTTAACCACCAGTAAATTGTCGAGCAATACGAGCCACCAAGTTTACAACAAAATTTGCGCAAACAAACGGCGAAATGGAAAAGATCCAAAATCAAAATAACCGAGAACTTTCAATTAGCAGCATAACATTCTCTTACAGTCAAGGACAATAAAACTTCATGTTCTACTTTTTAACTATTGAGAATATGAGATTAACAAGTACTAGGATTTCACTGTTAATGAAGTCAGCATCATTATTTTGCTGATTATATCCCTTTAAGCGCTAACAGTAGTGAGCAATGGTAAGCAAAAGAAAGGCATGAGAGATAGATTATGAATGGAGTTGCACCCTTGTACAAAGAAGATACTCCTTCATGTTTAACTATTTGATAAAATGCATCCACCATACCCGTGTACTTGATTTTTTCGCCAGAGTTCATCATCATTCTTCGACTTACTGTCATAAAAGGGTATCTTATGACTGAAAAACCGAAAAGAGACATGGCCGCTGGTATAATCTTATCGGATTCTGACCATTTATGTTTCTCCTGTGAACGCCGAACAGTCATCTGCAAATGCATCATATCAATGCTTAGAATACACAAATGATGGACAAACCAAGCTAATAATTTCTAAAGACACTAGTCAGGACTAATTTGAAAAGTGTAAATGCATACAGAAAAGTAAGTACTTTTTCTAGTTCACAAAGAATGCTTAAGCTGTATTATTTTCCAAGAAATTCAACTTCAAGAACTGAACACACAATTGATGGAAGACGATTAAGCTGTATTATATCCCAAGAAATTCAATTTCATCCAGCATACGTAGAGATCTCCATGAAAGTGTCCATCCAAGTACTCATCATGGAATTGAGTGACAAGTCCATGTTACATAGATATGACAGCAGTATAAAAGGAACTGAGAGATTGCATTTCAACTTAAATGAAAGAAACACTTCAAGATGGGGAAAAAACCTTGCTCTGTTTCATTATAGATGAGATCCAATTCGAATACAGATAAAATGCCATAACCCCAAAGCCGTAAGGAATATATCCACGGTAAAGACCAATAACGCCTTCAGATCTAAGAGTCTTGTTGAAAACATCAAAAACACCACTGAACTTCCTATCGCCAACCCCATCATTGCTGAAGCTTTTCACAGAGGAGTCCATCAAGAAGTTTACTCCTTGAGCAGCTTGGACATCACTAGCAAGACGAACTCGAGCATAATACAATGGATAATGAATATCGAATGAATACATCAAAGCAATAGGTATGCGCGTGCGCGGAATAGGCAGTACCATTGGATAAATCACATCCTTTACCAAGGCTGACATCACATTCACGCTGTTACCGCGCCAAAGGGAAAGGACACCTTCATGTTTGATGGTTCTCATAAAGCAATCCGTCATTCCCTTGTAGGGACTAGAGAGACGACCATATTTTATCATCTCATTCTGACATTGCATTAGGATATGTATCCGCTCAACAGGAGCCACAACTGTTGCTGCAGCAGTATGCGAGGCAAAGTTGATCAAACTGGCAAGCCTCTTTATTTTAGCCCGGCTAGGGGGGTTGGAGGGGGTGTTTGGAACAGCGGCGGAAGAGGCAGGTGATACATTTGAGGGGGATTGCTGACCAGAGATTTCGCGTGCAACAAGGGCTGGATTTCTTGGTAAAATCAAAGATGTATGGCGGTATGGCATAGGAGAATAGTTAAGCAGCGTACGCAAATCTGGAAACATGGAGGCATTGTTTGATCTATCACCCATTTCTGCAAGAATACTCAGCATTTGTCAGCTGTAAGAGTGTAAACCTACCAATTTCAGACGAAGATTACGTGAAAATGTTCTCAGCCAGAATTATATACAACATTAAAATGGAACGAACAGAGAGATTAGACTCTCATGCTATCAACACCGAAAATACTTAATTCATGTTTTGGGTTGAACAAAGTCGTTACAGATTCTAACATTACATATGCATGATGTTTCTGATTATGTATAACATAACGTATACAGTAACAATTCCATTAACAATTATTCGAGTGCTAAGCTATTTCAACAGACTAAGCTATGTTTTTTTTCACTTATTTCAAACAAAAATAAAATTTTGACAAAATACAAAATTTACAATGTCTAACCTCTCACAGACTACAGTATATCACAGACCATCTTCAGCATAATTTTGTTTCATTTCCAACAAAACCAAAAAAATTCGATTTCTGTTGCTAAACGAAGCCTGATTTATCTCAACTATCAAAACCCAGTGGATTCTTTAGCAACCCCCTTCCCCCCCCCCCCCAAAAAAAAAAAAAGGTGAAATCTTTATTTACCAATCATTACGTTTCCAAAAATAAACAATGTGAATGTAAAACATAATATAAACGGTAAATTCATCATAGTTGACAATGAACACAGAAAATAAGAATGTACCTGAACTTGGTTTGATTTGGTAGGATCAACAAAAATAATGGAGAATGAGCATAGTAGGAGCACTGTTTCGCAACGACCGTTGAAAATTGGTCTATAAAAGGGGTAAAACTGTAAAAGTAAAACCCAAAAGGGTAATATTTAAGATGGTCTTTACCTTAGTCTTTTATTTATTGGTCTAGAATAGTGAAAGACTCGATGAGGGAATGTGGCAAGTGGTAAGGTTTTTTGTCCCATTTTTTGGGGGTTTTTTTTTTCTTGACCTTCATACTTTTAAATCGTAAGTAGTATGAAGGTCTACTATGCACCTTCCTCTCATATATCTTGCTTCTTTAATGTGTTCCAAAATTTTAACTTACCTTCCTCTCATATATCTTGCTTCTTTAATGTGTTCCAAAATTTTAACTTTCTATCGATGTATAGTAGACTTTAGTGAGTCCAGATTTTTTTTTTACATATAACCGAAGCTAATAGAAAAGAGAGTTATAAATTGTCAACCTAAACCTAGTCGCAATCACATGTGCTTTATGGATTTGTTCTCTCAAAACTTTGTTGATAGTACAAGTTTCGAACAAGAGTCCTAGCGGGAGAATGTAGATGTTTCAAAGAGGGCACATTATACATGACTAAATTAGTCCAAGTTCATTGTTCTACATAAAAATCAAATATGCTCAATAAAAACGTCCTTTATTGTTTATAATTTATTGGCCAAAAAGTTAAATTTTTTAAAAAAAATTTTAAAGGTTGAACTCAAAACACAAGGTTGGATTTGACATCTTAATCCTCCCATATTCCTCAAATCTCACAACACAAAACGCATCAACAACCCAAAAAAAATTTACTTTTTGTACTGAGAATCTAGTAAAGAGAAGGATAGAATTGATTTCCCCTTTACCAATTTACCTAAGCATCTCCTAAACTGAGGCTAAAAAGTTGAGGCATATTCTTGTGTATTTGAGCCTTTGAGGCCACAAATTATATACCACTTTACACAAGTAAAAAGTGAGCCAGCAAGTTCTTCAGTTCACAATCTTTATTTTTTCGATGTGAAAAAAAAAATCACAATCTTTTTGCACACATAATCAATTAGTGGTTACAACTCTCATACGGAGTAAATAGGTTGATCAAATATCAAATTTTCAAGTGGACAGTTCCTCCCCACAATTCTAAGTCTTTTGAAATTGTTGTATATTAAGAAACAAACTCCTGAAAATTCTGATCTAAAGAAGCAGGAATATTTACAGAAATCAGAAACTACGCGTATAAATAAGCAGAGTAAGAAATATGTTTCAGCTTACTGTAAGGGACGAATGAGGGTTACTTAAAAGCAAAAGACATATTTATATAGATATAAGTTTTTTGTAGATCAAACATAGATTGGTTAGCTTAAAAAGGTACATTAAAAAAAAGGTAATAAGTATCCAACCTTAAACCTCCATATTTCATGCCGAGTTGTGAGATTAGCTTCCAAAAGCACAACTTGAACTCCTATCTATCATAAAGCTTAACTTCAGCATAATTTTCAGTATATCGTACTAATCAGTAATCACCCTGCTACGAGCCTTATTATGTACAGTTGACCACCCAAAAAGAAACTCCAAAATAGTCTGCTCCTTAGCTTATTTCCATAGTTTCACACTCTGGTCATGACTAGCTGAGGCTATCAATCCTGTAGAAGGCGAGCTTGCCAAGGAAGAAATGAAGCCGCTGTGTGCCTGAATTGTGTCAATTGTGCTGCTCTGTGTAGGATTCCACAAACCAAGAACCTGTAACAAAAATTGCAACAGTCAGATCCTCAACTTGGTCATGGACACTGGACACTTGATTTACACCAAAAGAATTAAAAAAAAATTCATAAATTACCCAAATCTGAGACAAGTACTCTCAAGTCCTAGTAAAAACATAGTCCACAAGATATCATGAGGACCTTTATCAGTCTATCACTTCAGCTTCTACTTGCATTTGTATACATCAACGTGCAACACCACAAACATGTTCAGGTATATTACAGGATCTACTATGCATCAAAATTTAGGTTTACAAATTTACTTTGACCTATGGCTCACACAGGTTTGGAAGCTTCCAAGTATAGTTATATTCAACTGTACATTTCTATGTTAGTCTCTTGCATGCTGAGAAAATCCCGACTCCAGAATAGGCTTTTAGAAACACGGTTGAGATATAATTGAAAGAGCAGCAATAACTTTTAAGGTTTCCTTCTTCAGAATTAGTACCTTTTCTGACATATTGCTAAATGGGAGTATGGACATCTAACATCCTAACTTTGCTGAATTGCAGAAAATAGCAACTGAATATTACAGGGGCAAACAGTTTAAAGTCATTCTTGTCCTTCTAAATTTATGAGCCACACTTTAAAATATTTGTTTCATCAAAATCAATCTTTAGATTTTAACTGAACATCTCACAAAAACTGCCTTAGAAATTCTTTTTATGCAACTGTAACAATACCTGGTAACTTCCAGTGATCAACAACAAGGGATACCCTGGGTGAAAGTTGCAGGACTGGAAATTGTGGCCCTTTGAATTCAACTCATAAATGCATCTCCCACCAGACAAGATTGACCACAAACGCACACTATCTTCACTAACAGAGGCCATGTAATTTCCAGTCACATCCCAAGAAATAGAACGCACTTCAGATTGATGTCCCTTGATTGAGAAAAACAAAGGAGAAATAGCATTACCATATATATTGAGGATAGTCATATGTGGAGCAGCAAGCCCATATGAAGAGAACTATGAGAAGCTTCCATGTAGCATTACAAATTTATAATACAACTCATACCTTTAAGTCAAACTCAAATTCACCTGTCTCAACATCAAATATATTGACCCCATTTCCCGAAGCTGTAGCCAAAAGTCTTCCCAACTGAGGTTGGAATCTTACTTGTCTAGTCGCTCCCTTCACCATGCCAAGGAGAAAACCAGTTAAACATCGATGTTGATGGAGGTAATACCTGACAATCAAAACCAAGCATACTACAAAAGATGCATACATATGGATCAAGAAGAGTTGAGTCAAATTACAGAAAGAACTAGTCCCTGAAGCAAAAGTGCAAGGGAAAATCCCATCTTTATAAAAGCAATCTGTAAGTAATTCTCCACACAAACAAGATAGAATTATAGCACCACTACTTGGCATGATTCAGCCCTCCCCTTCCCCAGGATAGACTATGCAAAAACAAAATTTTCTACTACTGACAAAGATGAGAGTTACAAAGGTAGTCATGGTACACTTATACAAAAAAAAGTATCTATATATTTTTAACTAATATATGATCATGACTCACCCTCACTAGTTACTTAACCTGCCCCCTCTGGCAAACCTGACGTTAAATGTCAGATAAAATTCTTAACCATCAAGACCAGCAGAGAGAGGATGTTTCAGAAACCCGCAGTTAAAACATTTCAGGGAATTGTAAAGTTGTCATGGAGCAGCAAGTCAGAAACAGACTAAATATAATTCTGATTGATTGTAAAAATATCCAATCCTCCCAGAGGATAGGATAAGTGCAGTCATGATAACAAGGAACAACATATTGGAGCAATCCCCCATATTGTTCAACTTGAATAGGCATTAAAAAATCACCTTAGAGACGCGCAAACAAGCATATGCCTTGATATCCCATAAGCGGATCTCGTCATTGCTGTCACTTGAGCACAAAAGGTCCATTTTTCTAGGGTGAAAATCCAATGACATCACATGATCATTATGCCCAGATAGTGCAAATAACAACTTGCTTGGCTACATCACAGATTAAAAGATAAAAAAAATCATACGCCAGCTCCATGATTTAGCAATCCTAGAACAATAGTGAACATTAAGAAGAAACTTTGCAGTTCATATTCATTACAGATAACAATTGTGGGAAAAAATTCTGCATTTGGATTAAATTAAACCAAACTCAATTCAAATAATACCCTCAGTAGTATTTAATGGTTACGAAATAGTAGCTGACTAGCAATTACATTAGCAACTCAGAACCCAATGGAAATAGCCTCTCTTTAGTAGCACAGGAGCCTTTTACACTCAGTTGAAGGTTCAGTTACATTGGAAAACCTCCAAAAAATTTCATCAGACAAACTCTATGTTTATGAAGATCTCCATTCCTCAAAACATTTACAAGAAAAAAGTTGTTTAATTAGTAGCATTTCATAGCTTTCTATAAGCTAAGAAATAATAATGACTTTCTCATGCAGGTGTGATAGAGGATGATACAATGAGTCTATGATCCTCTTCTGAATTCACGACATATTATCCACCAGGATACATCAGTTCTCCAAAGGAAGAATAGTTTAATCTAGTCATTAAAACTTGGTGGGGTTTGAATTAAAGCATTGGCTGCCTTTGGAAGGAACATTATCTTTGAAAGGGTGAAATGAGCCAAAACTGTTTCTTTCCATAATTTTCAACCAACTTTTATTAAGCCAATAGAAGCTTTGAATCTTAGTAAAAGAAGTCAAAGAACAAGAGTGACAAAAACCATAACAAGTAATGGGCCATCATACATAGTGAACTGAATGGCTAAGGTATTGCTTAATGGGAGGGGCATTATAGGTAATGTAATATAAGTATATAACTATGCAGCAACATCTTGAGGATGACAATGGTTGATTAATTTTTGAGGAAAAAGAAAAACAGAGATGTTGAAAGAAGAGGGTATCTTGTATATTGAAAAGTTTTCTAACTTTGTTAAGCCTTTGGGAGTGAAACAAGCCACTCAGCAGCTTGTGTTTAAACTAATAATCACATTTCTTTTTTATTGATTCAGTCCAGTAACCTAGTTTATAACAGACACAGATCCGTACACAAGAAAGAGGTTAAGAACATATATTTTTTGCATATCAATAATCTATTACTGAGCAACCCTGGAGCCACAAAGAAGGAAAGTAACAAATAAATTATTTTATGAAAACATAGGTCAACAGCAATAAGAGCCTCTGAAACACCAGCTCATTGAAGTAAGAATCCACAAAAAGGTAAATTGGCTAGACAGACCAAACCATGCTCAACTGGAATAAGTAAGCAAAGTGAATACCAAATATAATCTAAAATTGGTCGTGATGCATTCTGGTCCTTGATTGATGCAGACAATCACCCATATGGAAACTGGCTACCATGAGTTCATGACTATATACCCTGATGACAATATAGAAAGCTAATATCTCCACAAGTTCTCAGTTAAGCACCTCTCATTGATGATTTGGTGCAATACTGCATTTGAATTAGCTCAGGACATGATATTGACTCAAAAGTAGCCACCAAATGAACAAAACAACAAAGTTTTCAATATTTAGGTTGTCATTAAGAAGGGACAAAACAAACTGGTGAGCCTAAAATGTATCACAAGTACATTAGAAAAACACAGTAGGTGACTGATTGTAAGCACTTACTCCAGCTACATCCCATATTTGCACTGTTTTGTCATAAGAAGAAGTAGCAAAAAACTCTGAACTTGGATGAAACCGAACATCAGTGACTAGCTGAGCATGGGATTCCAAAGAACTAATGTATCCTCGAGTATCCATATTCCATACCAAAACCTGCAAAGAAATTCATCTTACTCACCCCGAGAAATTAAGAAACCAAAAGTAATACAAATGAGAAGTGTTACACTCAATACAAGAACCATTCATATCATCTCACCTTCCTGTCGTATCCAACACAAGCAAGCAGCTTTCCATTAGGAGAAAAATTGCATGAGAATATTTTTCCTTTACTTGCATGGAGACTTCCAACTTCCACCAAAGAATTGCCTAACAAGCATGCACATAATTATATATAATTCAGTGTGTTTACCCTTGTTTAACATATAAATTGGCGAACAATTTGCATCATCTATCAAGTTATTAAAGATGGCATTTTCTCCTCTATATTCCATGGATTAGTCTTCTATTGTCCAAAAAAATCCCCAATAATATCAATATCATAATACCCCTTTCACATCCTGACTTACCTTGCTGTAGTTCATAATTTTAACAAAATAAATATAAGATTACTTAACAATGAAACAGTATAGTCAATGTCTTAAGTAAGAAAAATCATTATACATTTACAAGTGATAATCTATGAGGAAAATGTGGAATATAGACAAGTGGGCTTCAAGCTCCACCTATAGCTTAACAAGCCCAGTATAATTTACCACCAACAAGTACTAGTAAGGCTTCACCTCCATCATGACATAATGACCAAAAATAACTAGAAAATAAGGGTAGTTGCAGAATAGGTAACAGTAAAGATAGCAACAGCCTTAAGATCCATGTTAAGATCATTTAAGGATGACATGACAAAGTGACAGACAATTTAAATTTTACTAAACAACTGTCTTGTTTCTAATATTGGAAATTTCCAAAGGTAGCACCTATTGCATATTCATATTTACCTGTATGGCCATTTTTTTCATAAGATGCAGCTTGGAGAGTGTGTGGAGTATTAGTGCAATCAGCATGGTCATCATACTGTGAGAAGAACACATCTATACTTTCATCTAAACCCCTGTCTTCTTCATCTCGGACATCCTACATAAGTACACAGAAAGGTATATTGCACAAGAAAACTTTAGCCAAAAACCGAATCAATAGCACAAGAATACGGGGAAAATTCAACTAGAAACCGAAAAATCATGAATATGCAGTAAAACATAGTGTTAGAATACCCTTTGTATTAAAATTATTTGAATTATTCCCAACAACAATGTTGAAGTCATAATATTGAACCCTAGCCTCAGCTTTGGTCCAATATGACATTTTTTGGTAGGTGTTTTAAGGAAGCACAGGACATTGAAAAGATATTCTGGTAGAAAAGAAGCATGTATTGATAAAAATTTACATGTCCAAGGTTTCTTTTTCCTTCATTTAAAAACATTTGGTACTCATAAGGATTTTTGGTTTTCTAGTCTAGTCTGAATGTGAATACATAAACCAAAACACATTCTTCAATCAGTGGTAAAAGGACTCACCTGGCTGCTTGTCCTATCTATCCCATATCTGAGAAGCATAGTTAAGGCAGGAGCTGGTGAAAAAGATGATAGTGCTTTTGGTGGTGTACTTGCCAGAAAATGAGCAAAGATCTCTTGCTGACTCTGGGACATGGGATTATCAGCTTGAGGCTGGTTGTGGGAAGACAGAAAATATGAATTCAGTACCTGATGCCCCAGATGAGGAGAAACCTGATTAGCTCCCTGCATAATATACATACGAAATCAGATGAGCTAGTCCTGTTTCAAATTAGATTTTCATAATTTACTACCACCATCAGCTTATTATTCTTCTCCTGACTCAACCAATTTAGTAGGAAACAGACCCATGGCGAAGACAAAAGAATTAATTTGACAAGTAAATGAAACTTCAACTTGATACCAAAATAACATAGAAAATAGGAAAGTCCGAATCAAATCAGAGAGAATATGAAAGAGAAACATAAAAATATAATACGAAAACATTAAACTTGGCCAAAAGAAGCAACAAGAACAAGGTTGGCAGTACCATGGGAGGTCTCATGAAGTAGCTCCTCCAAACTAGATGAGAGGCTAAAACGTCAAAGTTTGCTATGTTTTTTGAACAGGGAGATGGAAAGATAGCAAGTAAACAAATCCATGTTGCGGCCTTCTAATGAATAATCACAATTGCTCTCCTTATTCAGTGTACCTCAGCTACTTACGAGGAAGACCAAGTAACACACATAAACCTCTATACTCAGTTAATGCCTAAGACAATCAGGGTAATCAGCACCATACACCAGGAATATATAGTTGATAATTGAAGAACTGATAAAGCTCTAAACAGTAAAGAGCTAATAAGGTACTCACCATCAGTGGCCATCCATCCAGTGGTTGAGAGTTGAGCGCAGTCTCTGATCCTGTAAGGGTTATCCCAAATCCTTACAATAACAGAATACAAAAATTTCCACTGAAACAAGTAACTTGAAATATTACATACCTTCTCGTTAAATAAAAAAATGTATTCATCAACCAGACTTTACAAACATTATCTAGTTCCTTCTTGGGTAATGAACATAAAGACAGTTAAATGTTTTCTCATCTCAAATAACCAATAATGGCACCCTAGTGACTTAGTCATCTCATTACAAGTATAACGGTAAACTATAAAGTGTACACGACCTTTCTTTGTGTTATTTTCCATCTTCTAACTAAGGACCAATAGACATTTTTACCAAATCTCTTCAGATATCAACATACAGATTGGTAAAGTCATAGACCTCATAGTAATATGTAGTTAGTCATGGATAGGATGACACAGAATTAGTAAGCAGCTCAGTCAAGATTGATAATAGCCATGACACAAATATTGCAACACATTTTGAGATTTCAGATACAACAAAGCAATGGAAAAATGTAACACTTTTTCTCTACGGCAAGGCAGCAACCTAAACAACTATGGAGTAGTTAACAATGGAAATGAACTGAAACCTGGAACAGGAATATAAATTGCCTCAACGAAAGTAATTGGTTATAAATAAAAAGCTGAATCTGCGTCAATTAACCTATTGGAATTGGTTCGGTATACGTTGATTGGACGATGGCTGTGCTTCCCTGACTAGCAGCACGCATCTTTTCCTGCAGCAATTACAATTTTTGGCACTTTTAGCACTCCGTGATATTATATTGGCACCTCAACAACTTAAACCATACACCTACTTGCTGCTGTTGCCCCTGCTTACGAGAGTTTCGCTGAGGGTTACTGTCATACAAAGTACAAGACTAGTAAGATATAATGAGCACAAGCAAGTACAAAAAATGATGATGTGCGATTTTCTGAATACAGAGTAACAAGACAACACGAGAACCATAATCACACATCTACATCAATGAAACCAAAATGCAATTCTCTATGCATAGAGCAAGAATTTCAGTTTGTGAAATAAACAAATCAACTCTCAGAACTAACCTCGGACTCCTTCCTAATAACTTAGAGCAACTCCAGGTATCAGTATTGGTTTGAAAATTTGTATCTGATCTTCTATTCATGCGCTTAAGGTTTGCACCTTCACAAATTTTCGGGGATATATTATCACAATCACTAGCAATTGGCAACTGCCTGGAGCTCCGTAGATAATTCATAAACTTGGTTGTCTCTGAAAATGGACTTTGTGAGGTGGTTTCAGTCACTTGTTTTCCCTGGAAAAATACAGTAACTTGTGTGTTAAATTTAATAAACAAAATGAAGTAAATGAAAACCTTCAAAATCCGATCATATAACCTTGTTTGACACCGTCTCAGTAGCTCCTACTTGTTTGGGGTGTATATAAAAATACACATCGTGAAAGATTGACCACCATTCAGCTAAAAAGCCTTGAGGAGAGTCTATAGCTGAAACTTGAAAAGAAATACAGACTAAATAACTATTACACAGAGTACATACTAAGAGAAATGATACACCAAGAGAAGGTTATATAGAATGACAAGAAGCTCAACATTAATGAAAACCAATGCAAAACATGATAATTTTTATAGATAAGGAATTGAGGCATGATAATTAGCAAAAATTATAACAAAGCTCAAACTCCAATGCAAAACATTGAGAGAGAAATTGCTCTGTAAAAAAACAGGGATCTCACTATCTTGCTCCCGTTCAGCTAAGAAATGTCCCGCACCTACATTAAGCAAAATAGTCTATTTACATTCCTCAAATCCATCATGCTTTTAGAGTAAATATGTAATATTTAATATCGATTCGTCACACCTAAATCCCAAGTCAGAACAAGGATAATTTAAAGCAATATGAAGGTTATAAACAACTCGGGTTTCTAACAGTCACTGACAGAAAAATCAACATACCCTCTTAAACTAGCATAGCAACATAACTTACAGTAATTGAAACTATGATCAATAACAAGCATCAAATTTTTGGAGGACGCCAACTAGCTTAGTCGCTATTAGTCAGACCTAAGATTGAAACCGGACTGTATCAATGTCCTATGTGACTCCTAACACCAAAAAACAAGCATCCAAAAGTTACCAATGTCACAATCCAATCACTCCAGAATCCAGATGCTTACCCATCGACATCAATTCAACAGAAAACGTAAAAATAATGAAAAACCCAAGTGGGTAATTATCTGGACCACGTACCAACAGAACAAATATCAGGATTCGCCTCTTGTGCAAACACCTCAGCAGTCCTATGCATGTTCCTCTTCACCATGTAATCATACAAATACTTCTGAAAACTACAAACACCATTCACAGAAAATTCCCAATCTAAATCAGCAAAAGCCCACATACCCTACCTAATCAACAAAAATGCAAGAGAAAAAAAACAAAACTCACATCTCTTCAGCATCCCAACTATTGCTCGAACCCATCATCTAAAACTCCAACCTTTACTATCTAATCAAATAAAAAAAACACAGAAAAGCTAAAAAATTTTAACAATTTTGGCACAATCAAAGCATAATCTCAAAAGGGTACGGAATAAAATGGTATAAAACCCAAGAATTTCGAGGATTTTGGCAATATTACAGCCCAATGATCAATACCCAGGTGGGGTTAAGACAGATGGAAGAGTATCTGAGAAGAGAAAACGAAAGGGACAGTGCCATACTGCCATGCAATAGGTAAGACCAGAATTAAGAAAAAGTTGAGGATTATCAGATTTTGCATTTATATAAGCAGATGAGAAAATTGAGTGGGGGAAGGTGAAGGACTTGAGCTACTTGTTGTATTTGCTAGTCTGCACTCTGCAACATCGCTGACTTTGCTGCGCTCCGCTGCTGCTGCTGCTGCTGCACTACTCACACTGCACTGGCATCCATGAGTGATGCAAGGCAAGGTAGCGTAGTTATTTTGGTCGTATATAGGAATAGGAGTATTGTGTGGGTCCTTCAGTCCTTGTGATTTGTGCATCAAGAGGAGGTACATTATATGAATGTCTAGTACTACTGTTGTACTAATCGTAGTTGTTCACTTCTTGCTAATTGACAAAAAATTGTGGTACACTAATGAAGAGGGTGTATGTGTTTGAATTAGTGGAAGCATCAAGCATTCAAGCATGGCTTTTGTGATTATGAAAAACGATTATGGTGTGTTCGGAGATATGTCACGTACTTCAGCACTCTTATGTTGATTTAAAATATGCGAAAATCGAGAAGGTTGTCACAAAAAGGGATTATTGCGGTTCATTTACCTAAATTAGTTGTCTTTTGATGAATTGAACAGTGACTAGTGAGGATGATGTGGTAATGAATTAGAGGAGTAAAAGAATTAATAGTATGGTGTATCTCATTGACAATTTATTACCAGTTATAACTACTTTGTAAATAAATCATATATAACTTTAAAGTTGTGTCAACATAAAGTCTTTCGAGAAAAAAAAAATAAGATAACAATTCATACTACATACTTAGTGGATGTCAATGACTAAGGAAAGAGACCTAATTATGACCCGAGAAGTGAGACCTATAAACTAACATGACATGAACTGAAATCAACTCGATATCTATTTAACTAGATATTTAAATACTCGAACCCGATTGGCATCCAACCCGAATGCGACACAACCTATTATAGATTTGACATGTAACAAACTTGGCTTGAATACCACCTGAACCGATTTAACTCGACAAATAATCGATATGACCTAACTAATAACAACTAATGACCCGATTTTCACCTGACCTCTTAGCAACCTGGATATCGTGACCTAAACTTACTCATACTCATTTGATACAATGATACACATTTAATAATCACTACCTCGTAAATATTTTATTTTTTAATGACTTGTCAACATCATTATTATCTAATTTATTATTTAACAGTCATAAAAAAAAAGTTATTGCATGAGTTAACCTAAGATTACCAATATGATCCGAGATGAATACAACCAAATAGTCAAATAGAATCATAAATCGATAATAATATATCGTTAATGATCCGATTTGAACCCGATAATATCCTACCTCAATTTAAATCGTAACTACGGTGACCCGTTACAATAAATAAGCTAGCCCAAAATATACTCGAAACAACCGGTTATAACTCATTCGTAAAAGGATTTTAAATTGACCTTAATCGATCATGACCAAACAGAAAATGATCTAATCTAAACCGAACCCTGAAACTAATTAAGCAATTTAACCTGACTCGATAATAACACAATCTACCCCCGAAATGCTAAAGTGATTCGATTAAAACCTGATGGATCAACCCAAAATAATCGACCAGTACAGTGACATTGATACTAGACATTCATATTGATCCTAAAAGTATTAGGTAGGAAGTTGTAAAATCTTTTTCTTTTTATGGACGATGTATATGACAGATTCACAGTTTCTTTCATAAATTATCTTGTTTACAAGTACCTTGGATTAAAAGCAGACTGAAAGTTTCATTTCGGCACGTCAACATTGATGTCATCAGGTTAGTGTTGGCAGTCATAGCACTGTACCTAGACGGCTAGACATAATAATGTGAATAACTAGATCTATATACTCTGTTACTGTTATTTCGGTATCATACCAAACTTACGTACGATTAGGAAATGTAAATTCATTAAATCATACGGAGTACTTCCTATTTCAAACTTTCAAAGGGAGATTTAAGTCCGCAACGCGAATGTGGATAGTACATCCCCTCCAAAAAAAAAAAAATATACATTATGTATGTGGAAAAAATATACATTACATATATAGAAAATATACATAGTATATATGTCAGTTATATGAAATGTGAAATATGAAATGTTACATTCTACATAACTCACAAGTATATTATGTATATTTTTCATGTAGGTAATGTACATTTTTTTTAGCGATACACCTTTGACATCCACATTCCTTATAGGTGAACAACTCAACTTTTTTGAGATATTGGTTAACAGTTAAGCATATAGATATTGGATTTCAGTTATTTTCCATGGAAATTAATTTTTGAGAGAAAGATTAACTAATCATTTTCATTGTTGCTTTGTGTTATGCTACACATAATATAGGTAATATCAGCCATTTTCTACTTTTTGAAATAATATATAAATAATAAAAATTAATCTGAAATATCTAGGCATTAATTACTAAATACTTGTATTCAAAAATTAAGCGTTTGCTAATCTATACTAATATATTATAATTAGCTCCTTAAAATAAATGTGTCATATGTCATCCTTCATCGGAGTTATACACATACCACATCATCAGTATAGAATGTCATTTCATTAGTAAGTAACATGTAATTCATATGACAATGAAAAAAGTCTAGACAAAGGTTTAAACTTGGAACTAATAAGTTTTGCATTGAGAGTCTTACGTCTTAACTATTTATTAATTATGTTTTTCTAATCAACTTATATATGTTTAAGTTGGATAAGATAGATGCATATTTGTACTAATTATTTCATAAAATTTATATTACATACTCCATAATACTCTGATTTCCACTATGTCGTGACTACAAAAATATACATATAGATACAAAATAATTCAAGCAATATTAATTTTATTTGTTCGTTTTAATTTTTCTTATGGTGACCCATAATATAACATATTTCTTGCATTTAACATTATATAATATAATAATTAAACATCTTACTCCCTTCATTCTTTTTTTTTTCTTCCCATTTTTCCTATCGAAAAATTTTAAAAGGTTGTTCTCATTTAGAATCCTTCTATTTTAGTTTAATATTGTGATTGTGTGAAAAATTTTGGTGGGGATCACTATCCATGTGATATGTAACCCATTAGTTATTTTTTAATTGTTTAATGTCATAGAATTTAGAAATTCCACTACTTATTTAATGCTCAACACACTTGTACTATTTTTTTCAATAGAATTTATTCATATTTTTAGATTAGTTTAAATTATTTTATTGATTCTTAATGATATTTAATACTGTATTGGTTTCTTCCATAATTTCAAATGGAAAAGAAAAAAAGAACGGAGAGAGTATAATAAAAACAAGCATGATAATGTATATGGTTCTTAAACTAGAATCAAAAAAAGAACGGAGAGAGTATAATAAAAACAAGCATGGTAATGTATATGGTTCTTAAACTAGAATCAAGCAAAAATCAATATTTAGTAATAAACTCAAAATAATGCATCAAATAAGTTATTTTTGATTTTTCAACCTTAAAAATACTTTAAAGAAATTTATCATAAAATTGAAAAAAAGTCATATTGACTTAACTAATTATAATCACAACGTAATACTTAAATTAATAATAATTACACACTAGTTGAAACATTAAAATAGGAAATAATCTTGTAGGAAGTAAAAGAATATAAAGCCAATTTCAATTTTGAAAAAATATAAATAAAGTAAAAACTAATCAAACATATATAGGCATTAATTACAAGATACTTGCATAAAAAATTAAGTGTTTACTAAGTTGAAACTTCAAAACATAGGAAATAGAACAGTTTTGGAAGTACAAGAAAGATAAATTGTTTGGTGGACTAAATTATGAGAATGAAATTTATGTGAAACATAATATGGAAGAACCTTTTTTTAATGCAAAAATTAATTCGCTGGTCAAATAAATCTACAAAACAAAATAGTCAAAAATCAACAAATATTCCAATTTGAAAATATCACAATAACTGCATATCAGATTTGAAAAAAATTTCTAACTCTATTTCATATCGGCGTTTGATCCATTTTTCAACGAGAGAGTCTAACGATGTGTTGTAGTTTTGAGGTAGATTCTAACCTAATTCTATTGATGATAAACAAAAAACATGCATTTGTTGTGACAATGCATATATCTCATCGATAAATTAATTTGTATGCAATCCACAAAACACAAATCTCTAAATTCACACGAGGAGAGAACAAAAATATAGCCAAATCATTCCAGAATAATGTAGAGTTTATTATACTCGTAGATAATCATAGTTTAGAGTTAATGGGGCTTACCATCGTCTAAAAGACTTATAGCCACCCAAAATTAACAAAGGAAAGTTAGGGTTCAAGGGGGTATGAGAGAGAAGAGAGAGGCGACAATTGTGTTGCATGCGAGTTAAATTATGTTCATTAATTGTATTTGAATCGATTTTTATATGGTTAATTACGGGTGATTAATTACACGAATAGGTTGATATGTTGTGGTAGCTGTGATATAATTTTGAAATGAAACGTAAAAGTAGTCTTTAAAATTCCATTAGTTGTGCAATAATGGATATTTTTACAATGTAACTTCGAGATCCTTCATAGGGGTTGTTCAAAGAGAAAAATAATCAAGTTGTGCATGTCTGCATGTGTGTATGTAGGGGGGGAGGATTAGGACTTCAATGTCAACCCTGAAAAGTTGTTCTTGTTATAGTTAGAGGAATGGGCAAAAAATATGGGCATTACTAATTAAGTGATTAGTTCTACAATGTACTTGGTTCCTTTGATGAGTTTAAAGGAGGGTTTATAATGAGCAAAAGATGCTGGCAACAACAAAGATTGTAGTGAAGAATAGGCATATTGATGTGTATGTACTACATAGGGTTAACCAACAAGATGTCCACCTTAGAGAGATTGTAAAACATTCCTCCCTATTCTTGGAAACCTCACTGCTCAGAACAACCATCCTACCTAGTCATTCTCTCCTACTAAAAAAATATGTATAAACCAAAGAGTATAATAAAAATAAAAGTTGAGCCAAAGAAGGGCCCTATATAAGTAGCCAATAAGAAGTAGAAGTACAAGTAAAGACAAGCATTAGGCCCCACATGCAAGATATTTCCACATCACCTGTGATTCTCATAACCTTTTGAAATCCAAAACAAAAAAATCCCACCTGAACTAGAAGTTGAACATCAAATAAACCTCCAACAAAAAATTAGCATTATGCAAAACCTCCTACATCTTCCACACAAATTGAGCCCTCAAATAAATCCATCTTCCATAAAAAGCCAACAACAAAAAAAATCACATCTAACCTCCCAAAACCAACCTCCAAACCAAACAAAAAAGCTCTTTATTTCACTTTAACCCAGGAGAGAGACATCAAACTAGGGTAGAATGTAGATTAGACTCTCCACCAATCAAAGTGAGGCCGGATATACTTAGATTGAATAGGAGAAAGGACTCATTTGAAGTCCCATAAGAGATAAGGCACCATTTCAAGAACCTCCACCTAAAAGACCTAAGGAAGACTAAGGAAGGATGGTGATATCCCATATCCATAAATGAACCCATCAACTTCAGTCTTTTTTCATTTGTTAGCCACTATATAACCATCTTAAATAGGTAAAGGAGGAAGAATGATTAGGGGTGGCATACATTCAAGAAGAGGCCTCATAGAGGTAGAGGTAAAGCTAAAGGAATGGTGATGCTGACAAAGTTGGAAGCAGTGTGGGAGGTAGGGTAGAGGTCAAGGTAGAGGAAAGGGGAGAAAAGATATAGAAAGATATGGTAGTACTGATGGAGGTAAAGTGAGAGGATAGAGGTCGGATATCTAGAAGGGTCAAGAGGTGGAGGGAGGCAAAGGTATGGGTAGAAAAGGATAAGGAAAAGCTAGAGAAGAATAAATAACAAATTATAAGACTGACCTTGTTGATATTTGAAGACTCCACCTTGATGTATCTAGTTTTAATCATTCTTATATATATATATATATATATATATATATATATATATATATATATATATATATATATATATATATATATATATATATATATGTATGATGGAAGTCAAAAACCCAATCAAAAACCCTACGTGAACAAATGTATAAATATGTGTACGTATGTAGTTAATGTTGCTATACACGTTCCTACACTTATGTTTCGATTTTATACTTCTAACGTTGTTATCTAATAAGTTTGTTGTTAGTGGATTATGGTTAAATAATTTTCAGATATAGCAATTCAAATTGGTTCCTTAAATAAAGGAGTTTGTTATGCCATGGACTTTGAAGCATTTGAATTATTTCAAAACTCTATCAAGATAAGGTTGAACAAACTTCAAAGTGGTCTTCCTAAGTTTATGGAGTTGAATTGAAGATATGCTGAGTTGAACAAGATTGTTGGACGTGCTTATATGGAAGAACTTCAGTCAACAACCGAAATTCAAGTCATACGGACATTCTGTTACATTTCAAGCCCTTGAAATGATCTTCAAAGCGGAAAATGTGGAACAACCTTGAAGTGGTCAGTCAAGAGCCTAAAGCAACGACATTTTGAATAAAGTTGTTATGAAGCCTATCCGTTGCACTTGTGTCTATATAAATAGATTTAAGCTGAAGCATTAAAACAACAAGAAGCTTTCCAACGTGATATACATTCAAGCTACAGCAAAATAACTTTCCTCTCTAGTGCTTACTCTTTATTGTAATTTAGAATTGAGAGAAAAGATTATAAAGTATATCTTGTGAGTGAAAAAGAAATATCAAAAGAGAGATATACCTTGAGTAGTAACTATAATACTCAAAGGTTCAGAAAAAGAAAGGAGATTTTTATTTCTAGAAATTGAGACGCTAGCGTGTAGCTAGGGAAAGCTACGGTATAGAAGATTGGGTGATAATCTTCAATATTCAATGATCATTAACCATGATAAGTGAAACTAACCTCATATTTTCCCTTTCTTGCAAATTCCACAAGGAGTTGGTGTTTACTTTGCTAGTTAGAGCTGTGTCTTTACAAATACAAATGAAGCTTCTTTCACTTTTATTCAATTGATTTTGTGTGCAAATATGTGACTGTTCAATGCCTAATGTTCACATGTTCCACTTGTGCAAATCTATCATTAGTAAGGGGAAGATAATATTTTTAGAAATGAACTGATCGGTCAAACATCCATAGTGAACCAGTCAAGCCAACCTCATCCACAATGAACCAAAGATCTCTTATGTTATGTGTTTGTGTTATTTTAAGCACATTCAGAAGTTGTTGAAGATGTAATCAATGAGTTTCTTTTCTATTGTAAACTCTTTCGTATATTTTCCAGAAATGCAAGATCTTTTGATCAATATCAATCTTATAAACAGTCAACATTTCAATGGTTTTACTAAAGAACTGCTTTTAATAATGGCAAGAATTAAAATACAAGCTTTTATTCCAAAATAGGCCAGATTTTTCTTTACTAGCACAATTTGTTTTTTATTATATTTGGTAAGGAGAATATAAGTACTTCAATATAACCAAAAATCATCACCTAATACTCCCTCTGAATTATCGCAGCAATATATCCTAAACTAGGTATTTATAATTAGTTCCAGTTTCATTCACTAACATTTATTAATCTATTTCTTCAATGATATAGCCAAAACAAAAAACTTAAGCTATGAAAAGATCAAAATTAGGGTCAATTTATATTCATTCCTTAGTTCAGCAGTTTTCCCTTGTAAACTTCTATACTCTTACTAGTCTGACAGTACCACCGTGGCCATAATTCAGATTTTTGTTTTTTTTTTTTTTTTATGAAATGTAAACTTCATTAAAAACAAGCAAGGGTATAGATAGGTAAGGAAGATACAAACAGCAACTTCAGAATGCATATTCTTAATACAGATGGCTTATGGTTTAGGAAGCATTACCTGGTTTCTGCTTTTCTGGTATGCAACCATATATACATATTGACACATGGTTTTTCCAAATCCTGAAGTGATTCCTTTCTTCTCTGAGTCTGAACTGGTTACTTTTCACAGCCTAGATCTCAAGTTTTACTGGCAATGAAAAGATTCCGACATTAACTTTTCGAGCATCAGACACTCGTCACAGCACATGCTCAGTAAGCAGATAGGAAATCAGCTTGCAAATGCATTGAAATTTTGATAAGTTAATTATGTACATCATATCATCAAGTGCATTTACATGTAAACTCTGAACTTGTAAGACCTGCAGCAATTACATACTAGCTTTTCCTCAAATTGAACTCTATATAATCAGACTTCTAGATGCATCAGTTATGCATGTAAGGAGAACCAGTAAATGGTGACTCCTGCTGAAGTTGCCACTCTCTTTCCTTAAGGTACTGCAGAAGCGGTTGTGGCTCCAGCCTCATGTCTGTTATTCCAGGAGAAGCATAGGGTTTTGCTCTTTGGTTAGGATCCTGTGACCCCTGAAGAAGTGAAGAGCTTGGAAGAAATAACGGTGGACCATCATCCACATAAGTGGTACCTGCAGTACCCCAAGGATTATTACTACGATTCCAACCATCAAAGAGATCAAAACCTGTAGCCTCTGAAGCATGGATGCCATTGTAATTTCTAGATGCATTGTATTGATCTTTCATTGCATGATTAGGGGCACATTGTAGATTGTGATTTCCTATCTTGGGTAACTGAGGCCAGCTCCATGGAGAAGAATGATCAACAAGACTATGAAAGCTTGGACTCGTTTGGGGATCAGAGGGATATGAAGAAAAATTCATTGGTTGAGGAGCTGTCACATTTATGAACCAGACTGTGTCACTGGGAAATAATGGGACAGAAGCAGAGTAAGAAGATGGACATGCCACTGAAGATACACTGCCAGAACTATCATTGGTGGACAGAGAAAGACTCTTCATCAACTCATCTGATGCCACAACCTCCTCAATTGGATTCAGGAAACTTCTATTAGTATTCCTGCTCTTTGTTCTGTCACTAGATAATCCCTCCCCATTTAGAACCCATGAACTAAGTGATGGAGGCCCAGCAGCCATGGGACTCTTGGATGATGTGTAATATGTTGAACTATGATGGTCATTGTGTGCAGGTTGCCTACTAGAGCTGGAAGAAAGATTAGAATAAGTGGAAGTTAAGGAGTTGATCAAAATTTGATTATGTGCAAGAAGTGAAGAGGCACGTCGCAAGCATTCATCAGAAGCTTCTTTTGGTTTGTCTGTTTGTATAGGCTCTGAATTACGCCGAGTAATAGGCTTAAACACAATGTCTTCTTCTTCTTCTACCACAGCTGATTTCCCACAATCTTTTGCCACCTCAGTACTGAACTTTCTACTCACATCATCATAGAATAGCCATTTTCGAGTGCTACCACCTGAATACTTTGCAATCTTTATTGCTGCTTGAACAATGCGGTAGGCACGAAATTCATTCCTCATTTTATAATTAATTTCTTCTTCCCAGTGACTTGAAAAATCCAACATTTCATGAGTTTGAGATAGAGGTACAAATCCCCTCAATTCATAATCTTCCCATAAAGCTATTTGATCAGGAAAGGTGATTTGAGCCCTGTTTTGTTGCAGTTGGTTCAGGAGGTCTACAAAAGATTCAAAAAAGTAGCGCCTCGAGCTATCACACTTCTCATCGTCAACATCTACTTTGTCTCCAGCACCCACTAGCCATTCCACAAAAACAAGCAAAGACGGTAAAAGAGGGAAGTAAATCACGGGGCTTCCCTTCAAACATCGATCAACAAACCGGCCCATGAATGTGAATGTAATTGTCAAAGCCAACTTTACCAGCATGGATTGCAGCATCTCATTTTTTGGCTTAAGAATCTTCTGCTCTGGAGCTTCAGTTAGGTTGTGGATGATGAAAAGCAGGACAGAGATAATGTGCAGGGCTCGATAGGGACCTGCCTTAGATAAGTTCATGTTCTGGTAAGATTCTAATGTAGAGCTCAATTTGGCTACATCCAATGCCAATAATGCTTCCAATTCTCTTAGAGTAGCAATAAAAGTGGAAGGGAAGCTTTCCAAACTGCACATACTCAAAATTGTGAATACAGTAAGATATCACATAAAACTAAACCAAAGAACCATGAAAAACATAGTACTTGTAAATGGAGAGGAAAAGGAAAATGTTCAAAGATTGTCACTCTCTTATTCATACATACATACTTCATTGTCAAAACTAATGACGAGCACTAAAAAAGACCTCAAAATAGAAATTTAAACAGGAGCATTGGTTTATAGTTGCATTTAACGAGATAGAGGTTTGATTTGATTTCCAGATCTAGAAAGACAGAATATCTAGGAGCTTCAAAAAAAATTGATCTCCGACATCGGTATGGATGAGCTCAAAGATGCCTGAAGGCAGAGATTTTAGACATTGACTAGGCGTTGAACCTCATGTCATACTCACTTATCTCATTAATGCTTTCTGATGTTAAAGCTCTTCTAACAGATAACCCATTGTCCCCAAATTATCAAGATAGAAGTATAAATAGATTTTGAAGGCCTTCAATTGCTCAATGGCATCCATATGACAGGATCACAAGATCTTAGGTTGGTAATTATACCTGGGTTTTGATACAAGTATTTCTAAGAATCCCCAAGTAAGCAACCCTTCTGCTATCAATTTACGAGGAATCCAGTTTTTTAATGGCTCTTAGCTTAAAGCGCGCAGGAAGGATGCGTACCTGGACTCTAAGAAGAAGAAACTGGTTGTTCTGATAAGAAGTGTCCAGACATCAGTCAACGCAGCTAGATTATGTTCAGCAGCTTTTGGTGCAGTGAGGCAAAATAAAGCATCATTAGCAGGTGCTGCTCTACTAGGGCTGGAAATCCACGCCGATGGTTTGGAGAAGTCATACATATCATTTAACTTGGAGTTCAAGTCAATTGTCCTATTCTGCAGGAACAAATAGTGCAACACCTAAATTTCAATATATACAAGGCAAAAAGGAATTAAAACAAAGTTGCAACAGTATCATCTTACAAGCACAAAGCTTACCCTTTCAAAGAGTAACATAAGATTCCGCAAGGCATCCTGGAAAGGTTCTTTGACAGCCAGACTTCTTATACAGTGGTATAAAGCAAGAAATTCATCCCCAATATATGTTGCCAGCACTGCCAACTAGAAATCATAATAAGGATATATAATATCCTGAAAACATTGCTTGTAAAACACAGAGTACTATATATTTGAGCTATGTTACTCAGACTTCTCATTTCATCTCAAGCAACAGTGTCAAATCATCACATTCTGGCAAGGTTTTGGACACTTGCCCGACCAAAATCTTGGAAAATTTTCATAAATAGTCAAGTTTGATACTGACACAGACCAATGTGTGATATGAGCACTGAGTTGGGTAACATAGCAGTTAAGAGCAAATGAAAACAATTACCTGATTTTGGGGGTTCCCCCCATCAGGGTAAATCTTAGCGGCTTCTAAGTAGTAACTAGCAGCAACAGACCAGTTTTTTTGTTGATTATTGGGCTTTTCATACAGTTCTTGATATCTTGCAAGATCCCCAAGGCAGATACAAAGACGATGAGCAACAAACTGGCATTTATGCAATTCCATCTGCTCTATGTGACCAGAAACTCCATCATTCTTATAAAACCAAGGTTCATCAAAAAGGCCGTAGAAAATTTTAATTTTTCTGATTAAATCTTTATATAGCTTAGTTGCTTTAGACAAAAATGATTGGAACCCTTTCATGTGTGCATCAACAGCGCCCTTATTTGCAGCTTTCTTTTGGTTGATTACTGCAAACTTATCTTCACTCTCAGCTAAACTTTGGGATATTCCCTTGCGAAATTCATCAATATGCTTGTAGTGAAGCCTCCATAAAAGATATTCAATGTTTTGGAGATCAGGCAGTTCATTTTTACTGAGGAATAGTTTCTCATATATACAACAAGCCTTCTGATAAAGATCAATAGCATCACAATGAAGCACTCCTTTGGAGTGGATACATGCCCAAAGCCGCTTCTCAGTATCTGAAACCTGACAATAGAACACCAAAGAACTTGATATAAGTGTAAGAAGGAACTAGCAAAGTCTAAAACTGAATCCAGAGACCTTTACCTCTGCTAAACAGATTTTACACTCTCCCCTATTTCGGAGAGAATCAGAAGAATCAGTAGGCATAATCAATGGGTTTCCTTATCAGCAATCTAATTCCTCAAAGTGCCAAATAATGCTTGCATAAGTACCAAATCGATTTCCAACAGCCTTTATCAAAATAAGGGACTTCCTAAAAACAGCAAATAACACAAACATCACTGAGATGAAATGAAACGAATCACAATGAGCATACAGCAAGAGCAGCCGGCACACAATCATACAAGGCAGTGGAAACTCCAAGAAAGGGAAAATTTTGTTGATGGCCAGCTGCTAATCAAATTTCTTCTCAGAAAACCAAAAAAAAAAAAAAAGAGTGCACATAATTCAATAGAGATCACGAAATGAATGATTGCTATTTCAACTAGATATGGTATTCCGAGATTGGTGCGGCAACAACCTTATCTTTCAACAGAAACGCCATTGACAATTGAAATCGAACCCTTTACAGACTAAAATCACCCACAATGCATATTGTTTTTCTTTGAACTTGAAAGCAAAACATATACTTTGTTTTCATGCTCAACTAAAATATCAATAACCAAAAAGATGGGATATTTATGTCATCAACCTAAATCAAAAGGATTTATTCAAATTAAAAGTACCATAATTTATCATCAAAACTCCAAGTGAAACAGAATATAATAAGCCATCAAATTACTAAACCCATATGATTGAAACACATCCATCAAGCAGAATATATCAGCACACATACACAATCAAAGCAAAATCTTAAAACACTTCCCTTAAAATATGAAAAATCAAACTTTCCAAGCCTCAAACTTGTCAATAGAAGAGTGTCACAACATAATCAAGGAAAGAAAAGAACAGAAGAATTAAAGATTGCATCTTTCAATTAAATTATGAACCTCGAAGGACTAGAACTTAAAAATACTTAATCTACAACTAGCCCCATCTTATTAGGTTTGGACATGCATATTAAGAATTAAAGATTGCATCTTTCAATTAAATTAAGAACCCCCACTAAAAGAAAAACTCAAACTTACAAGCATCAAACATGTTAGCATAAGACTGAGATATCATCAAAGAAAGCAATGAAATAAAGGAAATCAAACACAACCCACCTAAATATTTAGTCAAATTATCCAAAAAAAAGTAGCACATAAAATGTTTCTTGTGCATCCAATTCAAATGAAATTGAAAGCACTAGTACTTTTGACAGGGATATGACATATGAGCAGAGAAAAAAAAAACATGAAAACCAAACCTTTTATGAAAATATTTCCAGGAAAAGTAATGATAAAATTAAAGTCCCACCAAATTCAGTTGAAGACTTGCAGCTGAAAATATGTCAGACATTATTGTCAGAGATTTTGAAGGCGCGGAGAAAAGTTAAAGTAGAAGATGAAAAACAAGATAATTTTGGGACAATGCAGTAAATGTTTTTACCTTGGTTGTGAAGCAGACAAACTGAAAGGTGGGCTGATCATTAGATTTTAGAAGATTAGACAAAGTTTATCCTTCAACTCATTGCCATTCTTTTCTCCATGTCATTTTCTATATAATAATAAGACACCTTAGTAATTAATATGTCAGCCCCACAAAACAGAAAACAATGCGGAGTTGTACCACCTTTGTACATAATCATTATCACATCCTAGACTATCTTCTAGTTGAACTCGAACATTAGAGAAAATCGTATAATTTTAGGCTTTTATGTGTGCAACTAGACTAATAAATATTTGAATGTCAACTAACTTAATTTATTGAAATTTTGAAATAAATTGAAATTATGATTATTGTAGTTTCTTTTACCAAAAATACTAGACTAAAAAGTCTGATTCGAGTCTTTTGTTATTGTTTATATATTTCGTATATTTGTGTAAAATAGATTTTTGAATTTAACTATTCTTGAAGTCAATATAAGGATTATTAATTTATGGAAGATCCCTTGTCATCTACGCTAAAACATAGCATAATTGCATTTTTAATCATATCTTGATGATTATAGTTCGACAATAACAGTAGTATTAGCCGTCAACCTAGAAAATGGGTTTTTTTTTATAGTTCTATCCCTTACCCTTGCTTTGTGCTTTGTTAGATTCCATAATCCACTCAAAGAATGCTATTTTAAGGGAAGTAACAGTTAGTGGTAGGAAACGTGAAATGCGATATGAAGTGCACAAATACAAGGAATTGACTTGTTCTTTTCACATTGTTTTTGTTTCATTGTTTGGATGGACGCTATACTTCTCAACTAAAACAAATATATTGTACAGGAAGTCCTAATTTTTTTTGAAAAAAATTTCGAAAATTTAACTGATCAACCATAGCTCTCATAGATTCATAGCTATGGTCTATTGGTTATTTTACACATAGTTCATTAAGAACTTTTTGTATAATTTACAATCAAAATTAGATTTAGATAAGTTTAAGAGATTTTGAGTATGTTAAAATAGGAATTACACAAAGTGTAGTATATGCACGGAACAAAATAAAGTTATTATATCTCAATAAAAGTAACCACTTAATATAACAAAAGTTACCCCTCAAAATTAATGAAAACTGACATATGTTGTGTTCAAGTGTAACTTTTGTTATATTGAGTGGTCCTTTTTATTTAGGGATACAATAACTTTCTCGTGTCTCGTATGTATATTATACTTTTTATAGGAACTAATATATCACATAACTGATCCGGATAAATAAAATCAAATTCTTCAACTCACGTAAATTCTATATTAGCTTTCGATTGAGCTTTATTTTGTATCAATTGACTAAATTAGGTCTCAATCTATAGAGTCATATATAAGTATATAACTCTTATCTAACGTGAAGGTTTCACTGTCTTCCAAATAAAAAAAAAATGTGATAAACTTCATTTTCAACCCAAAATGTAAAATTGCAACTTTGACTAAGATCTTAGGAAAAATATGTTTGACAAAAAACATTAACATACACTTGGTATGTATTTAATGATTTCCACTTTGGTCACCACAATTAACCAATCAATAGTGACATATCATAACATATTTCATTGGACAAAATCCACCATACGTAGTAAGATTTTCCTATAAGATCTAATCAATCGAATAGATTGAATGACATTTTATTGTTCATCTTCCACGTATATGGACTAACCAATTGATTAGAGTGAAGTGCGATTGAACAACCACCTAATCCTCCAGCATATGCAACCCACAATAAATTATATTAAACATGTATTGAATGCATATGTTGAGGTGAGGTGGATTGGTGGGCAGTTGAAGAACTTGAATATTTTAAGCCAAGAGTGTTCGTTTTCTGTTTAATCCTTCTTCTATGCATAAGGCGAATAGTGGGTCCTCCTTGCATATTGTGTAGGGCTTAACCAAATAATGTTGACTATTTCCTCCTATTTCTACGATGTTTCACAATCTACAGTATGAATTCATAAGACTGAATGGTTTGTAATGTTTGTGTGCTGATCAAAGTAGTAGACATCCAAAATCTCCTCACTAGAAAATCAGGCCCTTTAGTCATTACCAGCAGTCCAATCACTGCTATATATATGCTCTTTCGGATCCATACTATTTTCATCATTATATTTCGACCAAGTTTTGTTGGGCCGTTGGGGCCAACTGGGACATGTTATTCTTCATATTATATGTTGCCAACTTGCCATATTCAAATGTTAAAACTATAATTACTACTTTCTTTTTATGTGTAACATTTTAACTTTTATATTATTTATAAATTTTTCTTTTATTCTCTTTCGTAAAAATATAGTCACGTGCGATCTTGTTAAATTCGTCAAATTAAATGGCTTGAGGGAAATATTGTAAGTAAAAAAGAAATGAAAAGAGTATATCTCACTAAATATATAAAAGTGTAATTTTTTAAGAGTATAGAAAGCTTTGTATAGAAAAATAAATTAATTATCATTTATATTACGTAGTATATTCCTTGTATTTATTAAAAAGTGAACTAATTATAACATATCATATTTATCCATAAAAACCTTAAAAAAAACCAACAAACCATATTTCATAAACTCTCTCCATAGATTTGTCTCATTTATTCTTTTTGGACTAGTTTATAAATATTGATCATAAATTTTCATCAAGTTATAAGAAATATAATTCAAATGAGATATTTTTATATGCATTTCTATGAATAATTTTAGAATATCAACTTTTTATTATTTTTTATCTTGAAAATTTTAAAAAAAATATTTTAAAACTTATCTTAAAGATCACAAAAAAATCAATTGGAGAAATTCCATTGGAGAGGAACGATTCCATTGTATTCCTTTCGCTCTCACGTGCTTTACTCAATTACCGTATCAAAAAAAGGGATGGTGAAAAAAGATGGACCACACAAGTATGCAATGCATGGACGTTGCACCCGGGTATACCATGCGCATGGTATACCCGGGCCAAAACGCATCAAGTAATGAACAAAACGCAGGTGAAAATGTACACGCAGTACATTGAAAATGTACATGTGAATGTCAACTAGTAATGCTGAGTCAGATGCGTGTCTTCACACTCAACCTCCCCAGTTGTGCGCTGCCTTTCCACACTCAACCGCCCCTTTCTCTGTAATATGTAACTGTCAGTTTACTTTTATGGGAAAGGAAATCTATAGTAGGCTTAGTCAGCAACACACTCATTTCCATTTTCAAAAACTTAAACTTCTCCCCTTTCGCTTCCCATTGCGCCATTTCTCCCGGACAATAATGCAGCTATAGAATAAGATTTTGCAAGGATGTACATTTTAAAGATAAAGTATGTACATTTCACATATAAAGGATATACATTTCACATATACAGGATGTACATATCACATATAAAGGATGTACATTTCACATATGCAGGATGTACACTTTACATATCAAGGATGTACATTTCACATATAAAGGATGTACATTTCAAATATGCAGGATATACACTTCACATATCAAGGATGTACATTTCAAATATGCAGGATGTACATTTCACATATAAAGGATGTACATTTCACATATCTTAAATTCTAGTATATTATCTCTACAATGTACATTATCTTATTATGTAATGAACATTATATTATAACAACATGCCAAACACACAGAATAATAATTATGATGTCTTAAAATGTACGTATTTCATTTAATTCAGTTCCAATGATACCTTAGCTTCCCTTTACGTGTGCTAAACCCATGCTTAAACGCATAACTATTATATAATTCATGAGCTTCGTCATCAGACTTTACTTTTTTGTACATAAGCTCAGAATCAGCAGCCTCTTTGAACCCTATACACATTATGTACATTCCAATCATGCCATACGATATGTACATTACAATACTGCATTATGTACATTTAATGATATGCCCATTTAATGATACGCAATGTACATTTATAATAAGTCTCGTGTACATTTATAATAAGCCTCATGTACATTTATGGCACACGTAAAGGAAAGCTAAGGTATCATTGGAACTGAATTAAATGAAATACGTACATTTTAAGACATCGTAATTATTATTCTGTGTGTTTGGCATATTGTTATAATATAATGTTCATTACGTAATAAGATAATGTAATGTTCATTACATATTATTTATATGTGAAATGTACATCCTTGATATGTGAAGTGTATATCCTGCATATTTAAATGTACATCCTTTATATGTGAAATGTACATCCTTAATATGTGAAGTGTACATCCTGTATATTTGAAATGTACATCCTTTATATGTGAAATGTACATCCTTTATATGTGAAGTGTACACTAACCAGCAAAGGCTTTCATACAAATTTTGACAAAGAAATAAATAACGTTTACATCAGTGAAATTAGTTCAAGTATATGGAATTTTTTATTCAAATTCAAAAATATTGGTAATCATTACTCAAGTTGCATCTGAAAATAAAATCTCTGCCAAATCTTATCCTACTGCTGCCATCCCCACTTTTCTGATCTCCCCAACAATTTAATATTTCCACTTCCCCAACGCATTTCACTCGGTTGCATGTAACACCTAAGCCATGTAGGATAGGTGCACCATGCGTCCCATACGCCCGGGTGCACCATCGAATTTGTAGTTAGATTTTCTACAGATTTTTATTATGTAATTATGTTTATAGTTTTTTTTATGTTTTCTTTTATTATGTTTATGAACGTTTTGGTATTTTATTTCTTTATTTGATTGCATTGTATTATTTATATCACTTTTACTAATTCCTAATCAAGACAAGTTTATTAAATCACACTTAAATCAGATAATTTGGACAATGGGGAACCTTAGCTTGTATTTTGATGCTTAATGAAATGTTCACCATTAAAGTAGTATTATTGTGCCTAATTAAACTCGTATTATTAGATACTTTTATGTGTTTATAGGACTTTAATATTGCTTTTGATGGTAAATCTTGGATTTTGTGAAAAGTTGATTAAATCCAGTAGAGCTACTAATGGGTGAATTACGACTCCATGGCTTAATTCGTATCTTATTTCCGAATAAATCCACTTTACTTGAAGACTAGAAAAAGAAAGTTTCCAGAAACCTAAATATCTTCACCATAATTAATTGATTACAAGATTATCATATCCCAATTTGAATCATGTAAATATAAAAATCAAATGAGTTGACCTCGAACTAACCCTCTATTCTTATTTTGGGGGGAGGTAGGGTTACATTCTTTATTGTTCTTCAATTCATAGACCTATTTTCTTTTGTATTAGAGTGTACCAAGTAAGTTGTATATAAACCCTAGCAAAAGCACCAATCCAAGCCTCCAACAAATCATCTTAGTACTGGCAAAAAGAGAGATGGGAGCCAGCGTTAAAAATGTTGTTCTAATCATGCTCCTCCTAGCGAACGTCGATGCTACAATAGCTTCTTCAACAAGCACTCTTAGGTCATAGCGACCAACTAAGCTCCCAACGAAGCCACAAACATTCCACCTACGAAACGACTTGGTCTGGTGCCCTTAGCTAGGCCTACCACGTACAATGCCACCACCACCAATTCCTCCAAGCTAATTATTTCTTACTCCTCCGATCCTACCCAACCATTTGTTAGCCAACCTATAACACCGCCAACCCAGCCATCGTATCCCCTAACTCTGCCTCTCTCCCAACGCCAACTCAATAAATGGAGACGTACCTTAGGATATTTACCATATATTTATTTATCATCCTACGGGCGCTCAGATCACATGTTAATTACAGGTTACATGTACAACTAATCCACTGTTCTAACTAAAGAAGTATGATCGTGCATGCATGTTTGCTTTCATGTCCATTACATAAGCCTTTAAGTTACCCAAAATCAACTTACTTTCTGTAGTTAGATCCTCATTTCAGCTACATAATCTGTCATCATTCATCATTACCATGTCGATAATGATAATATATATAGTTTCACACAGTATCACACACAAGTGCAACTTAATTTAATGAACATAGCCAGATGTTTCAAAAGTTGAGGATTAATGCAATCATAATATGAATTCCATTCAGTATACGGTGTTTTCAAACATGGAAATTGGGTATAGGTATACAATCGATAACATCAATGAGTTTAGATGCATGGAAAATTGAAGTTAGCAAATAAAATGTTCTGAGAAGTCTCTGTGTTCCACGGGAAAGCAGCTGATAGCAAGATCTTCCAAGAAAGTCACCAATGGATTGCTGTTACTCCATTTTTGTTCAACAAATTCATCAAACCTATTATCATGGCTTAGCCAAGCAACTTGAACACAGAAAGGGTTTAGCTGCACTAGGGACCGGTGCAAAACCACAAGAGCTAAGGAGAATTGGGCAATGATCTGACTTTACCTGTGGGAGGTGACGAGCCGCACTTTACTCCAACAACAATCTCCAATTTTATAAGCTAAAAATCTATCTAGTCTAGATTATTTAAAATGTCAACCGGACGCTCCTCTAAACTAAGGGTGACAGGGCCCTGAAAAGCCAAGACTGATCAAAGCATTGTTCAGTATCCGGCCAGTTCAAAAACTCAATACACCTCCTATGCATTTCTGAACCATTTACACCATATCTCTCATGCATCAATACTAGAAGTCTCGTTGAAATCCCCAGCCACAAGTCATGGCCCTTGGAAGGAATTCTTGAGTCTCTTTAACTCACTCCAAAGTTCTCGAATCAAGCTATTAGGGTTAACATAAAGTGTTGAACTCTATCAGCTTGAGTTCCACTAATTAATATGAGTCTCAACCAACGTAACCCTAGAATTGTTGGATTATTCACATGAATCAGATCTTTCACAATACTAAGAAAAGACTTGCTTCCAGCACCTTGAACGTTCCATATCATGATTCTAACTGACATATTACAATCAACGAAAAGGGAAAAAGGGAAAGTCTATCATATTCCATCAAAGGGCAATTAGGCATCACCATTAGGAAAGCCTCATTGAGAAGAATCATCGTGTTCTCCTCTTCCTAAGGAAAGAGAGTCCTCAAAATAAGTTGCATGGATTCGCGTATGACATATAGTTTTTCATACCCGTATCTGTATTCGTATCCGAATTTGTATCGATTCCAATATTTCATTAGCAATTAAATGACTTTATTGTTTTCTTTACTCGTATCTCTATCACTATTTGTATTTGGATTCGTATCGGAGTAGCATATCCCTCTCGATACTCCAGAAGGGAGATTGAATATCGAATCCACTTGCAATTCCACTTGATTAACTACCTAATAAAATGAAATCATTGTTGGCCTATCGATCTACTAGCATCCATAGTTTTTGGATCGTCTTTATCTCAAAGGTAAATGAGAAAAAGCTTTAATATCAGAATTTATTTCGTGTATATTGATTGAATTGATCTGTTACATGTAAATATCTCTTTTATAGTTTTGTAATCTAGAGTTTGAGTTCTACCAGACTACTAATCCTTTGATATTTTTTATGTAACTGTAAACACAAAGATAGAATTCTATCTTTGCTCTATCCTATCATATCCTATACTATTCTACACTCCCTCTCAAGTTGGATAAAAAGATCTCTTATTCCCAACTTGCCCAATACACTTTCAAACATATTTGCTCCTACTTCTTTAGTTAAAATATTTGCTGCCTCACTCTTTGACCGTACAAAAGACAAGCTAATAACTCTAGCGTCTAAATTATCCTTTATAAAATGCCTATCCACCTCAACATGCTTAGTTTGTGTTGCACTGGATTTTCAGATATACTTATAGTTGCCTTGTTGTCACAAAACAAGTCACACGTATCCTTTGGAGGAAACCCTATTTCAGTCAACAGTTTCGTAAGCCAAAGAATCTTAGTGACTCCCTTTGCAATTCCTCTAAATTCTGCTTCTACACTTGACATTGCAACTCCTTCTGTTTTTTGCTTCTCCAAGTGATCACATTTCCTCCAACTAGTGCAAAATATCCTAAGGTGGATTTTTAGCTGTCTCGATTGCCTGCCTAGTTTGCATCAGTATAAGCATGAAGATTCAAGTGACCACAACTTCTGAACATCACATCCCTACCAGGAGTATTCTTCAGATACTTAGAATCCTGTATACTGCATCCATATGTTGAGTTTGTGGCCTATGCATAAACCTTCTCACCACTCCTACTACATATGCAATATCAAGACAAGTATGAGATAGATATATATTTATTTTCCCACCAAAATATGATATTGTGCCTGATTTGCTACTTCATCTCCCTCATTAAACTGCAATCCATGATTTACTACTATCGGTGTGTTAGCTGGTTTACAGTCAAGCATTCTAGTTTCTACTAAAAGATCTAAAATGTATTTGCACTGAGAACTAAAGATACCATACCCTTTCTTAATCTAAGTACCTCAACTCCCAGGAAATACTTAAGCCTGCCTGGATCTTTCATTTTAAACTCCTGGAACAGTTTCTTCCTCAACTGACTAATTTCTTGTTTGTCATCTCCAGTTATAATCATGTCATCCACATATATACAGAGGTAGGTTACCACTCTCCCTCCTTTTTATAAATAGAGTATGATTAGCATTACTCTGTCTATAACCAAACTTCTTCATTGCTAGTGTAAACCTCCCAAACCATGCTCGAGGAGACTATTTCAATCCGTATAAGGTCTTTTCAGTTTGCAGCCTTCATTTGGAGAGAAACTCTAAGAGAAACCTAGATGAGCTTCCATATAAACCTCTTCTGTAAGATCACCGTGTAGAAAAGCATTTTTCACATCGAACTGATGTAAGGGCCATTCTTTATTTGTTGCAACAGAGAATAGCACCTTGATAGTATAGATCTTAGCTACTAGCGAGAAGGTTTCAGAATAGTCTACTCCGTAGACTTGTGTATACCCCTTTGCTACAAGTCTTGCTTTATACCCCTCAATACTTCCATCATCTTTGTGTTTGATAATGAACACTCATCTGCACCCTACAACCTTTTTCTCCTCAGGAATTTCACATTTATGCCATGTGTTATTTTTAATCAGTGCATCTATCTCTTCCTTTATTGCTTTTCTCCATGGTTTTCTTCTCAATGCTTCTTCCACTCTTGTAGGAATTTTTCCTAAATATATAGCAACATTAAATGCCATTGCTGCATGAGACATTTTACCTCCTTCAGACATATTATTCACTAGATACCTCGAATTCTGAGATTCATATCATTTGGGAGGGATCCCTCTCATGCTTCTTGGAGGTAACTGATACCTCAGTGGCTCTCTTCCCTGTTTATTTTCCTCCTGTACATTGCCAATAACTTCTACAGGAGATGCATTAGTATCAAGATTATCAGTCGTATCATACCTTACCTCTTCCACTTCTTCTAGATGTTCATCTAGGAGAGTTGATTGTGGCATAGAAGATGGTATGGGATGTACAATATTGTTAAAGTTGTCATTTTCTCCATCTATGTTAGCTGGAGTATGATATACTAACCAGCTTAGATCGTCACTCAAATTCTCCCCCTGACATTGAACTGGGAGTAGTAGAAAGTGTTTTCAACAAAGTCACAATCCATGGTAGTATATAGCCGATTTAAAGAAGGATCTAAACACCGATACCATTTCTGGTTTATACCATAACCCAAAAAACATATTTCACCGCCCTATGTTCTAACTTATCCTGACTCTATTTTGGTAAGTAAACATAGACGACACACCCAAACACCCAAGGTGGAAGGGAATGGAATGAGGGAATAGGCATAAAAGTACTCAAAACATCCAAGGGAGTTTTGTGGTGAAGTATTCTAGTAGGGAGACGATTTATGAGGTAATTAACGGTAGTAATGGCTTCTGGTCAAAAGGATCTAAGTACACACGCTTTAAACATTATGGCTCGAGTGATTTCTAATAAGGTCCTTTTTTCCTTTCTGCTACTCTATTTTATTGTGGAGTATCAGGGTAGGAAGTCTGGTGTAACAAGCCATAAGCATGACAAAGCACTTTCATGTCATGGTTAATATCCCCCCCCCCCCCCCCCCCCCCCCTCAAACCTAAGGATGTTGATTTTTGTCTGAAATTGGGTAAATATCATATGATAAAACCTAACAAAGATTTCATACACTTTTGATTCTTGTTTCATAAAATATACCCAACATATACGGGTGCAATCATCAATGAAAAGTACATAAAACCATGAGAGCCAATCTCTAGGGATGGACCCAAAACATTAGAGTGAATAATATAGAAAGGTTTACTAGCATGACTAAGGCTACTATGATAAGAGTTTTTATGACTTTTAGAAAGAAAACATGATTTACATTTCAGATCTAATTTTGATCCAACAAGAGTAGAAAAGAGACATTCTAAGTACCCTAACGATGGATGCCCTAGACGTCGATGCCATAATTGAAGTTGATCTTGTACCGAGGCAAGTCCCATCATTGCACCTCCGTCATTGAACATCTCATCAATATAATACATACCATCTCTCTCAATACCACACCCAATGATTCTCCCTGTTTGAACATCCTGCATCAAACAACAATCATATTTCATTAGCACAGTGCATCCCAATTCTTTCGTAAGTTGACTATTAGACAGTAATTTATACGAAAGTTTTGGAACGTAAAGACAGTTGTGTAATGAAATAGAGTCTCCAATTTTAATATTCCGAGCACCTAAAACATTCATATGTCCTTTGTTTTCCATCTGTATTAGGGATTTTACCAACTTAGTTGAAGTAAAAAAAACCCTTTGATATAAGACATGGTGTTAGTCGCCCCGTAATCAAATATCCACCAGCTCTTGAGTTTTCATGATATGCAACCCCTTGAATTTTATTTTGGGCCATAAAACCCTTGTCAAGACCCTTGCTATATGGGTTGTGAGAGAAGGAATCAGCCAATAAGGCTGAAAGCCCATGTGCTGGTCCACTTGATCATGCCACTTAGGGTTTTCAGCCTTAGTTTGACGGTGGGATTTATTTGCAACGTGCGGCTGAGATTTGTTCATCAATGGGCTTTGTATAAAATGGGTTTCATGAGAAGTAATCCTAAACTCACCCGTGATGTCTGTCTTCATCTCCTTTCCTTCCTCTTTCGTGCTTTCCTCTACCTCTATGCTTTATCCAACCGATGCCTACCCCGGTCCTCTTTGTTCGCCTTGTTTTCCAGCTCCCTTCTCTGTTCTCTTCTTGCTATCGGGCCGCCAATCGGGATACCCTATAAGCTTAAAACATCTGTTTATTTTGTGACAGGTGCCCTTCTTGTCACTCCGATGTGATGGTTGCCCTAATTGGTTTCTCGTGTTGAGCCCATTCCCCACTCTAACCACCGGTGAAGGTAAGTCAGGTGAGTCAATTTTCATGATTTTCCTTCGTGCAATCTCCCTCCTTATGGCTCCATATGCATTTTTAACCGTGGGTAATGGCTCCAAATTCACGAGCTCCCTTCTGTCTATATCAAGTGAGTCATCTAACCCAGCCAAAAATTGATATAATATGTTTTGTTGGGTTAATTTGTTAACTGTTGCTATATCATCTGGATATTTCATTGGGTTTGACATTCTCATATCTATCTCTTTACAAAGTGTGTTTAATTTAACGTAGTAAGCTTCCACAGAGTCCCTGCCTTGCTTGATTGTGTTGGCCTTAACTGTGAGATCGAATATTTGTTGTCCATCCCTTCCACTGCTTTACATTGATTCGATCCCTTTCCAAAGTTCGTATGAATTTGAGAAATCTAGGAATTGAGTTACCAATTCTGATTAGATTTTCTCAATTATCCATGATTTCACTAAAACATCCTTTTAGGCCCACTGAAGGTGTTGTTGGGAGGTTTGGAAGGAAGGTGGACTGGCGGTGATGTGTGTGAGCCTTCCCCTTCCTTTCACCGCCATTAACATCATCCTGGACCATGTGCAGTAGTTTTGGTGGGTTAGTTTTTCTAAGATATGGATCGAGGTAGAAACTCCATGAGATTCTTGGCTCCTGTGTGTGTCGAGCCTCTCAAGGATCTCCACCAGTCGAGCCATAACTACGGTTGTTTCACTCATGTCTTTCGGTGGGTAGTTCACTCATCCTCACAGGTAATGTTTCTGGTAGATGATGAAGCAAAAAAAAAAAGGAAAACACCACCAGTTTTCCTATTGCTCTAATACCAAGAAAAAGCTTTAATATTAAAATTTATTTCGTGTATATTGATTGAATTGATATGTTACAAGTAAATACCTCTTTTATAATTTTGTAATCTAGAGTTTGAGTTCTACCAAACTACTAATCCTTTGATATTTTTGATATAACAGTAAACACATAAATAAAATTCTATCTTTATTCTATCCTATCTTGTTCTTCAAAATGGAACGAGGTAATCCACCATGGTTTTGAGCTAACATTTGTTCAACTTTCGAATTGTAGATTGGCTGCTGATTCAAAGGCGAAAGAGGGGATTGAATGATTGGTAGCCAATTTTCCTTATTCGAGGTTCGATTTGAGGAAGATCTTATGGGCTTTCTAAGAGTCACTTATCTAACAACTTGATTGATTGTAATCTTTTTACTCAATGGAGAGATACTTGGATTAGAAGATTTCCTTCCATAATCAAATTCTTTTCCTTCATTCTCATTTCATTATGAGAAAGACCTCTTGGACTAACGTCCGTAAACCATAAGCTCTACTTCTCTTTTATTGAATTATAATAGAAATATTTAACTCCAATATTTAATCTTTTATTTTAAATAGCTAATAATAATATTTGATTAAATCTTTGTTTTCTTTTTACTAAAGATTGAATTACAATGAAATTTCCATTTCACTTTTCATTATTGTATATCATTTTTTATTTTTTACTTTTCAAGTCATTTAATGTCTAATCTTTGCATATTCTTCACACAATAGGGAAAAAATGTTAAAATTAAGCTCACTTTGTTTATTATATGCTCACCTAGTTTAAGAAAATATCATAAGCTCACTTTACACCATAAAATAATTTTTAAAATGGGAGTTGTTTCTCATAGGCTCCACGTCATAATTTTCAAAGTTAGGTGATCCGACATAGCTTTGTTTTGTTTGACAAAATGCTCAATATAGGCTATGATTTTTTTAACAAAAAATAATTCACTAAAGGTCACATGACACTTAAAGAAGAAGTCAAAATCAAGAAATGCATATTGCATTGAACCAAATGATACTTCACTATGAGAAAACCATGGTTGTTAGATATCAAGTATGAAAATTCTACTTATCATTTTCCACATCGTTGAGTAATACATTATTCAACAAGAAGGCTTTAAAATCTGTTGGTGTAAAGTGGATTCTGACGTGCTTTAAATGATTGTTTATAAAAATCTATTTCTTGTGATACGGTATAAATGTCCATCAATGAACCAATATGTATGTTGACCCACTAAACACGAACCTTAGATTATCATAAAGAGAGAATAAAAACCACAAATATGTGCATATATGTGAATATACAAATAAAGTATAATATATTGTAAAAAACGAACAAAATAAGCCGACAAACACAACACAACACAACACAAGGGGTTAGAAAAGCTAGTAACATCCCAAGAATCCAAGATGAACATGAGAAGTTAGCAAAAAGCTAATGCTTTATTTTACTTTGTATTTTGATTGGCCTAATATTAGTTGAACTTATCCAAAATTTACAATTGGGGTATTGTTTTAAATGTAACAATCATTGAAACAAAGCTTATTTTCACTACAAAGTTTAAAGCTCCATTCTATTGAACTTATTTTTTCATAAACTATTCGACTTATATTGTCGAAACTTATATTATCTGAACTTATATTGGCAAAAACAAAGATTGAAATGTAAAACCCGAAAGGGAATAATGAAAGTTTAAAGTTGTAATAAATGACCAAGAAAACCAAGAGGTCCAGTGAGTCTACGCTAAATTACAAACTCATATCAAAAAACAACAAATTAAGTGACCACACACATTAACGACACTCCCTGCCCTACTAACCCATGTTTTCTGGGCTTTTTCTCACGCTACTCCCTCAATTTTTCATCACTCTCACTCTCTTTGCCAACCTTTCATTATCGTCACTTATTAGTCCCACTTTGATTTTGAATACCTTACTTTTATCGATCATATTTCCATTTACAACAGGAGTCAAGAGGGAGACTTGATGATGAACTATGATTTTTTTTTTTGCTACTAAAAGAATTCCATTGGTTGGAAAATTCAAAATTGAATGAACCCACACAAGTATTGGACAAATCTTTACTCGATTATATGAAACTAATATTATAGATAAAAGGTACTTAAAATGAGAAGAATGAGAAGATATCTTGACTCTTCATCTTATAAATCCAACGGGTGATATTTTACGTATACATAATGACCCTTTTTTAACCAATAGTGACCCAATGATTTTTTTCAACTCTTTTTATTGTTATAGTGACTCTTTTTATAATTATAATAACCCTTTTTTTTATTATTATAGTACCTTTTTTTTACGTGAAATATCTAGCGTTAAATCTTATTATTTAAAGAGCTAAGATCTCTTTTTATTCTTTTTATTTTAAGCACTATTTTCATTGGATTTCTTATATATATATATATATATATATATATGATAAGATTCAACTCATGAGTTTTTACATAAAAAGTTACTAAATTTTAAAAAAAATAATATGGTCATTATTATAAAAAATAGTATTGAGTTTAAGAGATGAAAAGTCAAAATCTCTTCTCATTTTTAGCTTATCCTTTTCATTTAAACTTCTAATATAGTGTCAACTGTTAACAACAAGCTCACCATACAATTGTTCAGGTTTTCATATGGAATCATTACGGAATCAACACGTTCATAAGACTTAAATTAGTATGTACGTTTTAAATTAGAAGCTGAACACATTGTTTTAGGGAAAAATAGCTAATCCCCCACAAAAAACTTGTACTAATTATGCAAATTAATACCTTACCTATAATTCCGACCAAAAGTTACGTTGCACCAGAAACTTGTATGTTTCTATGAAGTAAGTCTGCGATAGTTTAAAACTGGAATTGGCGGAGTGAGGACCAAGATGAGGCTTGGGAAACTCTATTCATGTAGGGCTGCATTAAATTAGAATTACTAAAATACAACCAGTGCCACATAAGCATTCTTGTTAGAATTTTTTGTTGGCTTTATAGGTGGGAGTTAATTGCACTAATTATGAATGTTGTGGAGTTGATTTACCCTAATTGGAAGTCATATTGTTAATTTGCACGATTGATACAAGTCAATAGGATAGGGTAGTTTCCCATTTTTATCCACCCTTACTAATTTATAGTGATTGTTTAGCAGCGTATACGAAATACTCTCTCTCTGCTACTAAATATTGTTCCATTTCTATGTATAAAATCATAGTATAATAATTATGATCTTATTGAATGCATCTAAATGTAAACTTTTAGAATATCAAGTTTTCATAACAATTTTTTGCCTATGAATCTTGAGGTAAAAATGATTAAAATCATGTCTTAAAGTCCATAAAAAGTCAAATAAGACAATATTTGAAAGACGGAGGAAGTAGATGTTATACTCCCACCATCCCACGAAATTCGTACGAAGTTAACCTTCTCAATTTCTCATAGGAAGTTTCACATACTAAGTTACCTAATAGAGATTAGATAAACAACTTCCCTAATAAATGCAAGAGGTTGAACAAAATTACCATGTTATTTCAGATACAGATACTAAAAATTCTCCATCACAAATATTTAGTTAAATCTTCAAATTTATTACTTGTGATACATGGGTGAATGATATAACAATTCAAAACCATATGCGTAAAAAAAACATCGAGTTACCCCTTTCGTTGTCAATGATTATTATAAAAAAAGAGAACTTGATTGGACCATTAATTTATCTATATCTACCGTTGATGAAGGCATAAGAAGAAAGAATAGCGGGGTAGTGGTGCGTGTGGACTAATACATGCAATAACAATACAGAAGTAGATAGAGCATAAGTCTGGTCTAAGAGATAAGTAGTAGGCTTTTTATCGCAGGTGGTTGAATAACGGGGAGCATGCTGCATTAATTATTTTATGCATAAACATGCGTATGAGGATTGAGGAGGAACCTCGCTTAAAATCACATATGGACTACCGTGCACCTTAGAAATTGAAGTCCCTCGGCATAATTGTTTCACGATCAATTTTTCAAGGTTATCAAACTAACCACAAACCAAGCACATTGTCCGCATAAGTGGTTGCGGATTCTTGTCATGATCATAATGGCATATGAAATCTAAAACATATTCATAGGGATGATGATGATACAATGAGACTTTCTTAATTTTTACTTGATACAATTATATCATGATATATCTTTCGTTATATCAAATATAAATATTGTTATAACAGATATAGAAATATAAAAGATTTAAAAATATAAAATATAAATATTATGATCTCATATATAAAAATAAAATTAGAAAATAACTCGATTATATCAATTATAAGTTAGGAATTTTTCATTTACACAATTAAACTAAAGATTCATAAGGCATCATAAAGGCACTTTGGCAAATTTCACTCTTACTAATCCCTTGGCATTGGCATGGGATGTCAAATGGAGCTAAATTTGATTTGGTGTATACATTAATAGGGCTACTTCCAACTTGTAAGATGATCGATTCATCGTTGGTATGATGAAGGCCTACTTTTTTTTTTTTTTTTAGATTAAATAAGACCAGCTACATTTGAATCAAGATGAATCTTCATTTCAAACCTCAAAAAATAAAAGGCCAAGTCTACCAATGCACATAGAAACACTTGAGACTATATTTTTTTTTTTTACCCAGATAGAGTCACAGACGACAAAACAACGACTGATACTGATATGTAGACAGAATTTAATTCCGGGATACAACCCTTGAAGACTTAGCGGGTGCATAACAAGACACCCAATATGAATAATGCGGCCTAATAGTGGAAAGTATTCGGTCAACAAATTGCTAACCAATGCCAATCAGTAGAAGCACTAAAAAACAGACCCCCATTCCACGCGTAGCCGTAATTTAATAGGTTGCTAGTTGCTTGACACTTTCCGTTGAGCAGAGACATTAAGTCAAATAAAGAAGAGAATAATAATTGAAGGGGGTGTGTGTATGTGACTGTGTTGTGTATAGTGTAAGCTTATTAAAAACACAAACCACTATTTTCAACTTCGCAAAGCTCCATTCACTAAAAGTCATATTCAACACATTAAACAGTCAAGATTCCTTCCCCATCCCTCCACTCTTCCTTTGACACCTACAACCCTCCTTTTATCTTCAACACAAATCCTCATCTTTTTTCCAACGTTAATTAAAATTTAATTACCCTATTCTGCCCGTAAAATTAAATTACCTCTTCATTTTTTTTTCTTCTTCTGTAAATTTCAATATAAAATTCAAATTCAAATATATAGTAAAAGTTAAAAAAAAAAACTCATATTTAAAAAATATACATTAAAAAAATCCTAAATAAATATTTTTTTTAAAGTGTAAATTAGGAAAAATTCGAAAAAAGAAAAAACCAAAAATTTTAACTTTTCCAACCCAAATTTACTACAGCAGTAAATGGCCTAAATACATAGATCCTTCATTTTTATTTTTTAAGAAAAAACACACGTAGATAGAGCAGTAAAGTTTTTACACGACATATCAATCTGTCATTGTACTTCCAGCATTTAACTCAAAAGTGAATATTTTTATTTTTTAGCCCCCGTTTCAAATTTTCAACTACCAATCTGCCATCAAAGGATGAACCCAGCAAGTATACGCAAAATTACAATCATAGAAATTGAAATTTACTCAAATATATTTGAAAATGAGAGAAGTGAACAACTTTTTTTCCCCTCTCACAATTAAGCAGTTAGGCCCATTACAGAGTAGTAAAAATTTAACACTATATATTAAATTATATAGTTATATATACCACATACCATTCGTCATAAAACAACTCAAATATTACAAAATACAAAAAATGATCAGGGATTATTAGAACCTGGGGAGACCCGAGGAGAAGAAAGGGGGAATAGGGGCAACAAGCGGGGCTCCGAATCACGAGGGGTGGAGACGGGCGAAGGATGAAGGAAGAATCCCTTTTCAGCTATAGCTTTTTGTTCAGCGATTGGATCAACGACGACGTTAGGAGAAGGTGATCGGGTGAAGGGGTCGTGGATGAGAGGAGTGACGGGCGAGAGGACAAGAGAGGGGAAGTCGAGGAGGGAAGGAGAGAGAATGTCGGGTGTAAGGCGGTGAGGGGATAGGGCGGAGGAGGTGGTGCTTGTGAGGCGAAGGTTTTTTAGGGTGGTGCTCCGGCGTTCGTAGAGTTTGGACTTGGTTGGGGTTTTGATAGGTGGGATTTGGGAGTTGGGTTTGGGGGTGGGTGTGGGTGAAGGGGATCCGGTTAGCATTTGAACGACTTGTTTGAAGGATGTGGTGTCGGCTTGGACGAAGGTGGTGGGGTACGAGTTCGGATCGGATCTAGGGTGTTGCTGTTTGGGGGTGCTTGGTTGGGTGTGGATGTTGCTGCTACTGCTGGATGTGGGTGATGGGAGGAAGGTTTGGATTTGGGTTTGGGTTCGGGTTCGGGATTGGGAATCCATCGCGGGAGAGGAGAGGAGAGGAGAGGAGAAGGAGTTGGGATATGAGATGGAGAAGTTGAGGAAGTTTAGAGTTGTGGGTTTGGTAAGAAATGGGTATTTTAAGAGTGTGTGTGGGGGGGTTGGGGAGGGGGAAGGGGGGGTGGGGGTGGGGGGTGGGGGGGAAGTGGGGTGACTTTTGAAAGACTGATCTTGTTTATGACTACTGTCGATTTGTAGGTGAGTCACTCTCACTCTCTTTTGTTTTGATTGACTAACATTAGTTTACAAAAACTTGGCATTTTTTCTATTCACCTTCTTTTGATTTTTTTTTAAAACTTATATCCAATTATATTATTTTCTACTCTATATTATGTAATTTTATGTTTGGATTAGAATCCACTACTACTACTTGAGTTATTTGAGCTTGAATGAACTCTTTTGTCCAAATTTATTATATTTTGTCAAAAACTATCCGAATTTAGTTTGTCGTCAAATCTTACCTGACTTATGTTGTTTAAAATAAGTCAAAATAAGCCTTCAATATCTTGTTAAATTTATACCAGTTTCTAAAAAAATCACACGTTTATTAATGTGATTTTTTTGGCAATAGATCTATGTGATTAATGTTTAGCATTCCTTAAATTTTCTTTTTTTGGTCTTTTATATTCAACCCTAAAAATAGTATTTATTATTTGCCTAAAGAGAAATCCTAACTTGAGTATGGTGTAGTGTTGCATTATTTTCACCTGAATTTAGTTTGTAGTAGGAAGTAAGGAGCTTTAGACACACTAGATTGAACATATTAAGAGTAACAATCATTATAAAGGTTTGCTCCTTGTGATTTACGATTCCATGATGTTTCACTCATATAGACTTTTTTTGTTATGTATTATTCTTATAGAGGTGAATTATTCTATATGGACTACTACAATCAACTAAAATTTCATTACTTTTTATCTCAAATACGTTAAGATGATTAATTTGTTTTAGTTGAAGCTTAGATACTATGTCTTATAAGTTTAGATGATTGTAGATAGAATAATTTGGCAAAAATAATTCAAATACTGCAATTTTTTTGTAACAAAAAATACTACAATAAAACACAATCGCTATGAATTTCACATCTAAAGTAAACTAAGATATAATAAATTTTAAACAATTTTTGTGTGCCCATACAATATAACTTCAAAAAAAATAAGCTGAATTATACAAACCTTCCTTTGTTAAAGAGTTCGAAGTTTATTACTCTAATTATTTAAACCAAAACTTTGACTTTTTAAAAAATATACTTTCATATGTTTGTAAATGTGTTGAGACTTGAGAGGAATAGAAAAGAGTGTGCACTGCACGAACTTTGAACGAAGGTGGAATGAAGTTGGGTGGATGGGTCCGACTTGCATCATAACATGCTATTGGTGTTGTGAGACCGGTTACTCTGTAATCCGTATATAGTTTGTGGGATTGCCAGTCAAAATTAAAGAAAAAAAGGAAACTAATACGTCAATACGTCATTCATGTGTGGGGGTTGGAATGAGACGACGAACTTGTCTAACGAAGGTCAAGGTGAAGATAAATACCAAGTTTCAAAAAAGTAGTAGTTGCACATTTGACTCGGCATAGAGACAGTGAAGCCTTGAAGCTGACTACATATGTAATTGTAAACATTTTTAGGGGCGTTAAAAATTGACCCGATCTGAAAATCCCATACGAAAATAGCGGGTTAGAGTTGATATTTCTGACACGAAAATTTAAATGGGTTGACACGAACCCGACCCGAAATTAAATGGGTTGCGTTAAGGTTGAAAATTCCAACTCGAAAATGACCCACGTTACCCGAAATTATTTTCGGGTCAAAATCAGGTCGGGTCAAACCAAACTCGATTTATAACCAAACTATATTAAGTAGATAAAAAAAATTTACTTGGCCAGTCGCCCATTCTGCCCAAATCTTAAGCCTTAATTAAACTATTGCTGCCAACTTGTTAGCCATTTCATCTCAATTGAATAACCACATCTCAAGGGTGACAAAAAATGACCCGACCCGGAAATAGCGGATAGGGTTGAAATTTTTGACATAAAACTTAAATGGATTGACACGAACCCGACCCGAAATTAAATGGGTTAGGTTTGGGTTGGAGTTTTCAACCCAAAAACTTAAATGGATCAGATTTGGTTTGGGGGATAGCTGGCCCAAAAATAGGTGACTCGAACACGAACTCGACCCGACCTAATCTGTTTGCCACCTCTACCATATAATTAATCACCTAGTTTGAATGCAACATTTGACTTGACAAAGTTGTTGGCCATGTGTTTTTGCGTAAGGTCTCTTAAAAAAGCATAGTTTAATTCTCTATGTCGATTTTTATAATCTTGTTCGATACTTTTTGTTCTTTGATACTTTAATTTGTTGACTTGAATATATGAAATTGGCGTAAAAAAAATTTATACAACTCTTTGTTTCTTAATATTTGCTTTATTTGATCGTTTTTTGTGAGAGTTTTTTGAATAAAATGGGGCAAGGATTCAGAAAATAATTAGGAACTTGAGCAAACCATAATTTTCCTAGTAGGATGTTACAAGAGAGCTTTTTAGAGGAACACGTAATTATATAGGAGCGGTAAAAGCTATTTCTCTTGTATTTGTTTGTTTAGAAGGCCAAAGATTTGAAATGTTACATACTAAATTGTTGTCTTTAAATAGTCATTAACATAAAGATGCACTTTTCTACAGTTGTATTGAAAGGGATGGCTATATATTTGCAAGACAAAATGCTAATTGTGCATGTGTGCTGAAGAAGTAGTACGAGGTTGTTTAGTTGCTTATGAAGATGTGTCCTTCGTGAGAGATAGCCCTTTAGAGGAGGTATTGCTTTTGTGAACTTCTAAACAAAGTCCGTAAATATTCAGTTAAAGCACACAAATAAACCATAAAATTATTTATTTGCCCTTAATCTATTTTTACTTTATTTTCTCACATTTCCCTCATTTCTACATTTTCTTTCCACATTCAATCTATCTCTCTAAAAAAATTTATTTCTAAGATGTCCAGAAGACCAGGTAAAGAGGCGGCGCAATGGGTGGTTGTAGAGGGGGTAAATTTTTTTTTGAAACGACCATTTGTTAGACGTCGGTTTCGAAGGATTTTATTTTATTTTTTATTTTTAAAATAATAAAATTTTAATAATAATAATATTAATTTAAAAATATAAATTACAAAATAATTTTGTTGAAGACTAATGAAAAATTAAATAATATTATAATTAATATTAATTATATTTTAATTAATATTAATATTAAAATTAATATTATTAATTAGTAAATGATATTAATGTTGTTGAATTATAATAATGATATTACTAATATAATTGTAGTTATTATATTATCAATATAATATAATTGTAATAATATATGTTTATCAATATTGATTGATATTAGAATGTATTAGTTTAATAGTATTTCTTCATCTTATTTACGAAATTAATAATATATGTTTAGTAGTATTGGTATTGTTAGTTATTGTTGTGGAAATTGTTATTTGTTGTTATTATTGGCATTGGAAATAAATTGTCGATTACTTGGCTGTCCCATTTATAGAGCAAACTATGCCGGAATTTTGATAAAATTTATATAATTATTTATTTTTGCGCATTATTACTATGTTGTTTTTTAAAATTATAAATTTAATAATATATGAAGAATATAGATATAATTATATTTAGAAATTATATATTTTGTCATAAATTTCTTAATTAAAGACGCACAAGTAACTTATGATTCTATTTTCAATTCATTTAGGTACGTACCTCCCGAAGGTACAGGGAAGATGCTTCCCGTTCACATGATGATGAGTCGTCTTGAGGAAACGTTTAGGCCGAGACACCCTAGATCTCGTGAGGTATTAGCATCGACTCAGAGAGAGAGTTGCTGCTCGACAAATGCAGTTGGACGAGGATGATGAGGATGAAGAGTACGACGAGGTTGTGAAGCCTTACGAGGAAGCAGGTCCATTTAGTAGCCTGGTGGATGATGTTAGCACATACCAGGTATATGTGCGCAATTGCAGGGGTGATTGATTTGTTAGTACATCGACTACCGCTTTTACGTCTACCGTGTCTGGGCAGAGCAGGAAACGGTCAAAGAGAGATCGTTCGTGGGTGGTGACGGGTGAGGTGCCGGGGGGCCCGTAGATGGCACCGTCATTCAAGGCTTTCTTGGACACATAGCTACCTAGGTATGGGTCGAGAAGGAAAGGGTATCTGGCGGGGGTATATTGAAGTGTCAAAACAGAGGCACTGTGTGTGAGTACTTAATGACATGGATTAATCGGTGGTCTGTTGAGAGTGACATGTATGGACGACTGCATGCGACGAGGCTCATAATATTGTCGTTTATCATGTACTCCCACTTTGATGCTGCATTGATTACAGCATTTGTGGAGCGTTGGCATCCAGATATGAACTCATTTCACCTTCCCTTTGGATAAATGACTATCATGCTCCACGATGTCGAGGCGATCCTAGGACTTCGTACACAGGATCGACTGGTTGTTGTTCCGACCGAGGGGGATAGTTCATTAACCTTGGCGGAGCTTCTAAGCGTTGATCCGAGTACCATGTTTTAGCCATAAATGGGGATATGGGGTCATGGCACCGTAATGATTGCAGCGGTGCAAAGGCACTGTTTTGACACGACTCCCCCTAGGCCAGAGGATATACAACTCAATGCCTCTTTATTCCTCCTCACTGGATGTGCCCTCTTCCCCGAAGGTGAGGGCCCGCGACATAATGAAATGTTGTGATCCCGATACCATATCACAGTATTCGTGGGGATCAGCGACATTGGCGTACTTGTATTGCCAGTTGGGTATATTCAACCGGGTTGATTCCACTGGTATTACGGGTTGTCTGACTCTTATGCAGACGTGGATTTACGAGTACTTCCCTGCCTTCCGTCCTCATAGCAACCCGATACCCTTAGCAATAGGTCTCCCCGAGCTTGTGCGTAGACTCCTCGCGCAGATAAGAAGACGTTGGAAAGGCTTAGGCTGATCCGATACAAGTTCATTACGATGACTGCAATTAAGGTAATAATAAACTTATTGAAATATTTTCTAATTATAGTTTATTTACGAACATGTACAATACGCATATAATACAAATAAAATACACATATAATACGAATACAATATGAATACAATACGCATACAGTTTTTAATAAAAGAGTAATCATTATATCAGTATAAATATGCATGCAAAATGAAAACGAAAAATACAACAAATTATAATTATGGTACAAATGAAGCTAATTCCTCCCACAATTGAACCCGGTCTCTATAAAGAACATCCCACTCATCTACACTTAGTTGGCGCATTCGGTTCCATATGTAATGAACCGATGGCACTAGAAACCCGGGAGATAGGTCGAGACGAATAAAATTCCTGTATGACCCTAGGTGCGTTATCGCAAAATTCGCTACTGGTTGAACGAAGTTGGAAGGAGCATCCCAAGGTAGTATTGTACAACACGGAGTCCAAGATTGGTCGTTCTCTGTCAGTAAGAAAAAACATGACCGCACATTTGTACACGTTGGCAATGGGAAATAGGTCAGCCACGACCTCCATCTAATGTCATGGCCACGTGGTCCCCTCTCCATCGGATGCAATCAATAGCATTTTTGACGCAATCCCCGTATATATCCCAATATAGATCCATATGCATGGCGATTTTGTTCGAAATGGCTACACGCGCTAGAGGAAAGTTGTCCTCCCCATGGCAGAAAACGTCAGCAACACATCAAAAACCGTAATGCTCGTCTGCCATAACATCGTTCCACCCTTGCACGAACGATATTATGAAATTAGGAATCTTATCCCTATATGGGAATTGCTCAACATCTATTCTCCCAGCATTTACATTAGAAATTAAAAATTGTTAGAACAAAATACACACAAGGTCTATTTTGATATATTCACTTGAGCGTAATTACGTACCAGTTTTAGGCATGTTCACTGACGAAGAGGACAAACCCGTTGAAGATGACTGACCACATCACCTTCCACTAGTGCGACCTCCATGAATATACTCAAATGCACTTTGATTACGCCATGGTTGATGACCTCTTGATCGTTCTTTCCGACTCGGTTGTTTGTAATCTAGCGATTCTGGGTTAAAATAATATTGAAGTATGTGCGACACATTGCGCATGAAAGAGGGATGACTAGATGATACCTTATCAACCAGTACCTAAAATTTCTCCTCTTCTTGTGTTGAACGGCTAATGGGGTCCTTATCAGCCATTTCTCCAACGACGAGTGATCTCCATAAAGTATGAATTTGATCAAGATACAATGATTGACTTCCATTAACAAACTTGTAAATGGTTCACGAGTAAGGTAACCCATGTGTAGGCGTAATAGTACACCCGCACATCGCTTGTACATCATCACCTAACTGTCTGATCCTTGCTTTCTCATCATGTATCAAACTCAAACAATAATCTGACATACGACCATGGAGCTTTTGGTAAACGAAATGTGAATATTTTGTGCCATGCTGACGTCTCAAACTCTCAAGGTCGTTTATAATACTGTTGAATTAAGTGTCAAGCGCCTTGTTCACACGTTCAAAAAGTGTATCCAAAGCCTGATTAGAAGAATCAAGTCAGTCCTTCAAGGAATTGTTCGCACTCTCCACTCTGTAGGTCGTTGTGTTGCCGAAATGAAGGACTTGTTTAGTCTAGTACTTCACAAACTTCTCCGTGTGAGGCAACCACTAACCCTCAACATACTGTATTATAGCTGGGCACATCCATAACAATGCCTGAAAAGCGTTACAGCTCCGTCGTATTCCCTTTCGGTCCTAGCATGAATGATTTTACTCCATCGACCCTTTTTTAAAGTTTCTGCATAGAATTTGTTCGTGTTGAAAAGCAAGTATGCCTTGGCTTCAAAACACTTGTTGATATTCCACGTTCAAAGTAGACGCTTCGCTTCTTGAAATAACTCTGCAATCGGGGCAAAAGACCTCCCTCACAATTAGGAACAACAATATATGGAAGTGTATCAGGGCCAATGTAATCCCTGAGCTTTTGTAAAACCCAACGATAACTTCCAACCGTCTCATCCTTCATCACTGCGTATCTGATAAAAAAGTTCTTGTTCGTAGGAGTCATCCCAACAATTTCAACTAACAGAAACTTGTGTCTGTTTGTTTTGTACGTCGAATAAATGAGAAGCATGTACGACCGCGAGGAAAACATTTTAAAAGAATTAGGGTATACAACAAACAAATGGTTACCTCGAATGTCTCAACATTAGCATCAAACCACCACAAGTATCCATTTTCTTTTACTTGATTCAACAACTGTTGAATCAGTTTCGTTCATTTATTATTTTCAAACCTCAAATTATGTCTAACATTGTATATGTGTCTCATGTTAGGTTGATCTTCAGGGAATTGCTCTAACACAAATGCCAATATCTTGGCTTGCTTCACGTGCGCGTCACTGATATGTTGCACGACTAACTAAGCAGCAGGACTAAGGCCTCTCATCTGTCGATGCCCCACATGATACATGATCAACTCATGGTTATGTACACCCCATTTTGAGAATGCTTTAACTTCCCACCCAGTGCGAGTTGGAAGCTCACGTACCTTAACCCGAAAAAGACAACCACAACCTTTTATTTTCGTATCAACCCTCATTGCCACACTGAAATCCCGTGGTTCTTTCTTACGCTAGCAATCACATCTCAATATTCTATCCTGACAATTATCTCGTTGCGTTTCATACCCTGCTACAACCAAACAAAATTCGTGCCTTATCGCAACTTGCTTTGCCTAATCAATCGCTTTCTAAGCTTCCTCAAAGTATCCATCATATATAAAAATGCAGCTGTAATCAACTCCAATACCTCCATAATCTTCATCATTGTCCTGCATGTATAAATTGCTGTATATTACTCAAAAATACAAAAAGAAAACAAAAAAATTTAATTATTACTCAAAATACTTCTATATTAATTAATATTCGATAATAAATTACTCTATTAACTATAAATAATATTATTAATAATATTCAATACTAAATATAAAAATATATAATTATAATTATACTTATAATTATAATACTAATTATTAATTTCATTAATTATTAAGAATATTCGATTATTAATAATAATATATTAATTAACAATATTAAATTAAAAAAATATGGTGTGGCATCCAAAATGGACACCACACCACTGGAAGTGACGTCCACTAGTGGTGGTGGTGGCGTCCACCTTGGACGTCACTCCTATTGCTTGGACGCCACACCACACTTTATGATTCTTACCGAGTTTTACGGCGGCGTTGACAACTCTTCCTAATTTTCCGGCGACCCTGACATCCTCTTGTTCGTGTTTACGAGTTTCCGAGCCGGTTGAAGAAATTTAAAGAAAATGAAAAAGACAAAAGAGTCAAAATGTTTTATGTTTGTGGGCTTTAGCTGGATATTTATGGGCTTTGTTTAGTAACTCCCTTGCTTTAACAAGGTTGGATCATCCTGTGTGGTTGTGATGCTGAACCTCTACCTTCATGTTTTGAGAATGTAGACTGCTTATTGATGTCTAAATAAAAATTAACTATTGCTTCATATACAAATCAAGCTATGTTATTGTACTACCGTCTCAATTTAGTTGCAACATTTGATATTTTTTATGGTTTTTAACATACAGTTTAAAACGTTTTTTCCCTCTAAATTTGTAAAGAAAAAAATCATGAAAACTTAATTTTTCTAAAAATTTACATTAAAATGCATTTAATAAGATTTTATTTAAATATATTATTTATTAGAATATAATTATAACTTGTTTAAACTTTAACTTCAAAAATAAAAATGTAGCAAGTAATTAGAACGGATGGAGTGCATAATAGATAACGATGAAAGAGAAGTACCATGAAGCAAATAGATCGAGCATTGGTTTTTTTTAGAAGAATTCATGTCACATACTCACATACATCGTCCAACCGTAAAGGAAAATAATCAAGCAAAACTGAGGACAAGAACTTGTTGCGGCATTTAAAATCATATAATTAATTAAGTAGGTTTGGTGCCTGAAATGATCATATTTTAAAGCAAATTGGTCATGTCAAATGTAATCAAGATAAATTTTGTCAGTACTTGAATCAAAATTCAGCTGTTGTCCACTCGATTCATTCAAATCCTTATATCAGAGAGGTCGAATCTAGCTCATCATGATTGGAGAAACACCAGAGGCGAAAATGTTACAAAAATGGAGGTGTGGCTGGTGGAGATAGCCACTAGGCCGGTACAGCCCGACCCAACCTCAATCCGGCCTGATCCCGATCCTTAATTTTCGAGATCGGCTCGGTCCGGCCCGTTTGGCCCGACCCCATGGCTATGTCTAGTGGCTGGCCACCTCGAAGTATTCGTCCGATATTTTTTATCCTCCTATTTTTTTCATTCGAAAATTTTAAAATGTTGTTTTATTTAGAATCCTTCTATTTTAGTCTAATATTGTAATTGGGTGAAATTATTTTTTTAATAGTTTTATACTATGGACTTTAGAAATCCACTACTTATTTAATACTCGACCCAATTGCATCATTTTTTAATAAAAACTAATCTTATTTTTAGATTAATTTAAATTATTTTTATAGATGATATTTTATATTATCTAATTGGTTTATTTTCAAATTTCAAATGGAAAGAAAAAACGGATGGAGTATTTGTTAAATCTCATAATTAGGAGAGAAAGATTGAAAAGGAACGCGGCAAAAGCATATCTGAAAAATGGAACAAGAGGAATGTAATTGTGCTGCTTGGAGATCATCGGAAAACATTAGCTTTAATTTATTACATGCACTTATTACCAAGTTAAAATAATAAATAAGGTGAAATTACATGCCCATTATCCTTATATATCAAGTTATAGTATGTACCTATTAGCCTTTTATCAAGGATTACGCCTAAGTGAAATTTGACTTTCAATATATATTACCTAACTTGTGGTACATTATGCATGTTTAAATCCTGATTATTTTGCTCATCGAATACTCATGCCTCACATGCGAAGCTATTTATAAGTAGAATTGCTTGTATTTGGCATAATCTAAACCTTGAAAAACTAATGGATTGAACTTTCAACCAAGCCCTTTGACTTAGCTTGAATACATGCAGAAGTTTACACTTTCCTCAAAGGCTAAAACTTGAGAAGGTAAATTTAAAAAAAAAAAAAAAATTACTAGCCATCTCTTGGAAAAATATGAATAGATGTGCCAACAAATAGTGAGTATTTAAGTTTTGATATCTTTCCCTAAATACTCTTTTCATAACAATCTGAATTATTATAACCCTCAATAAAACGTAAAATCATTAATCAGCCCCCTGTCATGGATCGTGCCTAGCTCCCTGCCCATGGGCGTACATCGTTGGGCAGCGATGCGATAAGGGTCCCTCGAGGGTGTCCTGGCTGCTAGGCAGCAGCCTTCCCCTATAGAGGCTTATTTAGCAGATCCTAATTGTCTTAAGGAGACCCTCAAATGACAGTAACATAATAATTAAGGATCCAGAGATCCAAATGATATCGGATCGGGCTATAACTTTGTGGACCCTCCTAAAATGGGTAGAAGAAGGGTAAGGACGTCTTACATTCTTCGGAAAGACTCCGAAAGGTTCCAGAATATCCTAGGGCAGCCTCATGCCCTTCGGAAGGCTCGAGGCTCATGGAGAAGTCTCTAGGGAAATCTGTTGTACATAGGAAGGGTGTAAAATATTCTAGAGCACCTTTTATAGACCAGAAGTGTTTCGAGAAGTAGAGAAGGCTCTACAATTAGGACATTCTAGATGTAGGCAAGGAGGCCTATAAATAGAGTTCTCCCCTCATTTGCGCATTAATTCAACACAACCTCAAGCCTTGTACTTTCTCTCTCTAAAAGCAATCAAAGCTTACTTTCCAACACACTTTCTCTCTCTAGAAATCTTCCTCCTTAGCTCACTTCGTAGCTCAATTTGTCTAGTAAGTACTTGGAAAGCCTTGACTGATCGACTAATGGGTACTGTCGACAGTAGGTCGCGTGCATACGACTTGGGTTAAGTAGTCAGCGGGTGACACCATGCTCTAGCTATTGCAGTTAGAAAAGGGTTTTATATATATATATAAAAAACATTAACTGATATCCTCTCCATATTTATAATGTAGTAAATATTTAGAATACTTTCAATTTGGTTATGCCCTAACAATAAGAATCGAAAGCTATAATTTACTCAATGAGATTATTCATATTTCAAACTTGTATGGTCATCAGTGAAAAGGGAGAGGAGAAAGATTAATGTAATGTATCTAATTCTAGTATCAACCTAATAATTTTACGCTAATACTTAATTAATACAATGCTAATTCAATAAATAACTATCAAAAGTTTGAATGGACCAAATATAACATGTAGACCAAGAATAATAAACCATTGATTAAGTTTCAAGAGGGTGTTTAATTATATTAAATTGTGATTTATTGGTTTGACGAATTGGTTCCAAGAGCTTGGTTTCAAGAGGATGTTGAATATGTAAGTACAGCTCCTTGGTTTTTTTTTTTTTTTTTTTTTTTGGAGAGAAACGTAGCAATACAATAGAAAAGGCTAGGTCAATGCTAAAGGATTAATGATTGTGTTTAAAGTTTATTAATGAACAATATAATCAGCTCCATACATTGTATAATGTACTCGTTATTGACCAGCCTCAGCTCATACAGATTTTTAGAGGTTCGAAAACAACCATTAGGCATTTAACTCAGACTTTGTTAGCTTATTTAAATACTAGCTCTAATTTAAAGTGACTATAAGGTAGATATATACAAACTCTGGATCAAGTGAGAAATTTTTTATTTTTTTTGTTATAAAAAGAATCGTAAGTGATAAGATAATAACTGATGTAAAAGGAATTTTATTTTATATTATGGATATTACTCTCTAAGATTTTAACCAATAAGTTAGTTGACATTAATTATAGTGGGATTTTTTTTAAGTGTGTAATGACTCTTTATTTTGAGCATGAAGTAGATGAAAAACATGAGCAAAAATATATAGATTAAGATAGTCTGTATTTAGCAATATAAGACAATTATTGTTTTCAATATTAGCAAATACGGAGTAATAATGAAGTCAAGGTATCCGATTTGCATGGCATGACGGGGGCAATATACGGCTACCACTGCATTCTTTTTAGTTTTTACCTAATTTTCACTTATGTAAACTTATTAGTCCAAACTTAATTTATTTGAATTAGGTGAACTTATCTATTATGTCAAATTTCATGAAAAAAGGTCAACATTATCTAACATGTCAAATTTTGTGAATAATTACCTATTTTGTTCTTCGTATATAACTAGATGTATACAAGGTACCTAAAAAAATACAATTTCACTATATAACACTATGAAATTTCATCGACTCAGTATTTATAATGTACTCCATATGTTATTAAAATTGATTTTAAACATTTTCAAAGCCCATAAATTTATATATATATATATATATATATATATATATATATATATATATATATATATATATTCATGCTACGAACTCAAAGAAATTAATGATTTCAAACTTGTAACGCACTAGAAATTTCATTTGCTTTCGATAGATTGTTCCTACAGTAAAGATACTTTCTTTTCCAGACTAAATTTAATAATCGGAGCATATGATAATATTACACGTCCATTTGGTACTAGGGGTTTTACACTTTTACATACAGTTATAGACATAAAAAAAAAAGATGGGTAAAGAAAGGTAAGTGCCCTAGAAAATTAAAGATGAAAAGTTGGCATCTCTTTGTTGAAACAGGGCATCCGATGTTCTTTCTTATAAAAGTCAAAGAGAAATCGATGCCCCATTCGGACACTTGAAAACAATTTATTGGCACTAAGTAAAATGAAGTCACTTGTAGGGGAATGCCGGTAGAAAGAGCGACTAATTGATGAATCAAATTCTTATTTATTATAAAGAACGATATTCCTTTACGGGTTTCACCTTTTAAGTCGTAAAACTTGTCATATTTAGAATGCTTCATAACATAATTCCATAATATGTGGTGGAGATTCTTCTTTATTTTCGGGGTTTTCCTCTTTTTTACCAAAAAAAATAAATAATATGTGGTGGAGAAGTACCACTTTTATAATCTACTGAGACTTATATGGATCTTTTGCTGTAAACTTTTAATTAGGTTACTCGTTCAAAGCAACTCCTATATTCAACGATATGAATCGCTATAATTTCAATATTTCTATTTTCTTTACATGTGCTTGTAAGGGTAAACTAACTTTTAGTTGGTAATTTTTTTTAAAAGTTATGTTAATTTATACCTTGAAATGAGTTCTATTATCCTTAATGTTATTATTGTGTTTTTATATATGGAGTATATATTAAAAAACCTTTCTTAATATACTGAAAACTTAGAATAAGCTTTTGATTAATGTGATATATACTATAATCTCTCCATTTTTTTATTCTTTTATTTTATTTTTATAAATTATAAGATAAATTTAAATATTTTTAAGTGTGTATTTGTAAAAATTAAAAAATTAATTAGTATATGTCTGTGCTAATGCACGATAAGTAAGTAAAAATCTGACTTTAATAAATTTTTATTATATATTTTGAAAAAGGTTACTAATTGACATTAACATAATGTCTGAATATAAACCGCATTTTGGACAAACCTACAACACGAATAGAAAAAAGTTGAAGAAAACATAATGAATAATCAAATCCTCATACCATTTTTGATCAACAAATGCACTAATTAATAAAGTAGAAGAAAATATAAAGATTAATAAAAATTATGGTATAATACAATGCACATAACATTTAAAATTTTGCAAATCTATATAAGATATTAATCATAAAAAGGGTTAAATTACTTTATAAATTATAATTTATTAATATGGTTGTGAGGGAGAAAGTTATGAGACTAATGGGAATAACTACTTATTTTTTGGGAATAGAAAAAAGGCATTATGGTCTAATGAAATTTGCTCGCACCACGTTAATTCTTCGCTGCCAATGTAATTAAATATATATATATATATATATATATATATATATATATATATATATATATATATATATATATATTCCAAGTTTCTCCAATTAGACGATATATAACTATCAAGCATTATATTAATTAATCAAATTAAGGCTCGCACTGAATTTTGTGATCCTTTGACTTTGGAAAGGGGTGGTAGTGGTCCCTTTCCCCTCTAAGTTAGATTTTAGAATTTCGCTAGAAAAATGACTTAGATGATCGTCCATTAAATAAAAGGGTGGTCCAAAATTTGTTATCATAGATTATATTTTTACTCAAATTTATGGATGATGGGGGTCTCACTTTACCCAACCCCGACGTAAATTGACACAAAAGATAAAATATAATCTATCTCTACTTAATAATTAATACGGACCTAAACGTTCTTCGTAATTCGAATCGACACCCCTAATTTCTAAGTCAAAATTAAATTTGAGTCACATAGCAAGTATTACACAACAGGCTGTGGATATTTGTTTGTGCAATTCTAAAACTACACACAGCTTGCCAATTTAACAGGGACTGGCCGAATCAATAATAAAGTAAGATAAATGTTAAGAACAAAAACCATAAGTGGATAATCGCATATACAAGTTATAGCAGGGTTTACATACCTGCATTTTGTGAAGAAAAAGTTGGAGGTTAGAAGAGAAGAAATTTACTAGTTACATTAATCAATCAAGGGGTTCAATATTAATGAAACTAGCAATTTTACCCCCGTTTTGTTTCAACACAACTATTGATCACACATTACATATCTAATACGTAGTACGTGTCTAGAAATTCAAGATTTACCTTTTCTTTTAGCTTTGTAAGGAGTGATTCGTAGGACATCAATAGCCTTTGTTTTTCTTACATTCTTTGCGAGATCGCTCAAAAGCTAAGGGACCAACTGTATACAGAGCATATGGAAGTGATTGTTGTTTTACACCTCTCTCTAGCTTCAAGATGGTTCCACGTTTACCTCCACTGAGGTTGGTCTTCTTCTTACATTTTGAGCCCTTTGCCACTGATTTTAGCACCACTCTACATCTATTGGCGCCGCCACCACGGACCGTCCCTGGCGCTTGGAGGAAGAAGTTGTTGCTCTTTGCCCTACACCGCCGAAGAAGCTTCGACATCGAAGTTCCACTTAGGCACCTATATACAATAATTTGGAGAGGAATCAATGTCAACTTCGAATTTCGTTATGACGATGGACTCAATGACCCTCTAGCACAAACATAAATACAAGTTACAGACCGAGAATTGGTACTTTTTTACATGTTCTATGGGAACATGATACTTGTTCACATGTTCTATGGGGCCGCAAGTGCTTGTTTAATTTTTTCATGCACTTTTATTTGTAAGCTAGATACGTTATTTACTACAAGGACTTTTCAAAAATTAGTTCAAACCAAGTTCAATCTAAAAAATTTATTAATGAAACTATTCTTACTGGCAAGAGGTGATGCATCCGTTAAGGTGTTAATGCCTCTGTACTTGCAACTCTTACAATATACAACAACACCCTGAACAACGACCATTTTTCTTCGAGGTGGGTAATAGGGTGTTGGAGGGCTACTAGGAGTCAAGGTAGGTGGCAACGTGGGAGGCATTACTGGTGGGTAAGATGGTGGTTGGACTGGTGGTGTTGATGCTGGAGGTGGGGTTGTTGGCGGTTGAGTAGGTGGAGCTGTAAGAGGTGCTTGAGTAGGAGGGTAAGATGGTGGTGAAGGTGTCACCGTTGGGGGGCTAGATGGAGGTGAAACTATTGGAGGTTGAGTTGGTGAAGGTGTGGGAGCCTCATGCGATGAAGGAGATTGAATTGGCGACACCGTAGGAGGTGTCATGGTCGGTGGATAGCTTGGAGTAGTTGATGGGGGGTTTACAGGCGGTTGGACTGAGGGTTTTGTAGTGGGAGTAGTGGGTGGATATGAAGGTGGTGTTGATGTTGGAGGTGGAGTTGGTAGGGCTGTAGGAGGTGATTGAGTCGGGGGGTAAGATGGCGATAGAGGTGTCATTGTCGGTGGGTTGAATGGTGATATAGTTGCCGGAGGTTGAGTCGGTGGAGTAGTGGAAGCAATAGACGGTGATGGAGATTGAGTGGGTGAGATCATAGGAGGTTGAGTCGGTGATGCCGTAGGAGGTGTCGTAGTTGGTGGGTAGCTAGGAGAAGTTGACGGGGAGTTCGTAGGCGTTTGGACCGGTGGTGTGTTAGGGGGAGTAGTTGGTGGATGTGAAGGCGGCGTTGATGCTAGGGGTGGAGTTTTATTTTTAAGCCAAAAAAAATTAAAATTTCTAAAAATAAGTTACTGTTTAAAATAATTACAAAAATAAGCCGATTTAAGGTTCGGATAAAAAACGCTGCCCTGGACAGCGTTATACTTGATAAAGAAACGCTACCCAGGGCAGCGACTTGCATGGGCTTGATTTTAGGGCAAAATTCTGGGCCAAACAACTTCTAAGAAAAACGCTGACAAGGGCAGCGTTTTTCTTTGGAATATTTTCAGAATCAGTGCAGAGAAAATCGCTGCCCGAGGCAGCGTTTTTACTTATTAATGAGTCGCTGCCCGAGGCAGCGTTTTTACTCATTAATGAATCGCTGCCTGGGCAACGATTTTACTGAAGCCGGTTTTTTATTTCTTTTTCTCCCTTCTTCTTCCCCATTTCCCTCTTCTTCCTCCTATTTCCTGCGCTGCTGCTCGTCCCTCCCCTCTTCGAACCATCCTCCCAAATTCTTCCATTTTCCTCCTAAATTCTTCCTTTTCTTTCCATTTCACAAGGTATGTAATTTATTTTGAATAATTTTAAGTTTTTATCATGTATTTTATTTTTTCATTTCATGATTATTTTATTTCGTTTTTTTTTATTTGAAACTATGAGTTGTGTTATGTTATTTTTTTACAATTTCTTGAATTTTTTTTTATGTTAATTTCGTAAATTAATTTTTGGTATGTTATGAGTTATGATATGTTATGTTTGGTAATTATTATTGATATTTTGGTATTGTATATGTTTTATTATTTTAGTTTAGGTATTGGTATGAATTTGGTTAAGTGGACTTTTATTTAGGTTAGTAAACCATAAATTAGGTTAGTATATTAATTTAGGTGAGTTTATTAATTAAGGTTAGTTAATTAGATTTGTGTAATATTTAGGTTAGTAATTAGTATAGATTATTTTACTAATTTCATTTAGTTTATTGAAATAGGTTAGTTTATTAGAGTAGATTACGTAATTAATTTATTATAGTAGATTACTTTAGGTTAATGTGGATTAGTTAATTAAGTAAGGTTAATTAATTAAAATTAGCTTATTAAGTGAGGTTAGCTATGTTAGTTAATTAATGAAGTTTAGTTTATTAGATTAGTTTATTTTATTAACTTAGTATATTTAGGTTAATTTAGTATATTTTATTAGGTTAGTATATTTAGGTTAATTAAGTAAGGTTAATTATAGTAGTTAATTAATTAAGTTTAGTTTACTAGATTAGTTTAATAAGTAAGGTTAGATTATTAGGTTAGATTATTAAGTTAGTTTATTAATTATAATTAGTGTATTAATTTAGAGAGATTTATTAGGTTAGTACATTAAGTAGGGTTAGTTTACTAAATTATTTTATTTCCTTACGTTAATATATTTAGGTTAGTAATTAGTATAGATTATTTTACTAACTTCGTTTAGTTTATTTGAAATAGGTTAGTTTATTAGAGTAGATTACGTAATTAATTTAGTATAGTAGATTAATTTAGGTTAATGTGGATTAGTTAATTAAGTAAGGTTAATTAATTAAAATTAGCTTATTAAGTGAGGTTAGTGTATTAATTTAGATTAGTTTATTAGGTTAGTACATTAAGTAAGGTTAGTTTACTAAATTAGGTTATTTCCTTACGTTAATATATTTAGGTTAATTTAGTTTATTTTATTAGGTGCATTAATTTAGGTTAATTAGGTAAGGTTAATTAAGTAAGGTTAACTAGGTTAGTTAATTAATTAATTTTAGTTTATTGTATATTACATTCTTGAATATCATTGAATAGTTTTCGTTGTTGTAGGCTTCATGAATACCAATGTATACCCATTGTTATGTCGATGGGGTGGAACATTGGTAGAACAAGATAATACGGTTGGGTATGATGGTGGAGAGTGTAGACCTATTGTAATTAGTGGTGAGAATAGCTTCTCTGATATTGTTGACATGGTCTTTAGTTTGTGTGGGTTTGATAGACGGTTGGTGGAACTGAAATTGAGAATGAAATATCCTACTGGGCCGTCGACATGTATGGCATTGCCGTTCACTGATGCCTATGCTGTTAAAGTATTATGGGTGTGTATTCAAAATTATCCACAATCTGGCATTGAAATATATGTCGATCTAGTCCACTTACCATCATCATATACTGGTTTAATGGACATATTATCTCAACATTAGCCATTTTCAATCATTCCATCCACAAGTCAAATTCACGATGATAACTCAGAACTAGCTACTTCTCGGGTGAATCCATTAAACAGTACGCTTCTCATAGATTGGTTTGGAAATTACCTTTATGGAGAAAGGACTGGACAATCTGAGGAAGGAGTAGAAGAAGAGGAAGCGGAGGGGGAAGAAGATGCAGAAGACGAGGAGCCCGTTAACCTAGAAGAAAAGGATGACGTTCATTTGAACATAGAGCTAGAAGTAGGGACTGGATCGGAGGCCAACGAGATTGCAGTTGAATCTAACATTCCTTATTACAATAGCATGTTAGAGTATGAAGAGGGCGACAGTTGGACGATGATAGGCCCACCATGTGGTGTTGATAATGAATTTGTTAAGGGAATGGAGTTCACTAATAAGAGAGATCTCATTGAAGCTGTCAAGATGTATAGCCTTAAGTCAAATACATCGTATCGGTGTCGAACGTCGAACACTAGTGTGTTGGAGCTGGTTTGTAGTAATAAATGTGGTTGGAGACTACGTTAGGTCATTCCCCCACCTGTTGACACGAGCGAGTTATGCGGCAATACGGATCGCGTCAGGTCATTCCCCCACCTGTTGACACGAGCGAAGACTTACATAAGGTGGACCGACGTGGGAAGGCTGGAGTCGATTGGTCGGACCATCATCGACAATTTATCGACGCATGGGATGTGCGTTTATAGTCCGTAGTCCAGGTCGATCCGTTTGAGGGAGCTATGGACTACTTCGATCCATACTTGATATGGTATCGACGTATCACCAGACATTTCATCAGCCCTTTCTTTCGGCCGCCTGTGTCACATTTCTCTCCTACAGTGCCGTTACACATCGTGGTAAGATTTCTAGTCAATTTAATTGGTAAAATTTATTTATATAGTACACTACTAACGTCATTTGCATTTCTTCTTTCTCCTGTAGACTGAGAGGCTGTTGCATATTCGTGACTACGTTCACGACTCCAGAGACTTGTGTCCTCCCATGGCGGACCATGTGTACGGTCTCGTCCAGGAGAGCATGGAGAGGATACAACAGCCTTACCGACTTCGGCCGTATCCATTACAGTCGAGTTGCGACCCATCCACCCCCGCTACACCCTTCACTATGCCGGAGACCCTTGCTATCCAGATGTCTAGTCAACATTACACTCAAGGTCAGTCTTCGTCATCGGCTTACACATCTCCAGAGGCTCCATTTGCACACCATCCACCTTGGACCCAGCAAACACAAACTCAGAGTTCGTATCCTCATTTGGACATCATTTTCGAGGAGCAAACTCCGGGTCCAGACTCTTAGAGCTTATTCAGTTTTCATTACGTTAATTTAATACCAATTTGTAATGTATATAACTAAAACCTAGTTTCAAACATTATACAGTTTGAATTTCAAACATTATACAATTTGAATTTCAAAGTTCATCATTTGTTATGACCTTCTTCCTAATCTATGTTTATTTCGATACTTATTATGAGAATTTGTCTATTCATACTTGAATTCATACGTATTTAAATATTGATGGAAAATTATATACTGTATTTAATACGTATAAATAATTTACGGCATTTCAAAAAAAAATTCTGTGCAATTAGGAAAATGCTGCCTGGGGCAGCGTTTTAGTTGGCAGAAAAACGCTGCCTAGGGCAGCGTTCTAGTTTACAGAAAAACGCTGTCTTAGGCAGCGTTTTTCTAATTGCACAGAATTCCCCTAAAAACCCAGCCCCATGCAAAACGCTGCCTGGGTAGCGTTTCTGTCTTATCTAAATCGCTGCCTGAGGCAGTGTTTTATTTCCGAAACTAAATCGGCTTATTTTTGTAATTATTTTAAACAGTAATTTATTTTTCGAAATTTTAATTGTTTTTGGCTTAAAATAAAAAAAGTTCAGTAGCTGGCGGTTGAGTTGGTGGGGCTGTAGGAGGTGTTTGAATCGGGGGATAAGATGTCGATGAAGGTGTTATCGGTGGTGGGTTGGATGGAGGTGTTGTTGCAGGAGGTTGAGCCGGTGGAGTATTAGGAGCTTCAAACGGAGGTGGAGATTGAGTTGGCGTAGGAAATTGAGTTGGTGGTGTTGTGGGAGGCGTTATGGTCGGTGGGTAGCTTGGAGTAGTTGATGGTGGGTTCAAAGGGGGCTGGACTGGTGAAGTTGTAGGTGGGGTAGTGGGTGGATGTAAAGGAGGCATTGATACTGGGGTTGGAGTGGCTGGTGGTGGAGTTGGCGAGGCTATAGGAGGTGCTTTTGTAGGGGGGTATGATGGTGATGAAGGTGTCGTCGTTGGTGGGATGAATGGTGGTTTAGTTGCTGGAGGTTGAGTCGGTGGAGCAGTTGGAGCCTCAGATGGTGTAGGAGATTGAGTAGGTGACTTCATAGGAGGTGTCAAGGTTGGTGGGTAGCTTGGAGAAGCTGACGGGGAGTTTATAGGCGTTTGACTTGGTGGTGTGATAGGGAGAGTAGTAGGTGTATGTGAAGGCGGCGTTGATACTGGGGGTGGAGTAGCTGGCGATTGAGTTGGTGAGACTGGAGGTGTCTCAGTTGGGGGATAAGATGGTGATGATGGTGTTACCGTTGGTGGGTTGGATGGAGGTGTTGTTGCTGGAGATTGAGTTGGTGGAGTAGTGGGAATTTCGGGCGATGGTGGAGATTGAGTTGGCGATATCGTAGGAGGTTGAGTTGATGGTGTTTTTGTGGTCGGTGGGTAACTTGGAGTAGTTGATGGGGGTGTTGTAGGAATATTTGTTGGTGGATATGATGGCAGCATTATCGGAGCCCCTAGTGGTGGGTAGGATGGAGGTAAAGCAGGTGGAGTTAGTGGCGGACGTGGTGGATTAGGGGGTGGTGGAGGCATAGGATCAACATGAATAGGAGGATATGTTGGCGGTATAATTGGCGACTCTGCAGGAGACATTTTAGTCGTAGGGCAATTAGGGTGGTTATGATTATTGGGGTGATGGTCATGACGATGGCCACTATCATGGCCATTATCATCATGTTTGGGACCATTATGATTGCCGTTATCATGGCCAGCCTCATCGTGTTTTGGACCATTATGATTGCCGTTATCATGACCATTCTCATCGTGTTTAGGAGCGCTATAATTTTCATTCTCACGAGGATGTGCGGATGAAACTTGTATAGTATAGAAGCTTGCTAAGAGCAGTAAGACATGCATTAGAACCAAGCATTTGTTAGTATTAGTCCCCATCTTGTAGGAGATGGGGGTGTATAGTTTAGGCACTGCCTAGATTATTGATGGGATTGATGTTGCAGTAAGAGATTGATTGAGCTTATATATACGTTACAAGGCCCCCATGCACGCCGATGAAAATGGATAGTGCATTCATGTGAAGTCAAGATCGATCTAGTGAAGAAGTTGCATGCATATAGGTTCCCTTGAATTGATTATGTATTTGTGCCACAAATTTGCATATCTCAAGCGGTCTTCACAGATCACACGTAAGAAATACAACATAAACATTGGACTGCATTTTTAGTCTCTAAGTACTCACAGATTCTTAAAGTTATGCATGTCATGTTGTTGTGTATTTAGCTTTCTACTTTTATGTCATTTGCTCAGTCTGACCGGATTTTTAAAATCTACTAGTAGATTATTATGAGTAATTAATTTTTGTTTAGCCTATTAATTAGCTTATAATTCGTAATACTCCGTATGTAATGCTAAATGTGACTGTGATCAATTATTTTTTGTCATTTGCATGTTACGCCTTGGGTTGTGAGTTGTTCTTTTGTCAAATGTGAAAGTATAGATAATATAGAAATTCCTAATTTATACTTGATATAAATATATATAAAGACATTTTTATAATTTATATTTATACCTGAAATCATAATGTATATACCTGAAAACGTTTCTTTTTGTATTTTTATACCTTGTTTTCTATATCAGATATAGCAATGTCTATAACTGATATAATAATACATAATATCATAATATCTCATTATAAATTATAAAAGATATAAATTAGAAAAGTCTCGTTAAGGAAAGAAGGAAAAGGGCAAATTCGAGAATACTACTTTCTAATGATTTACTCCCTCCATCGCATGGCAATCGTTGCTCTTGTTTTAATGTAATCCCAGCAACAATTAGTGTGGATTGGAGGGATTAAAACTGTGGTATAAAACACTAATTTCACAATTAGTGTGAAATTGCAAGTAAAAGTGACTTGTACTATAATTATAAGGAGCCAAGAATCATAGTGATGAATTCAAGTTCTTGGATTTGCTTGCCCAGCTATAAGCTATTAGTCTATTACCAAGGTCCATGGTCTCGCCCAGGCCATAACCCCGCTACGAATATTTGCTTTGTCCATGTCTTTCATTAAAATTTCAGTACCAAAGTGTTGCAAGACTTTATAAAATGTAAAGGTAAAAATATTAAGTTGGAGTTACTTTTTATACTTGGTATTATATTTCAAGTTGCGTTTCAAACTACATCAAAGTGTTGAATCCGATTCGTCAAGACAAATTATGTGAGTGAGTAGCTTTCAAGAACAAAATATCTCCCCGTTAGTTTATATCTTTAACTTAGGCATAATTTTATGTAATTAGTTGGTCAATCGAGTACTTTCTCCATTTGACTTTTTCATTTTTTAAGATACTATTTTAAATATTTTTTATCTCTAAATTCATTTGACAAAAAATCACGAAAATTTAAAGTCCAAAAATTTACATTGAAATATATCTAACAAATCCCACTTGAATATATTATTTCTTATAATATAATGACAATTTATGGTTTAGCTTTTAAATTTTGACAAAAAAATTGTAATGGGGCAAAAATAAGTATTTATTAAGTAATTTTTGTCTACATACCCCTAAAAACACTATAGCTAATATTGGAGGACTGAAATTAATTATCCATAACTTTTGGGATATATTCCATATGTACCTTGGCTTTAATGAACAGATCAAAGATTACCTATTGCAATATTGTACTTCATTTATGATATGTTTTTGTAGTATTAGTCTCTTAAAATTACAATAATACATCTTGCTAGAGGCTTTGTAGTCCTAATATGCTTTCATTTATTTATTTCTAACTGTGGAGCACTAGTAATTACTACTTGCTTCATAAATAAAACTACAAAAAACAACTTGATTCGTTTCTACGAAAGCGTTAAGGTTCACATGAAATGGCTATATCCATATGTTTTTATGCTTTCAAGACTAGAGGTCACACCCCCTCAAAAAGGCTAAATGTCACTTGGAGTAAAACAAAAATAGTTAGAACCTAAGCAAAATCAAAACCTTTAAGCCATGGAACAAGGATCGATCTCGCTAACACAAGGTAAGATGTTTTTTTTTTTTTTTGAATAGTAGATTTGTTCAAATGGGAAGGTCTTGTTAAGGGTTATTGATCAGTCCGTTTATAAAAGAGACTAATTAATTATGAGTTTAATTGGGCCAGTATTTTATAGAGTCATATTTTATTGGATTTTTAAAGGGTCAAGTCGAGATCTATAATGGGTTAATAATTTCCAAAGCTTTTAAACATTATCAGGTAATGAATGCATTCCACTTACTTACCAATGATCCACAGTCAAAAATTGGAGGTGATACAAATAGACTATCATCCTCCATAAAAAGAACTATACCCTCTTTTTTTATCGATCCGACCCTATTCGGCCCGCTTTACATCTTTGGCTCGATCCGTTTCACATGTGACTCATTACAATCTTAACCCTACCCAATACACAAATCAATTGAATAGTAACGGGCGATGTATCAATATAAAAAGCAAATAATGGACTTAAAAATATATATTCATAAAGAGTAAAACAATAAAATAAAAAAAGTTAAAAATTAAAATCTGACGAATAAAATGAAAACAGTAAAGCTTTAGCAAAGTAAAGTTATTACATGATACGACAGTTACAAGTAAATGTATGAGAGAAAAATGATTCTCATCATTTAATTTGATTTTAATTAATCATGTGTTTACTCCGTATGATGTTCTTTATAAGTGGCAAACATGTCATGCATAAACGCAAGCAACCTATCGTTTCAAACAACATTTATCGTCAAAACTTAGATAAACTATGTACGAATGATTAATGACATCATATCGTACAATCGCTTCAAAAACCTATAACTAAAGTGCTTGACTTAGCTTAAATTAGGAGATGTTTATTAGGTAAATAAAAGCAACACCTTTCATTTCTGTCCATTAACATTAGTGAAAGCTGCTTAAACTTTGATTAATTGCTAACTGCTCGCCATTTTATAGTACAAAAAAGAAAATGGATCTATGAGTTTGTGACTCAAAATATATAGCCATGATAGTGTATTCATCGTGAGTTATTAAACCCAAATATCAATGAGCATTTTCATCCACATTTTTTGTTAATTGTTTTTCTCTCTACTTCTTATTATTTATACAATTTGACTTTTCACGATATTTAAAAACATGATTTAAAATATTTTTCTCTAAATTTAAAAGACAAAAAATTATAAAAACTTGATATTCGAAAAATTTATATTAAAATACATCCAATAAAATTTAATTTAAACATATTTTTTTTCTTATAACATAAAAAGAATTTATTATTAAACTTTTTAAATTTTAACTATATAACTATTATTATTGCATTTTGCATTATCTCCTATACCGAAAGATTGCTCTTAAAAGGCAGATATCTGAAAGCGGTCAAGCGATCGACCTTCCATGGTTGTCGGCAATCTTTTACGTGTTTCTTACATATGCAGGAATGGACAGACGTATTACACTTACAATACTGCGTATTACATGGAATATAATTAGATTCTATTGAACAGATTTAATATATATATATATATATATATATATATATATATATATATATATATATATATATATATATATATATATATATATATATATATATATATATATAATCTCCAGATCCAATGCCTAGATTTTAGGATCGTCAATCTCAAGCTGTCAGCGTCAATCCATGCATGCAAACATGGGTTTAATCAATGTAAAAGCAACTTAACATGCAGATTGAACATTAACGTTGCTTAATATCCTAGATTTCCAATTATTTTCAGATCACTTAGTAATTACGTACCTCACTCTTGTCATATATTACATCTATTTCAAAATAATTATATCATTTTTATTTTTTATATTACTTATATTATAACTTTAAACACATATTTTTATTAAATTTTGTAGTTAATATAAATGTATTGTTGTATAATAAGTTTTTGCATAGTTTCGTAATAAATTTTCAAAATTAAATAAACTTTTTTTCTTAGTTAATAGATAATCGAATATATTAATAGTCAAATAAGCGTATTATAATGGTGAAAATATTTTGAATGAATGATAGTATATATATATATATATATATATATATATATATATATATATATATATATATATATATATATATATACTCAGATTAAACTACTTATTATGAACAATAATTCATATAAATGTAATGCTTATATAGGTGCAAATTTTATTTCTAACCTTTATTGTACAAATATTTCGAAATATAACTTCTGGTCAAAACAATTTAGAAAAATAACCTCCCATTTAGAACCGTTGTCACTGGCAACGGTTTTATATCCAGTCAGCATTCAGCCTTTTACCCAGTCAGCATAAAATCGCTGTCAGTGACATCGGTTCTTCAGTGACATGGCAGGAAAAGTAAAAACCGTTGTCACTGACAGCGGTTCTTCAGTGAACTGCAGGAAAAGTTAGAACCGCTGTCAGTGGCCTGGGTTTAAATCACCAGCTTCCTCCCTTCTTCCCCGTGCTCGCCCCCATTTCTCTTTCACAAAAACCCCCACCATAACCTCCATAAATCCGGCGTGTCCAAGCTCCTCCGGCGTGACGTCCCTATTTCCGGCGACCCCGAGCTCCTCCACTCCGGCGCCTCCTTCCCCGAATTTGTAAGTTTTTTTAAATTTTTTTTCAATTTTTATCGTAGATTTTTATATTATCATAGTAGAGTAGTAGGTATGGATTAATTGTTGTGGTTAGGATTGATTGTAGTATGTGGATTAAAATTATTATTTGGATTTAATTGTGATATTAGGTGTAGATTGTGATATTAGGTGATGTTGTGAATTGAATGTTGTTAATTGTGATAATTTTAATTGTGATATTAGGTGTAGTTGTGAATTGAATGTTGTGTAATGGTTTAGATGTAGATTGAATGTTGTGATATTTGTAGCTTGTGGAGTAAAAGAAATATTTGGATTGGATTAGATTGGATGTTGCTATTAGATTTAGATTGATTGAATTGGATTGGATTGGATATTGTTATTTGTATGTTGTGTAGTATATTTAGATTATGGTTGGATTGGATTGGATTGGTTGAATTAATATGTGATGTTGTTATTAGGTTCAGATGTGGATTGATTGCATTATAGACATATGAAATATTCTATTTCATTTGGAGGTGGCGATAGCTTGTAAATAAGGCCAGGATGGGATATTAGATCAACGCTTATTAGTGTTGTCATTAAATCTACCTTTCATCTTGTAGGCGTTATGGAAAATTCAAAATATCCTTTGATTTGTTGTTTGGGAGGAACTCTTATTGAATCAAGTTCTAGTGTTGAGTATAGAGGTGGAAGTTGTAGTATTATTATGGCCAACTCCGACAATTCTATGAATCAGTTAGTTGATAAAGTTTATGATTTGTGTGGGTTGGATCGAACAAGGGAGGTGAAGTTGAAAATGAAGCATGGGACTATGGCTATGCCCCTTAATGATGCTTACTTATTAGAATGCATGTAGGCATGTATTAGAAGTTTCCCAAACTTCTCAATGGAAATATTTGTTGAAGAAATGCGTTCCACACCTAATGTACAACAAGTTATGCCTATTTCACAATCATATACTGAAATGCTTCAAATGTATACACAAAATCAAGTCTTCCATTCACAAACTCATCCTTATCAACCGATAATGCTTCCTTATCAACCAGAAATGCCTAATCATCAAGCTCAGATTCATCCATCATGCTCACAAATGCCTAATCATCAAGCTCAGATTGTTCGTAATGATAGAGCAATTACTAAATTTTCTTTGAATGAAGATGGTTCGTATGTAGCAGAGTCTTCTCGTGGTTTAGTTCCTCAATTGTGGCCTGATGATGACTGGAGTGATGAAGATCCTGATTTCATAGGAGAGGATGTGGATGATGAGGTGGTTGAGGAAGAGGAGGAGGAGGAGGATAAGGGAGAGGACGATGAGGAAGAAACAAAAGAAGAAGAACACCATGATGATGGCAACAATGAGATTGTGGAATCAGTTCCCTTCTACGGCCATCTCCATCATTATGTAGACGATGGTCGTTGGTGTATGACTGGAGGTGAGCCTTCCTCCACACCCGGTGTTGAATTTGCAAAGAACATGGAGTTCGCATCCAAGAACGAAATCATTCATGCTGTTAAATTGTTTTGCATCAGAACCAACCACTCCTATTCCACTTATAAATCAAGTAAGAGACTTATCGAACTGGTTTGTAAGAGTAAGTGTGGTTGGAAGCTTCGTGCATGTCAAAAGAAACCTGTGACGATTATACAGATGGTAAGAGATAAGTTCCACTATACCATTTGTTATCACAAGGCCTGGTATGATAAGCAATCCGCTATCACAGCGGCATATGGTAGTTGGGAAGAATCCTATGACGATTGCCGGCGCTCATGCAAGCCTTGAGAGATGTGCACCCTGGAATGGCAATAGAATGGTGTCACAAGGCCGAGTATGGTGGAATAAATGTATTCAAAAGGGTATTCTGGTCCTTTAAGCCAAGTATTGACAGCTTCGAACATTGCTTGCCAGTGTTAACTATTGACGTTACTCACCTATACGGGAAGTATATGGGGAAACTTCTAACTGCGATAGCTATTGATGGTAACAACCAACTTCTCATTTACAGACTCAGCAACTGTTGGTTATTCATGACTACTGTCACGATAACCAAAATTTTCCTAGTCCCACTATCGCAGCTGGAGTGAAGCAGATGTGCGTAGGAGGTCTGGAGCTAGCTGGCCAGGGAGGATTAGTGCGAGTACACCATGAGTCTGGGAATACAGACGATGCACAAGTCATATTGGGTATGCCTTCCTCTTCCTAGACACATGAGGCCCCCGAGATATTGACCTTTGAGAGGACCCAAGGTGCATTCGGGTCCACCCAGGGTGAGTCATCGCTGTATACCTCTCCTCCATATCCATTCCGATACCCAGCGAGTGGGCTATTCTCCCAACAGAGCCAGAGTTCCACTTTCCTCGATTAGACACTGTTGATGAGGAGGACTGGCCTAGTTTTTAGAATTTCTTATGTTACTGGAATTAATGTAACTATATTTCAAACTACATTATATATATATAACTATGATTATTGTAATTTATTATGTTTTATTTTTATTTATTTATATCAATCTTTATTATACTTTTGAAGATTTGTGTTCGAGATACGAGAAACGTTGTGGAATTGACACGAATATGTGTTCAAATTGTATCGAACTTGTGTTCGAAAATGATGAATTTGGTTGTTGGATGTTATCATAATGTTTTAAAACAGGTTTAAAATGAAAATTAGATGGGTGAAATATTTTACCTAATTAGGCAATTTTAAAACCGCAGTCACTGACAGCGGTTTTAAGCCTCCTCTGCACTTACCCAAAATTTCTACAATTGTGACTTGGCAAATGAGAAACCGTTGTCAGTGACAGCAATTTTAAAGTGACATTAGAATCGTTGTCACTGACAGCGATTTTACGCTGACTGGGTAAATAGGGCAATGCTGACAAGGATTAAAACCGCTGTCAGTAACAATGGTTCTAAATGGGAGGTTATTTTTCTAAATTGTTCTGAACGGAGGTTAGATTTCGACATATTTTTAAAACAAGGGTTATAAATAAAAATTACACCTTATATAGCTCAATTCATCATCAGTATTATTAGTGCAGTTTATCAAAACTCGCCTCGTATTACAATCTGTTAACTATGGTCGTAATGTATTTCCATCTGATGGAAAAAGTTAACTTACTGTCGTTAGCTAGAGCTAGTCAGCTAGAGCAAGGAGGTGCATGCTACTATATTCCTCAATAAATAAAACAACTAAACGTGGTGACTTGATCACAGTCAGAATGTGAGAATGCAAAATTAGTAAGTCAACGTTCCAGTGCTTAATGAAAATGTCTTCCAGATCTTTCCGATGATCTGACTTACCGACAATTTTTTTTCATTTTGGGAATTTACATAGCGTGGACAGTGCACTCGGGTGTACCATGCTTATGGTATACCTGCTCCAAAAAAAATGTACATTATATACATGAAAAATGTACATAGTACACATGTCAGTTAGAGGACATGCCACCCAATCATAATCACAAAATCCCGTCAAACATAAATCCTTCATAGGACGTAACAATATTCCTTTACCAGGACTACCTTTAATATAGCATAGAACCTGATAGAAGCATCCCAATGTTGAACCTATGGATTACTCAGGAACTGGGCAAAAGTATGAACACAATAACTCAACTTTAGACGAGTAACTAATTAATAGACAAGTCGACCAACTAGGCATCGATACTGATTAGGATGAGAATACGGCTCCCCTTTTGCATATGCCAAGCAATGATTTTGCTCTATGGGTGTATCAACGGGCTTACATCCTAACATGCCTACTTTAGACAACACATCCAAGGCATATTTTTTGCTGAGATAAAAATTTACCTTTTGGACCACGAGCAACTTCAAAGCTCAAAAAATACTTCAACACACCAAGATTTTTCATATGAAAGCAAAAACTCAAATATTTTTTTAAAGCGGACAACCGCATTATGAGAGAAACCACCAATAATAAGATCATCAACATACACAAGAATATGCAAAGAATTGATCCCTAAATATAGTTGAATAAAGAATAATCTACATACATTTGCTTGAAACCATACGATTTCAAGGCATTTGAAAACTTAGAGAACTACTGTCGAGGAGCCTTTTTCAGACTATACAATGATTTACGCAACCTGTAACTTTCACTGGATTAGGAAAATTATAACCAGGAGGAAGCTGCATATATACTTCCTTATCCAAACCTCCATGAAGAAAAGTATTATGAACGTCCATTTGGTGCAACTCCTAGTTTAAAGAAGTAGAAATAGAAAGAAAAAGTCCAACGGTCCCCATTTTTGCCACAGGAGCAAAAATCTTGTTATAATCAACACCTGCAATTTGACGATTTCCATAAACAACGAGATGACCTTTAAGTTGCTCCACTTCAACTGTAGATGTATATTTAATGGTATACACCCAACCACTACCAATAGCCTTTTCCAGCATGTAAGTCGCCCAATGTATAAGTGCCATTTTGCTCTAGAGCATCAATTTCTTCTTTCATCGCCTTTCGTAATCCTTTATACTTCACAGCCTCCCTAAAAGAATAAGGCTCTTTACCCTTTGTTACTTGCTGTAAAAACACTTATGTCTCATAGAAAAATTGTTATAATCAACATAACAAGTTATATCAAAGTGCTTACCTGGAGAACGGGATTGGGTAGCGGGAGTAGTAGCTGGTAATAGAGTAGGGTCTATTGCATGAAGAACAACCATATTAGTCACATAATCACGAAGCTTCGAAGAATAGAATTTTAGCATGAAGACCACAACCAAAAGCCTCAACATTATTTGGAACACTACCTCCTGCTACATCATTATGAGCCCCCGTACTCCCTCTTAAGTCAAGGGTAGTAGTAGCAACACCATCACCAACATAATGATTATAAACCTCACCATGTATATTAGTATTATCCACAATATCATGAAAATTCGGCAAAGAAGCCACATCATGAGAACTAACACTAAGACGAATGGGGAAGACAAATACAAATCACTAACAAAATCCTCGTCAGCCTACAACCGAACTTGATTAAAGTAATTCTCCCATTGCACCTTCTCCAACTCATCAAAGGTTTTAACAAAAGGAAAATATCTTCAATAAATTTCACATCACAGCTTAATAAAAATTAATTTGTCTCCAAATCATAAAAACGCCAACCTTTCTTTCCATAAGGATAACCAATAAAAATGCACCGCCTAGACTTCGAGTCAAATTTATCCTTAGTACAAGAGTTATTCACAACATAGCTAAAACAACCAAAAACATGCACGCACCTCATCATACAAGGGAGGTTTGCCAAACAAACATTCATGGGACATTTTTCCATTTAAAATAGGTGTCGGAGTCAAATTAATGAGGTGAACTACGACCAAAACACACTCTCCCCAAAAATACTTAGAAAATTGAGCTTGAAAGCGTAAAGAACGAGCAACATTTAAAATATGTTTATGTTTTCTTTCAACTCGACCATTTTGTTGAACGGTATCGACAAACGAAGTTTGATGTATTATGCCTTTTTGTTCAAAAAAAGAGTCTCAAACTCAAGAACTCTAATCCATTATCACTATGTAACACTTTAATCTTTTATTGAATTGGGTTTTGATTAAAGTGTAAAAATCCCAAACTAATTTCCCTACTTTGTAAGAAATCCAAGTAGCTTGAGAGAAATCATCGACAATTATAAGAAAATATTTAGCATTACGACTAGATGATACTCCATACAGACCCCAAATATCACAATGTATCAAATCAAATAAATCATAAGCTATATTCATACTTAAGGGAAACAAGTTACGGGGTTGTTTACCCATAAAACAAATATGACAGTCAAACAAACCACACTTTATATTCTAACTACTACTAACTTCTCCAGGTAAGGATAAAATAACTTTCATCGAAGGATGACCTAAACGTCTATACCATAACATACTTGTATTGAAAACGGCTATAGAATTTACGATATGTCGAACGAAGAGATAGACTCATTATACTGCACCCTTGCTCCAATCAAGTTTTCCAAAGTACGATCCTGAATAGTACATAGCTTGTTATTGAAAAGACGTAGAGTGAGATGACTTGTGCAAAATGACCAACTCGCTTCCAATTTTAATTCATACGAACCTGAATTTTCACTTTGAAAATTGATAGGGTATAAATTCGAATGATATTGTCACCGGCACAAAGGTTTTGCAATTTGCCGAGCTATTAAGATCAACTCAAGAATCATCAAAGTAACAAGTAGTACCTGTATTTGGCCTTTTTTTCTTTCTAATAAATGCATCCCTTCTAGAAGTCGAGATCTATTGCACATATTAGCATATATTATCAAATGAGGCTTTCCTAATCCATACATGATATAAACTATATCAGGATATTGAGAGTTCAGCCATAAATATTGGTATATCAGATATATAAATTGTTATATCAGATTTAGGTATTGTTATATCAAATACAGAAATACAGAAGATATAAAAATACTGAAAAATGTATATCAGACGTAGACATTATGATCTCAAATATACAATGAAATCACGAAAATACTCTATAATATATTTATATCAGATATAAATTAGAAATTTCTCATTATCAAATAAATTAGAACTGATTTATTGAGACATTGCAGTTACACAATATGAATTAATTCATACAAACTTACGGATACATGACTTAATCTTCGAGATACACAAGTGACTCTTTTCAGGATAAACCATGTAGCACTTCTGAATTGACACAAGTACGCATGAGCCTTACCTTTGACAAGGAGGGTCAACTCATAGGTGATTTTCGTTTGTACTCAGCATAAGATGCTTTAATAGGGGACACAACATATCAACAATGCCCATGCTCGACTTCTTACCTTTGGCCTTGGTGAGTCACTTGACTCACCATGCACAAGGGGTAGGTCCGCCCCTGCATAACACCAATGCTCGATATTCACTACTGTATTGAGGAAATGAACATAGGAACCTAAGACTGAGAACCATTACTCACCCGATGCTCAATGAAAGGTTTATCTATGCAACATTTTGATGCACAAGCATGTAAAACTAACACAAAACAACCAACTTCCACTCTACATAAGCGAAAAGTAACTCCGCAGTTTCGATACTTAGTGGTCTAACCGAGCACAACACAAACTATCATACACCAAATCAAATTATCATGTGTTTAATTAACATAGGTGATTGCCAGACAACCCAGTAAGTGAGAGACCCTAGATGCCTTTGCATATGAGTAACAAGCCACAAAGATAGTAAAGCATTCCAACACAAAGCGAATCCACTGTAGTAAAGCATTCCAACACAAAGCGAATCCATAGTAGATAGATCTGACTTCCTTAAGGACATCGGGTGGATACTAGTGTGCGGTAGAACACCACCTTCCCCTGAGAGGTTCTGGGCTGCTAACACTGTCACAAACCAAAAGTTTGCCCATGGGAGACACTTAATGGTCTGCCCATCAATTTCACTATTCCCCTATACATGCTTAATTAATTTGGAAATATCTGTTTTTTTTATTTTTATTTTGTGTGAATCCTCAATTTACTATTAACGTAACATTACTTGTAATTACTGCTAGTACCCCTTTATTATAATTAATTTGGGACTATTAAGTAATGAGCTTCATTGGCGTGATTTTTCTTCTTCTGTGGAGTCGTCTTCAATTTTGCTAGATGATTGAAAAATGTGAAAAGTTTGTAGGAAAAAAATATGAGAAAATAATGGAAGTCAAATAAAAGTGTTTGTAAAAAAAATATATTTGGAAAAACTTTGAAAAAATCCCCTAAAAAGAAAAAAATTTGGGTTTTAGTTGGAAATGTTATATTTCTCCTCATTTGAAATGAATCATCTTTAAGTTGGCTATTTTTTTCATAGAGCATGATTATTATCTCCAATATGAAATTAATCTCAAAGGGTATTATTAATCAAATGGATGTTTTTTTTATGGTACTAAACACCCTTTTCTTACTCTAATCTAAAAGGATATAAAAAATCATGTGTTATATACATACTTTCATATGTGGGAAATTTTTGAGTTTCTTTGTCACATAAAATGAATGCCTCAAAGTGCTTTCTATCTAATTGTACGTTACATATCCATGCATTTTAACATATTTTCAGAACTTCTACAATTATTTGGATCTAAATTTATTTTTATGGCTTTCTTAAGTCGCGTATTTAAGGCAATAATTTGTTCAAAAACTCTTCTTATGGCCCTAAGAGGTATCTATTACTTTCATTTTAACTTTTGAAACAAAAGTCTTGGAAAAATCTCAAAAACAGTGCATATCTTCAATGTTCAGTCATTTTAGACAATTTTAAAACACATAAAGAAATATCTTTATATTCTTACTATGGGTCCTATACGATCATATAAGGCTATAAAAATAATTGCAACCATCTAATAATTTAATTCTAAGTATCCATTTTATCTGATTTCTTAAATCCTATAATTATGTGCTAAATTCGTTTTCAAGGCTTTTGATAACCATATATATGAAAATTATTGGATCTAAAACTATTCTTTTAACAATAGTAGGTATACAACACTTTTATTTCAAGTATTGAACTTCTTTTTGAAAATTTTGTTCAAAACAGTGTATAATAACCTTGAACATTAAGTTATTTTGGATGTTTTGGACCCCGTGAGGGAACACTTTTATATATTTACCATGATTCTGAGATCATATGAGGCCCTATAAGTAATTATATTCATCCAATTTGACTTTAAACAACTAGTTGAACAAATCTCAAAAATTCTTAAAATTGAGTCATATAATCATTTTCTTGGCCTTTAGAGACTATATATATGATATTAGAATCTCTATACTAGCCTGAATTATATTTTTTTTTTATATTTGAGATTATAATCTCAATGCATGATATCATAATCGATATAGATCTATACTTGAATTATATTTTCTATATATGACTTCATAGATTCTATACCTAAGATCATAAACTTTATGCCTAATATCATAATCTTTAATTTATATCGAAGTTTTATTTTATACACTTGAAATTATATTTTTTATACCTGAGATCATAAGCTCTATATATGAAACTATAAAGTTCTATATTTGAGATCATAATATTTATACAAAATATTAAATTTTTATATTTGAGATAATAACATTTATTATATATACATGAGATTATATTTTATATACTTGAAATCATAAACTTTCTATTAGAGTTCATAAGTTATGTTTTAAACTAAATATCTAATGTCATATCTTTTGTTTATATTTTATATACTTGAAATCATAAACTAAATATCTAATGTCATATCTTTTGTTTCCAAAAATGCATGACCAATATTTTCAATAGATACATTATTTATGATCCGAAGAATCAATAGGAGATAGAATAGGATTAATGTACTCCAGAGGAGAGGGGTGAATAGAGTATGATCGATTTTCGCAATTAGGCTTTCAAAGCTTTGGAATGACTTTCAAATGCGGAAAACTTAATAAAAGAATAAAGCTAATTTCAAGGGCTTTGAAACCGGTTTTTGGTTTTTGACTTGAATAAGGTATTGTGGGAAGTACGAAGTAAGTAAAGCAAATTAAGTACGAATGTGCAAATGTAAAGGGGACGAGTATTTGTTACGAAGTTCGGCAATATGCCTACGTCTTCGCCTAGGGTGTCCTACCTTTAGGATTTATCAACTTCTATTTCTTCCCTTAGAGATCTAAAGTCACCTAGAAGATCTTCACCCTATCTTCTTTACATATCTTTTCCTAGCTACACTTTAGCATCTCAATTCCTAGAAATAAAAATCACCTTACTTTTTCTGAACTTTTGAGTATTATAATTTCTACTCAAAATATATCACTCTTTTTCTTTTGATCTTTCTATTTCACACTCAAGATATACTTGATATTCTTTTTCCCTCAATTCTAAATTACAATGAAAAGAGTATATAAGTACTAGAGAGAAAAATGTATTTTGAGTTGTTGTAGCTTGAGAATTGTATTTCACGTTTTTGGCTCCCCACCCTTTCAATGCTTCAGCTAACCCCTTTTATATATCAACAAGCATAACAGATAGATTTGAACTTCAAGGATACCGTTGCTTTTGAATCGGAGCTTCACCCTTTGACTGACTACTTCAAAGTCATTCCATGATTTTAGGACAGTTATGAAAGTTGTTACAAAGAACTGACTGATACTCTTGAAGTCCACTTAGCCGTTTTGAAATTCAACAGATAAGAATTTGAACTTCGAATTTCTGTTGAGAAGTTCTTGCTAATGGGTTTTGAATATTTCTTCTAGATTCTTAGGGATAGATACGTCCAACAATCATCCCATGCATATCTTTGACAGAATTATTCAATTTCTACGAATTAAGGAAAAATGATTGATTCAAACTTATCTTGCTAGAATTTTGAATTAGACCAAATACTTTTAAAGTCCATGGCATAACCAACTTTACAAATTAAGGAAGACTTCAGCCTTATCTAAATACTTTTCATTTATCCTCGTAACCGAAACTTGAATTAATTTGAATAAGTCTACAAACTTAGCTTTGAATATACCTGAAAAATAAACCAAGCAATACAACCAACACAACAAGTAATAAACAATTATTTCATGCATTTGTAGCATAAAAATTTCTTTGACTTCCATCACCTACAAAATAAAACATGTTAGATCACATCAAGGTGGAGTCTTCAATCTCCCCCTTGATGGAAGTCAAAACAATGCATGAATACATATAATATATATCTCCCCCTTTTTGACTTTCATCAAGAGGAGAAAATTAGTGTTGGGATAAAAAACAATCTAAGAAAATTAAATTTAAGTTACAACCAAAATAGAGAAGTAAGAAAAGTTCAATGCACTTTTTCAAATAAAGGCTAATAAAACCGAGAAGAAATCACGGCTTAAATAAAACCTTTATAAAATTTATTTTGCAAAAAGATAATTAGAAATTATCTAAGAAGATAATACCAAAAATCAGTGATCCAAATTAATATATTAGCAAAGTCTGACAGTCAAGGTAGTGAAATATAGTTCAAGACCTTGACATGCATATGCTATAAATTTATGCTAGTACGTAAACTAAAATAAAACATTAAATACTTACGCACCATTGCTCCCCCTAAAATAATGCTTCTTTATTCAACATACCAAGCTCAAACCGTATGAAATTAAATCATTCTTCACTCAATGGCTTAGTATATATATCAACAAGTTGGAAATCAGTAGAAATAAAGGAGATAATTGCATCACCATTCTCCACATGATCCTTGGCGATTTTCTACAAAATAAAGAGACATCAAACCTTTCTAGACCAAATTGCAAATTTGGTTTCATAACCAGGATGGACCATGTTAAGTGGTCTAGTCCCTTTTTAAATCCATACTTGCTTTACTTGGTCTCGAAAATACATAGGAAAAGAATTCTTAAGAACTTGAGGATCACTTCTTTTAAAATGACAAGTTAATTTTGTATGATCCTTTTTGCAACAATAAAAATATATAGGTGTTCTCCAATTATCCTTAGCATTGACAAATGTGGTCAAGTTTTTATTTGGAAAGTTTTTGTTAAATCTAAGACCACTCTTGTTAAAGATGCTTGGTGTTCACCCAACAATTTATTTAAGGTAGCTTTGAAGTGAGTAAATTTAACTAAGGCATTATGCTGCTCTCTACACTTCCCAGCCAGAAGCTTCTTTTCCTTCTCCATGTTATTATTAAAATAACTTAAAGAGGCGAGCTTATGTTTTAAAACAGTATTTTTAGTTTTCAAAGCTTTGACCTGAGCATCAAGAGATGATTCCGTGGTTTTAGCCTTGAGTTCAAAAGCTGACTGATTTGCTTTGAGATCAGTTAGTTCCTTAGAAAGAGTCTTAGAAATACTTACCTTTTCGCTTAAATTTTCCTTGAGGATCTTGGATTCAAGAATCAGGCTTTCTTCATTTATAATCATGTTTTGCAAGAATTCAGATAGAACATCAATAGGACTTGATATCATATTATTCACTATTACCTTAAGTTGTTCTCCTTTTTCGCCATCTTCATGATTAGCCATCAAACGCAAATTCATATGTTGTTCTTCTGAATCACTAGAATTTGAGTCATCCATTGCCTTCTTCTTATAGTCCTTTTTTACATATGACTTCTTCTTTCGTTAAGGACAATCTTTCATTTGTTTCACCACACTCATAGCAAGTTAGTGTATTAAATTTATTCACTAAGTTAGAATACTTACCTTTGTATTTGTTTGGATGGTAGTTGTCTCTGCCTCTTGAGAAGTTTTTCTTCATCTTCAAGATCTTGGCGAGACTTCTAGCAATGAGAGTAAAGGGATCTTCATCATCCTCATCATCATCACTATTGCTATCTTCACTAGGAGCTTCTTTTTTCTTTGCGTTAAGTGCTAAATTTTTTGTTAATGAAGTCGGTTCGCCATCATTTTCATTTAGGGACATTTCATGGGTAATCAATTTGCCAAGAAGATCATCCAAAGGCAAGGTTCTTAAGTTGTGAGCTTCTTCAATCACAATCACCTTTGGACCCCATTTGGATTTAGGAAGACATCGAAGGATCTTCCTTATTTTCTCTTCATTAGTGAACATTTTTCCAAGAGAATCCAGATTATTCACAATTTGGGTAAACCTTGTAAACACCTCCTTCACACTTTCATTGTTAGTCATTTTAAATAATTCATATTGACGAAGAAAGATACTTATCTCGCTTTCCTTAACTTGGTTTGTTCCCTCGTATGTGACAACCAACTTATCCCATATTTCTTTGGGACTTTTGCAAGAGGAAACTCGACTGAATTCATTTGCATCCAATCCATAGTAGAGCAAGTTCATAGCACGATAGTTCTTAGTAATGCTCTCCAAATCTGTTTGAGTGAAGTCACTGTCTTCTTTTGGAATTGGAACGCCACTTTCATCACTCTTCATAGGCACCTTCGGTCCTTTCTTGATGATATCCCATAATTCAAGATCTTGATCAATTATAAACATTTGCATCAACGAGCGCCAGTGGAAAAAATTGTTTCCACAAAACAAAGGAGGACGATTTGATGATAAGCAAAACCACCATCACCTATTGGATTCATCGCCATAGGTTGTCATTGCCCCTTGCTCCATCATCATCGAGATTACCTTCCTCTTGGCTTCTTCATTTTTTCCACCACCTCTCTTCTTTCTGTCAGGCCACCACTCGGGATACTTGATTAATTTAAAGCATCCTTCTCTAGTGTGTTGGGTACTGCCACAATGAGAGTACTGGAGGCCCACTTTCTCGTCCTCGCCACGCCGAGATGATGGACGTTGCTCTGACCGGTGTTTAGTGGCCAAGCCACTTTTAATCACCTCCAAACAGGTAAGGCAGATGAGTCTCTTGTCATTATGCTCCTTCGTGCTATATCCCTTTGAATCGCCCTATAAGCTACATCAATTGTAGGTAATGATTCTTGATTTACTAATTCTCTCCTGTCTTTTGTCCATTGATTCATCTAATCCTCCCAAAAATTAGTACAAATTAGTTTGTTGAACTAATTTGTTGTATATGATAATGTCATCTGGGTCCTTCATTGGGTTGGCATACGTTGGTCGATCTCCTTCCAAATGGTATTGAGTTTGCCGAAATATGCCTCAATTGATTCCCTACCTTGTTTGATTGTATTAACTTTGATGGTGAGATCGAAAATTTGCAATCCGTCTCTCCCACTAATGTACATGGATTCAATGCCTTTACAGAGTTCATATAAGTTTGGAAAATAAAGAAATTGATTTACAAGTTTTGATTCGATATTTTTATTGATCCAAGATTTCACCATAGCATCCTTTTGAGTCCATAACTGATGTTCTTGGGTAATGAGAGTTAAAGGGGAAAGGCAATGACGTGTGAGAGTTGTTCCCTTCCCTCAATTGCCATTAACATTAATCTAGACCATTTTGTATAGTTTTGGTGGGTCAATTTTCCGGAAACAGTGACCGAGGTAGGGTTGTTGTGAAGTTATTGACTCCTGTTTGTGTCGAACTTCTCAAGAAGTTCCAACAACCAAGCCATAATTTCATCACTTATGCTCACAGGTAAGTATGTTGGTAAATGATGTTGGCTGATTCAAAATGGCATGAACAGATACTACACTTTCCAGCTCTGATACCAAGTTAGAATTTAGATTTCAGTAAAAGAGTTTGTGTTTTGTATTTCTGAATGAAGATTTGTGTTACAGAGTTTCAGTATTTATGCTAGCATGAATAAACGCCTTATATTTATCTTTTGCTTACAAGATAAATTATATTCTATCTAGTCTTCTTGTGACTGATCTAATCATCTATGATGTCTATCTTTTATCCTAACTTATTTGATTCTATCTTTTCTAGAAGGCCAATATGAACCCAAGACTATAAAGTCGCAAATGACATCATCGATGTAACAATGAATATTTTAGAGGGCACAAGAATTTATAATAGTATATTTAAGACTTCCATAAATTTGACATTGGCCGATTACATCGAATCAGAAACATAAAAATAACTCAATAAGCTAGAGCAAACAACCACTAGTAGATGATTTAATTAGTCCAAAGGTTTACACAACCCTATTAATAACACAAGCAAGAAGACTTGAAATTACTCCGTATTATCTGAAGGTCTTATATGAAAATACTTAATTATAAGCTTCTCGATCTAGGGCGTTAACTCTTTCTTGCCTAGTAGATAGACATCCAACCACAACCTTCAGAGCTCAAAGTTCTTCAACCTTTGACTAATCCTTGCAACAGCATTATTTGATGCAGCCTCACCCAACTACGAAAAAAATTATGCACAACATATTGATCATGACATACTTTAATATAATGATGATATTAATTAGTACAAAATATTGTTGATCATTTCCATGTTATGGTAATGCTAAGAACATTAAAAAGCACAAAAACAAAAACCTAATATTTACTCTCTATATTTCTTAGTTAATTTATCACAATCATCATCGTGAGTTGCGGCTGGCTTATATTAAACAAAAATCTAGGAAGCTAACATTATTTTTAATTAGTTTCCATAAATTAATTTTGATTAGCTACTATTAGAAGCTAATAAGTATATGATGAAATAGAAATGAACATTCTGTTTTATTCAAGAAACATAAGATCGAGTCTACTTTTTGGTATATAATCCGTAATAAAGTCTATAACCTAATTGACTACCAACCTAGCATTAAACAAATAAATAAATCTCAAATTAACTTTTAAAGAGTGAAGATGGACCAGATCGAATAGTTTTTCTTGATAAACTAATTACCAAATCTTTTTGTTTTCACAGAATCTTGTATATATAAATGATACAATAAAGTTATAGTATTCCATTAAAAGTGACCATTTGAAATAATAAAAGTTATTTCCCTAAAGTTGATAAAGATTGACTTATGTTGGGTTGAAGAATAACTTTTGTTATATTGATAGGTAACTTCTATAGAAAATACAATAACTTCAATATATCCCGTGTATATATAATATCTGCTGTTTTGTTTTTATGTATTTGTAAGTTAATGTTAAAATTAACAGAGGAGTAATAAATAATATACCTGTGCATGGACGGTGTGAAAGACAATGTTTCCAGCAACAGAATAACTAGCATTCACAACTTGAGCATTTTCCTCGTGTAGAATACGGATTGCCTCAGAGAAAACGAACTGGCACTCCAATCCCGTAACCAAAGTAATCTCCAGTGAACTCCCATTTTCAGTCACTTCAATTTGGACCGGCGAGTTTGTGGAGTAACTAACTCTACTGTGTGATCCTTCAGCTCCCTGCAGCTCATCCCTGGTTTGCCTCAAATTTTTGACGTTCTCTTGCAGTTGCCTGATGTAGTTTGTCGCGTCCTCTATTTGGTCTGGAATTGCCTGCATAGTATATATGTACACTTTCATCAATATTTCCTAGAAGAATATTAATTTTTATCCTCAAGATATGTATGCTAATGTGTGGTTAATACATTACTCGTATGTATAATTAAGACAACCTAGAAGAGCCTTAAAATCCTTTGTTGTACCACTTTTGATGCGTGTCAACTCTATTATATTCCGTATATAAATATAACTAGTTATTAATCAATATAGAGTACTATATATATTAAATTATTAATAACTGGCCACTCGATCTCTAGGATTCCAAATATGCATGCCAAAAATAATAATGAAAAGATTAACATATGATATTGCTATGTAACATTTTTCTTACACTACATTAATTGTAACAGATCGATCGACATAGAAGTACAGAGAAACATAATAAAAATGCATAGAAAATGATATATAGTTTCATATAAAGTTGCTCCGAGATAGAAACATGATATACTGTATACGAATAGAAGTATATAATAGCATGCAATACTAAGCTAACAACATATGACGGATTGAAAACAGAGAGCAAGAGCAATGGAGATACCCTTGGACATGACGAGGGATCATGAGGGACGAGGGAGTTGAGTTGAGAATAGAGGTTTTTCATTTGGTTCCTTCTAGCTTTCTCCACGGTTTTTCTGCTTTTTTTGGGTGAGTTGTTCATAGTTACGAATGAGCGAGCGAGCAAGCTACATAGATATAAATATATACTTAGCTAGCTAGGAGTAAGATTATGTATGTAGCTAGTGTACTTAATCTCGATCTGATGAGTGTGTGTTTTAGGTTTATGTCACTGCACTATTAATAGCTGGGTATTTATAAGAAAACATCACACTCATCAGCTCCATAGTATGAAGTGAGTAATCACCTTTAATTTATTATGATTAGGATAGCAAAAGCTAGCTGTGGGATGAAAAACTTAAGGGTGTGGGCCGACCATATGTTCCAACTTTTGACAAATATAATGTTTCTTGGTTGACAACGCTTGACCATGCATAACAACAATGATAGATTGAGTATGTAAAATGTAATACCAAGTGACATAATGGGAACAAGTTAAGTTTGAAGGGTATGAACTTCTACTGGGGCCATAATTATTGAATAGCTTATGTTTCACACTTTCAACCGTATGTAAGGTATAATTAAGATCAACCACCTTCAATTATTATGTCAACGTTGTTCAACGTTGCCAAAAAGTACAAATTTAGTAAGGTTCAGTCTTATTGATAATCCTGTATATTTTTTTATTATATTTGGTTGATGGAAAAAAAGTTTTTCAACAATAATCCTTTAGTATTTAAAATTATTATATGTAACCTTAGTGAGAGGATTTTTTTTTTTTACAGAATTTAAACTTTTTATCATAACCATATTTACCACTTTTCTTCAATTTTTAAAATTTTTTGTGGTTAAATGCTTAGTATTAAAGGAAGGTTTGAAAATAAAAATCTAACTGTGATTATATGAGAGTTTAAAAAAGGTTAAATCTTATAAAAAGTTGTCATTAAGATTACAAATAATAACTTTAAAAATTAAAGAGCTACCATTAATTTTTTTTTTTCCTGATAACTAAATATAATATAAAATCTCTACTTGGCTGGACATCAATTTAAACGAGGAGTACTTGGTACATGACATTTTACTTAGGGGTGTCAAATCGGATCAACGGGTCAGTTTTGGGTTGACCCATCGTGGGTCGGTTCTTATCGGGTCAATTTTGCCTATCGGGTCGGGTCATTATCGGGTCGGGTTAAATCGGTTATTTGCTTGGTTGAGTTCGGGTCGGGTTATATTCAGTTCGGGTCAGTGTCGGTTCGGGTTGTATTCGGTTCGGGTCAAGGTCGGTTCTAGTACAATCGGGTCGGTTCCTAAACGGGTTATATCGGGTTATTTCAGATTTGGGTCAAGGTCGGTTCTGGTAAAATTGGGTCGGTTCCTGAACGGGTTATAACGAGGTTATTTTGGGTTCGGGTCAAGGTCGGTTCTTATAAAATCAGATCAATTCTATAACGGGTTATTTCGGGTCAAGGTCGGTTTTGATAAAATCGGACAATGATGATGGTTAATTCATAAATTGGACAATGATGATGTCAATAAGTCATTTACAAACAAAATATTTATGAGGTAATGATTATTAAATGTGTATTATCCTATCAAACTAGTCTACAACATACGATGTTAAGTTTATAAATATATAAGAACTTGTAATATGTTTAGTTTGATATCGACAATGACAAGTTTGGGTTCAAAGTTATTAGATATTAGGTAAAAAATAGGTCTGTCAAGATTAGGTCATATTCATGTATATTCAGATTATTAACACATCCAGTGAATTCGGGTAACGAATTGTTATAAATCGGGTTATATCGGTTATGTGTCGGTTTCAATCGGTTTCGGATTCTTATCGAGTCGGGTCTGTAACGGGTCGGACACGGATCGGGGTTCGAGTCTTTGAATATCGGGTCAAATCGGTTTCTGGTTAACTTCAGGTCGGGTTGGGTCGGTTTTCGTGTCTCACTTTTCGAGTCATAATCAGATCGGGTATGAATCGGTTTCGGATAACTTATCGGGTCGGGTCTGATTCTGACAGCTCTAATTTTACTAGCAAGGAAGACGTCCATGATAGACTGATAGTATGTAGTACCATAACGTCGAACTCCAATTAGGGTCAAAACTTCGTAGAATGAGCAATGAAATGATTGAATCATATATAACGTTTGTCGTTGGTTCTAATGCATATTCCAAATAAAATCATATTTTTCATTAGTGTTGGTGCCTTAGTGTCATTAGTTGGAGGAGATATCCATCATTTTGGGGACCAAGGTTTCTCCTAATTATGGTTTTGGGATCTAATCAATGTTTAGGAATACGGGTTAGGGGTCTAATGCTTAACAGTTAACATACACCATCAAATGGATCTGTGAGCCACTACGTATAGTCATTTCTTAAAATTAGAAATAGAACATTCTTTTCCCAAAAAAAATAAAATAATACCTAGATTGAAATGTTTAGAAATTATAAACAAAAATATTTTTTATTTTTTTAATGGAATAAAATCGTAATAAATTGGTTTGAGATGGGGTAGGAAGAAAATATTCACTTTGTGGATTCTAATTTGTAATTTAAGGTACGTACACTAATCAAATACGGAGTACAACCTAGTATTATACTTAATGATTATTTAAATAATCTCTTCCCATAAAAATGAAAACCTTTCAATAAGTACAAAAACATTCAAAACACACGTAAATTACACTTCATAAGTTTGTTTTTTGTGCAAAAAGCAAAAAATTGGTCTTAGTGACATCAACTATGAGTCGGGTGTATGAAATCATGGTCCAAGTATACGCTATTCGATGCTCTCCTTGGAACAGGAAAAGCAAACTCGATCTCATGAGGGCTCACTAGTAGAAAAATGTCTATTTGCTGCGGTTATTTACCCTTATTTGCTGCGGTTATTATGACGCAACATATATAGCCGAAGCACATGAAAAAACCACAAATGCTGCGATTTTTTGGACCCAGCAATTAAAAAATTATTTGTTGCGGTTATTTAAACTAACCGCAGCATTAATTAACATTATTTGCTGCGGTTTTTACTTAATAACCGCAACATTTATTCTTAAAAAATAAAAAAAAAATTTAAAATGTTATTTGCTGCGGTTTTTTGTATAACCGCAGCATTACTTAACCTTTTTTGATGCGGTTATTATAATAAACCGCATCATTTATATGCTTTATTTGCTTCGGTTTCCTTAAATAATCGTAACATTAACTCATTTAAACTAAAAAAATTAAATTTATTCTGATCAATAAGTGTTGCGGTTATTTTATAATAACCGCAGCAAATATGTGTTTTTTTTTCTTGCTTTCCCACCATTTCTAAAAAGTAGGGAGTGCCAATTGCTGTCATATATGTATGAAAATATTCTGAGTTTATGCCAATGTATAATCTACAAAAAGAATGTTATTTGAATTGTTATATGCTAATGAGTTTATGCCAATGAGTTTACATTATTATCTACAACTAGCTTAACTCAATGAATTGTTATATACAAAAAGAATGTTTTAATCTAATGATAATACAAAAATTTAACCCTAATGTGTTTAAGTAAAAACAAAACCGAAGAAGAAGCTAGTTGTACCTATACATATTGTTCGGCCCCAATGAAGTATTCCGCCCATAGTTCCTTAATCTTCATCAGCTCTTGAGGTGAGTATGGTGTTGTTCTTTGAATCGCCTGAAAGTGTAAGAAAAGATAGGTTTGGTATATCTACAAAACAGGATACATAATTCCAAGCGTAAATTTTGGCAGAGTTTCCTCTGTAATTAGACCTTTTTCCATTTTTTAATAGTACATGTTTCCACAATCATTATAATCCAACATAATCCATCCAAAATTCACAACACAATTGTGTATTCTCAACACAATTCACAATACAATTCACAAATCAATTGTGTGTTCACAACACGATTCTCATACACAACACCATCCATCCGTTATCGATGGTATCGAGTTATCTATATCCTAGATCTCAAAAATAAATTACGGAGCTCATGAATAATACATACCGTTGAAAGATCCTCACAAGTAGCATGGTTGTGGAGGATGTCAAACAAGTAACGCATAAGAAAGTAGCCACACTCAGTGTTTCCAATCTGTTGAGGACACTGCATTTGGAAACCAAATAAAATGTAAATCAAACAGATCTAATACAATTCTAAGGCAACGAAATAGTCATATTATTGAAAATAGGGTTACCTGAGCCAGAATCCAGTTCAACTTTAATCCGTTACGGAGGCCAAACTGAACTTTAAAGCTCTTGAAAGCACTAGATTTGGAAAAAAATAGTTGTCAATAACTATACTTTAATCTGGTACTCTTGTCAGTGAAATAAAAATTGTAATTACCAAATACTTACGTATTTAGTACTTCCTTAATCGCTAAATTACGTTTTCGTTGAAAAGGATCGAAAACGTATATTGTCCTCTTCTCTAAGGACCGAACAAGTAGTATCCAATGACACCTTTCATGGTACGGGCAGAAGATGAAATGCTTCTTATGGTGATTGGCCATAAAAGATACCATATAAGAAGTGACGAAATCCTGGTAGTTGCCGATCAAGGTAGCCGAGACCCTAGATGGGCATATGAAACCAAAGGATCCTAGCCCTTCTTCTTGGACCAACTCATAAAAGGCCCTATAATTAATTAAAACAACACCCATTTAGCAACATGAACAAATCGAAAAAACATATTATAGTAGGAATTATATTCAATAGTCAGGTAACTTACATCATGAAGACTTGGAGCAAATATACATTCAGCTCATCTCCTATGAGAAGTTGAGTGATGTCCTCTCCTACGATCACGATATCCTGGTCCTCGGGGTACCCGAATATCATCTTCCTATAATGAAAGGAGACAATGTTATCTGGCGGAAGCCTCGACAACTAGGCCCTCATTTGACGATAATTCTCACCAAGAACTCAAGGCCAGCTCAGTGAGATCGGTCTGGGCAACATCCTTCTTCATAGACTTAGTTGTCTCTAGACCGCTAGGACCGCTGGCAACACCTTCAGCTGCGTCCTTTCGACCCGTACCTCTTTGCTGATTCAAACAAATTCAAAACTTAATATCAATACATTAGTAGAATACAACGTCATAAAGTGAGGCGGAATGAATTTACCTCAGACGTCAAGAGCCAAACTAGATGCTTCAGCCACCGTGTGAAGGTCCTGTGGGCTTGCTTGAGCCTTTTTATGAAGGTAGAAGGGGTAGGGACAGGGACATCCTTATGTACCTGGTCATAGTCGTCGACGCTGGCCTTTACATGACCAAGAAGGATATCAGCATGGTGGTCTCGAGTCAGAGATGGATGAACGGTTCCTAAAGCAACAATGATTACTTCATTGTTGTTCACCATGTCCAACAACTGACAGGAAACTTTCTTCCTGCAACAAAAGTGACAAAGATGTCAATATCTCATTCATTTAAATTAGATGAATTTCATATGCGATTAGTAGTTTGTAAACATAAGTAAACAAACCTGCAGATCTTGAAAAGGATCTCTAACCCCCATACCGCTACTAGATGGGAAGACTGGAGGTAGTTGCAAGATACCAAATTGCGCAGCGAACAGCCTGAACTTCTCTTGGAGCATTAGATTCATCTTCTCCTCCATCTCCTTGATCGTCTGAGCTCAAACTCGCTGCTCAGCCTCTCTCACAACGTTATCGATTCGAGCTTCGACGTTCTCTACCCTCTTCATCAGGACCGAGCTCCTCTTATCAGCCCCATACATAGTCTTTTGTCCAACGCTGATTCCGTAACCGACCACCCAACCTGGGTGGTCTTTTTTGCCGAGGGCACAGGACATAATGCTGTTCCGTGGATGGGAGACGAACTCACCCGATTCCTCTCTCCGTCTATATTCCTCCTCATATATCAAAAGAAAAGTAAATATAATTCACAAAAGATAAATAATAAGACGAATATAATAATGTTGTAAATAAACATAGCTTACAATGGAGTCTCGGACACCACGATGAACAACGGATCTCGCAAGAAGCTAAGTCGTCGTCCTATCCGGCAGACTCAAAACAACAGTTGAACAACTGGATGACAACGACGACATCGAAGGAATAAAGCTCTTTCGCCTCAAAATTTCACTCATCTCAGCATATGAGAATCAACCCATATGATGAGGATACAAGTTCTGTGCCGCACTCCTCTTCGCCTTCTCGCTTCTTTGCTGTTTATAGGATACAAGTTATTACATATAAGAAAATACCCATGAAATTAAAGTAATATATATTGTAATTAATATCAAACGATATTCAATGAAATGCTTACCTTAAACTCCTTTGTAGATTGCATCTTCACGAATGCGTTCCAGTCTTCCTCAGAAATGAAGTTGTAGAGCTCCCAAGGTCGCTTCCTGGACTGGCCCTCCTTATTCCTTGTAAAGGAGATCCAACCACTCACGAGCTTGGCCTTGAAGTCTCTCCATTTCAAGTCGCAAGAGGTGAGAACCGCCTGCTTCTTTCAAGGATCATCCTCGATCTGAAACTCCTTTTGTATTATATAGAATCACAGAAGAACACAATTAGATTAACAAAAAATAACACAATTAGATTTGCAAAAAGTAATGTAATTTAGTACATTACTTACCTTTGCATCCTCCCAAAGCATATCCTTCATGCCTTTTGGTACGGAGCTCCAGTCCGGTATCAAGATCGATACTTTTGACCGACTAATCTCTCCAAATGGCATTTATATGCCTTGTAGTGTGTCCCACAAGGGCATTTGAGTGTGTCCCACTCTAGAACTCTCTGGACACCGGGGATGAATTTGATCCCTTTTGAGGGACCTCTCCCCACTCTCTTCTTCTTCATCTGCTGGGTGTCGGCAGCAGAAGATGGCTGGGGTCCTTTGTGTTCTTCTATTTTTGTGAATCTGCAAATATAAAATAAATTGGTCAGTCAAGTTAATTGAATTAAGGAGTAAACATCTATATGAAATATATACAATTTTAAAAACTAACATAAAAGAATCATATAACTATATGCAATAAACTTCTATAAATGGAAATTTTGTTGTTTATTAACAGGTTAATTGTTTAGATTCTCCTACTCTATTTATTTTCTTTGTAATATCTTCTTGTTGGATTATTTGTTAGTTCAATATTATTTAGACTCCCTAGCTACGTAGAATCCTTCACCATGGTCATTGCGCCTTAGAATATCGTCAACATCATCAACAACTAATTTTGAGATATTCCATGTGGATGGCGGGGTTTCATCAAACTGTTCATCACATTCATCTTCATCAACAACATCCCTAATGCTAAGAATCCGTCTCTTCCCTTCAATAACAACCGACCAATTGCGATCGGTAGGATCGACCATGTAAAAAACTTGCTTCATCTGTGAAGCTCATATGAATGGATCGGCATGATGTCCTAGGCGATTCGGATTCACTAGGGTTAAATACCCGTGTTCGTCCTTCTTTATCCCGCGGTTATTATTAACCCAATTACAATAGAAAAGAGGAATACTGAAATTCACGTAGTCAAGTTCAAAAATATTAACAATAACCCCATAGTATGAACTTCGTTTGTCTATTAATGTTCGATCTTTTGAACTAGAAAATTCTGGAGACATGCCAACGACCATTACACTACTATTCTGCGTATTCGACTTCTCATTGTGGCGCTTTGAGTAAAAAGAATAATTGTTGATGTCGTATCCCTCATACGACATAACTTGAACTTTAGCACCATATGCCAACCACCTTAATGTATCACCAACATCGTCAGGTGCGTCGGATAATTGATCCATGGTCCTTCCTTTGAACCATTCAACAAATGTAGCATTATGGTCCTTTACCAGCTGCAAATCCCTTTTAGAAGGATATTGACTCCTCAGAGTATTCATGTGCTCATCTACATACGGATGGACTTCACTCAGGTTTTGCAAAATAAACAATTCAGCCTTATATTTCAAATCATAACTGAGAGTAATTCGTTTCCGACCAATAGTGCCATGACCCTCAAGCCTCCCTGCATGTCTTGATATTGGTCCCCCAATTTCATGCGATCGGGCAAGATAATGTGCAATCCATGATGCAACTTCTTCAGCAATTGTTCTATGTACTATATTGGCCACTGGTTTGGCTGGATTCATGACTCTACTCTTCAAGACACCCATCTCTCTTTCAAATGGATACATATACCTCCCCCAAATTAGACCACATAGCTTAATCTCATGAACCAAATGGATGACCAAGTGAGGCATGATGTCGAAGAAAGAAGGTGGAAAATACCCTTCAAATCGACACATGGTCTCAACCACATCAGCTTGCAAGTCATCTAATATCGCTGGATTGATTACCTTGCTTGAAATAGCGTTAAAGAAGATGCACAACCTTGTAATTGTGTACCTCACTTGTGGAGGCAATATCCCTCGAATAGCAACGGGAAGAAATTGTTGCATCAAAACATGAAAATCATGGGATTTCATACCGACTAACTTCAGATCAGTCATTGAAATAAGTTTTGCAAAATTCAAAGAGAACCCAGATGGAACTTTAAGTCCATGCAAAGACTTGCAGAAGATGATCTTCTCCTTCTTTGAAAGTGTGAACCAAGTAGGAGGAAGATACCATCGTTTACTATGTTCTTGAGGAGCCAATTCAGTTTGTCCCATAGCAGCCATGTCTCTCCTAACTTTAACCCCATCCTTGGTTTTACCAGGCATATTCAAGAGAGTCCCAACAATGTCTCTCCTAACTTTAACCCCATCCTGGGCTTTGTAGCTGAGTAGTATCGTTAATCTTAACTTACCATACTTTCTCCTTTGCATCTTTATAACTTCACTCTCGTTCAATCATCATCTTAACAAGCATGCAGGAGGAAAAAAGGACTACAAAGCATCTCTAAGCATAACGTACGATACATTTCTAAATGTTTGTAGCAACTATACATCCTGCATAATTATTCATTTCCTTAATTTCATATGTAATAACTAAAAAGAAGCATATCTAAGCGTTACATTTCTCTAAGCGGGTCATATGTAATCACCATTGGGGTAGTATTATTCGTTGAGAATATGATGGAAACAACTGATCGATTATGCATGGTGGCTTTAATTTCCTCGTGTTGCTCTGTCTCTTGCTTAATCACATTATTAAGAATGTTTAGTCATTTTTTCTTGATGCAAGATTAATTAGTTATAGAATTAAAGATTTCAGGTATTGAATTTATCATCTCAGTTATACAAATAAAAGTCTCAGTTATTTAAATAAAGGTATCAGGTATACAAATAAAGATCTCAGGTATACGAATAAAGGTTTCAGGTATACAAATAAAGATCTCAGGAATACAAATAAAGGTATCAGGTATATAAATAAAAATCTCATGTATACAAATAAAGGTTTCAGATATACAAATAAAAGGTCACAGGTATACAAATAAAGGTCTCAAATATTCAAATAAAGGTCTCAATTATATAAATAAAGATCTCAAAGGGTTTGGATTTGTTTAAATTAATTTTGCCACACCAATAAAGTAGTATGATTTGTCACAACTAATATCATCTAAAAAATTATAATAACGAACAAGTTGGAAACTTTCCTTAGTAACGGTGTGCACATATTGTCTTTGCTTTCCTTATCTGATTCATTTAATTAGTTGTGACATATACATTAATTTAGTTGTTGATGCAATCAATATATACAAGAAACCTATGGTGATGGAGTATTAGAAAATTAATTTAGTTACTATGTATACCTGAAACACTACTCTAGTTTAAGTCATAAAAATTAGAACGTATCTTAATATATTTCGACATGCATGCTTCTTATCATTTAAGAAACCTTAGCATATCTAGTGGATAATCCACACGCATAAAATACTACGTTAGGCCATTACAAAACTGAAAAATTCTTGTCTAATGAAAGTAGATTATCACTTGGCTATATTATTAATAATGTTTTTATACTTAGTTGATAGTTAAATTTCTATCTCTCTTTTTATGTTTTGAAATGGCTAACAATACAAGTTTATTCTATGCATATTTAGGAATTTAATCACCTCAAATTATATATAAATATATTCTCTGTGATTATAATTTCTCTATATTATTAGATATTAAAGGTGATAATATCACCGTTGTCACTTTCTCTATATATGAATTTTATTCATCGCCTAGGAAGATTGAAATGAAACGTTAATTCAAGAAATTCATATTCTTCTCGCAAAGTTCAAACTTTTCTCATCTATTTCTAAATTAATACACAGTTAACTCACGAAGAAAATAATAGGGAACATATTTGGGTAATTTTATCTTTGGAATGAGAAAGATGTAGTAAGGGATTTATCAAATACTTTGTATAATAGGCTCTACAAGGTGGGTAGGATGATAAAAATTAAAAAATAAAAATTGACATAAATAGAACAAAAAGGGTTAGATATTAGAAAATATATAGAAGCATTATAAATTTTCATACCAATCACGTGTTGCCTTCTGTATGCTTTATTAAGGTGGGTACAAAAACTCTTATTTTATAGTAATTTTCAATACGAATCTATCAACGTAAAAATATAAATTTATAATAAAATGTTTCTAAGTATTCAAATATGATCAATTTGAAAAAATTGACACAATGCATGCAACAAGTATTGTATCATTATTTACACCACCTAATACAAGAAAAAAATTATTTAAGCATATTTTCTTTTTTTTTTTATCAATACAAAATATTGAGTAAACGTGAAGATAAAACCGAATCCAAAAATGTTTGAAATTAAAATGAGGATATTGTTCATGCCTAATCCAAATGCCAAAAAATGAGTTTATGATCCAATTTTTTGAAATTTTGGAATCAATTGAAATATATGTTTAGAGTTAAAGTAGATTATTATAATTACTCTTACGGCCTAATATGACCCTAATAGGCTCATGATAAGCATTTGAAGGTATTTCCTCACTGTTATTGTTCAATACTATTTGATTTTAAAGGTTTATTTATAGGTATTAAAAGCTTCATGGGTCATATGAGGAGGTTTTTGAATCCATTTAATATCTTATATTTGGTATATAACTATAAAAACGAGTTAAGGACCTAATGGTAGGAGCTTTTATAATCTAAAGAAATAGTTTTTAGAATCAACTTAGATAATTCAATCACTCTTAGGGCCTCATATGACCCTATATGGTAAGCATTTATATAGACGTCAATACTTATGGGTGTAATTGCATGTGTGAGCATGTTTAACAAGTGGGGATTGCATGGTTAACCTCCAAAAAGGTCAACGAAGGGTCAAAGTAAGAATCTCTAATGAATCTTTAAAGGAATACTCATGAACCTTTGTTAAGGATTTAAATATAGGGACAAATCAAGGGACATTACATAGCCAAGGTTTATCCCATACAACCCTTGAGATATATAACTCCAGTCTTGAATCAAAGTGGATTAAGAAATGAGATCTAAGGTTTAAGCCATAATCTACCTACAGACGTTTCTACTCCAATTTAGTAATATATCAAAAGCTCCAAGACTTATACACAAGCGACAAGATTAAACCTCTAAGCTACACATAACTAGTTAACTACACCATATTAAAAGCGAGTTAGATTTAATGCATATAGAAGACTAAATCTGTCATCCATAATTCTCTTATTAGTGGTGATTTTCAAAGACCAATCTTAATTAGTGCAATTAATATAGTGGATCATACATATACAATAATACATATATAAACATGATAAATAGCATAGGAATATAAATTATTGCACAATAAATCACAAAATATGCATAAACATTTATCATAAATAAATAATAAAAGCCCCTAAAATAGTTAAATCATGCTAAAATTATACCCATCATACAATTAATCAATTTATATAATAAAAGAATTTGTAGTCATAAAATATAACATGGATACCCCAAATGCTAATGTTTACATTGGTACAAATCAATGAAATGGTTTGAACAACAAAGAAATATAATTATATAATTTGATTAATTGATATGGACATTTAGAAATTATACCTTGATTACCTAGGTCATATTACAAACTAGAAGATTTAATTGTCTTGGGATTGCTTGAAACTTGGGATGGTGATGTTGTTGATTGATCTTAAGTTGAATATTGGATGTTGGTAATTGATGAATTGTTATTTATAGTTGACGAGATGACTAAGGGGTCGTTGATGGATAAAAATCTAGAAGATCAGGGCAGTCGTCGGTAACAATTGGAATAAAGAAATGTTTAAAACACATTCCCTAAGATGCAAAAGCATTGCATGGCTCACGATTGTGAATACAATTTTGTATGCAATACTAATGGATTTTGACATGTTTTCAAAATATCTATTAATTATGAGTTTAATGGACCATGAGTAAATCTTTAGGTTAATAACCTTATATTAGGCTAACTAGGTTTAAACCTTAGTGATTAGGCTAAGATCCTATCTTAATGGATTTTAACTAATCTTTTAACACATACTCTTAGTTTAGACCAAGAGGCAATTTGTATAATTAAATCATTAAGTTGTAAAAAGGGAATATCTAGTTTGAGTGTCTACAATATCGAGGTGTCTTTTCACCAGGTCTAAAATTATTCAAAATAACCGAATATTGAAGATATATACTATTTTAGAAATATTTTTAAAAAAATTACGAAATTAGTAGGTAATGGATTCTTTTTAAGGTCATATTAAGGCTTATTAAGACTCATGGGAAGCTTATTAAGGTTTCTCTCACTGGATTCCAAATAGTTTGAAATGATTGAATTTTAAAGGTTATAATTTATTATTGTTAAGTCTTTTTAAAAAGTGTGAAGTTTTTATAATGGTACAGGAAGCCTCTTAGAGTCAGAATAGGAGGCGTGTAACCATTCAATACCTAATAATGGATTTTCAAAGGCCATAACTATGTTTGAGGTCCAATTACAAGCATTTTGGAATATGGTTGATATAAAAGTTAGGAAATGATTGAGAGGATTCCTAAGATTCTTTAAGGCCTCCTTACGTCTCCTTTGACGTATGAAAACATTGTGAGGTGTTACCTCTCTATGACCAAAAACTTCCTGAATGATTTGGAGCCATATACGATTTCGTAAATTTAGAATCTCATAGGGAACTGAAAGATGTCTCAAATGACCATATAAGGCTATTTGAAACCATGAACAACCACTAATTAGGTAAATATTGGTGAGCTTGTGATTCTAACAACATAGATTGTAGCTAAAAAAATTACCATTGATAATAATAGTACAATAGAAAATTTTCAGAAATTTTGGAAAACGATCAATAACCATAATTATATTGTAATCAACTAGAAAAATTTATAACTCATGATTCGCAATTACAACTATACATATGCATAAACTTTTTTAACAATAATTATCACGGTCCAAAAAAACAAATAAAGTAAATATAGTTAAAAGATAAGAAATTTCATAACTATATGATTTATAAATTATATGATGAGTATATAAAAAAAATCGTCCAATAAGTGTAACTAAAGTTAAAAATATAATGTTAAAGATAATTTTTTTTTCATTCATAATTTTAGTTTGAAATTTTCATGTGGTCATAAAAGAATGTCAATGAAACAATTAAATTTTATAAATTTCTTGAAAAACATTTTTTAAATTATAATACTTGATCTCTATGTAGTTTTTTGGCGTAAAGAACTTAAATTTTGACTATTTGAAGAGATTAAAGACTATCCACATGTCACGAAAAAACAATGTCACACAATTATCAAGAACTATTGAAATGTAATCTAAACTTGAAAGAATAAAAATGAAGTAAGACAATCCATTTGCTTTTGTTTTATTGATATTCCTTTTTCCCAAATCAATATCATGTAATTTGTTTTTCTTTTTCCTTAATTTGATTTGAAAATTCTACATAATCTGAACTTGAAGAGTTTCCCCATTTGCGTCGCAGAGTTCATTCTGGATTGCTTCTCGACTTACACGTGACATGAGTCACGACTTTGGATGAGACAAAATTCCATGTCACATCAACAATTGCGCGTCAACACAAGCATGGTGAGAACTTTTTAAAGGAGTAATAGTAAATATGAAAAAGACCTTTCCATTAATATTAACTAAATCAATAATAATTATGATTGCTTTTATATATGCATTTTTTTTTTGTTTTTTATTCATACCGAAATTATTCTTTAATTCGGGATAAATCTAAATAAAATTATATGTTTGCTTGAATTATTATTTATTTAATTTTTTTTTGTTGCTTTTATGTTAATTTTTCCTAATTATCATCCTATTTGGTGTAACATGTAATAGGATTTCATGCCAAGTGGTACATCAATAGGCCGAGAAAAACCGTACTTTAAATTAAGTTAGTAAATTATAGATATATAGATTTTTCTTATTGTCATTCTAAATGACACTATATATTTTAAATAACAATAATGTCTCTTTCAGCTTCTTTTTATTTGTCTTATTTAGAATTATTTAAAAATAATTTTTTGTAGACATATATATGTTAAAATATATTAATGTGAGATCTTGTTAGATTAGTCAGGAAGTATATTTTTTTAATATACAAATTTTATATTTTTATAATATATTTATACATATTATAATTATAATATATGCATTGAAAATTATGTTAAAAATAAATATGACAAACAAAAGATAATGGAGGGAACTCTGATGATGAGAATTTTTTTTTTAAGATGAGTTGATTTTTCAATATGAACTTTAATTGCCCAATTGGTACGTCATGAAGAACCCATCGAATCGGATACTACTTTAAGAACAATTGACAGCGAAATATCACTTATAATACTGGAAAAATGATAACTACTTTAAGAACTAATTTAAGTAGAGGAACCGACCAAGTTATTGGGTATATTTGAGTATTTTTTTTCTCATTTAAAACTATTTATTACCTTTAGATAAATCAAATTTTAATTTGACCCCATACGTGATAAAGAGAATTGATGCATGAACTAAATTATGTGATTTCAAAATACTTTACAACTAGGTAAGTCCCGATGCACGGTTTGATAATAAATTATTTTTGTCAAATATTTTAATTATAAGAATATTTTCATTTATTGGTGAAAACTTATAGGTTTTATAGAATTATCATAGGAAATTTAATTGATATAATACTTTTTATTATATTAAATAAAAAATTATTATAGAAAAAAGTAGAGATGAAACATGAAATAAAAGGAAGAAATAAAGGTAATTTTATAGTCACATATATAATTTTCTAGGTATAACAATTTTCAATCTAATATTAATGTAAAGTAGAAAAAAAAAGATGACATTATCATAAAAAAAAAGGCAGGAAATTTTTTAATAATAACTTGACACGTATTAAGTGTAAAATTAGCCGAGATTTTACTTTAGTAATAGTTATAGATTTTGTAGTTATTGTTATCTTGTACACAATCAATATGCATAGAATTTGAGGGAATACTTTGTCAATTGATGATAGGATAAGTAGACCACTAAATTTACATTGGTAAATACTATGTATTTGTTATTTTTCCTTTATTTCTTCTACAAAGTATTGTATACAAATGAAACACATTAACTTTATTGTATCCCTAATAAAAGTGAAAGAACAAAAGTTACCTCTCAAAGTTAATAAAGATTGACATATATTGTGTTGAGGGTAACTTTGTAATATTGAGGAATCAATTTTATTGGGGACACAATAAAGTTAATGTATCTCATATGTATATAATACTTTTTGTATTTATCCATTGTACGTTGATCATTTTTTTTTTATTAATGTATGACAACTAATATCAATTTTTTTGTGAGTTCATATTAATAAAAAAAATTGAAGATTCACAAAAAGGTGTAGTTCAAAATTCATGACGTACGTATATAATGAAAAATAAATTACCTTTTACTACTCTTTATTCACTCACTTGGTTTTAATGAACGATATTGGGTTATCAAAAGTGAATTTGATTCCTATTGGTTTAACTATATTGTATGGTTTGATGTATAGGGTTACTATATTTATTGGTAACATCATTTTATTTTTAATGAAACTTATTTTACTTTCTCTACGTAAAATATATTTTTAATATTAAAATTTGTAATGAATACTGATTACTTTTTGTAGTTAGTTGAATATACATCGCCTAACTTTTATATGATAAATAAAAAAACTTACGATTGCTAATGATAAGCATATGTTTAGATTGTTATCGTTTACATTATTATTGGATGTGAAGAATCAATAGGAGATAGAATAGAATCAATATACTCTAGAGGGGGATGAATAGAGTATGATCGTTTTTCGCAATTAGGCTTTCAAATCTTTGAAACGACTTTCAGATGCGGAAAAATAATAAAACTGGTTTCAAGGGCTTTGAAGCGGGTTTCAGGATTTTGACTTGAATAGGCTATTGGGAGAAGGATGAATTAAGTAAAGCAAATTAAGTACGAAAGTGCAAATGTAAAGGGGACGAGTATTTATTACGAAGATCAGCAATGTGCCTACGTCTCCGCCTAGGGTTTCCTACCCTTAGGATTTAACGACTTTTATTTTTCCCTTAGAGATCTAAAGCCACCTAGAAGATCTTTACCCTATCTTCTTTACCATAGCTTTCCCTAGCTACACTTTAGTATCTCAATTCCTAGAAATAAAAATCACCTTACTTTTTTCTAAATCTTTGGGTATTATAAATTCAACACAAGGTATATCTCTCTTTTCTTTTGATCTTTCTTTTTCACACTACTTGATATTTCTTTTATCTCAAAACTAAATTACAATAAAAGAGTAAGTACTAGAGAGAAAATATTTGTTGTAGCTTGATAGTTGTATTTCGCGTTGAATGCTTGTATTTTCTTCAATGCTTCAGCTCACTCTTTTATAAGAGCAATTGCAACGGATAGATTTGATCTTCAAGAAGACCGTTGCTTTTGAATCGGAGCTTTTCATTTGACTGACTGCTTCAAAGTCGTTCCACAATTTTAGGGCAATTATGAAAGTTGTTCCAAAGTGACGTTGACCCTTTAAAATTTTCTTCAGAATTAGCAAAACTAACTCCACGAATATAGGGAGCTTTGTTGAAGCGACTGAGTCTTGTTGTTTGAATAATTTGACTATGTTAGAGTTTGAATAACTTCAAACACTCTTAGTAGTCATCCTTATCTGCTTACCCAATTCACGAAACAAGGAACCAATGCTTGAAAACTTCAACCATGCGCCTTATCCCATGAATATAGTAACCGAGCTTATTGTTTGAATTTTAGGAAACACCATATGCTTATCTTGCTCGGCCTTTTATCCTGAAAAATAGCAACAACAAACCAACACACAACAACAAAAAACAATAGAAATACACAACATTATGCATTTGTAATATGATCAAGTGTATGACTTTCATCACCTACAAAATAGAACATGTTAGTATACATCAAGGTGGAGTCTTCAGGATGAATCTACGTTTTAGTTTAAACATAGAGAATCTTTATCGTTGAATCCAAAACCCCATCTGTCGGATGGGGCAAGAATGGATCCTCACTAATTAGTCCGAAATCGGAATAAAACACCCGAATTTCTCTCATTCAGCCCTAATGATCATAACATCCTTAGAATCCCTCATATTATCCACTTTTATTTTATTTCAAATATTGTATTCCTAACAGCTTCATTTGGCCAAAAAAATCCCTATATAAGTAGAGTCACTAAATCAATTTTTCTAAAATACGTACTTTATGAACTTATTTACTCTCTCTTGTTTCTTTTTATTTGTCCTATTTTAGAATATTTAATTCAGTAAATGAGAAACTTAAGTATGATTTTTTATTGATATATATAAATTAAACATAACAATGTGGAAATCTTGTTAAATTCGTCTTGAAGTATAATTTTTTGTTATGTAAATTATATATTTTTTATATTACATATTTATAATATTAAAGATATAGTATATATTTTAAAAATTGTGTAAAAAGTAAATGTGACGTATAAAAAAGAATGGAGAAACTGATTGAAAAACGTTTTTGTTGCTCCTCTCTTGGTTCTCTTATAGAAATTGATGCATTTATAAGTTACTACGTACTCCGTACTTTCTTAGCACAACCTCTATCTCTTGCCTCGATATTTGTTCTCTACTCCTGAAAAAATATACTAAATAACATTCACCACAAAAACTTTTCACCTCCCTCCCTCCCTCCTAGTCCATTTCCCACATATAATACATCCATATTTATCTTAATTTCAATAAACTTAAATTATTTTTATTAAATTTTACTATGTCAAACTTTTTTTTACACAATCCAAATTATTCTTACTAAATTTCATTATTTAAGTAAAGTTAATATGACCTTAAAGTTTATCCGGTCTCATTTTTATCGTCTTTCTAACACCTAGAGATGGCTATTAGGCCAGTTAACCCTTGGCCCGCCCTAATCCAACTCGGGAGTGGGTCAACCTAACCAAACCCGCATTCAAACCAGTATAAACCCAACCTAATCTGGGATTGAGCATAGGTGGGTCATAGGCTTAATTTTTCCAAACCAACCCACCTGACCACCGACTAAGTCCACCTAACAGCGTACACTAACCCACACCCTTCTCTCCCCTCACTCACAAAATCAAACAATCAAGACCAGCCAATAAAGAGTGTAGTTGATAAAATATTATTCTTAAATTAACTACTTTTAGCATATTTATATTTAAAGTTTTGAATTTTAGAAAAGTGTTAACAATATAGTTATTAATATTGATAAACGTTTGTGATCATGAATTTTATGATGTTAGATTTTTATATTTTAGCTATATATATTTGAAATTATTATACAAGTGATTATTTATTTATTTAAATTAAGTTAAAGTGTTGATCATCAATACATAACCCACTTTGATCCACTTAAAACCCTATCCAACCCCTTAAACCCACCTAGACCCTCCAACACACTTTGACCCTTAACCCAGCCTATTGTGGGTCAGCCTTTGCCGACCTAGACCACGCTACCCCATACCCAGGTCGATCCTATCATACCCAGATCAACCTAGTCCAACACAGTGGCCACCTCTAGTCACAACCATTTACTAAATATGTTAAGAAGTACATATTCCACTCATCCTTTTCACACCAATGCAGCTTCAAAGACCCACGAAAGCTACCAATACTAAGGTGAGCAAGATAGGTTTCCCGGATTGAATTATCAGATTTGTAATCAAAACCCACGAAAACTACCAATACTAAGGGTGAGCAACATAGGTTTCCCGGATTGAATTATTAGATTTGTAACCAAAACCCACGAAAACTACCAATACTAAGGATGAGCAACATAGGTTTCCCGTTTCTCGAATTGAATTATCGGATTTATCAAAGATGGAAAACTTCGTTCTTAAAAATTAATACCGAAGTCAGACACTCAGACATGGTTGTAAGTCTTGTAACCGCTTAGCTATATAATTAATTTGATAAGGAAATCAAATTTTAAAACTTTCCGGTCAATTTTATTTAGCCTCTAATGATTGATACTTTTTTTTTGAGTGAGGTTATTTTGGACTTTATCGAAATCATTTTGAGCTTGACTAAAATCATTTGCTCCTTACAATCTCGAAAAAGTAAAAAGTTAGATAAACCAAGTATCCAATCGATTTCAGTTTCATAATTTTGAAATCAAATGCGAAGAAGAAAAGGTATTTTTGTATATAAGTATTTGTAGTGGTGTTGGTAACCTTATTCTAACCCAATAGAATGCCCTAATTACGCATAGAATGGTGGATACATACCTTATATCGACCTTATAATTGTGAATAAAAGACCGTCACGACGTAATCCACTAGGAAATTTCATTTAAAATATTACCAATTATTATTGGCTGGTGTCTTCACGCTTGTCGCTTACAATTCTCTTTATATTAAAAAAAAACTTTTATTGGCCGATGACAAATGTCGGATAATAAGACTTTAGAAATTTGCTTTCATCATCACAATCTTGCATTTGTTTTGTATTAAATGATATGGTGTTTACCGAAAACAAAATCTTTTGAAATAGTCCATCGCAATTTTTTTTTGAAATAGTCTATTGCAAAAACTTATTAAAATTAAAAATAATAATAATAATACTGTTTTAAGTGAAATACTTCGAAAATTTTCATCTTCGATGAGTCCCATATCATTTTGCGCAGGAAAATTGAAATGTTGTGATGATCAGAGCAAGAGTCAAAATTCGTATTATCTAGCACCCAACATCAACAATTGGTAATGTCATAACCAATTTCTCGGTTTCAATATGATCAAATCTACCCATAATTTTGAGAAGAAATAGAACAAATCACCTAGACGACTGGAGGAAAGTTTTGTCATCTCAATTTCTCATGTTGTATTATTGCATTCTCTGGATAATGACCTCCCTGGATTACATTCGCATCTAATACACCTAAAGTTGTAATATAATGCAGTATCAATGAAATATTTCCTAATGTCTACTTAATATACGATATTATGTATTTTTATATCTTCTGTATTTTTATATCTGATATAACAATACTTATATCTAAGATATAATATCTGATATAATTTATATTAAATATGAATTAGAAAAAGCTCTGATACTAATATTGATCAAGAAAATCGCTAAATAAAGGTATCATAATTAGATAAACGATAACAATATTTGGTTTGCCCAAACAACAACGGCAAAAAACATTATTATACGTTCTCACTGGAAAATAAGTCTAAATTAAAATAATTAGATATACTTGAGGATCCTTCATAAATGGTTAGAGACATCGAGCTTAAATGTAGCAATCAAAGGGAAAACTTCTTTAACCTCTCAGTAATCTTTACTACTCCATTGCTTGCATTCTTCCCGAGCTACAAAAACAAATCAAACAATCAAGCACAATTTACACTAATTAACAAGATTCAAAATCAAAGTAGGGTATGTTGTCTTTATTATGTACTCCCTCTGTGCTCCATCCAAACATAACAGTCGACTACAAAGTAAACCAAAGCAGTGGCAACATTAGGAACACTATGAAGTCGGTTCAATTTCCCTTATTTGATGAGAATTTAAGCATAAGTTTCTTTGAGAAGCAAGGGACTTTAATGTTATTTTTGTTTTATTTGCAATCTCAAAAAGCACACAATAATATGAATGAAATTTAAACTCAAAGTTTAGTTTTAAAATCTATCGTCCAAGAATATAACCAAATACGAGTAAAAATTAGTAGACATCTACACATTTACTTTTCTCAAGGTGGCTCTTCTCCTGCCAACATAAAGACAGCTATTTCTACAAGGACATGTTTGAAATCTTAAAGCACATTGCAATTCTGTGTTATTATTAAACTAGGTTAGTACCCGTGCGATGAACGGTTGTAAAAAAAATTCTGACATATTTGTAAAAATTGAGAAAATAATATTCCAAAACTAATCTTGACCATGTACCCGTTGGTGACAATGATGTTGTCGTATTATAGGCATTCTTGACAACTTTAGCCCAATGCATAACAACCAGAATATTATGAAGTATTTTTAATTACTTTTCAACGAAACTTCGCTTCATCAACTTATCAAGGCAAGTTGTATGTTTTGTCTTTTTGGAGTACAAATTAAGCACCTAAACAGCCTACTTCTAGAGTTGGCCAAGTTTCGAAGAGTATTTATAGAGTAAGTATAGAAATAGGCTAATTTGGAGCACTACATATTCACTAACCAGCATACTTCTAGAGCAGCTCAAGTTTGGGAGCCGGATTTCTAGAGCAGGTGAAGATCTAAACTGATTTGTGTGAGTATAGAAGACAGGAGGCAGAACGTTTCTAACACACTAAATTTCTAGAGGAGGTCCATAAGTATGCTGGTACAATCATTGAAAAAATATTCAAACCCCCTCCATCTTCATCCTAAACTCTCCTATTAAAAATTTATCATCCAAACTCTTTGATTGTATATCATTGAATGATATTAAATTAAATCAACGAGTATAAATTATGCATGTGCCTATTAATTTCGGAACAAAAGAAGTTATTAATTCACCTGTGCATGAATGCTGTGAAAAACAGTGTTCCCGACAACAGAATAACTAGCATTCACAACCTCGGCAAGTTCCTCATGAAGAATACGAATGGCTTCGGTGAATACAAATTGACACTCCAAATCAGTTACCAAAATCACTTCTACAGCACTCCCCTTTTCGTGTACCTCTATTTGGACCGGCGAATTTGAGGAGTGACCTCTTCTTCCTGCGCTACTGCTACTATAGCTTAAACCATCAACAGCTAGCAAATTATCCTTCTTTCGCTTCAAATCTGACACTTTCTCATGCAACCTTCTTATGTACTTAGTCGCTTCATCTACTTGATCTATCAAAGTCAAGGGCTCCTACAAAATACAAAGAGAAAAAAATTTCATCTTGTCATGTAGAATGATACTCTTACATAATACAAAGTGTATTTTTGTACAAATCAAAAGTTTTTTTTTTAAAAAAAAAAAAATCGATATGAGACCCTCCTAACGATGAAAACTCATACACATACATCTGTTTATAATACAACTATTTCAATTTTTGTATTACCAGCTAACATAGTATAAATTTGCGAGTAAATTAAAAGTGAAGAAATAATCCCTCCATCCGAATTTAGCGTGTTTTCACATTATAAGCTCAAATTCCGCAATTAACATAACTACTAATTTGGAACGGAGGGAGTACAAGAAGTGCGCGGGTTGGGGAGAGGAAGTAAGGGAGAGCAAGAAACCCTTGAAGAAGAGGCATCATGAAAAACAAGGGAGCTGAGTTGGGAGTAAAGGCATTTCATTTGGTTTCTCCTGTGTTTTTCGATGGTTTTTCTATCTGTTTTAGCGGGGGAAGATTTAGATGAGGAGGTATTCATGATGATTGAAGTGCTGATAGATTTGAGTATGTGCCCTAAATTTCTCTTATACTATTGGAATCTTCTGGAAAAACACTAAAACCGGTAAAAGCACAAAAATCAAGTGCTTGATTATTATTGAGGCAAAGAATTAAGGGCCAAATAAATAAATGAAAAAAGTAGAAGGGAAATGGTAGGGTTTGCCATATCAAAATATCAAATACACTTTCTATCCTGTTGATTGTCTCGAGTCCCTTTCACTCTTTGTTGATAGTATGTACGTACCATTTATGTAAAGCTGAAACAAGATTTCACATAATGCTAAGGGGTCACCCCACACGTAAACGTGATTCTTGAGGAGAAGACTTGAGGAGAGACTTCCTGCTCTTACAACAAAAGTTTATAATGTTTCGGGTACGGTGTTCACGTTAGATGTTCTAGTTGTTGTGGGATGATAAGATTTGTTATATTTCGGATGATACCTGTAAGATAGACACATCAACATCGAGGAGGGTATAGGAAAACTATAGAACAGTTGAATGATAAAATTAGATAATACTGACCATATGTATAAAAGATAAGATTATAGAAATAGGATATAACTTATCAAGTGGAAGAGTCCTCTTGTGATACAATTAGCAGTCATGTATTAGTATAAATACAGAGGTAATGAAATAGTGGAAAATCAATGAAAAACAACAAAAAATTCCAGTTACTCTTTTCTTCTTGGTATCAAAGTAGAGGCAATAATTAGTGTCTTTGCCGTGTTTTTGCTTCATCACCTACCAAGATAACTTACCTATATTATGGGCGAAAATACCGAGCTCATGGAACAGATGGTGCAGCTGCTAAAACAGCTAAACAACACTAAATCTACCCCAGACAACAATGCTCCAATCAACATCTCATAAAAGCTTAACAGCCGGAATTACACCAAGTGGTCCCGCCTCATGCAATGGGCTCTCGATGGGAGAGGACGACTCAATCACATCATAGCCGATCCTCCTCCCAGAGCGACTCCAGAGTACGAACAGTGGGCCCAAAGGGAATCTGATGTTATGGCAAGGATTGTTGAGAGCATAAGTCCATAAATAGTCAACCAATTCCTCGACTTTCCATCGGCCAAAGAGCTATGGAAAGGCATTTAGGTAGTGTACGGGGAATGCAAAGACGGACTCCACATATTTGACCTCACATTGAGGGAAAATACAATTCGATAGGGCCGAGATACTGTAGAGAATTATTATGGCAAATTAACCATGATTTGGAAGGAAATTGATCGGAGAATGCCTAATCCAATGGAGTGTTCGAAAGATATCAAAAAGTATAACCAAATCACACGGCAAACTAGGTTATACCAATTTCTCGGTGGACTAGGGGAAGATATGGACAAAGACAGAAAGGAGTTGGTCAATCAAGACCCTCTCCTATCCGTTGAAGTGGCCTATAACACCATAAGAAGAGAAATTTCACGAAGAGAGATGAGGAGGAGGAAAATACCTGACTCACCATACTCAGAAATCGGAAGCTTCAGAAGTGGACTCGCAAGTAAGTGTTCACGTTGTGGGGGTAGCCGTCACACTAAGGACGATTGCTTCGAATTGATAAGGTATTCGAAGTGGTGGCTGGATACTAGGAAGAGAGGAGAGAAGACTCACCGTGATGAACCAAGGAAGAAAGGAGGAGCATCCTTGACACAGATCACCGACGAATGGACAAGCAAAACCCACAAACCAAATGTGACGAAGGAGATACATGAAGGGACGAAGGAAGGAGAAGGTAAGGGATGTGTGTGTGAAACCGAGAGGGAGGGTAAAGACGAGAGGCGAGTGAGTAAGGCTAAAGCAGGGCAATTAAATGAGAATGATGGGGTGGGTGAGAGCAAACCTAAACCTAAAACCTATGGCTGAGACTCACTAAATTTATCCAAGGGCCAAGAATTACCCAACTCACTCAGCCAAGATTTACCCAACACACCCACAAAAAAAACCCTATGTCCATGATCTTTCCAATAAAAAAGAGCCCAAAAATCTTCCTAATTTGGCCCACAACCCAAGCCATGTTTCAAAACAAAAAAAGACAAAGCACAAGCCCATTTTTTAGCCCATCCAAGAAACCTCGGGATTGTGTGTCAGTCGTATTCGGGAGATAGGTGGATTTTTTACTGTGAAGCAACTGATACGACATATGATAAAAGAGATTATATGAAACACCAATACCCACAAAAACCCCTTATACAGACGATGAATGGAGAGTATATGGATGTGGTTAGAGCTGGTTTGATTAATATTGGGCCTAATCTGTCTTTAAGAAATTTTCTTTAAATACCTAAAATCTTGTATAAACTATTATCTATAAGTCATCTTACAAAAGAATTGGAATGTACTATTCTAATGAAATCTGATTGTTGTATTATATAGAATGCTCGAACAGGGGAGATTATTAGGCGTGGTACTGAAAGAGATTGGTTGTACTACGTTGAAGAAATAACCAAGGATGGTGAGGCTCTTATTGGACGAAAAAAAGCAAGAGATCAACTGCAATTATGACACCATCGTCTAGGACATCCATCTTTGGGGTATTTGAAACGTCTCTTCCCTACTCTTACTAGATCAGATTTAGTGTTAAATTGTGAAGCCTATTTTTTAGCCAAAAGTATGGGGCCCTGCCCCCCAAAACTTGGTACTCATGGTTTTGCTTATTATGTTTTATTTATTGATGACTACATCCGAATGAGTTTGATCTATTTTATGAAACGAAAGTCTGAAATTTATAGTATTTTTTTTACCTTCTATTAAATAATAAAAAGACAATTTCAGACCAAAATTAGTATACTTAGATCTGACAATGGAGGAGAATATCCCAATAATGATATGAAAACCTTCTTTCAAACTCATAGCCTGATCCACCAAACAACCTGTCCTAACACCCCACAGCAAAATGGCGTTGCAGAACGGAAAAACCGTACCCTTTTAGAAATGACTCGAGTAATGTTATTTGAATCTAGTATGCCAAAAATGTTCTGTCCTGAAGCAATTACTACTGCTAACTACCTTACCAACAAAGAAGCTAAACTTTAAAACTCCTCTAAATACCCTCGGTTACTATTTCTCTATCCCTTAATTTTACACTTTACCTCCTAGGATATTTGGGTGTGTAGCATATGTACACTTGTCTAACCAAGACCGTGATAAATTAGAACCTCGAGCTATGAAATGTGTATTTGTAAGCTATAGTTTGACTTAGAAAGGGTATAGGTGTTTGGACTCTGTCTCCAAACATCTTTATACTATTATAGACTGTGACTTTGATGAGAACTCCTATTTTTATACCCAACTTCAATGTCAGGGGGAGAATACAAATGACGATTTAATAAGTTGGTTAGTGTATGGCTCTCTTGAGGAAAACATGGGTAGTAGGGATAGTAGGGATAGTGTTAATGTTGCTACAGGACCATATGCAGCAGATGCAGTTAGTTTTGAAAATATAGTACAGTCCGTACCATATGTACCCATGCAAGAATCTTCCAGAAACGAGCATCGGCCCATTGAGGTACAAAATTCTCCTAATCTTGAAACCTTATGCAATAATAAAGAAGTAATGCAGGAGGTTGAATCAGGTGTACAGGAAGAAATAGTACAAAGGTGTATAACACTAAAACAGAGGAGGTATGAATTACCTCACAGGAGTATGAGAGGAGTTCCGCCAAAATAATATGATCCATCATATCAACCCAAATCATCAGAAAACCCTATATAGGAGATAATAGGTAGAAATATGTCTAATGTAGCAAAATGCTTCAGAGTTGCAGTATACTCAGAAAAAATTCCCACAACTGTAGAAGAAGCATTGAAGAATGAATTATGGACAAGGGCAAAAGTAATCTATGCAATTGAAAAAAACAAAACATGGAAGAAATGCACGATTCCCAAGAGAAAGAAAGTTGTGGGACGTAGATGGGTATTCACAGTTAAATAGAGAGCTGATGGAAGTATTGAGAGATACAAGGCAAGGTTGGTGGAAAAAGGTTATACATAAGTATATGGGAGTGATTATTCAGAAACCTTCTCACTAGTGTCAAAAATTGATACAATTAGGGTCTTGTTCTCAGTTGCAGCTAATAAGGAGTGGCCTTTACATTTGTTTGATGTAAATAATGCTTTCTTAAATGATGAAATAATAGAAAAAGTCTATATGGAAGCTCTTCTAGGATTCTCTCATAATTTTGCTTCAGGAGAAGGGTATAGGCTATAGAAGGCTCTCTATGGGTTGAAGCAATCCCTTAGGGCATGGTTTGGTAGATTTACAGTAGCCACGAAAAAATTTGGGTATCGACAGAGTAATTTTGATAATATATTGTTTCTCAAAAGGAGGGGAAACAAGATAATGTGTCTTATCATATATATAGATGACATGGTCATCACAAGAGATGATAAGGAAGAAATAGACCACTTAAAAGAAAAGTTATTCCAGGAATTCGAGATGAAGGGTCTTGGAAGACTAAAATACTTTTTGGGAATTGAAGTACTTAGGTCAAAAAAGGGTATCTTCATTTTACAATGAAAGTATATTATTGATTTCTTGGCAGAAACTAGTATGTTGAATTGCAAGCCTACAGATACTCCAATGATAGTAAATCATGGGCTACAAATTTATCAGAATGGAGAATCAGTAGATCAAACACAATATCAAAAATTGGTTGGGAAATTGATTTACTTGTTTCATATCAGAGCTGTTATTGCATGTGCAGTAGGGGTGGTAAGTAGGTTTATGCATAAACCTTAGGTCCAACACATGGAGGTCGTATTTCGAATACTGAGATATCTCAAGACAACCTTAGGAAGAGGGGTAATGTTCAAGAACAATGGACATCTAGATCTATAGGCATATACGGATGCAGATAGGGCAAGAGACAGAGACAGCAGAAAGTTAACCTCATGTTTTTGTACTCTAATCGGGGGAAATCTGGTAAAATGGAGAAGCAAGAAACAGAAGGTAGTTGCAATGTCAAGTATTGAAGTTGAGTTTCGAGGAATTGCAAAAGGAATAGCAGAGGTTCGTAGGCTTAGAAAACTACTTTCAGAACTTGGATTTCCACCAGATAGAAGTTGTGAAATCTTCTGTGATAATAAGGTTGCAATCAGTATATCTGAGAATCCAGTATAACATGATCGCACTAAACATGTTGAAGTCGACAAACACTTTATTAAAGACAATTTGGAAGCCGGGATAGTGTGTTTTCCTTTTGTGCGATCAGAAGATCAAATGGCTGACGTTCTAATGAAAGTTGTGACTATTAATATATTTGAGAATATTCTGTGCAAGTTGGGTGTGGAAGATCCCTCAATCAACCTGAGGGGGAGTGTAGAACAGTTGAAAGATTAGATTAAATAAAAATGATCATATGTATAAAATATAAGATTACAGAAATAGGATAGAACTTATCAAGTAGAAGAGTCCTCATGTGATACAATTAACAATCATGTTTTAATATAAATACAGAGGTAATGTAACAATGGAAAATCAATGAAAAACAACAAAAACTCCAATGGTTAAATTAGATCGAGTCTTAAGGCTTTGCATAATTTTCAGTGTATTAAATAGATAATAGTTGGTATGGAAATTAAATGAATACCTCAAAAAATAGAGAGATATTGTAAAATGTGACACGTGGATCATAGGGGAATTATATTTATTAGTGTTGGTCGAGGAAGGTTCGAGTGCTTCATTCCAATTCGAAACTGGTTTAGGAGGATCTAGACTTACAGTCTCCCAAGATAGTGGACTGCTCAGATCCCATGTACTAAATGATTTTGAACGGACCTAGCCTAAGACCAATACTAAAAAAAAAACATAAATATCTAATAAAAATACGAAGTATATATCATTTTTATACATCTTTAAAAGTGGTTGGATGTAATATAAAGTATTATTCTTCGTATTTCCTCTATTCTACGATAGTTTTTTTTTTACTTTTCCAAATACTACTTCATTTTATACAATATCAAGAACTTGATCTTCCACTCAATATCTATTGCTTAACCCTATCCCTCCTATCTCCCCATCATCCCTAAGGATATTAGAGGATGGCTTAGCAAGTGAGCATATCCTTGGTTTTTCTTTCCGTATAAAAAAATGCTTTTTCTTTTCCATTGCTAGCCACCACCACGGATTATACATTATATGTAATTATACACTATGTTTAGTTATAGAAAAAATGTTTGATAATCCTTGGTATTTCCAAAAAAAAAAAAAACCAAAAAATCTTAACATTAAGGTCAGTTAGCTAAAGTAACCCTTTGTAGGTGAGTTTAACCTTTAATTTCTCATCAAATATGTTCTCCACATTGTATGGATGGTATTTATTCCTGGATCAAACTTTATGTCGCTAATCCTAATTCAACCGAATATATATATATATATATATATATATATATATATATATATATATATATATATATATATATATATATATATAACCCAAAGAAGCCACATATTGAGCATCTTTTGTGAACAAGATAAAATCATTACCTTCAAGTAAATAACTGTCATGACTGTCATCAGTCAATCAGACAGCTTTAATGTTTGATTCCCAAATGTAATGGAGCCCTCAGCCTTGAATTCATTGTACACGTACTGTCCTACTGTCACCTATGTCCTTGTACCTTTGTCATATAGTCAAATACCGAGTATGTGTTTATTAGGATATACTTTCCGTCCGACTAAGATTGATTAAAGTTTGAAAATTTTAATTATGTTATAAAAAATAATATATTCAAATGTGATCTTATTTGATGTATATCAATATAAATTTTTAAATTATCAAATTTTCAATGTTTTTTGGCTTATAAATTAAGAGATTAACGATTAAAGCTAGTTATGTCTTTTAAACCATAAAAAGTCAAATGAAACACACTTAGTAAGACAGAGGGAGAACAAATAACACATTAATAGTTGGTAATGTTTAGTTAACTTAGTATCTAAACGTCAAACTCTTAATCTACGGCCTAACTAGTCGTATACATGCATTATTTCAAAGAGAAAGTCTTATTATGACATTCAGTCACTTACTATTTGGCAGTACGTACCAGCTACTAAAGAAGGGGTTGCTGAAGTATGTACAACAAGATCTGATGACATGTGTACGTGTACGGTGTACGGTGTACAGTGTACAATAATAATGCATATATGTTACTCTTATCATATTTTATTTACTACATTTTCATTTTTATAGTTAAAACTTTAAAACTTTGACCATATATTATAATTGTATTATAACAAATAATATATTTAAGTGGGATCTTGTTTGATGTATCTCGATATAAATTTTTAAATTATCAAGTTCTCATACTTTTTTGTCTTACGAATTTAGAGGAAAAAAAAACACTTTAAGTTGTATCTTAGAGACCAAGTATGAAAAGTCAAATTTAACAAATAAAATAAGATGGATGGAGTATCAATATATTTTCACTTGCAGAAGTTATACCTGAAAAAGTTGGAGATATTAAAATATTATTTTAAACATTTTGTTTATATAGATTTTAGAATAGTAATTACTAATGAAAGATCATATTATCCATCATTTTTGGAGTTTCCAAATGCAATAATTCCTTGATTCTTGTTCAATAATTGAACCATTGGTTTCCTGTTTGCAATAATGCAAATTAGTTGTTACGCAAACATGTTTTAATTGCTTGTTAATTGTCTTTATATGATTTCTCGGTCATATTAACCTTACCTTTTTAATTTTTATGTGTATCTCTTGCTTTGCACTCATCAAATGTGCTCCTTATATACTAAGCTTTAATTTTCTTATACTTTGAATGTTGCAAATAAATAGAACACCGAAAGTATCACTAAAATTTTGAGTTATGAAAACTGCTTATGGGCTATAGTGGTATAGGTGCTTCGTATGACGTAGTAGGGTGTAATTTCAGCGATTTGGGATGGAATACTTCATGAAGTTTAACACTATATATGAAAGATAAATAATTATCATTATATATGGTAAGCTTTAGCTTCTTTAGCTATGAGTAAAACGTAAAGAAGCCTTTCGTTGTTCTTGTTCAACAACATATTTTAATTATATACATATAAACTAAAACATGTTGACAATGGACCATAGCATGTACGAAGATTATATACGCCAACACTAAGTGGGTTACGATTACTAATCATGATATCTCTGTCGATGGACTCAAAGCAAGACTTTCATTATAGGATTAATCGATATAATCAAAGGGCAAACTTTTTTAACGAGAAATTCCTAATTTATACCTAATATAAATATTAGGAGTATTTTTGTTATTTCATTTATATATCTGAGATCATAATATCTTTACCTAATATATATTTTTTTATGTTTTTTATGTTATCTATATTTTTATATCCGATATAACAATATCTATATTTGAGATCTTAATATTTATATATAATTTATATTATGTATGAATTATAAAAGCTTCCTTCTTTAACCTATCCGCGATCCTCGCAACTCCCCGGCTTCTTGCATCATCCCGATATAATCTACACAAACATGACACACAAAAGGATTCGAGTAAATACAACGTCACTGAGAATATCATTTAAGCAATGAAAATAGTCGTTTACTATAGAGGCTTTTCTATTCAGATTAGGTTTAAACAACTATGTATATATCAATGGTTATTTTTGTATTTTTATTTCTATGCGTGAAATTATTATTCTTTATCTAAAATTGTTATTTCTATACCTAATTGAATCATTATCGTAATTTTATTTCTATATTTGAGATAATATCACATATATCGAACATAATAGCTCCTATATATTGAACATAATAACACATGTTTGAAATTTTAGTAAAGACTTTTTCTTTTGCTTTTTTTACTGAAATAATACCCCATATATATATTTGAGATAATAACACACCTATACATGATATAATAACATATATATCTAAACTTTCAATAAAGCATTTTTTTCTTTTGCACGTTTTTACCATGATATAAATTGTCAACATTATACCCAGTATAAATTAGGAAATTTTCATTTATTATATAAGAAAAACCGGTTCCACTCTGCCAACACCTTCATGTTTCACTTAATTTCTAAAATCATATTCTCAAATTTGTTATATTTAGCATTAGTAACAAATGGGAAATCATTTTGAAAATTAAACTATATGAATGGTCACACTACCATACCAGAAAAATCAAAACTTGTGATTAGTCAAACAGGAATAAGTTAACCGATGTTATATTGAATATAATATGACAAACTATTTCTACGTAGATTTATTTACCTTTGCATGAATGCAGTGAAAGACAGTTTTCCCAATAACAGAATAACTAAAGTAAACAACGTAACTTCAGCTTTTTCCTCATGAAATATACGAATAGCTTCGGGGAAAACAAACTGACACTCCAAGCCAGTAATCAGAATCACTTGCAATTTTGTAAATTAAACCACTCCCCTTTTCATGTACATTAATTTCGACCGGTGAATTCGGCAAGTAACTCCTGGGGATATTCCTAATCTTTATTGGATTAATTGACCACATTAATCTAACTTTTGCCCGATTTACGGATATTAATCCAACCTTTTGTTTATTACTGATTGAACCTACCTTTAACTGGTTTTTGCTTCCACTAAACCTTGCCCATATATCACCTGTTGTAGCCGGTCACGAACAGGTTACTCTATTTTAAAATTATATTCAACTCGTAAAAGCCGTTGCCATTTCACTTCCGTTGCTAGTTTACTTCGGTCTTCACTTCACTTGTTTCACTCTTCGCTCCTCACTGTTCACACTTCTCTTCGTGCTTGCTTATTCTCTTCTCCACCCTTCTTTGCTCTTCATTGTCCATCCTTCTTCCCTTCGTCCTTGCTATGGCTGGTGGAAAATCATCATGTGCGTTGTCCCCCTCGAATTCAAGGAAGTCAATTTATCCTAGGGTTGCATATGTGGGAGGGATGCTGTGGTGCGGACCGTCCGAAATGGGGAAAACGTTGGGCATAAGTTCTATGGATGTCCCTTATGGCATGTAAGTTATTGTTATCTCAACCTAGTTATTTTCTTGAATTTGTGCATTTTTCATCGGGTTAATTGGAGTGTTTACTTGTTCTAGTACTGTACATGCTCGAAGTTGGATGAAGTCCCTCCGTTGCTAAAAAATTAAGTAGTTACTAGTCTTACGAACCCGAAAATCGAGTGGGATTTCCATTATACACCTAGGTGTGTTCTATACAGTAATACTGCTCATTTGAGTTGCGATTTGGCAAATGAACTAAAAAGTGTGTTACTACTGATCACTCATGTGTACATCCTCTTAGTGCGCTTAATGATCACTCATGTGTACATTGTAATACATCTTAAAAGGTTATGCATTATTGGAGTAGTCTAAAATGCACTATAGTTTTTAGTTTGATGTGTAACAAGCTTTCTATATTGGAGTAGTCTGAAATCTGATTTTATTTGCATTTTGTGGAGTTGTGTTGATTTTTTTTGTATTGTCTTACTAGGATACAAAATGTGACATGTTCCGGTGGGTTGATGATAAGGAAGATTTACAATTTCAGTTATTGGAGAAGGACACAAGAATATTGGAATTAGAGTATGAAAATAAAGTACTCGAAGACAAAGTAAAGAAGATCTCTACGAAGAAGGAGAATTTAGAGGAAGATGTTCAAGAGATGAAGAACGAAATTGTAGAGATGTATATCGAGTTGATGAGAAGCTCAAGGAATGAGAAGAATCTGACTGTGGCTTTAATATTTTCGTGGATGTTAGTAGTTATTGTATTGTTCTATTACAAGTACTAGTAATATGGATGGATGGTTGTATGGATGTTATTTTTCTGTTTTCTATCAATGACAATGATTATGGCCCATGGATGTTACATTGATTATGATTACAATCCTCAGTACAATTAGTTACATTAGAAGTTGTAGCAAAAGTAGTACAATGTCATACATTGAACATGAATACATCTGATCACTGACAAAGTTCCATCACTTCTAAGTCATATCATGCAAAAAAGATGATAATATATGACAAAGTTCCATCTAATACATTAAAGTTGTTTTTTGGCTACTTTGAGGTTGTTGTTATTGGTGGTGACTGACAGAGGCTGAACTAGCTTGTGTTGAGGTGGCACCAAATACCTGTAATTTGCAACAATGGATTAGCATAGAAATCATTAGTACATTCAAAAAGTATCAATTTCTTCCACTGTAAGCAAAGTCTTTCTTTACCAATGCCTTATATGCCCTCTTCAGTGTATCTCTTATGTCCTTAGCTAGCCAATGAGGCCTTGCTTTGAATACATCTAGCATCTCCCTTGCAACCCATGTTGACTTCAATTGCCTATTCCTCTTCATGTTCCTATGGCAAGTGTGCTCCCCCTTCACTTTCTTCACTATGAAATTGGCAAGGCCTGAATGCCAAGAAGCATACAAGTAAAAGGGACAACCACTCACACACCTAACTCCTAACCTCTGTTGTCTTCCACTGTCACTAACTACAAAACTGAGATCTCTCCCTTGCATGACTGCATACTTCGAAATAGCATCTTTAAAATCCTTTCTATTCGAGAATCTATGTCCTACTTTCCACTTGAAATGCCTAAAATCAGTGTCTTCTTTCACTAACATCTCCCTCCTAGAGCAACTCCCTTCTCCAAACTCATCTCCACTTCCTTCAGGAGTGTGAATCTCATTCTCACTTGATTCATACTCACTCTGATTCTCATTCTCATGCTCACTCTCATTATCATCAACATCTCTTTCTATTACTTCAGTTTCCCTCCTTCCCGAAGACTCTCCAATCTGTTGACCTTGTAGTAGTCCCTCACTAGCCTCACTAGCCTCACTTTGAAGTTTCTTGGCTAAATCAACCAACTTGGTATTAATAGATCTGACTCTATCCAATGCCGATCTAATCTCATTATCACTACCACCTGAAAAAGACTCAAGTCCTTCCTCTTCAGTATCTACACTAACTTCACTGACACTTTCATCATCCTCTCCTTTCTCAGCAGAGTAATCTGAGTCTGAGTCTTCCTCATTATCACTACCATCATCATGCTTGTACAAAGGATCACTAATGTCTTCACTGCTCTCACTAAACAACTCTCTGTACTTCAGTGGGATTTCAGGTCTATTATCCACCCAAGCTTTAGCTTCAGCTTCACTGTCTCTTTCAAGGTTTATTGCCTTCCTTTTCTTTGTAGATGGGGATGCAATGACTAGAGAAGTAGGTGTGGCGGCCAATTCCTTATAAAAAGGTGTAGGTATTATTTTAGTGGAAGTAGGAGTGGAGACAATGTTCTGAGGGGCCTTAGAAGATCCTTGTAATTCTCTCCTTGGACTACTCCTAGTAGGAAACATTACTTTCTTGAGTGGGCCTTTTTTGGGAGTTAACTTTTTGGGTCTTTTAGTTGGGGTTACAGGTCTTGCTTCATTTACTGGTTTTTCATTAACTGCCAAAGAAACATTTATTGTTTCCTCATTAAGGGCATTGGGCAACTCAGCTTCAACGGTTTCTTCATTAATGCCACCACTAACATCATCAATCCCCCCTGTTTCTTCATTGAGGCCACCACTAACATCAGCATCTATTATATCTTCACTAGGGCCACTGTCTGTAGAAGACACATCAGGCTCCTCCTCTTCATGCACTACATATACATTAAGTTCTTTGTGCTGCAACACTAACTTCCCCATTTCTAACACTTCACTATCACCCAATATCTTTATTAGCCCATTCACCAATTTCTGCTTTGGAACTAAGTAAAAAAGACCAAGAATGGTATTGTAATTACCATACTTCTTAGCAAACTGAAGAAGATCCCAATAACAAAGCTCATCAGGATCCATTGTAAGAGTTTTACATTCTCCATCAACGTACATTAACTGACCATTATTAACAGTCTTGAACTCTCCACATGCCAAAATATCAATTTCACCGAATCAAACCCACTCCCCATTGTAACCCTAACAAACACATTGAATAATGATCAAGATTTGTTGCTAAGTTTCCAACATCAATTCACATACATGAAAACAATTGAACATTTACACATAACAATTTCAATTTCGACCCAAATGCTTGACTTAAACATATTTACACACATTGCAACCAAAATTCCGACACACATCATGTACAATTTCATCATTGAATTACTAAATTTAGACACCCAAATAGACAAGGTATAGTAAAATTTGAATATGCATAACATTGAATTTTCCATGAATATGCCATGAATGTCGACATACCTTTAGTTAACCCAGCAACCACAAGCACAAGCATCGACTATTCCAAACCGAAAATCCAACGCGAAATCCACTTCCACCACGCACGGCAGTGAGCCACACCATGCACACCAGACCTAGACCCAGATCCAGCAAACCCACGCACGCCAGAACCCAGAAATCTTGCAAAAACCGGAAGGATGTTGTCGTTCGGTGGGGGTTCAAATGAAGGATGTTGGGGTTCGAATGAGTTATGGAGGATTTATGTTGGTTGGGGTGTAACCGAGCAATAGTAGAGAGGGTATAGTTGGGGTTCGAATTAAGTAAGAAGTTTGGTTTCGGACATAGTTATAGAAATTAGGACAGCATGGCAAAAAATTGCGTGGGAAATAAAACTGCTGCTGCCACATCAGATAATTATCACTTGCTATTCTGGTCACCCGTAATAAGGTTTAGTGGAAGCAAAAACCAGTTAAAGGTAGGTTCAATCAGTAATAAACAAAAGGTTGGATTAATATCCACAAATCGGACAAAGGTTAGATTAATGCGGTCAATTAATCCATCTTTATTGGATAGATGTGTGTAAATAAATATCCTCCAAACAATAGCTTGAAAATGTAGAAAATAGCGAAAAGAAAATTTAATATTGAAACTTTATTTCCCATTAATACAAATAAATAGTACAACTTTATATTCTAATAATATAATTTTATTTTCTATCGGTCGAGTCTTATGAAAAAAAAAATAGAACTGAAATACTCATTTTAACCCTGAATATATGTATAGTAGTATATATTCGAACAAGCTCATAACTTTTGTTAGTACTAGTACTACTATATTTACTATCATGAAGAGCAAACAAACTAGCTATTAAAGAAGGAATAAGACTGAACAAAGGAACAATACATAAATGGAGTAATTTGTAATATATCTTTTAATTTATTTTTTGAATGAAAAATATTAGGCTTAGTTACTATTATTTTTAAAAACTGAAATTGGAATTCACGACTTGATTAATTACTTTTATGTTGAATAGGTTGAACACTTATAAGGGGATGAGTCGGAAGTGTACATTAATTAAGCTTTTGTGGAAGTTAAATTTAAACTTGTAGAGTAAAAGAAATACAAGAGAAGTGTATAAACTCTTTGTACGCATTTTAAAGATAAAACCACGATTTACTCAGGATTTTCAACTCTTTTTCACTAATATGACAATCCTCGATTATAACCTACTAGGAGCTGTGATTCCCCCAAACCAACAACACACTCTTACTCTCTCTCTTTCTCTTTTCCCTCTTCTCACTTTAGACGCAACTTTAAGTCTTTACAAAGTCACTCAACCTTTTCCCTTAGTAACTAGTTTTAAATGTAATGAACTAGTTCACGTGAAAGGTGAAACAGTACCTTGAAAATACGTATTTACAAGAATAATGGTTAAAATTTACTTTGAGACCAACAATTTGACAAACCAATCATGACATTTGCATTTTGCAAGAATGAGGGATTAAAGCATCAAACCAATCTAAACTTATCGCAAACAATTGATCAACTTCTTGGAAAAGAATTTATCAATCTAAAAATGACCTCAAAATTTTACGCACTCTTCACCACGTATGTAATTGCTATTTTATGTACATTTTCGAGCTCTAGCTAATAAGTTAGAGACTCAACTCTCAACAATTGTACAAGAGTTGGACACTAAAGTTCTCGAGGGAGAAGAGATAGATGTATATCTTCCCTAAAATGTAATTAATCTCCTCAACTCCTCACATTAATACATCTAACCAACTTACTAGACCTGACTAACTTATTAATCCCTTTGTTCTCGTATTTTCTCTTTTCTCAAATTTAATATAAAAAACTTTAAACTTAAAAATTTTTAATTGTATATTTGCAAAAATTATAAAGAATTGATAATTGAGAAATTTATATTGAAACTAATGTATCAAAATTTGACTCTAAAGTATAAAACATATTTAACCAAAAAGAAAAAGAAGTACTAAAATGTGCCAATTAGTTCCCATTTTAGACACATTTGCATGGACATTCATCCAATAACAATTATACATTTCCATGGACATTCATTCATTGACGAGTATTGCCTAAATCTATGAGATCAAAATTTAAGAACTTATGATTGTTGATTTGTTGTTGCAGGCAACAAAATCCACCTGCAACTTTCTGCATTCAACTTTTTATCGATCTGTCATGTGAATTGGAATTATCTGTCATTTGCTAGTTTATTTTTCTCTAAAACCTCAATAGTAAGGGGACCCGGGTTTTGTTGGTATGCGGCCGCGTATGTCGAGTACCTTTCATGGGCCCGTAGAGCCTGGGAGCCCTATGTTCTAACGTCCTAGACAAGTGAGGCTATGGTCCTAGAGAGTGCCGAATTTATTGTATCAAAGGGCCATCAGCTAGATATCTCATATGATCAAAGGTGAGGTTCCTGAAGATTGAGGAAGGTAGGGAATAGGGACGTAGGGTCATCACTCATCAGCACTTCGCACAAGATTTGCTCTCTAGCCACGCAGGCTAGGCACTTGAGCAAGAAAACCGCTACCAGCAATCCAACATGAGCATGAACAAGTTGCTAGGCTGAGTTTTTGCTTCAGTCACGGCCCAACTAAAAGCAGCACAGCACAGCGCAGTCCAGAAATGAAATCAAGCAGAATCATTATGACTTTGCGAGGGATGTCTTAGCAATAAAGAATTCATTATTGTTATGATTAGATATAATACAACGAAAAACTTCCAATAGGAGTACCTAACATCGAGCTGAAAACATAAGCTAATCTCACAAGTTGAAAAGAAATACATACGAAGCTCATTCTACTAACACAAAATGGTTCAAATGCTAGTTTTACCAATTATTGGTATCGGAATCAACTAGCTCGTCAGCTTTCAGAGTTAAGCTAGCTCATTAGCTTCCTACTTTAAGCTAATTTTTCCAAGCGGAGCCTTCATCTTATACACACACATTCTACCAACACAAATTTTATAGCCATCATACAATGGGTCATGTTTTAAAGTCTACTTAATAGCATGTTTGATATTGTACACCTATTACTCCATTCACACACAACGTTGAAAAATAGAACAAAAATCTGTGAGGACAGCGACTTCCCCAAACCCCAAGCCTCTTCCTTCTGCTCCAAGTGGAGGCTTGAAGCTCTTAGATTCCAGACTGTTTACCTCGCACTATACTACATAAATCCCGCAAGTAGAAGTGGTAAAACATATCAGGGTGGTTGTGGTGGGGATAGTTAACAAAAGAAACACACCACAAATCATGCACCCAAAAACAAATCCAAAGAACCAGGTGCAACAGGTCCTGTGACGGGTTACTGAACACATACTTTGAAATGCAGAAAGAAAATTTATAGTTGACTTACCTTCATGATCCACCTTCCTGAAGTTAAGAATCCACCTTGGAGAAAGTCCACTTTCGTGAAGATAGCCCGGCAACAGAATCAACATAAGAATGCCGTCCATGTTGGCATGTTTCCATACACACAGAACGTACAGCACAAAAAAAATCCTAGTGGCTCTTTTTTATTCTGTCAAATGTAAAAATAGCTGCATAACACAAGTGTATAGTGCTATCAAACACAAAAACCAACAATAAAATCAAGCTTTAATTCTGAAAAGATGGGGTCCGTCGACTATATGAACCATGGGTTCATCTCACGTGATCATCGACAAAATCCTCCTCAACTAACTCCTATTAAGAGGAACATCTTCTTGCAAACTCATTTTTTCCATAGCACTATCAAACAGCACTGGTAAATAAATGCTCACTAAAACATCCATCCTAATATTACAAGAGAGAAAAAAATGCGTGCAAGCAAACTAATCAATTTTAATGATGCCATAAGTTTATGTACACAGGTAGCGAGTTGTGACAACACAAAACACATCTAAATTACAGAGTAATACGACACAAAGCGCTCAGAAGGCAAAGTCAAACAAGTACAGCAGATTGAGAATGGTGTGAAACCAGAGGCCAATGGGACAATATCATTATCATCATAGCGAATAAGATGTCCAGAAAATCAAGCTTCTACTGCTAACTAGAGAGAGAGACTTCATTTATACAAAGTAATGTGCTCAGCAAATGTCAACTTGGAGCCTAATTAAGAAGCCTGCATCAAAGGCATGAGAATCCCTCAAAAAGCAACAAAATACATGTACAAGCTCACAATGTCACACAAACAAACTAGTTTAGGTAGTCAGAAGTCCAACTTAATCTTAGCTGGCTCAACGGTGATCATTCCAAAAGTTGAGAGCTCAAAATAGAGTCAAAGCTGAACTCAAGTTGAGCATGAACTCAAGATAGACTCAAGCAACAGCTAAATCTTAATTCTCAAGTCCAGCAACAACTCTAGCTTGAAACTTTTTTGCAGATTTGATTTCATACCCTTGGACTCATAATTTAAAGGTTACAACTGCTAAACCTATTTGATACTTTTTTTTCTGGTTGAGTTTATAACATAATACTGTTGTCTGGTACCTGAGCCCCAAGCCATCCTCTTTAAGATTCCCCTTAAGTAGACTTGCGTACGGAAGGGCCAATGGTCAGTAGCATCTGCAGAACAGAGAATAAAAGGGATCCAATAAATAAACATCTTAGCCATACACAATGCAGTCTTACCAAGCAGAAATATTTCTATTTGCACAAAAGAGCATTTAAAAAAAAAATAGGATGTTTTACCTATGTTGCTACTCAAACCGAAACAGCAGGTGTTTGCTCATCAAGCGTCTTCAGTTACACCTGCTTCTCAAGCAAATCACCACGGTAAGCATTATCTTCAAGTCAAATAGAAATAAAAATCCTGATAACTGAAATTGATGACAAGCAACTTTTCATAAAACGTACATGAAATACTTCAATTATAGACAAACATTAGCTACAGAATAGCATGAAAAGTAGATCCTGTCAACACAAACGATTCTAAGATAGCATAACTTGCATCATGCATGTTTTAGTACAGCATAGCCTAGACTACAATGCAGAGCTAAAGCATCCACAAACAGAGAAAGGATGAGGGGTATCCAAACAACAAATTTTCAAACCCTGGCTAAATTTGGCCCCTTGAGGGTAAGAGTAAAACACACAATTTCATTTCTAACGAGTAAAGGATAACTCAGAAGAAAAATATTTATACTTTGAAGGCCGACAAAAATAAGGCCTCACAAAGGCTAGCAGCATGGCAAACAAAACCAATAATTTTTCTTTTCCATCACTAAAAAGTATACCTCTATGCATGTAGTTTGTAAGAGGAGCATTCAAACTGAGAGCATGACCACTATTCTCATTGACTCCACTCACATAAATGTGAAATAGTCATACAATAAAAAGAGACAAAAAAATAAGCCTATTAATTACAATTGATTGAACTACAAAAGCCAGGTCAATTGAACTTGGGCTTAGGCATAAACTTAGAATGAGAATGAGGGGGACCAAGCTTTTGTATCCAATTAAGAAATCCCTTCTTCTGATCCTGAAAAATAGAATTCTGCACCAACTTCAAAGTCCCATCATGGGCAAGTGATGATTCAAACTGCTCAAGAACTTTCACAACCTGCCAAAACTCAGGCCTCTTATCAGGCTGCAAACACCAACATTGTTCGATTAAAGCTCTCATGTCAGGAGGACAGCTCTTCGGGAAAGCAGGCCGCAAATTCTGCAATCTCAAATGGTTTTTGGGTCAGAAATTTACTGATTTTGCATCTTAATTACATGATTTTAGAAAAAAGACATTATGAACAGAGAACCCAAAAAAACTATTCTGGTTTCCAGCAACAAATTTTCAAGAATTGCACAATCTACTAGACAAATCCGTTTACATTTTGGTAAAATAAATACCAAAAGCTACCAAAAAACAACGGATAGTATCCTTGGTCCTAGGTATGAGATTGTTTTCCATTTTAGTAACATACCAGCAAAAAAATGCTTTCTGAATTTAGCATCTGATATAAAAACAGAATCATATTGTTAAATTTGCACTTGTAATCAAGTTGAACACTTGAACTTCAATCGTCAAAAATATAAGAAATTTGTAACATTTGAGTTCAGGTATCAGGCTGCCTAAAACATGATTAAGGCCTCTAAAAATTGAAACTCTGCAGGAGATCATAGCTTGAGCTGGTCAAACCAAAAAAAGCATCCACTTTAAATACCTTAAACGCAAATGATATAAGAGCAAAATATGCAATTTAAGATCCATTAAAAATTGAAGCTCACAAATAGTAAATACGTGTAAACTATGATTTCATAGTTGTGTACAGAGCAAACACATTAGCCAAAACCACATTTGTGTTAATAAGCAGACAGCGAGATAGAAATCATAAACAAGACCAAAGTCAATACTTCAAAATGCAAGAAAGAAGGCGTAAACAAACAAACCTTATTAACAACAGCATAAGCAGCCTGGATTGGAGACATTTCTTCATAGGGAATGTTTCCAGATAACATTTCCCATAATATGAGCCCAAAGCTGTAAACGTCAACTTTCCTTCCATAGGGTTTGTGCCTAATCATCTCAGGGGCCATCCAGCGGTATGTTCCAGGATCATCAGCAAAAGGATCACATCGTACTTCCTCACAAGCAATCCCAAAATCAGCAATTTTCATGTGAAAAGCGTGATCAATCAGAACATTCTCAGGTTTGAGATCTCGATGAATAACACCTTGTGAGTGCACATATTCCATTCCACGAGCTATATCAAGTGCCACAGGGATCAACTTCTGTAGGGGAAGTGTCTCATGTTCAAGCTTGTGTAAATATGCCCTCAAAGAACCCTCTGATAAGTACTCTGTCACAATGCAGAAGACTGGTGGTTGTCTGCAGGCTGCCACAAACTGATACAATCAAAAGCAAAAAAATATTAGATGGAATCAATGATATCATATCATATCTCTAACGCAAAAAGCTATATTTTGTAACCTTGCATGATAAAGAGAAACTTGGCAGAACAAATGTTCACTAAGTGTCGCGCCACTTGAGATCCAACTGAGCGTATACATGCCACACATGATATTACACAAGCAAAAGTGAATAATCTTTTATTAACATAGGAAAGTTTATGGAGTTTATCTTCCAATCAAATTCTAAAACTACATATCAAAATATTAGTTTTCAATACAAAGATTATAAAATTATAAATTTTACACCATCAAATTCATATAAAAATTTAATTTTAAACAAGATCCATTTAAGCGATGTTTTAACATATTCTTTCAAAAATAAATAAAGTAGAATTTGAAATGGAACATTTTCTTGTATTTCCATTTGAAATAAGATTCATTTATGTATAAGATTACAATATAAAAAATGAAAATTATCATGAGTATCTAAGTTTTATGAGATTATTTTTTAACTACCCGAGGCAACACTTGGGATACATAATAGAACTCTGTATATAGAAGCACAAATAATACCATTACCTAAATTGCTATATGAGATGTAAAAGAAAGGTAAAAAATTGCAAAGTTAATTAGGTTAATCAAAAAAAGACCTCATACCACTTCCTAAAAAAGGATTCATGCCGTGGATGATAAATAACAACTATAAAAATTAAAATCTACTTCCTGGAAGGAAGACACGAGTGCTGACTTACTGCAATGTTCAGCTCTAATTTACAGGATAAGGGAGAGAATCAGCTCCAAACAGTAGAATTACATGCATTAAGAATTACAACATTTAATAACAAAAAGTGGTTTTCAAATTGGATATGTTTCCTCAATCATATGAATCATAGGCCCCTAACCAATAAACAGGCTAAAGGAGCAGAGCAAGATTACCTTAATTACATTAGGATGGTGGAGGCACGATAAAAGAGAAACTTCACGATTAAACTGCTTCTCCAATCGAGCTGCCAAGCTTCCATTTTCGTCATCATCTGGTACTCGGATAATTTTCACAGCAACTGCTTCGTCTTTGTAAATTCCATGGTAGAGCCGACTGTTAGCTCCATGAGCAAACCTAAGCCCAAGAAACAATTGCGAAAGATCAACCATGTAATCATCTGCAGCTTCCACAGCTGTAACCTTTCCCCCTCCATGATCAAAGTACTTTGCCCAACCAGAATCCTTTTTGGACTTCAATTTTCCAAAGCTTTTCAAAGGAGAAAAACTCCTCAAAGGACTCACATTGGATTTTCTTTTGTCAGGAGAATCTTTTCTAAAAGAAAAATCATCTGTTCTCTTATCAGGCTCTTTTCTTCTCGGAAGGGGCGTTGAGGATCTCTTCTTCTCCAACCTAGCTTCCTTAAAGGTATCAGAAAGAAAGTTTTGCATCAGAGGTGATACAGATCTTTGCTTATTCGTCAATGGATTCTTTTGAATCTTGGGCTGATACGGTAGTGCAACCTTATGTACAGCAGGTGCTTCAGGCTGCCTAGGTTTAAACTTCGGAATTTCATCCATTCGAAATCTCAATGGAATGGAGGCCAACCTGGACGAGTCCAGTCGATGACACACGGTGTGCGAGAACTTTGTTCTCCTAATCCAGGAAGAAGACTCCTCATCCATTGCCCCACCACACAAATTCCACCACCCTAGAAACTACAAAAACTGCTAACCAAATTCATATTTTTACCCAAATATACAAACTCCTCCATCAAAACCCCTCCATCTTAACAACACAAGCACCAAAATCACTACCTTTCAACACAAACCATAACCAAGAACCCTAATTACACCATATATTCACAAACCCAGATGAAACTTCAAAGTTACACACCCAAAATTCCTCAACAATCATAAATACTCCGATACCCAAACAATCAAAAGAGATCAACTTTGAAGATTATAAATCAAACCTAGTTACCATCATAGCCTACACAAACTGAAATCTGAATCATCCGATGAAAGATCAAAAACCATTTCACACCCACGAACAAAGAGAAGTCTTTAGTACGCAACAATAAAAAAAAATCAATGGAAAAAGTCAAATACCACCATCCCAAAATCCCTGATGCATAAACAATTCAATCAAAAACCAAGAAAACGACAGCAACATATTATTAAATTAGTAGCAAATTAACAAAACTAGTGATATGATACATGAAATAAAAAATAACCCATTAAAAACACAATAAAAATGACTAATGATAGAAAAAAATCAATGAGCAACAACAAAAGCATATAATATAATGTATGAGTATAATACAAATCAGGGACACCCAGAATTTGTAGGTGAATAAAATTCAAGAAAACGGACAAAAATACATACCAGAATAATAGTGCCAAAAGCAGGATGTTTTAGAAGTTTGACAAATTTTGAAGGGTGTGTCTCAAAATTGTTGGGTCATTGAGAACAGTAATCAGAGGGACAAGACAGGATCTATCATTTCATGGGAATGAAGAAGGAGAAATGAACCCTTCCCCAAAATCTGAAAAGTAAGCGCAAGGTGTCCTTTAACAACAGTACACGAATTGTATACGAAGTTAGGGAAAGAGACACCAGTGAAAATTTGGGGATTGTACTGATTTTTATACTTAGGTTTGCTTAACAACATTCGTACGGTAGTACCCTGCCTTAGGTTCGTGAAATGCCTCAAAATGGCACTTTTTAAGCCTTAAGACTGGTTGTTTAGACCAACTGACTAATATCTATTGAATTTATAGATATTGATGTTTAGATTAATGGGAGTATTATGGAATATCACTAATTATTATAGATAGTTGTAGTGACCTTTTTTTTCTGTTCTCCAAGTGAAACTCATTTTGAAATCATTGATAACTCTCCCTACTAAGAAATTCCAATTCACTGTGATGATTACTATACTGTCAAATAGATGTAATCACCTTTTATTTCCTATATTTCTAACAAAAAAAAATAAATTAGTCAATGTAAGTGCATTTAAATATATTTGGTGATCATTTGACCATTTTGCCACTTAGATTTACTTTTAACGGTTCAAAATGTGTATGACGTGATTGTACCAAGAAATCAATTTTGGTAGTTTTCTGTTTTTTTTTTCTTACCTTCCCTCAAATTATTTCCTTCAACCCTTATTTAGGATTTCCTACCTTGCATGGTAAATAAGGAGTAAGTTATATTGTAAGTAATTCAATTGTTTATATAATGATCTACAACCCAACACAAAATAGATAGTTCATTAACTTCTCTTAACAAGTTTATAAAGTGATAAACGAATAATTATCATAATTACGTATCACTTTTATTTTACTCATCTAGTATGAGTACATTTTACAAAAAATCAACAAAATAATATAATGTATACGAGTTCAAATCATATCTCACGAGAAGATCCATCCACTTGACTCGAATGACACCCCATCTAGGCCTAATGGCCCTAGTTGGTTACTCTATTTACCTTAATTATTTGTTCCATACTTCCATATGTCAAAAATAAATATCCTAAAAAATTGCTCCATACCTTAAATAATCATAGACACCTTTACACACACACACATATATATAGGTAAAAGTTAAAATAAGAAAAATAATTAAAATGAGAAGAATGAGAAGACATATTGGCTCTTCATCTCTTAAATCTAATGGATGATATTTTACGTACTTGTAGTGATCCTTTTTTAACTCATAGTGACCAAATAATTTTTTTCGCTTATAAAGACTTTTTTTTACTATTATAGTGACTCTTTTTTATTGTTATGATAACTATATTTTTTTTTACGTGAAATCTTTAGCGTTGGATCTTACAATTTAAATGGCTAAAATCACTTCTTATTCTTATTATTTTAAGCACATTCTCATTGAATCTCTCCCCTATTATATTAAAAATGGAAAGAATACATATTTTGTGAAATTGGGGGATGAAAAAGAGGAATGTAAGTCCTAAAAATAAAAACGGGGATACTAAGGAATATCCAATAAGGGAGAAAGTGGATTAGGGGTCCCCCATGAAGTTAGGGCTTAGACATCAAGTCAGAGAAAACGACGGAGTACAACATTTTTATCATTAAATGCGTGCATATAAATGTGAAAATTCTGGTAAGGGGTATGGCTTCTAAATTCCGTGAATGATGAGTACAGATTGCGACTTTGTCATGGAAACACTTGAAATTATGAATGAATGTAGCTAACCTCTAAAATAAAATAAAATAATGTAAATACTTTAGTTACCTGTCCTCATACTAACATTTTTTATCCCTCCATTTTATTTTAAATGTCCATTAAAATTTAATCCAAAATTCATAAAAATGTTGCACATCACACTTAATAATAAAGTCGTTAGAGTTAGGGGTGTCAAATCGGGTCAACGAGTTGGTTCTGGGTTGACCCATCGCGGGTCAGTTCTTATCGGGTTGGTTCTGATCGAGTCAATTTTGCCTATCGGGTTGGTTCCAGTTCGGGTCGGGTCATTATCAGGTCGGGTTAAATCGGTTATTTGCTTGGTCGGGTTCGGGTCAGGTTTGGGTATGGTTGTATTCGGTTTGGGTCAATGTCGGTTCGGGTTGTATTCGGTTCGGGTCAAGGTCGGTTCTAGTACAATCGGATCGGTTCCTAAACGGGTTATATCGGGTTATTTCAGATTTGGGTCAAGGTTGGTTCTGGTAAAATCGGGTCGGTTCCTAAACGGGTTATAGCGAGGTTATTTTGGGTTCGGGTCGGTTCCTGAACAGGTTATTTCGAGTCAAGTTTGGTTTTGATAAAATCGAACAATGATGATGGTTAATTCATAAATTGGACAATGATGATATCGATAAGTTATTTAAAAACAAAATATTTATAAGGTAATGATTATTAAATGTGTATTATCCTATCAAACTAGTCTATAACATACGATATTAAGTTTATATAGACATAAGAACTTGTAATATGTTTAGTTTGAATCGACAATGACAAGTTTGGTTTCAAAGTTATTAGATATTAGGTAAAAAATAGGTATGTCAAGATTAGGTATTAAGATTATTAACACATCTAGTGAATTTGGGTAACGAATTGTTATAAATCGGGTTATATCGATTATGTGTCGGTTTCAATCGGTTTTGGGTTCTTTTCGGGTCGGGTCCGTAACGGGTGGGACACGGATCGGGTTCGGGTAATTGAATATCGGGTCAAATCGGTTTTGGGTTAACTTCAGGTCGGGTTGGGTCGGTTTTCGGGTCTTACTTTTCGGGTCATAATCAGGTCGGGTCTGGGTCGGTTTCGGGTAACTTATCGAGTCGGGTCTGATTCTGACTGCTCTAGCTAGAATTGGTTTGATAAATGATGATGTATTTTCCTCTCCTCATCTCCACTTATTCCAAATAAAATAGTGAGTAGGTTTAGTATTGGAAAGATTAGTGTAGCCTTACTTTGATTCAAAATTAAAATAAGTTATGAACAAATTTTCGATAACAAATTAATTTTTTTTATGCTAAGGAGAAGAGCCAAGCTCAACAAGAATTCGATAAGAAACTATTAACTTTAGATAATTGTAGAAACTAACATATGGGAAAGAGAGCACCCCTTATATAAAATTGGTAAATTGTGCATTGCTATGATATATGTAGTGATTTATAATATGGAAGTTGAAAAGTCTGCTATAAATTGAAATTATCTCTATAATTCAAACATGATAAATAGGAACTTATTATTTTTTATAACAAGAACTTGATAAAGTAGTTTGCGTGTTCAAATACACTGTCATTCTCAACTAGTTCAAAATAAGTGATTTTACAATGATTTCTTGAAAAAGAGGTTTATATTGATTATTTATAAGGTAATGTTATATAAAGTCATAACTCATAAGAGTTGTACATAAACATAATTTGTAATAAATTTCTTTATGGGTTACTAAATTAGAAAAGCATGTGAAAATTATGCAAATTCTAATGTTATTAAATATTAATTTTTTTTTATTATTTTCACTTTGAACAATATATTTATAGCCCTAATTACTATAAATAACATTTTCTTCATCTATATGCTCTATTATACTCTCCTTGACTTTGGAAAAATAATTACGACAAAGTTTTTTTAGGATAAATTTTTTTTCTTCAAATATTTCAAATTTGGGAACGACAATTAAATTCACGAACACGACTATAATAATTCTAGTAAATTTAGATAAGAAAAGTTAAGTTCATAGTTCATAATCTAGAACTTAATATAAATTAAGGTAAGTGGTAATATTCGAGTCATATGAAGTAAGTGGTAATAACTTGATTTAATTAGCTCAAAAGGGTGGAATGGTTCAAGATTTTGTTAAGTATGAGAGGAGATTTGGCACAAGTGTTGAAGTCAGCTTCATCTAATTCGTAATACGAAGTACTTTCGTTTGCCTTGTGGGAAGCCCAGTCGATGGGGTATTGCGGTGGCCCATTTTCTTACTCGGAAAGTTTGTAATAACAGAGGCCCAATCTGTGTTGGATTTGGCCGATCTAGACAAAGTTAAACTCGAAAAGTTTGTAGTAATAGAGGAAGTACGCAGTAGCATGTATATGTATTTTGATTACAAAATTTATGAATTGTTACGACTAAATAAATAGAGGAAGTACATGGTAGCATGTATATGTATTTTGAGTAATTTTCATAATTTTTGGAAATAGATTTTATAATGTTGGATCCACGAGGCAAGAGAATTGCAAAATTTCACCCTTTTACGTAAAAAAGATCAGAAGCACGTAGACACAAAAATTGAGGAAGTACACTTAAAGCTAGTTACACTCGAGTACATATTAGATGTTCAAAGAGAATTGCAAAATTAAGTACCTCAAGGATCAACATGTTTCACATGGATCAATAATTGCCAAAATTGCCAACTTGTACCTGATAAATGAAGGCTTAATTCTGTGTTTCAAGTTGTGTATTCTTCATTCATTACATTATCAATATATACATAAGCACTTGCTATAATCTTGCTATGTTTAATTATGTCTACTTGCTATATTTCTAATCTCCTTTGATTTGGTATCCTTGATTGATCTTCCTTCCTTTACTCACTGATTTTGTTCCCATCTTTCACTGATTTACACTCCCCCTCAAGATAGGTAATGGGATTTCCAATACCTAGCTTGCTCAGTGTTTCTGAAAGTGGTTTTGATGGAACAGCTTTTGTGAGTATATCAGCTAGTTGTTCTTCAGATCGAACATACGGAATAGTTATAACCTTGGATTCCAATTTTTCTTTGATAAAATGTCTATCTATTTCCACATGTTTCGTTCGATCGTGTTGGACTGGGTTTTCTGAAATGCTTATGGCAGCTTTGTTATCGCATAGTAGTTCACATCCTTCTGTTGGAGGAAATCCAAGTTCTCCTAGTAGCTTCTGTAGCCAAAGTACTTCTGTAATTCCTTTGGCTATTCCCCTAAATTCAGCTTCCGCACTTGAAAGTGCTACTACTTTTTGTTTCTTACTCCTCCAAGTAACCAAGTTTCCTCCAACTAATGTGAAGTATCCTGAGGTAGAGCGTCTTTTCAGTTTATCTCCTCCCCAATCTGCGTCAGTGTATGCTTTCATTCCAAGGTGACCATTTCTTCTAAAAAGTATCCCAGTCCCAGATGACCCTTTTAAGTATCTGATAATTCTTAACACGGCTTCCATATGATCAGTTTGAGGTTTATGCATAAATTGGCTTACAACTCCTACCGCATATGCAATGTCTGGTCTTGTATGGGATAGATATATGAGTTTCCCTACTAGTCTCTGATATTTGCCTTGATCAGTCATCTCAACTCCCTCTCTAATTTCAAGTCCATGATTCTGTATCATAGGGGTATCTGCCGGTTTACAGTCTATCATCCCTACCTCTGCCAGAAGGTCAAGAGTGTATTTCCTTTGTGATATAAAGATCCCTTCTTTAGACCTCAGAACTTCTATACCTAGGAAGTATTTGAGTATTCCTAGGTCCTTCATCTCGAATTCTTTGAATAGCTCCCTCCTTATTCTTCTAATCTCTTCTGTGTTATTGCCGGTGAGGATCATGTCATCCACATAGATGATTAAGCATGTTATCAGATCACCACTTTTCTTCAGAAATAAAGTATGGTCTGAATTACTTTGGTGATATCCATTCTTTTTCATGACCACTGTAAATCTTCCAAACCAAGCTCTTGGTGACTGTTTGAGTCCATAAAGGGCCTTCTTCAGTCTACATCCTTCCCCTGTATCGAATTCTTCTGAAATACCCGGAGGAGCTTCCATGTAGACTTCTTCCTGGAGTTCTCCATGTAAAAAAGCATTTTTGACATCAAATTGATATAAGGGCCAATCTTTGTTAGCCGCTACGGAGAATAAGACTCGTATGGTATCAATTTTCGCAACAGGAGAAAAAGTCTCCGAATAATCGATCCCATATGTTTGAGTATATCCTCTAGCAACCAATCTTGCCTTATATCTTTCCACTGTTCCATCTGTTTTATATTTGATTGTGAAAACCCACTTACATCCTACTGAGTGCTTTCCTGCAGGAATTTTACATTTATCCCAGGTTTTGTTTTTTTCCAAGGCTTCAATCTCATTCTCCATTGCTTTCTTCCAAATTGTACTCCTCAATGCTTCATCTGTATTTCTAGGTAACTTTTCTGTATAAAGTGAAGAATTGAAGACTTTTGCAGTTTTAGTCAGTTGTATTTCCTTGGAAATAATTGCCACTGGATATCTGGAGTGTCGAGGTTCATATTCAGGCACATATCTTTTTGGGGGAACTCCTCGTGTGCTCCGTAGAGGTAATTTATACTGTTTCTCTTTTTCTTCCTCTTCAGTTCCTGTTTCCTGTTCTTCTGTAGAGACTGGAATATTATCATCATTAACAGGAGAAATAAAAGATGGAGTTATTACCTCTGGATTCTCAGGCGATATCTCATCCTGAGTTGGTGATAGGGGTGCATCACTGGTTCTTTGTAATTGTACTATGCTTTCAGACGTTTGCTCGATCGGTCTGCCTACATATTCTTTTGGAACAGAATCAATTAAGATTGGTTTAAGCAGCCAGCTTAAGGTGTCACTTTGTTTCTCCCCCTGACACTGAAGATGGTGATCAAAGTACATTTCTGTTTCCAGAAAAGTACAATCGAGAGTGGTATGAAGTTGGTTATTTTTGGGGTCAAAACACCTATACCCTTTTTGAGTTATCCCATACCCAACAAAAACACACTTGATAGCACATGAGTCAAACTTTGTTCTATTTTGTTTCGGAATATGAACGTATACGGAACACCCAAATACTCGAGGTTCAAGAGAGAGAGTATGAGGAGCAGATTTGAAGAGGTTTAGGGTATCAAGAGGTGTTTGGAATTTCAGAATTTTTGAGGGTAGTCGATTGGATAAATATGTAGCTGTTGCAACAGCTTCAGGCCAGTAGCTTATTGGAACATTAGAGTCAAGCATAACAGCTCTGCTAATATTAAGGAGGGTTCTATTTTTCCTTTCGGCTATACCATTTTGTTGTGGTGTATAGGGACAAGTAGTCTGATGTACGATTCCATGATCTAAGCAAAAATCAGTCATCTGAGAGTTAATGTATTCACCTCCATTATCAGTTCGAAGAATTTGAATCTTAGTATCATATTGGGTCTGGACTAATGTATGGAAGTGAACAAATTTGTTAAAGACATCGCTTTTCTTCCTCAAGAAGTAGATCCAGGTCATCCGTGTACAATCATCAATAAATAAGATAAAGTAGGAGAAACCATGATGCCCAGTTTTAGGGGCAGGACCCCATAAATCAGAGTGAATTAATTGAAAAGGTACATCAGATTTGGTTTTACTAGGTTTATAGGTCTGTTTATGACTTTTTGCTTTAATACAAGCCTCACACGAAAAGTCTTTATTCTTAGAGAAAGAAGGAAATAAGTGATATAAATACCCAGGTGAGGGATGTCCTAAACGCTGATGCCATAACCGAACTTGTTGATCACCCGTTCCTCGAATATGCATTGCTTTCCGTTGTTGAGGCACGTCATCAACATAGTACAATCCATCATGTTCAGTGCCACGCCCAATCACTTTCCCAGTCTGGATATCCTGTAATAGACAGAAATCAGGGTAAGTTACCATTTTACATTTTAACTCCTTTGTTAATTGACTTACAGAGAGAAGTTTATGAGACAAATTCGGAACATAAAGGCATCTATTTAAGGTAATGTCAGATGATAGCCTAATTGTCCCTTCCCCTTTTACCAATGAAAAGTCACCGTTTGCGGTCTGTATCTAGGTTTTTTCAGTTTTATTTAATTTTGAGAAATCAGATGGATCAAACGTCATGGTGTCGGTAGCACCACAGTCGAAAATCCATTTCCCATTTTTAACCCTTGAAGTAAACCCATAACTTTGGACCGCATTTGTGCACCTTGTTGAGTTCGTGTTTATTTGGGCCCCTTTGTGCTCTTCCTCCCCGGCCCAACTTAGGGGATTATATGGGTTAGAGAGAGTTAGGGTTTCAACCCTAACTCCTCGTTGCTTCTTACCCTTTTCACTCTGCTCTTGAGCAGCCGCTGCCATGCCTATTGCTATCCCCTTCGCTGGTTCCTCTCTTTTGTCTTCGCGTGCTCCTTCGCTGCCATCCCCTGACTTCATGGCTGCTCCACCTATTCTTGGTCCTCGCTTCCTTGAGTCTGGCCACCAATCCGGGTAGCCAATGAGCTTGAAGCACCCATCTCGGGTGTGCTTGGTTCCACCGCAATGTGTACACTTCAGGTTTGTCTTATCTTCCTCCCTCCGATGTGATGAGCGATCTGACCGGGCCCTAGTTGCTCCAAAGCCTGACCCAAGCCCCCCTGGTGGACCTTGCGGTGGCTTTGTTGAAGCGTCTTCGGTGGTCATTATCCCTCTCCGGGCAATCTCTCTTCGAATTGTGGCATACACCTCCTCCACTGTAGGTAAGCGTTCTCGATTCACGAGATCTCGCCGGTCTTTGTCGAAGGTATCATTCAATCCGGCTAGAAATTGGTAAACCCTATTTCTCTGATTTAATTCACTGTATATGGTTTTGTCTGCTGGGCATTGCATTGGGTTTGGAACCCTTCTGTCTATTTCCTTCCATATGGCCGTGAGTTTACCATAATACACCTCTATGGTGTCGGTTCCTTGTCTGAGTTGGCTTGATTTTGTTATAAGATCGAACACTTGTAGTTCGTCTTGCCCACTGCTAAATAGGGTTTCTAGGCCATGCCATAGATCCTTTGCAGTAGGGTAATCCAGAAATTGATTCACTAGATCAGGGTCAATGTTTTCGAGTATCCATGATACCACAATTGAATCATTTTGAATCCACCGTGTGTATCCTGGGTCGTTGTGGGCTGGTGGGGAGGCAATGATGTGTCTGAGCCGTCCTCGCCCCCCGATGGCTAGGTGCATGAACTTAGACCACTTTGTGTAATTGTAATGGTTGAGTTTCTCAGCTAAATTCACTGGTTGATTGTTTGAGTTTTCTTGTTGCGGTTTAGCAGTGTTCATTTGTTGAAATATCTGCATAAACTGTTCTAAGGTAAAGGTGGGTTCAGATTGATTTGTGGTTGATGATTGGGCTTCATCGTTCTCCATGACAGGTAGGTTTTCGGTATATGATGAGCTTAGGACTATGCCCGCTCTGATACCATGATAAATGAAGGCTTAATTCTGTGTTTCAAGTTGTGTATTCTTCATTCATTACATTATCAATATATACATAAGCACTTGCTATAATCTTGCTATGTTTAATTATGTCTACTTGCTATATTTCTAATCTCCTTTGATTTGGTATCCTTGATTGATCTTCCTTCCTTTACTCACTGATTTTGTTCCCATCTTTCACTGATTTACAGTACCATACCAAAAATTTGGTTAAATGCTTAGTAGTTTAATACCATGTGTATATTAACTTTGCTGCTTTCCAATTAGCTACCAAGATGGATCATAACAAAGCCACAATGGAAGATTACACACTATAGCAACATTTTTGGCATCTAATGTCACAACTACGATACACATTCCTACTACTAGTAATACATGCCGCAATTCCTATACACTCTTCAACACTAAACGGACGATCACTGAACACATTGCAAAATAAAATGATACAAACCCCACCAAAAATTTGAGGGGATTATTACAGAACAGCAACTGCTTTCATATGCATATCCATCAATGCCATTGTTAGCATGGACGCTGCCCTCGCAGGCTTCCTGTATTCATTAGAATAAGCGCGATTTGCAGGCGCTTGAACCTCCTCTATTCTCTCATAGATGGTGCTAAACCACTTGGCTTGCTTGTATTTCTGCTTCCTCCAAGGTCCCATATGCATTTTCTTGTCCTTCATGCACTTCTTGGCTGCTGCGCACAAAATCTTGATCAAGGCCTTTAACCTTTCAGCTTTCCCTACAAAGACCTCAGGCAAGCGGCTGACTAATTGCTTGTAGTCGTCGCTCGCTCTTGCTATCTCAAAGTCTGCTCTGAAACTTAATTCCACTATCACCCTCACTTCCCCCTTTTTCGAGCTTGAATTATCTACTACGTCAATGAATGTATGGTCGCCTGTGGATCAAAGCAGATAACAAATAATCATTTAGCTCAAATATCAAGTGGGCTTATGAATTTCAATCACCAACGTTTATTTAACCACATTCACGTGTGACTCAATAGTCAATTCAATCCCACTCAAGTTAAGTCCATAAATATCTACGTAAAGAGTAACAACCATCAAACAACTTGCTCTCAGTTGCCCCGTCTATGAAACACAGATTCCTACCCTCAATTTGATGGAAAATAGTAAAGACAAATGGAGAAAATTAAATATCTCATATTTTTCGGCGTTTATACCAATTAAACTCATTGACAACCACATCATCTTTTCGCTTTCGTTTTCATGAATACTAACTACTCCGTATAATATTAGTTATATGTACATATCCTTGAACAAGACCTATACCAACTTACCAAGTCCAAGTTATAAGTTGGACAAAGGAAAACACACACAAGAATAAGCTTAAGAAATAAGACGTAGGTAGGTAGGTAGACCCCGTAAACTAGCTTGATCCAAAACTTGGTCAAAATTCCAATCAGATGACACAGATCCAGCTCATGTAACTTTTCAGTATACACTAGAAACATCTTCGACTAGTTTTGACCCATACATTAATTAAGTTGTATCATCCAAAGCAATATACTAATTAAAATCATTACCATTCCGAGTCACACTATAGCTATCTTAATCAGTTTCTATTAGGGATATCTACGAATTGACAGTTAATATTATTCTATGGCAATAAGACATACTTTTGCAAAGCAATTAAATCGACAGTATATTATACCATGGCATTATATATATGATTTATACCTGAAGGAATTTCCGGTGAACTTCTCCATTTGGTCCGGCAAATCGCGCTGTTGTAACCAGCACTCCGGAGCTTAGAAGAAACTTCTCTCATCAAGCAACCACGGCAACTGTTTCCCGCCGTTGCTTGGCCGCATTTACAAATTTGCCCTTGATTCTGTAACTCCTTCAACGTCTCTCTCGCCACACTTCTGATTCCTGTTTCTAGAGAAGTCGTCCGGCATAATGTTGCCTGAAATATATTTTAGTTTGACATTTTTCATTTTCCACCAAACAGTTTAAACATCATCTCTAAAACACACTGCTAATTCCCAAGGAATTTAAATTATATATATACTCCCTCTAACTCGTAATATTTATACTATTTTGACAAAAAAAAAAAAACTCTTACAGAAGCGATCAAATGAGTATATCCTATCAAAATAATAATTCAATATTATGCATTAAATTTTCATATCACTTTCTTGCATATCCAACTGTGACTACATTTAATGCCTTTCACCAACCTAAACACTATTAAACTTGTAAATTACTATCCTGTACAAATTAAAAATTACCGCATTATAGCTACTTTGTACTTGATATGATACACATTTTCTTGTAGTTGTTACCAAAAATAATGGATTTTATAAATCAAATGGAATAAAAAAAATGTAATACAGATCTCAAATTGGTACAAAAACTGTACATCGAATTCACCTGTCTTATGTATAATATTCAGGGGAGTTTTGAGATTTTCATGATCAAACTGGGCAAAATTTCTAAGAGAAAAACAAACATAACTAAGAATACGAAAATTTGATCTATATTAAAATTTTAAAACTTTCATCACAGATTCGAATTATACTATAATAAATAATATATTTAAATTTTATTAAATGCATTTCGGTATAAATTTATATAATATAGAAAAAAAAATACCTGTAAAAGATTGTGCTGATTTTCCCAAAAAATCTTATTTTCTTCAAAAGTATTTCCCGAATTCTCTCCCTCTTCCTCTTCATCAAACATAGCATCTATATCACCCTCTTGGTGATAACCTTCATTACTAGTCGTACTCTCAAACGAACCCTCCAAGAACCCGAATACCGAGTCCGACGAGCTCACCGCTAGCTCGTCCGAATACTCCATCTTCTTATCACCTAGGGAGTTATTCTCATACGCCAACATCCGCCGCCCTGCCCGAAATCTCGATGGAGCTCCGGTTGTAGCCATGGAAAAAAAAACTTAAAAAAAAAACTAAATACTAGTATTGCAACACGTTCAATTTATATTGAGGGGGCAAGAGACATAGGGAGTAATAGAGATATATATAAACCACAACTTATTTATTTATTTATTGTATGTATTTTTTGATTTATTCTAAACAAGGGCTGGGCTTTTATATATAAGGTGAAGGATGGTTAGAGTTTAGGGGTGGGACCCACAGTTCGGAGCAAAATGGGACCAGCGGGCAACGAGTCGCCGCGCATATGGTGAGACTAGGAGGAGTAGACAGCTAAGGTCCACGTCAGATAATTACTATTGCTTGCACAATAATATCAATCCACCTTCTCACAATTGTATAAGATATAGTATGATATATGATGATATGACCCCTTTACATTCATGTCTTGGTTTTGGATATACTTTGCATTGATAGGCTCGAATATTCTCATCGCTTCTTCGGTTTTATCCTCATTCTTTTGTCTTCCTTTTCCAGAGGAATTGTGTTTGGAATATTTCACGACTATGAATGTCCGATGTGGGATTTATAAAGGCATATGGGATATGCCTTTGATGCTATTTATTATTGAACTGTCATAATAGTTGTCAACTTTTATCCGATAATTAGAGGCTATTTTTTTTTTACTAAGTAAAACAACTAGTATTTGGTAAAGATAGTTGTAGGAAGTGTAGATACAATATTTATATACTGTTTTATAGAGGATAATGACACATGATTTTTGACTTAATCCTAAATATGGCTAAAGAGAAATCTTGTTTATGGATATTTATTGAAAAGAGGGTGGAAATCGTGATCATAAATTCATAATTGATAAGTTGTTTAATTAGGTTGTCGATAGCGTATTATATTTTTTTTTTTTATAATTTAACCATGTTATGTTTATTTTGATTTAAATGTCTTAGAATTATTTATTGCCATAAAGAGAATTGAAATAAATATAAATTATTTCTTTTTTTATCCTTAATCGTCCTTAGAGCATCAACATTGCCCTTCTAATGGTCTTTTTCCTCCATTTGAAGATACTTTATGATTGTTAATAGGAAGAGAGGATCATGTCTTAAAGAGAATTTAAAGTAAGGAAGAGAAATCCTCTTCTTGAAGAGGAATACAAGCATTCCTCTTGATCAACAAAGTAGTGGGCCTTACTATGTATGAATCTTTATGAATTTTTAATAATCCAAATTTTGACCGTCCACATCTCCCCATTTGCTACAATTTTTTGAGGGTTTTCATCGAAAATAATGTATAGCGGCTATTAAAAATTCATATTTTTAATAAAAATAGTTTCACTGGTCGCTTTGTTTCTTTTTCTAAAATTTGAACCCAATTATTTTTTATAATCTTAATTATTTGGATAATCAGATATGAAAACATTATTCTTATTCCAATAACAAAAAATTTACAGAATATTTAAATGAAAAATAGATTTTGTACTAGGGTATATGTAAATTAGAAAATAGAGTATTGAAAGTGATACGCATTGATTTATGGAAAATAAAAGGACGAGGGTGATGATGAAGAAAGATATAGTGGAAAATGACGCGAATGAAAGAGAATATATGTATGTATTAAAAGGAAGATTAGAGAGAAAAAATAAAGAGGAATGTTATATTCTCATTGATAATCTTGTTCTTAGGCATGTTTTACAATTAAGGTTTTGTAACGTTCTCTGACCCTTAACTAAAAAAAATTTAGGCAAGTTCAATTCTTTGTGTAAAAATTTTAGATAATTTCAGCTAAGTCAAATATAGTCAAAGCATACCAATAACTTCATAAAAAAATATATATGAAAAGAACATACTTATTTAAAACGTATCAATTACTTTGTAAAAAGAATAATATGATATTCTCGTAAGAGGGTTCTTAAGCTATTGAGTTATTTTGGATTTAGACAGTTTATTAGATAGCTCATGAAATTTCATAATTTCTATGGTATACGGCATTTAAATTTAGACGGATATGTCCGTCATAAAAGAAATAGATACTACATATATACTTTTGCTTTTACCCGTTACTATTTATGGAATCAAAGTTCAAAAAATTTGACTATAATTTTTTATTATGTTATAAGAAATAATATTTTCAATTGAGATTTTATTTGATACATTTCAATTTAAATTTAAGAATACTACGTTTTCACATTTTTTGTGTTATGAATTTAGAGAAATTTTTTTTAAAAAATTATGACTCGGAGACCATAAAAAAGTCAAATTGGACAAAAAAAAATTAGGGACAAAGAGATTATTAGTATTTCAAACAAACTAGTGAATCTAGCCTTGCATAAGGAATCTTTTGACATAGCAACATGAAAAAAAGTCAAAAGAAACAAAGTCTATTTTTCACAGTATAATTCATGACGAATAAAGATTACCCAATTCCAATTCATAAATATGGAGTAAAATAAGTTTTTATAAGTTCAGAAATGTTTTATTCCGTTAAAATTTATAACACAATTGTTCCTGATTTAATTTATGTAAGATTAATTTTCCTTAATCAAGTAACTATAAAGTGAACACAACAAAATGCTGTTAAAAAAAAATAAAATTATTAAATACGGATGGATTTAGCAGACCCTGCACTGACATAGTGCTATTCTTATGAATCCATCTCTAAGAAGCTTATGTCTTTCTTGTTTTTTCATAAAACGGTTTTCCCTTATAATCTCCAACTTGTTTAAGGAGCAAATGTACATAGCCGGGGAGTGCTATACAATACAAACAATAAGCGCCATGCGATGGGAGGAAGCATGTAAGTTTGGGAAAGGGGCCCACATGCAAGGAACAGTTCCAACGACATGTGTTCTAGATTTATCTAATGCTTACGTGTCCTCTGTATATCCAACTCATTACACAATAGTACTCTACTGTATTTTTAACGCAACATTTTCTTAATCAACTAAGGGAAAGTTGAAGGCAATCTTTCCTTTTACTTTTAGATCCCAATTATTTATGTATGACTAAGTGGGTGATTGTGATTTGGCTGCCTCAGAATCATCATGAATTAGACTTCTTTGTCTAACTTTTTTTTTTTTTTTTTTTTTTTTCCGCTTAACTTTTTATTTGAACTCACCGCTATAAAATAAACTATATGTTTTTGGATCTTGGCCTTGTTTTATTATCCGTCAAATGAATTTTTCCCCGTATCTATTGATAGAGTCAAAATCTAAAAAGTTTTATCATAAATTTTCTTTATGTTATAAAAATAATATATATATATTCAATTGGGATCTTTTGGGATATATTTCCATGTAAATTTTTAAATTTTCATAACTTTTTGCCGTATAGATTTTGAGATAAAAAAAGTTTAAAGTCATATATTTACAACTATAAAAAATCAAATTTGGCCAATATTTGAAAAACGGAATGAGTTAATTTTAGGTTTAAACCATATTCATCGACATGACCGAGTCAAATCTTGAGTTCCACTTCAATTTAGTGAGTTTAAGTAAAAAAAAAAAAAAAAAAGTTCCCTATAACTTAGCTTCATCTAAACCCATGTGAATCATCTACTCCATATATAAATTCATAATAAAGTGTAATTTTTGGTACTTACATTATAAGTATGGAAGAGGCTATATAATTGGAATCAAAATAATGTAAATCATTTTCGTTCGAGAAAATAAAAGAGGTGGTTGTTTAGACTATTCACTTAATTATTTTTTTGGTCGGGACTTGCCCCTACTTTTCCCCCAAAAAAATTTATTATTATTATTTTTTTAGATGGCGTTGTTGAGAATAATCAAGAATACGCGGCGTCTTGAGCTAGTTTGTAATCGTAACAACACTTGTGGGGCCACTAACTCTGTATTATGCATTTCTATGGTCCGTGCTAAGATAATTAACTTATCTCCACTTTCCACATGTGTTGTTTAAGAGGACAATTTGGTAATCATCTAAGCTCAATTATTATGAAAGTCTATTTTGTCCTAATTATAATATGATATTTCCACATGGCTATGACTAAGGGTGTGCAAAAAATCCCTAACTGTTGATCGTAAATAACCTAACGGTTAACGGTTACGGTAATGAAATTTCTTTAACGGATAACTGTCGATAACCGATATTATTATTTTAATTTAAAAAAAAAACTCAAACCTAAAACTCTAAAAGCTAAAAGCCTAAAACTAAAACCTAAAACTCAAATATCAAACCTAAAAAGCCTCTGACTTGGCACCGACGGATCCCATTTTCTTCCAAACACTCAAATTCCATTTTGCCGATTAAGTTCCATTTTCAATTCAAAGTTCAGTATGCACTCAAATCCCATTTTGCCGAAACTGCTTGAGTTTTGCTACTTTGTCGAATCATTGATGTGAATAAGACTAATCACCGGGTCGGATTTGGGCAAAGTATGAAACTTGAAAGGTCTCCCCATTATATCATTTGTCCGATGAGAGTCCAAGACGAATGATTCGGGAGTGGAGTTACTTGAGCTCTGCCATAGATGAGCATATGTCTAGGCGTAGACTACAGAGGGGTGGAGGTGTACAGTTAGCGGTCAACCATTTTCAATAACCGTTAATAAACACCCTAACTATGACGGTACGAGAATTATAGAGGACCCTATCCTAGTATCCTAGTAATGGGTTGTTTTCCGCGAGTTCAAGTTCACATGCTTTAGAGGAGTAAAAGGAAAATAAATCACTTTTCAAAATTTATTAACAAATTAATTTATATAATTCTTTCGTTTTGTTGTTTTTCTTCCCATTTAAATTTTAAATATATTCAATTGTGTGTTTACAAGAATTATAAAAATTTGATATTTGAATAATATACATTGAAACAAATTCTAATTTTTTTTTCTTATAGATAAATAAGAATTCATGATTAAATTTTTGCTTTAAAATTTACAGATTTCAAACGTGAAGAACAAAAAAAAGTAGGAAATAATAAATATCATAGTTAAACATTTATTAAAGTAGCACATGTAAAAATGTTATTTATATCATCTCATTGTATGATAGTCTGAAACTCTTAACTGGAATAACATTACAGTTGATTTTATCACAATTTTTTATGTATACGAAGCATATGTTCCGATTCAATTGTGTCCAATCGATCTTGTTTAATGTGATATTGATTGTCTCTTATTGATAAAATATGTGACCTAACATAGTAATAATCATGTACATAGTCAATGTTTGTTTTTAGTTCATCAAGTAGTCAATTTTTTTAATTACTACTTACTATATTTAATTGAAATTGGGTAATTAATCACAAATTAATATATTTGTACTTATAAACGATGGCCGAAATCCATTTGTTTAGTCATCACTTGGCCTTTTAAGTTCGGTTGGAAAATTCTTATTATAATACATGAATGCAATATTGCTACGAACTATCAATTGAGAAAATTAATAGAGTTATAGCCTCATGTCGTCACTGCCAGATAAGTTCATACTTTAGAGCTTAGAACCTTAGAAGGTGTAGTTGTATGATTAACTTGTTGATATCACATTCAAATTTTAGCTTACGACAAATTTGAGACTTCTGAACTTAATGTGAAATATGTTAACTAGGTTGTATGATAAAACTTTCATATTAGCATTAGCTAAGTTACGATTATTTCATCTGTCCCGTATTAGTTGATCCATTTTAACTTTTTATCCTATTTTGTAAAATTCAACTGTGACTATTTTTTTTGGGCTAATTTATAAACATAAATGTTCCTATAAGTAATATATAAAAACTTGTCCTATATTAAAGAAAAAGAAAAAGAATAACTAATATAAAGCTTTATTTTATTTATTGCCAACTGGTTTAAAAATAAAACCTACGGAGCTTGTGTGTAGTCAGACTATACATTAAGGTTTTGAACAATGCAACTAGAAGCCCTGAGTGAGTAACGAACTTTAATTCCATTATTAAAATGTTAACCGTGCGTGGTAGGAACAGGAGGTGAGTATTAGAATTGTACAAATAATAAATAAATTTTAAATCGTGTATTGCACGGGATTAATCTAGTATTATATTACTAGAAAAGAAACATTTTCGCATACTTCAACCCATATTGCAGGAGTAATGAGGGTGGTTCTCGATCGCTTTGTAGGAACGGAAGGTGAGTATGCCAACCAATCGACTGCCATTCCTTGTTAACTAAACTTGCTTAATTGCATATATGAGGAAGATATTTCACTTAGGATTATTAAAAAAATTGAGGAAAACACAAATCTTTATTGAATATATTTTGTAAAAAAAGAAAAAAAAAATTGAACCAACACGAGACAAAACATAATGACTTATACGGAGTAGGTAATTAGGTTATCATAAGGTCCACAAGCATCTACTACCCTTTCCCCCCAACCCCCATTTGGCCAATTTCATAGGCTTAGCCATCACTTTGTCTTGTGTTGTTGTTTTATATTTTTTGACACAAAGACGTTACCATCTTGAATGATTCATGTCCTACGGCTTTCATCGTTGTTGTTGGTTGCTTCATTTTGGGTGGACAACACACATCAATCATTCATACACACATTTATTTACTAGCATTTTTATGCTTTGTTACATTCATAAATCTGTCTTATGGAGTAATTACAGGGGTAATTGGTAGAATCTTCAATCATCAATGAGCAAATTATCAGCTCAAAAATCTCATTTGATTAATAGCTAGAGTGATTAATTATTGCACACACCAAAATGATTGTGTAACAAATCAATATCTTGATTCATTGATCCTATATAAACTTATTACGTACAAACCTTGAGTGCGTTGATTAGGTGAGGAAACTATTGCAACACACATGGATAATGGATCCAACCAAGTGTTAAAATAACAGTTCATATCACAAAAATTATATATGTTGACGTCAAAAAGGTTTGCTCTTATCTTGCCACGCCAGAGTGAAGCAACCATGCACATCGCCATAAACTCTTATCATCTAAATATCCAGCAGATGTCCACACGGAGGATCAAGAAACACAATATTATATTGCATTCCATATAGTTTATTAGGATATATAATTCATACAACGTACTACAAGTATATGAATTGGCCTACTATCAAATAATTTATAAAAAGAATTAGAAAAGTAGGATTCTTTTGAAGCAGAAGGTATAGATCTCATTTTCCTACCCGATTTCAAGCTTGCAGGAAATGAAATTCAGTGGGCAACGTGGTTTCTCGTGGTATTTTCGGTGTGCCTAAAACAAACCACAAACTGTAGGGTATTGGGTATACCCTAATTTAAGTTGATAAGTCCTACTTAGTGCATGTTTTAAGAGTATTTTTTAAGAGCATTTGCATGTAGTTTAGTTGTATTATATGTGACTTGGAATAAGTTATCCAACATTGATAATTGAGAAATATAGATGATGTCAATATAAAATAAAAACATCTATCAATTCTATCCTATGGATGGAAAAAACTGCAGATTTTGGTTTGTATCTGGGAATGCCCACTGTAGCAAGTAAGCTGACTAAGGAAATTAAATGTTTAGACATTTGTGTGATTGATCGTGGACTTGCTGGTTGGATGGAAGTCAAAATATTACTCAATTGCAAGGAGAATCACGCTAGCTAAGTCTACTATGATCTTCTTCTATATTAGCAACTTATTCAAGGCAAACAATTAAGATTCCAAGGGGTGTGTGATGAAATCAATAAAAAGATAATACAGTTCATCTGGGATAGGCAATGAGGAAACCAACTCTTGGGACAAGATTCAACGTCTTAAGGAGCAAAGTGGTTTGGGTATTAATTCATCAAGAACAAACCAATGCAGCTTTTCTGATCACAAAATTGGGATGGAGAATGCTTACGAAACCAAATGCTTTATGGGCTCGTGTCCTAAGAGAAAAGTACTGTATGTAAGGGGCGATTCGAGTTAGATATGTTCGAACGTGTGGAGTGGCATTGCTGAAAATGCGAAGTTTCTTTGGGAAGCCACCAACTCAGTCATGAAGATCATCAAGAAGGAGAACAGTGTGTTAGACGATGATATTTGGAGTATGGTGTGGTCAGCACCCGTGCAACACTAAATTGGTGGCTTTCTTTGGCTAGCTTGTCAGTCATACGGGAAATGTAAATAGACACAAGAGGAAGTTCAAACCCAACCCTACATGCCCTATTTGTGGGAGAGAAGATGAATTAATTCTACATATTCTTCGGGATTACACGGCTTCCAGATACGTTTGGAGAAAGATACGAGGATCGACCAGCTCCATCCCATACTTTCTTCCACAAATATTTGCATGAATGGTTATCGAATAACCTCGACAATACCACCAACAGTCAATGGCCAACATATTTTGTATTACACTTTGGTGGGTGTGGAATTGGAGAAACTTTTATGTCTATGATAGGAAAGATGAGATTCCTAGCGATGTAGGATCTTTTCTTCTCGTGAGATTTAAGGAAGCACGTACAGAGAGTTTTCTATGACTCTAAGCTATCAAAGGGCAGCCATGAAAACAAAAGGGAAGAAATTTATATTAGATGGATTCCTCCAAACAATGACTGGTACACAGACTGAGCTGTTAAGAGATCTCCAAGATCTGCTGATGGTGGAGGAATTATACGGGATAGCAGGGGAATGTTTATCTCAACCTTCTCTACAAATTATGACAGATGTGTTGCCTTCAGAACGGAGTGTCTTGCTCTTAGGAGAGGTCTTTTAATGACAAGGAGCTACAAGTCAAAAAGCTAAAAGTCCAACTGGGCAGACCTTAGTAGGGAAAGAGAAGGGATGTGAGGGAATGCACACATATTATCAAGCAGTGCAAAGCCTCGCTAAACCTCCAGGATTGGCATATACGTGTCATTCATATTTATAGTGAAGGAAATAAAGCAACAGATTGGCTAGCGAATCAAGGGGAAGTCAACCTCTTTTACACTTATAGAAAGTGCTCCTTTTATTCTCTTTATTTTTGCTCCATTCTATTTATAGATTTAAAGTTTAAAAAGTTGACCATAAATTCTCATCATGTTATAAGAATTAATATATTCAAGTTGGATCTTGTTGAATGCATCTTAATTTAAGTTTTTTTTAATATCAAGTTTTTATAATTTTTTATCTTACGAACTTGGAGATAAAAGTATTTTGAATCATGTTTTGGAGACCGTGAAAACTCAAATGAGGCAAAAAAAAAAATAAGTGACTGAGGAAATAATGGAAAAAAGTAATTCCTCTGTTTCTTTATATACACTAATGCCAATATTTCAACATTTACCCCTTAAAAAAAATTAAATAAACAACATAAATTATTAAAGCAATTACTCCCTCCGTCCCAATTTATGTGCTACAATTTCTATTTTAGTACGTCTCAAATTATTTGCTACATACCCAAAATAGTAATAATTAAATTACTAATCTACTCTTACTTTTGTCTCTATCCCACCCAAACCCTAGACTAACCCACCCAAACACATACTAACCTACTCCGGAATTCACCCTAATCTCTCTGCCTCTCTGCCTTTCCCTGCCTCTCTTTGTCTCCATTGCTTGCTCTCTTGAAATCGGCTCTCCCATTCTCCGTGCTCTCTAATCCCTCCATTTTCTACCTGATTAATAACCTTTGCATCTCAACGGTCCTTTTGATACCCGAATCTCACGTTTTTATTCCAACCCAAATTTTAGGGTTTATGCAATTGGGGTTGAAGGTTCGATTTCATGGAGAAGGGGAGTGGATCTACTAAACCTAAACCAACCTACTTCGATTTTGGAGAGGATCCTTAACTACCTAGTGAGATGCTTTGTCTTCAACGGATTCTCAGCGAATTAGCTGCGGAATCCTCTAAGAAACCGGTGGTTGCTCCACTTGAGTCGCCTCTCAACACCACTCCAGAACCACCCCCCTTGGGCTTTGCTACTTGATCGGCGTACTCCTATTGGTTCTCCAATAAACACGAGTAACCTTTAACTCCCTTCACTTGTGCTCTAGTTTTGTGAAGTGATGTGTTGTGCCTTAATACTTTTCATTAGGGATTATTTTTTGTTTGTAGCATGTTTGAGTGTTTTACATTCCCTTTTTTCCGACTTCTTTCGTTTTTCACCCATTTTGTATGTGGATCTGTGGATCTTTTGGATTTTTGTTGTTCTTCACCGATTTTATATGTTGAACTGTAAATCTTTCGGTTTTTTAAGATCTTTTTTGTTTCTGGATTTGTTTTCATTTGGCTCTTTGGGCGTTTTGTTGTTACTGGTTCTTCATGTTGGCTCTTATTGGTTTTTTGTTGGCTCTTGATTTTTGTGTTTGTTTCTTGTTGGTTATTTCTAGCTCCTTATGGGGCTATGTTGATACTTAGCGTTTCTAGTTGGTCTTAGTGTGCCTATGCCTTTGTTTTGTGTTTATTTCTGCTCTTAGTGTGCCTCTGCCTTTGCTTCGTGTCTATTGTTGCTCTTAGTGTGCCTCTGCCTTTGCTTCGTGTCTCTTGTTGCTCTTAGTGTGCCTCTGCCTTTGCTTCGTGTCTGTTGGTGCTTCGTGTCCATTGCTGATCTTAGTGTGGCTCTATTGGTTCTCTTAGTGTGGTTCTGTAGGTGCTCTTAGTGTGGCTTTCTTGGTACTCTTAGTGAGGTTATGTTTGCGTTTGTTTGTGGCTGTTAATTCAGGCTTCTACAACCTAGGCTGATGTATGAGGCTTCTCCAGCCTAGGCTGATGTTTGGGGCTTCTCCAGCCTAGGCTGATATTTGAGGCTTCTCCAGCCTAGGTTGATGTTTGAGGCTTCTCCTGTTTGAGGCTTCTCTAGCCTAGCCTGATGTTTAAGGCTTCTCCATCCTAGCCTGATGTTTGTGGTTTATTTGAGGCTTAACTAATTTTTGTGGTTATTTGAGGCTTAGGCTGATAGTTGTGGTTTAGCTGAGGCTTAGGCTGATGTTGAAGCTAACTCACCTATTTTTGTTTAGTTACTTGTTTTTAAGCATGTGATGTTCTTTGTTGCATCTTAAACTTGCTATTCTTTTACATAAAACATGCTTATGCACCATGAAAATATATAATTGCACAAAAAGTCACATGTTTGATGTTCAACTTTAGTTACAAAACACTTAGCCAAGTAGCTTTACCTATAGTACTTGGTGTTTTTTACACAAAATATGATTCTGCTTTACATATGTTGTTGTGGTACTCCATCATTTGATTGAACACCATTTGCTTCTTCTGCCATTTCATGCTTGTGTCCTTCTTCCACCTAATGTTGACAATCTTCAACAAGTTCCTTGGAGACATGTATTGCACAAGGTAACTCACCTCTTTTCTCTAGTGATTGTTTGTTCAGATGTGGGACATGGTAGTTGTTGTTTCCAACTTTAGTATCTCTCCCATGCATTGTTATAAAGTCAAGAATATGTGATTAATGAGCTTTGGATTGTAATCATTATAAGCCTGTTCCACTACCTTCACTAGTTGTTCTACTATATTGGGTGTTGTTTGCTCATTCAGTGACTGTATTGCTTTGAAAACCCTAGATTATTTGCATTTTAATCAGGACTTTGGGGTGGCTGGTTCACTAATTGTATGTTGAAACCATCCTTAGTTTCTTCTTCCATAAAATGTGTATCATTTCCTATTATATATGGCTTTGTATTGTCCTAAGCTAGGAAGAGTTGTTTGCAACCCCAAGGGGGCCACTTAGCCCTAATGGTATGTAGGATGCCATATATGATCTTCGATTTGATGACTTCCTTCATGACACTTGTTATTGGGTTAAGCTCAAGTATACTTGCTGGTCTATTATTACTTGTTCTTTGTACTGGGAGTAATTATATGATTGGGAAAAGGCCTATTTTTCCATCATAAGCTACCTCACCCTGAGGGGTGATATATGACATTGTCATTGTCATAATAAACATAATCTTAGTAATAAATCTCTTACTTTTTCATGATCTATATGGATCTTTCTCATCTAATGTAATGTAGTACCTTTGTGAAGTTTTTGACATGTAAAATCATTTCTCGTCTAAATATATGACATTATACATGTTAGCAAACCTTAGGTATGTTGTGATAGTTTCTGGTACAATTGAATTCAAACACCATTGAACTCTTGCAATCTTGTGAGACAAAGTGAGTTCTGGTTTTATTGTGTTTATGTTCTTCTTTATGCATCCTCTTTTCACAAGCCTATGTGTTGATGATTTACTGATTCCAAATGTGGCAACAGATGCTCTTATACTTATTCTTTTCCTTAGTGGAATCTATTTGATGTCATCTAGGTTGAATGATACCCTCTTTTTGCCTACTCTCCCTGTTTTCATGTTTTAACATTGATTGATGAGTTTGATGTGATTTGTGAACTAATTATATGCCATATACGACTGATTGTCCACCTTAAGACCTTGTACTATGTTGCTAGTTTGTTTATACAACCTGCTGGTAATTTTTTATTATTTGTGTATGGCATGTCATTAGTTTCACAATTCTCTAGTAACTTTTCAGCAACACTTGCTCTCTCGACATTGGTAAGCACATGACAGCTTGTTTCCTTGCCCATAACCTCTAACTATTCTTCTGATACTAACTCCTTCATCTTTGTCATTGAGTGATTGGTGAAGAAGTATTCCACTTTTTCACATTGTGTCAGTTTATTTAGGTCTATTAATGAGCTTAGTACTGGTTCACTCTCTATAGTAGCTTGAATGGGTTGTAGGCTTGATGAGGAACATGTTGGCTTGCTATTAGATGCTTTGTCAGCCACATTGTGTGTTGACATGATATGACTTAGAGTTTTCCAACAAATTTCTCAGAAGAGTCCCAATCACCAAGGTAAGTAATCACCAGATGATTTTTCTAAGGGTGATTTTTCTCTGCCCCTCTACTTGTCCTTTGCTTTACTAATCTGTGGCCCTCTGTTTGTGGCTTTTTATTGATTTTTCTCCCTCTATTTGTGGCTATTTACTGGCCCTTTGTTCCCTTTATTGGCCCTCTGTCTTCACTGGTTGATGACCTTCTGTTTGTGGCTGTTTACTGGCTCTCTATCCCTCTGGTGGCCTTTATGGCTTGTTACTAGCCCTCTATTTGTGGTTGTTTACTGGCCTCACTGTCCCTCTGGTGGCCTTTGTGGCTTGTTGATGGCCCTCTGTTTGTGGCTATTTATTGGCCTCATTATCCCTTTGGTGGCTTTTGTGGCTTGTTATTGTCCCTCTACTGTTGTTTATTGGCCCTTGTGCTTCACTGTCCCTCTCGTGGCCCGCTGGTGGCCCTCTACTGGCTCTTTGGTGGCCCTCTACTGGCCCCTGGTGGCCCTCTGCTTTAATGGATGTGTTGGGTTTTTTTAAAATTTTGTTAAAGCTCTATTACTTTTGGGAATGAGGTAGTTGATTCAAATGAGATTGTATATATAAGGCCTTCTGTCTTCACTAAATGTTGTCAAAGTGGAGGCAAATTTTTGGAGCCAAAGTTTGGCTTTCTTTGAATATTCACATGGGGATGAAATATTTTGGAGCCAAAATTGTTTAAATGTTGGGCCAAAAAAGTGGGGCAAAAACTTTCCCACCTAAAATTGACTTTCTTTAATTCAATTTCATTACTTTTTTATTTTGTACTAATTAAAGGTGGTCCATCACCACTCAATTATCAACCTTGAAACCCGTAAAATGTGTTACGTAGTACATAAATTGGAACAGATGGAGTATAACTTTGTAACTTGTAAGTTATACCTTCACTCAAACATATTATTGTTTGATAGATATGGCTTCTAGGTTGAGTCTATTGGACAATTTGACAAAAGAAGTCCACAGTTGACTTGAATTGTTGATTTAATTAAGCCGGCCCATTATATAACTGTTGTCGTGGTGCGAGCTAGCTGAACTATCACCACCCTCACATACGTCGTAGGTTGAGTAGTTACCTAAACCAGCTAGCTCTAATTCTATGAATATATGATCACCCTCACATACATCTTTATTTTTGAGTAAATTGGTAGATTAGCAATTAATCCTTAAGATGTATGGAAAAAATATTTTGAAGAACAAAAATTTATAGAAATTTATTCGTTGTTTTAACATATGACTTAAATTGTAGCCAATTTGCCCAAATGCACAATATAATATTGGAAAAGTTTAACGTAAATAATCCAAACTATTATTTGCCTTCTCAAAATAATTATATTTATACCTATTGAATAACTCGTGATAATCTCGTTTTTTTATCAACTTTTTAAGAGGGTCTTCTGTTAATATATTTTACATTAAAATTAATCCCTTGAAAAACCTTCATCCATCCCCTTCGTTCATGATTCCAGCTTCCAAATCATTTCGACAGCCAACACCCAACCACCCCGCCTCCTCCACAACCCTTCCAAGCACGACGGCCGAAGCCCAACACTTCCTTGAATGGCCACATCCACAACCAGACAATTGTTGGAAAATAAAAGATAACAACAAGTATAAAGGTAAGACTTAAAGCATAGGATAAAATTAGAATAGGATTAGAATACAATTAAGTGTAACCTATCAGGACTCTTTTCTGAGAGTTATCCTCATAGAAGCTTTCCTATATAAATAACAAATGTCATGAGCTATTGGAATATATGAAAAACACAGATAAATTATCCAAATTCAGCTTGGTATCAGAGCAGGCTCAATTCTGGTGGGTTTGTAGTCTTTTTTCTTTCATCATTTACCAAGATACAACTTACCTGAACCACCTTTCATCATGGACGAATCACCAAAAAACCCAAATGAAGATCATATTACTATGGCTCAACTATTACAAGTTATAGAAAAACTGAACAATAGGAGCATAGATAACCATGGATCTTCGGTTCATGTAACCGAGAAACTCAATAACCAAAACTATGGCAAATGGTCACGGCTGATGCTGATGGCGATCGAAGGAAGGGGTAGGCTCACTCACATAACAACCAAACCCCCTCCTGACACCCAAGAGTATAGCTAGTGGTGCCAAAAATATGCCATAGTTAAGACATGGATTATTGAAAATATCGAACCGGAATTGGTAAACCAATTCCTTGATTTTCGAACGCCAAAAGATTTATGGAAGGGTATTGAAGCAGTATATGGGAGTGGGAAAGATGGTCTATAGATATTCGACCTCACCACAAGAGCAAATACAATCAGACAAGGGAAAGTCCCCGTCGAAATATACTACGGCAAATTAGTTACGATCTGGAAAGAGATCCATAGAAGGATGCCAAATCCCATGACTTGCACATAGGATATAATCACATTCAACAAACTAACACAACAGATGAGGGCTTACCAATTCTTGGCGGGTTTTGATGAATCTCTTGATAAAGACCGAAAAGAATTGGTAAACCAGGAGCCATTACCAACAGTAGATATAGCATTCAATACCATCAGACGAGAACTAGCAAGAAGAGAGGTAATGAGGACATACACACCTGACTTACCTTCGGCGCAGGAGAACCAAGGTGTGGGAAGTGGGCTCGTCTTGCAAAACCGGTCAGCAAGAGCCACATCATTCCGGCAAGTGGAAGACAAGTCACATCTCAAGTGTTCCCACTGTGGGGGAACACGACACACAAAGGAAGGCTGTTTCCGAATCATCGGTTATCCGAAGTGATGGAAAAAAGGAAAAAACTGAGGTGATGAACCCAAGCAAGGCAGACGAGTAATAGTGGACCAAGGAGATGAAGAGATAAGTGGAGTGAAGAAGGACAAATCGGTGGAAGGTACAGGAGGAGATGGAGAACATCCCCAGAAATTCAGAGATGAGCAAAGGAGAGAGCACGTCGAAGGAGGTAAGCTGTCGGGGTCAGTAAAAGAAAACCCTAACCTTACCTTCACAATGAACCCGGAAAAAACCGAGCCCCCATCCAAAAACCCTAACCCTACCTTCACAACAAACACGGATGAAACCGAGCTCTCACTCAAAACCTCCACAATCGCCCCGAAAAAGGTCGAGTTCTCACCCAAATTCAGGGAGTTTCAGAAACCCAGAGAAAACGGTGAAGGAGGAGAGTCATTGGGGTCAATGATGATAACCCTAACCCTACAACAAATTGAAAACCCAAGCTCACATCTACAGAGTTTTCGAAACTCAGAAAGGGGCAGAGGGGAGAGAGCAGCGAAGGAAAGAGCGACGAAGGAGGTGAGGGGTCAGGGGTAATTCATAACCCTAACCCTACACATGGTTTTAACCTAAAAAAGCACGGGGTATGTGGCGAAAGAAGTGAGGGGTTGGGACCACCTAATAACCCTAATAATGCACGGGTTATGATTGTCTCACGAGGCCTAGTGGACACCGAAGCCCAAAACCCCATTACTTCTATCCCTCGACCCACTAAAGTTCAAAACATAGGTGTATCGTGTTACGTTGAACCCGATACACAATGAATTTTTGATTGTGGTGCAACCCACACCATGTCATATGACAGAACAGATTTTTTAGATCCAATTCATCCAAAAAATACTTTTATACGGACTCCTAACTGTGAATGTATGGAAGTTTTCGAGATTGGAACAGTGAAGTTTAGAGTCGTTTTATCACCTAATTACCTTTATATTCCATCAGTCATTTGATAAAAGAGTTGCATTGTACCATTCTAATGGACTCTAATTGTTGTACCGTGCAGGATACTCAAACAGGGGACACTATTGGGCATGGTATTGAGAAAGCTGGGATGTACTATGTGGAGTAAATGACCAAATCAACAAGAGTAGCACTTATTGGGATATCATCAGAAACCCAAATTCGGATGTGGCATCGGTGTTTAGGTCATCCTTCACTAGGGTACTTAGAATATCTCTTTCCCTCTCTTGCTAAATCAAATATAGTTCTAAACTTGGAAGCATGTTATCTAGCAAAGAGTCATAAACAGAGTTATTCTAGTAGTTTAAACCGTACAACTAAACCTTTCTATTTGATTCACTCAAATGTATGGGGCCTTGCCCTTAAACTTGGTACACATAAATTCCTATATTATATTTTATTATTGATGATTATTCTAGAATGAGTTGGATATACTTCTTGAAACACAAATCAGAGGTCGGTAATATATTTGTTTCATTTTATCAAATGATACTCGCTCAGTTTCAGACTAAAATCAGTATTCTAAGGTCAGATAATGGCGGGGAATATGTTAATCAAAATATGAAAACGTTTTGTCAGAACCAGGTTATTATACACTAGACTACATGTCTTGATACTCTGCAACAAAATGGTGTGACTGAAAGGAAAAATCGTACCCTTTTAAACATGACTCGAGCTATGATGATAGAAGCTCATGCCCCGACCCAACTATGGCCCGAAGCTATTGCTACATCAAATTACCTCTCAAATCGACTCCTAAACAAAACCCTTCAATATAAAACACCATTAGAGGTTCTAGATTCATATGCCTCTAATTCCCTGTTCCATCCATTAACCCCTCGGGTATTTGGATGTGTTGTATACATTCACCTCCCAAAAAGGAGTAGACATAAGTTGGAACCTAAAGCTGTGAAATGCGTATTTGTAGGATATGGGATGTCGCAGAAGGGATACATGTGTTTTGACCCAATGACAAATCAACTATCTACATCCATGGATTGTGAGTTTAATGAAGATGAATATTTTTATACCCAACCTCATCGTCAGGGGGAGAAATTAAATGACGATCTAAGTTGGTTAACTTGGTCTACACCAAACTTAGCTGAAGCTATTGGTCATGACAACGACATTATAGAATAGCCTGGAAGATCAATACCCCCTCCAATGGACTCTGCCATTAAGCATCCACAAAATGAGGTAAGCTCTCCTTTCACAGAGAACTCCTTGGATTATGACAGAATGAATAATGAAATACCCTAGGAGAATATTGAAGATAATATTGAGAATACTGGCAGAACATACCAGTTACCATCTTGAAGCACTAGGGGAGTTCCCCCTAGGCGATATGATCCTGAGTTTGAAGCCTAGAGATCAAGATATCTGATGAATGGGCTGACAAATGCAGCTTTATGCTCAAAGAAGATTCCAGTAACAGTTGAGGAAGCATTAAAAAGTAAGAGTTGGAGGCAAGCAATGAGAGAAAAGATTGAAGCCCTTACGAAAAATGAAACCTGGGAACAATGCGTTATTCCCAATGGTAAGAAAGCAGTGGGGTGTAGATAGGTATTCATGATAAAACATAGAGCAGATGGGAGCATTGAGAGGTACAAGGCAAGACTGGTGGAAAAAGGGTATACTCAGGTCTACGGAATAGATTATTCAGAGACGTTTTTGCATGTAGCAAAGATTGATACAATTCGAGTATTGTTCTCAGTTGCGGCAAATAAAGAATGGCCGCTACATCAATTTGATGTCAAAAATGCTTTCCTACATGGAGACACAACTGAAGAGGTATACATGGAAGCACCCCCCAGTTTTGCGCAAGGTTTTGGGATAGGAGAAGGATGTAGATTAAAAAGGCACTATATGGGCTCAAGAAATCTCCACGAGCATGGTTTGGAAGATTTACTCTAGCAATAAAGCGATTTGGGTACAGATAAAGTAACTCTGATCATACACTGTTTCTGAAAAGGGAAAACAGTTCAATAACATGTCTAATCATTTATGTTGATGACATGATTATCACTGGAAATGATGATCAGGAAATAAAATTATTGACTAAGAAGCTATTTCAGGAATTGAGATGAAAGATCTAGGGGAATCAAAGTATTTCTTGGGAATAGAGGTTTTCAGGAATAATATGGGAATCTTTATTTCTCAACAAAAATATATTCTAGATCTTTTAGTAGAAACTGGAATGTTAGACTATAAACCAGCTGAAACTCCTATAATTATGAATCATGGGCTGCAGATTGTTCAAGGAGCAGGATTGGTAGATCAAACTCAATACCAGAGATTGGTAGGGAGGTTGATATACTTAGCACATACTCGACCAGATGTAGCTTATGTAGTAGGAGTAGTTAGCATGTTTATGCATAAATCCCAAATCCAGCATATGGAGGCAGTTTATAGAATTCTGAGATACTTGAAGGAAACTCCAGAGAAAGGCGTGATATTCAAGAAACATGGGCATCTGGAAGTTGAAGTCTATACAGATGCAGATTGGGTAGGAGATCGGGATAGTAGAAAATCCACTTCTGGCTATTTTGCTCTTGTTGGAGGGAATTTAGTGACTTGGAAAAGTAAGAAGCAGAAGGTTGTAGCCATATCCAGTGCTGAAGCAGAATTTCGAGGGATTGCGAAAGGAGTTACTGAGATCCTATGGTTAAAGAAGTTGTTAACTGAATCGGGTTTTACTCCCAAAGCAAGCTGTGAACTATGGTGTGATAATAAAGCGACGATAAGCATCTCTGAAAATCCAATGCAGCATGATCGAATGAAACATGTTGAGATTGACAAACACTTTAATAAAGACAATCTGAGATCCAATTGTGTTAGTCTCAAATTTGTACGATCAGAAGATTAGTTAGCGGATATATTGACTAAAGGTGTGAGTGTTTGAAGCTTCGAGATTATATTAGGCAAGTTGGGTATCGGAACCGAAACTCAACTTGAGAGGGAGCGTTGGAAAACAAAAGATAACAACAAGTATAAAGATAAGACTTGAAGCATAGGATAAAATTAGAATAGGATTATAATACAATTAAGTGTAACCTATCAAGACTCTGTTTTTGAGGGTTATCCTCATAGAAGCTTTTCTGTATAAATACCAAATGTTATGAGCTATTGGAATATATGAAAAACACATATAAATTATCCAAATTCAGATCACCACCCAGCCGCTGTTGAATCAACTATATAGCTAAGATGACATTGCATTTTAGGAGCTGAGAGTTGAACGAAAAGGCCAAGTCAAATGTGGGTAGGGGGGAAGCTTGTTGCCTGGTTGAATGATTGATGAGGACAGTAAAAGGGTCATTGGCACTTTGGCAGGTGGTAGCACACGAGTAACACGAAATGAGGTTGTCTTGAGGAGCTATGGTGGACTAGTGTTGGGTGCCTTTGCTGGTGCAAGGACGTGCAACTAGCTAGTATGGCAGGGGTATGCAGGAAGAGTAAGGTAGTAAGGAGTATTTAAGATTTTTTTTTTTTTTTTTGAGTTAAAAAGGATTATATTGTTGGGTTATTTTGAGAATACAATCAATAATTTACATTATTTTTGTTAATTTTTCCTATAACTTTTTAGCTGTTTATGGTAGTGCAAAGATTATAAATGTTGGAAAAGTTTGCTTGATCCACATACTGTATTAGCCTTACTCCTTACTCAATTATTGGAAAAAAAAATCCTCATAAACCTTACGTAATTGGAAAGATTTGGTGTGCACAACATATAATAAGGTTATTTTATAACCAACAAAAGTTGCCTATCAATGTAACAAAAATCAATCTTTATTTCAATAAAAGTCACCCATTTAACAAACTACGATTTCAATTGATAAAGAGTGAGATACGTTTTAAATGAAATGTTACGTATATTGTACAAAATTACATACTAATATAACAAAAATCCACTCTTAATATAACAAAAGTCGTCCATTAAATTAACAAAAACGACTTTACAAGGATATATTATTCAATATAATTTATATCCTCCACTTTACTAAAGTTTTTGGGTATATAATTTAGCCTACACACTTTTATGCGTTGGCTACATGAACCTTGTAACTAATTTCATAACTTGCACACTAATTTAGACTAACCAATAGAATTAATTGTTAATCCATATTAAACTTGGCTCCCTACCTAGTTCTTCAAGTAATATGACCAACCATTGTAATAGCGTAGAAGTTATAATTATTTTTTACATTAATCCGTAATCGTAGGTTTAGACGTTTAGTATTGATTGTAATTTAGTTAGTATCAGTGACATTGATTTTAGACAGTATTGTTATAAATTATCGAGACTATGTTTCATTTGGCTTCAGCTAGAGCTAGTGTTTATCAAGCTCATTTAGGCATTTTCATAGTGATCGATGGCCAAACTTAAGAAATTATGAGATATTAGCACTTGTGATTTTATGAGACATGTACACTTTAAAGTAAGTTTTATCACTTCATGATACATAATGTAAGATATTGGCGATCATAGATTTGAATTGAAGCCCATGGAAAACAATACTTCGGGCCTTATTTCTTACACCGTCGTGGATTAGGTGGCTGCCCGAATACCCGATGCTCTACTCCAGGCTATTGCATCTTTGTGGGTGATACACATATCTTGGTCCGATAGCCCCCGTTGTCCCGTGCTAGTGCCAAAGTCAAATACTATAGTGTTGCTAATGTAGTCTCCCAATCTTGCTAGCTATTCCTTTGTCCAATACAGAAGACAACTAAGGTGTTTTGTAATAATGTCAATGCAATTTATCTCTCCTAAGCCCTATTCAATATAAACACACGAAATATATTGAAATGGATATATGTTTTGTAAGTGAAAAAGTCGTTATTGGAAAGTTTCGTGTTATCTGTAATCCATCGTATATCGGATAGCCGATATTTTTACTAAAGAGCTTTTACAACTACTTTTTGAATTTTTTTGGATTGTTTTAGAATTTGAAAGCCTCCCATTTTAACTAAAGGGGTGTATAGATTATGTAAGTAGTATCTATATTTGGAAGTCAATAATCTCCTATATATTGCATTAGGTATTTGACCTATCCTAGCCTTGATAACACCTATATAAATACACACTTGAGCAATGTTAAATGATACGGAATATATTCCTACATTAATTTTTTTTTTACTATTTTGTATTAAGACCTTACCTAGTATACATTAAAATATAGTAGTTAATCAGCAATATTTAGTTTTCTCAAATTAATTTCAATTAGTAAATAGAAAAAGTTCTAATTTATTAAAATATAATATTTTACGTTAAATAAAACATACTAGCGAATCAATTTCAAATGACTTATAATCAGAAAAAAAAAAAAATCAATATAAAAAAATTTAAATTTAGAGAGATAAGATGTAACAAATAAATATTTTCCAAAATACTTATATAACACCTTATTTTAACGGTTATATAATTAAAAACTGAATGTACTCTGAACTTTTTCAGTTGTACGTTCTAAAATATAAACGCTACAAATTTTATATTTATTTTTATTTATTTAAATATTAATTGGATAGTTTGGTTGTATTTGATGATCTCATAAATAGTTAAATACCATCAGCTGTAGGCTGTGTGATCTTCTTCCCTCTCTCTTAGATTTGTATCTCCAACTCTAATTCCAATTTCAACACTATTTCCTACTTTGTCATTGATTTCTATTACTTATAAACCCTATATACTATAATTTATAACTCTCACTTTTTTCTACAATAATACCAATTTCAATCATATACAACTACTTTGTGATTGGTCATACAAATGCTAAGAGGGTCGTACTTAATTCCAACACCCAACTCACATTATTATTGATTGATCCAAAATTTGAAGTCAATCTCCAAATTTCCCAATATATAGGGGAGCAATAAAAATTAAATCTTTGGGTGCTTTTTCACGATTTCTGAATTGGGGTGCGCCAAAAACGTGAGCAAGATCTCATCTTTATAATTGAGAGTTAAAAACTTTGGAGTAGCATCCAAAATGAGGTTGTCCGATTGGAGGATATAGCGAGGTTTATCAACTTTGTAGGATTGATTCGTAGAGAGAGGAAAGGGCAATGAGAAGTGAGGAGGCTGAATATTGGAAGAAGACGACACAATGAGTGGGGGCTCATTGGGTCTGGGTTTGCGCTCCGCAAGTTATGGGTCATTGCAACAACAATTATACAACAATATATTGCAAAATCAACAATCTCCTTCACCGTCGCCGCCGCCGCCTCCGCCCTTCCGAAAGCCTGCCAAGATTATGAAGGAAAAGGAGAGGTTCTTTCATTGGCTGTACAAAACTGCTGGCCGGAAAAAAGTTGGCATGTTGTTCCTTTGTATTGTTTCTGCCGCGGTTTTTGTTTGGGTCCTATATGTCGGCAAAGGTTCGATTTTTCTCACTTTTTCCTGATCCTGCATTGTGTAATGTTTGATCTTTATTATTAATGGTATTATGTGTATGATCTTTCGTGTTTATTTGGATTATATATTGATTGGAAGTGGATTGATTGTGTTTAGTGTATGTTCATGATCATGCATTGATCCTTTGGGGCTGTTATTTACCTAGTTTAGGATGTGAAACCGTGGTTTTCGAAGGCGTTTATGCTGAGATCTCTATGAAGTTTGGGTATTAGTGGTACTTTTTGATGGGGTAGATAATGCGTCAGATATTCAGATTCATGTGTAGTGCTATAATTTAAATAATTCTGACGTAGCTGTGAGATTTGTATATTTCAGTCTCTAGATCTCAGTTTGTTAGTTGTGTGTTGAAGAAATAGTGCTCGAGGAAAGATTCTTGCAAAGTAGTATTCTTTGTTCATATATATAGTTTTGCGATGAGCCGATGAGAACGCATTCTGAACTCCGTTCATGTTTTGGTTTCTTATAGTTAAGAGACTATTTTTCTCATTTTATTGGTATGATGATGATGATTAAAGTTCCTATGTCGAGGTTACCATTGGATTTTTAGTAGAACTTAAATAATGCAATTCATACAATCAACTAATGTAAGACATGGTTATTTCCCAGGTGAAGATTCTAGAGGGACTGAACGTCCTGTAAGTATGACGGTTAAGAACAGGACATCTGCAAGGTCTGAAGATCGAGAGTATGCTATGCCAAGTAACACCACATCTTTGGTGAAAGAGACACGATACTTCACGGGATATACACTTCCTTTGGGAAATCCCTGTGAACATTTTGCATTACCACCTCCTCCAGCTGATAAGAAACGAACTGGACCCCGACGTAAATTTAGAGTCCTTTAGAATTTTCTGTCTCAATGTTATTCCTTTTGACTCTGTAGTTTTGGAATGTCCTTGGGAGCCAAACTGCTAGCTTTGTAACTTTTAGTTTTATTTGTCTATCTCAGCTTGTCCAGTTTGCTACCTTGATCAGAAGCAAGCAATTTCTTTAATGCCGGATGTGCCCTCGTATTCCCCAGTTCAAAATTTAACTTATGTTTATGATGAAAGTTCATTAAAAACTGAGTTTGGAGGATACCCTTCTCTGATGCAAAGGGATGATTCTTATGATGTAAGGAATTCTATGCATGTGTACTGCGGGTATGTTTTCTAGTTTTCTGGTTTCTGCCCGAATAACTTTCTGGGCCTCCTTGCTTAGTGAACATTTACACTGAAGTGATCTTTCTGCGTTTTGCTGTGATTAGTTTTGTAAAAGGACAAAAACCAGGTCGTGGGACTGGTTTTGACATTGATGATGCTGATCTTGCTGATATGGAAAAGTGCAATGGGATAGTTGTTGCATCAGCCATATTTGGTACTGTTGTGTTTTGTGTTCTTTCAATTGTGGCTGCTTAAATCTTTCCATTCATAATGAATCCCTTTGTTGCCAGGAAATTACGATATACTACAGCAGCCCAAAAATACTAGTGAAGATGCCAAACAAAATGTTTGTTTCTTCATGTTTTTGGATGAGGAAACTGAAACAGCTATGAAGAATGCTAGTGTTCTAGATGGAAGCAAGAGCGTTGGGTTATGGAGAATAGTTATTGTTCGCAATCTTCCATACACAGATCCAAGGCGCAATGGCAAGGTAAATTTATTTTTGTGTACAGTTTTTTCCTTAGACTAGTCACCTGGGCATAAGAAATTTATATGTCATTTGAAATGCCTCACCTCAGATGCAGGTAAAAGTGAGTGGTAGTTTCCATTGTGCCAACTTTCCTGTAGTAAATACATTTTGGCAATTCAAAAGAGTCGTCTGAAATTTCTATTGTTTTTTTTCTTCCTGTTATGTGAAACAGTGGCTACTTGTGGCCTCTGTGGATCTGTTCAACTGTTTAAGCATTGTGCACATCTCATGAACATACGTGTGGTTGTTGACATGTCTTGCATTTTGGTTGGCCATCACTAGAATGTAGAAGTTAAACTGTGATGCTTTAGAGTAATTAGGTTTGGCATATCCTTGAACTCTCTTGGTATTTTATTGATAGACATCTGGTTCCATCCAAATTTCTAGTTTGTTACATGATTTTTTGTTTGAATCTCAGAGTCTCACTTTTCAATTGCTTTTCTTACTGATTTCCGGGTGTCACTCGTGAAGTGAAGATATAGTTGTTCATGATTTCTTGCTGCTTTTCATTGGTGACATATAGTTGTTTATGATTGGGGAATTCTCAGGAATTTCCGTTTAAATTGCTATGGCAGGAAATACTTTCAATTAGCTAGTGGCTTCATGGAAACAGTCTCATAGTTGGTTAATTCAGATGCCAAGAAGAGATCCCCATGCCTCGGAAATGAAATTATGCAGTTGGGGAATGATTAGTCTCTTTAGGACAATATGAATAACAATAGTATAACAGACAAGAACAATAATAACAGTATGAGCATATAAAATTTAGAAAATGAGCAAAAACAACAATTAAACAACAATATCAATGCAATATTACTTTGCCAGTGGCAGCGTATGCCGTTTGACGTTTGGTTTTATCTAGTTTCCTTTATATAATTAGCTTTCAGTACAACATCGATAATCACATGTAATGTGAAGCTCTTTGAACATACTCCAAATTATCTGCTTATAGAAACTATGCTTTTACTGAAGCCTGAATTGTAAATTCGTTGTACTTCTGTGAATTCTTTCAATCTTATCTCCACTTAACTCTTCATTCTGCTTGTTGAATTGGCTCTTGTTCATATTATCACCATTCCAATGTTTTATGAAGGAAAGCCATTATTCATCAAGTGATATGTCGTGTTTGAGGAATGTAATGGAATACAGACATGTTTGCAGCAGTGCATCCTTCATATAATTATTGTATGCAGTACTAGTATTTCCATTGGTGGGGCCTCAACTTGAAGCTCTTTGAACATATAATTTTCTTGGAGAAACAAAGCTTTAACTGAAACCTCAATAGCAACGTGTATAATATTCTAAGACAGATGTTTTCTATCTAAATACGTGATTATGGGCCTGTTTTGTTGATAGTGGATTGCTCTAGTTCTTCTCAGAAGATTATTTTGCTTGTAATTAACTTTGGCTATGGTTGATCAATTTTGTTATGGTTCTATCATTTCTTTTCAGTGACAAGTGCATTAGATTTATGACAAATCTCTCTTTCTTGATAGGTTCCAAAGCTTCTGCTGCACAGATTGTTTCCTTATGCTCGTTATTCTATTTGGGTGGATGGGAAACTTGAACTCGTAGAGGATCCATATCGAATTCTTGAAAGGTGAATGTTACGTTCTTAGATGATGATTTTCTTATTAGGGAATCCAATCTATTTTAATCATTCTATGTTTGTATGAATTTTAGTGAGTTATAGTGATGAAACGGTCTCATCAAGTTGCTATCTATCTGTGAGCTTATGTTTATGTCTCTGATTTGAAAAGTCCCAGAGAGCCCTTCTTGATCAAGTCTAAGATAGCTAAAAGTGAAGGACAAGGGAAATACTTCCTTACCTGCCTGTGGTCTTGCTTGGAAGCACATATTTTCCTTTTTTTTTTTGTTCTTTCTTTTTCTTGGTTGAAAAGAGGGAAGGATAGGATTATGTGAAAACATATACCTAGTACACTTCACCATTCTTTGTACTCATTCTCTTGTGGTCAGTTTCTGATGTGGAGTCACGTGTCTCCAAACTTTTCTATAGTCATTCTTGTTATGCCAAGATTCAATTTGATATTGTAGTGATTAGGAGGATTGTACATATTCTTGTTCTTGGTTATTTCTGAACATTTTTTTTTTGCATTGTAATAAAAACTTCACTTGGATTTACCCAAGATGGTCAAATTTCAGGTTGGTCTTGTGAAAAGGCCTTGTTGAGCTGTTGAGCAATATATAACTCAAGGTCTGAGTAAAAATAAATTTTTTTTGCAGTAGCATCTTAATTTTTGAAATTTTGTTGCATGGAAAGAACTTTGGTGATATTATAGGGTAATTCAGAAGGTAAATATGAAAGAGATCATGGTCTTGGAACATTTAGTATATATATTTCTTTCATTTTGATTAATTAATACAACGGATGGGAGTGGCTTCTACATTGTGCAACTCTATGTCTTGATCAAGCTGAAATTGGCTTCTAGTCAATTTTCTATTTCTTTGAAGATTTGAACCATCTAGGATACGTAAAGAGGCTATAGATATAATGTATAGATGAACTGGAAATAGGTGCATAGTTTTTCAGGCAAAATTGTATTATCCTGCTTTCAGTCGTTTCTTTTTTCTAGAGAGATTGAGGCGAAGGATTACTGTATGATTTGGAGATACTGATTTTTCAGTTGACCTTTTCCTTCCTATAAGTTTGCACCTTCAGTCTTTTCCTGTCTGTAGTTTTTGTGTTGGGGTGGGTAGTAATCTGATCTTTCTGATATGAATATTTACAATAGAATATGATACTACTTGAAGATAGCTGAAGCATCTGTGTTACCATCCTTTTCTTACGCCTATATTCAAATTTATTTTATATTTGTTTGGATTGTTGATTTCCTTATTGTATTGTGATTATTCCTGTACTCAGATCTGAGTTTATTGTGCAAAACATGCTAAAAAAGTATGAATATCTATCACTATGTCCTGAAACTTTCCTCTATGAGCATTGTTTTATGTTATTATTCTTGCTGCTTTAAAGAATTAGAGTACTGACTGCTGTCTTTGATATGTTTCTGTAATAGCTCATTCAAACTTCTGAATTAAAAATGTCCTCATATCGTTGCAGATTTTTGTGGCGACGAAATGCCACTTTTGCAATATCCAGACATTATAAACGTTTCGATGTATTTGAAGAAGCTGAAGCGAACAAAGCTGCTGCTAAGTATGACAATGCCTCCATTGATTTCCAGATCGATTTTTATAAAAAGGAAGGATTGACGCCATATTCCGTGGAAAAGCTTCCCATTACAAGTGGTAAGAATGGTGTCTTCCCTTATCTTTTTATACCAACAACTTCTGTATTACCCATATATAGCATATATAATTTGATAAATGAAGATAATTAGATGCTAGTCATTGTTTGGCTCTCTTTACTCTTGAATAGGGAGGTCTCTCACCTGAACAAAATCTATATATATTATGGCTCATATGATGAATACTGTATTTTGTAAATACGATATTGACTTATTCTAAATTTGATACTATTTTATCTTTTTTATTAAAATGGGTTTTTCAGGGTAAAACAAAAAAACTTAGGGTACTATTTTGAAATTTCTATATTCCTTTCTGGTTTTGAAGCTTTCTATTTGATACTTGGACGTTGATGTATTTTCAATCATCCAATTGGATCTGCAGATGTACCTGAAGGATGTGTTATTATCCGAGAGCATGTCCCAATCTCCGATCTTTTCAGTTGTTTGTGGTTCAATGAGGTTGATCGATTTACTTCCAGAGACCAAATTAGTTTCTCAACTGTAAGGGATAAAATTAAGAAGAAGGTGGACTGGACTGTCAGCATGTTCATGGACTGTGAAAGGCGCAATTTTGTCGTCCAGGTAAGCTATTCTTTCCGGTCTTGACCTCCATTTTTGTAGGAAGTTTTGTGCTATGCTACCATCTGATTGTACTCTAATATTTCAATAATCTCCCTTTGTTTTTACACTTTGCCTAACATGAGGATGACTAAAACATTAATTAGCATCTAATCAACAACAATGTACCACCCACTGAAACTGTTTTATTTTCTATTCTTGAGTTGACACAATGTCCGTCTGTTATGAACTTCACTTATACCATTTGGCAGGTCATCTTTCGAAAAAACTTTTAATACTTTTTATGGAATGAAGTATGGGTGAGTTTCTGAATGGTAGCCTGTAGGTTGTTAAAAAAAAATAAAACACAGGTGGTGTACTGAAAAATTGATGTATTTGGTGCTTTTTTGAAAATTGACATTTTCTTGTAATTATTCTCGGTATAGCATTCCACTATTAGACCTTTTCCCTTTAGAATGATTAAGTGGTTTGCTTGGTTTGGCAATTCAGCTACTAAATTGAGTTGAAATGATGATCAGGGTTATCATATGGACGTGTTAAAGCAAAAGCAAGCAGCAGCATTAGGTGCTCGACGCCTTGTTCCAATTGCCATGCTCCCTCCTCCTCCACCTCAATTGTCACCTCCCCCACCTCCAACTCAAACCGAAAATTCTCCTAGCCGAAGAAACTCTTCGAGGAGAGGAAGAGGTCGAAGACGGAACCGCAAGGTTGCTGCTGGAGCCACTACTGATATAAACTCAGTGACTGGCACAAGTTGAGATCAAAATTTTGTTTAGACAAACAAATTATACGGATAGGATGGTTTTGCCTTCCCTGGGTTGGAGGAAAAATCACTTCCCCCTTCATTGAGCACGGCTTGGTAGACTGTCCAATTCAAGATAAGTGTTGTACTTTTATCATCTTCATTTACCCAGCAACTTTTATTATTTTTCTTCTCAAAGAAAAGAAGAGCTAAGGAACAAAAAGGAATTGTTATTCATTTTTTTTGTACATATAAGATACCACATTTTTTTTAAAATAAATTTGTCGTCTGAGTTGTCGCAACAACCTAGAAAATTACATAGATACTCTCTCCATCCCCAAACTTATGTTCGAATATAGCACTAACCGATGTCTCATATTCGAGTTTCTGTTCTACATTGCATTTTTTTTTTTTTTTTTTTGTGCTTATAGCCAATTTCAATCCTCAACTTATCAAACTCAAGTAGTATTTGATGAGTTGGTGTAAGTAAGGTTTGAATTTCACAACCTTCTGGAGACACCCACACTTCGGGCGCAAATTCGAAGGTGCACCCGTTCCAAAAAAATATATATCACATACATGAAAAATGTGCATTACATACATGAAAAATGTATATAGTACATATGTGAGTTATGTGGAATATACATCACGTACATGGAAAATGTACATCACGTACGTGAAAAATGTACATTACGTACATGAAAAATGTACATAGTACACATGTTAGTTATGTGGAATGTACATAGCTCACATGTGTATTATGTATATTTTTCTTGTACGTAATATACATTTTTCATGAGTATGGTGCACTCAGGTGCACTGTCCACCCGAGTGCACTATCCACCCATTGCACTTTGCGAGTGAGGATCCCTTTACCCTTCGCTCATTCTCTCTCTCCTTTCAAGGCATATTGCAGTCTTGCCTGCAATGGGCTGGGTTGTTCCATCTGTGAGGTGTTCCAGTTGACTTCCTGCAATTTTTTTAACTGTTTTTCTATATGCTAGGCAATAGGCATTCATCATTTATTAGTTTTGAGTGGTTAACAACTTAACATGCTGTCACATTACAGCAACTCACTGATTTATCATCTTCATCCAAGTCATCTTAAAATTGTGAAATGATCACGTTTAGTCATGTAATTAATCATATTGTCACGATGGTTTTTTTTACTTTACGAGAATCACGCTGCTTTCTTGTCGGGACACGCACAGATATAGTTGACTTTATGCCTAACTTAGCAATGTACTCAGTGCAATCGGGTAAAATATTCAACTTGCCTTGTTTGTACGATCTGGAGCAAACTTGACGCTATTCTAATCCAAGACATTGGATATGTAGACGTTCATATACAACAGAAAAAAAAAATATGTGCAATTAAAATATAGAATAGTTATAGTGGATGACAACTAGCTTATTGGTTAAAGTTTTGAATGGTGGTATTTAAAGCCTGGGATCAAAGTCCATCTACATCAGTTGTTGTATTACTGTTAAATAAAAAAAAATAAATAAATATAGAATTGTTATATACTTGAATGTCCTCTGCACCATATGTAAATTTTTACATAGTGCATGGAGAACTAAGGAAATATTAAATTAAAAAAAAATGTGATTATAGTTATATTGCAAATTCTTGTATCATATACTCTTCCGTCTCCTATAGATTACCCTATTTATATTTATAAACTCAAAGTTTAAAAAATTTGACCATAAATTCTCATCATGTTATAAGAAAGAATATATTCAAGTGAGATCTTGTTGAGCTTAAAATGATTAAAGTCGTGTTTTGGAAACCGCGAAAAGTCAAATGGATCAATCTTTTGGGGATAGAGGGAGTAGTTTTATGGTTATATGAAGTTTTATTATTATTTTTGACATTCCAATAACAAACGAGAAAAATGAATCAAATCAAAGGAAAACAATCGGCTGGGAAGACCTGACACGTTTAAATAAAGTATTAGTTACCCAAAAATGATGAAAGTTAAATCAAAGGAAATTAGCTAGAAAGCTTTCGAGAACTAAAAGAAGAGGTAGAGGAGCATGTCACTTATTGTTTGAAGATCCAGAGTATAAGTAGTTCGGAAAAGCCCATGCGCGGTACCTCTGCGTAGGTACTTCTTTGTTCTTTGTATAGGCATATGACATCCATGCATGTTTAAAGTCTACACTCCCTGGTAAGGATGCTTAACGAATCAAGCTATTCGGATACAGCTCATACTTGACTTAGTCAAAACTCGGTCAAATAAAGCTCGGCTCAAGTTTGGGTTCGACTCGAGACCTAAACAAATCACGTCGAGCAAGGTCTAACTCGACTCGAAAGTTCGTTAATAAGCTTGATAAAATTTAATATATATATATATATATATATTTAAAACTTTTTAATATAAATTTTTAAAATTATATAGATATATAATTTATATTTTGTATCATTTTTATATTTTATTTTAAAAAATCAAATTTTTAATTAAAAATTTGTTGTCGAGCCAAACTCCTATTCAACTATCGAGCTCGAACTCGAGCCTAATATCAAAAGTTTATCGAGTTTCGAGCTCGAGCCGAGCATATTTTTATCAAGCCTGAGTCGAGCCCATTATTATTCAGGCTCGACTCGTTGATTAAGCACCCACACTCACCAATCACCACATACAATTATAAACACATGCAATCACTTCTCGCGTCGTATTACGATATATTTGTGATAGATCTTGTATCTATCTTACCTATTTGTTGGGATATTCTTTAGGTAGTAAATATATCTTCTATCTATCTTTACCATATTTGTTGGGATATTCTTTAGGTAGTTTTCCTAAAATCTCCATGGTCCTAGTCTTAAGGAAACTAGGTATTCTTTGTATATATACGCTGCTTTGGTTTTCTAGTGCAGTGGGATAGAAAATTATCTTGTGCTATATTGCTTCCTTCATGGTTTGGAATTAAAATTCATGTCATCTGGGCAATCAAAAGGGAAGACGTCCTCAAAAAACTTGACATCTCGAGACACAAAAAATTCTTTAGTATCAAGATCATACAATCTCCACCCCCTTTTACCAAACGGATATCCTACAAATACACATTTCCGACTCCTACTAGCAAATTTATCTTCATGAGTTTTTTGATTGTGAGCAAAACACAAACATCCGAAGGTACGAATAGCATCAAACAAGGGAGGTTTGCCAAAAAGAATTTCAAAAGGAGTTTTATTTTGTAAGGTAGGAGTGGGTATACGGTTTATAAGGTGAGTTGCGGCTAGTACACACTCCTCCCAAAAATAAATCGGCAATTTTGCTTGGAACCTCAAAGCCCTCAAAACACTCAAAATATGTCTGTGTTTCCTCTCAACCCTCCCATTTTGTTGTGGGGTCCCCACACAAGAAGATTGAAATAAAATACCCGTGGCCAAAAAATAATCAAATAAACAATTAAATTCAGTACCATTATCACTCTGAATCAAATTGTTTGAGAAAATTGTCTATCAACCATAGCAACAAAGGCCATAAATGTTCGAAAAACTTCTATTTTATCAACCAGCAAATAAATCCAAATAGCACGGGAATAATCATCGATAATAGTTAAGAAATATCGATCCCCACACGACGAAACATGTCTATAAGAGCCCCCACAAATCACAATGAATTTTCTCAAAAATCCGAGAACTTTTATTTTCACTCAAAGCAAACTTGTCTCTAGGATGCTTAGCACGAAAACAAGTTTCACATCCTTTATTCAACTTACTTTTATGACTACTAACATGAGGAAGCAACTTAACTACTCTCTCGAAAAGATGACCCATTCGCCTATGCCACAGCTCAAGACTTGAGAAACCTTCAACTGTAGACACCGAGTTCACCACGTTCAGTTCGCTCAAATAGTACAATCCATCTCGCCTAACTCCCACTCCAATCAGCTCCTTCATTTGGTCCTGTATTGCACACATATAAGAGTTAAATAGGACAATAGTTTGTAAATTATCATTAAGTTGAGATACGGAAAGTAAATTGCAACTTAGGTTAGGAACCCGCCAAAGTTGCATACACAGTTTATCCATTTGGCAAACCCACGAGACATCTAATCAATCGTTCATCAAATAACCAAGATTTAATCCTGGTTACGTGATGAGTTGCACCGGTATCAATAATCCACGAAGTGTTATCAAACGTACCGTTTAAACGATTTTCGAAAATAGTATTGTTACCAAATAACCTTGTGATTGCCTTCCATTGCTCGGCTGTGAACACATGGGTGCTTGAAGAACTGCTTGAAGGAGAAGACGAACCAGTAGATCCAATGAGAAAGGTGCTTCCAAACGCAGCATTGGCACGAGAAGGAACTCTGTTTGTCTGTTTCTGCCCAGCCTTCCGGGAAGCTTTATCAGTTTTTGTCCAACCTTCGGGAAAACCATGAAGTTCATAGCAAACACTGTTATCATGTCCCTTCTTCTTGCAGTGACTACATATCTTATCACTCCAACACCGAGAGGCGTCATGACCGCGCTTCTTGCACTTATCACACACCACTACTACTGACCCACCTTCACGACCCCTCCCTACAGGTGCACGAAGCACAAAACCTAGGGCAGACGACGGCAGGTGCTATATTGCTTCCTTCACATTGCAACTACATCATATATATGACGACCTCGCATTGCGTGCATGTAAAAATAATTCAATTTTAAACACTTTACATCAACGGAGAGATAGTGTTTCATTTAATTTGTTTTTGGTTATATACAACTTAATTGTGGACTACGAGAGTTATTGATCCCATATTTTAGATGCCATTTTCTAAGACGTACTACAACTAATCCAATCACGACCTTCAATTAGTGGGCTGTTATTTAGATCATTAGATGAGAGTGGAAGTTAAATTTACTTGTAATGCAAGGCAATGTTGAGAGTTTGAGACCAGAAAAAGCGACACCCAATTATAGGTTACAATCTATGAGAACTCCATACAGTGAATGCTCCACCGCCTCCCCTCCTTTGTTTGCCATTTGCTAGCATTTTTTGTGCTCAATTATGATATATCCTAAGTTTCATGCACAGTTGATTCAAACACTTGATGAGGATGAATGCTTTACTCCTCAGCTTTTGGGTGTCATTCAATCCTTACTTTTTGTAGCTTATGGTTTCTTCTTGTAATCATCCCACTTTGTAAAGGGCCAAATGGATAAGTATCACCTGAGGATATATAGTCCAAACTATGGAGACAAATATCCCAATATTATGTGACAGTTTGTCTAAGTTATGACTCGTTAATATGATTAATATTCATTTGAAATGTGAACAAGAAAGAGAATGCAATAATAAGGAAATAGATCTACACTTGAGTTTAGCCCATAATTTAGCGGTCCAAACTAGAAATTATGGGTAATGTCTTTTCTGTTTTGTTATTTCAACTGCTGAAAAAAAAAAACAAAACAAAAAATATCTACACTTGAGTTATGATAAAGCTATTCCTTTAATTTAATATATCCTTGACAATAGAAATGCAATCTAATGTTGTATTTTATGTAGTTAAAAAATTACATTAATTTATAGTACTGTATTATTTACTATGTAAAAAATAAATTTCCTTACACGATCACACCATTCGTGGAAGAGGCTTATACCTGGTATAAATCTATATTAAAATTGAGATATCATATATAAATATTATTATATCGAATATATGTATTGTTATATCAGATATATAAATACAAAATTTATGTATAGAGATTATGAAATCAGATATATAAATAAAATTACGAAAATATCCCTCAACATATTTATATAAGGTATAAATTAGAAATTTCTCTCCGTAAAAGCCCTAAGTTCAATGAAACTTATTGGACTAGTGTTCTCACCCTTTGCTTAAGTCTCACCATCATAACCATTCAATCCCCTTCTCCACATTTCTCGTAGATTGACACTATAATGGATTGAATGTAGTTGAGCCATTTAGACATACAGTGTAGTATGACAGTCATTTTTGTAATCTACCGTTACAGCAGGATGTATGTACAATAATCTAGCAACTACTCTTATTTGCAGGAGGAATTCCTAAACAATTGTGTTAATTTCTACTCTTATTTGGTTATATAAATAATGGTTGGTAATAGCATACTCGTATTGACTAGGTTAGGTCTCCTGCAACACACACGAATTACAAACCTCATTTGTTAATGTTCAACAATTAATAATTTAGTAAAGAAAATCTAATGATATATAATGATTTGAATTTTTTCATGTGAACTAAAAAAAATATGATCAGAATTAAAATTAAGAATGTATGTTTTCATTATTCTTAAAAAATTTAAACTAACCCTAATAAAACTAGAGAGGTTCTCGTGGGGCAGAAAGCTAGAGGGATTGATTATAAGTATGACCCCTATAAACTAGCTAGAACTTGTATAAACAAGTTTAGCTAGAATAATCAAAATCCCTGACAGTAGACAAATAATGTTGAAGTTATATACTTCCTCTATTCGTTAATGTTTGTCTCATTTGACTATTTTTTATAAGAGTTTTTTTAATCAAAATGAGACATTATATACTTCCTCTATTCGTTAATGTTTATCTTATTTGTCCATTTTTTATAAGAGTTTTTTAATCAAAATGGAACAAGAGACGTAAAATTCGTACACCAGAAAAGCAAGAGGGAAAAGTATAGGTTGGCTGTTAAGAGGAGTATATTCTATTATTTGAGGGACACTAGTAGACATAGTAGGTGCATACTTGCATGTAATTGGAGAATATAACTGTTCCACAAAGCAAGTGGTCTCAAACGAGAGGCCTACATATCTAGCAACCTTCATTTTCAATGTCAAAGTAAATCTCTCATAGTGCGCCCACTACGTATTATAAAATTATATTGCTGTTAATTTAAGCTAATGGAGTTCGCAGTCATATAATAGTGACTCCACTAATACTGACCATCCCTCAGCTCCCTAATGTAAATGTATTCTGTATTGTACCAACCCTAATCATTTTTTTTGTGATAAAATTATGAGTTTAGTACCGGAACTGCTTTTTCCCTCACCACCTTTGTGCTGTCTAGTGTCAATGGCGGCCAAAAATTTCTGTCCCCTTTCTGAGCCAAATACTAACCAATTTATTGCATATGTCCATTAGTTTAATACTCCTTCCATTTCTTTTTATTCTTCTCATTTGTTTTTACATAGATCCTAAAGCAAATTTAAATTTTAAATATTTTCAATTGTGTATTTACAAAAATTATAAAAAGTTGATACATGAAAAATATACATTGAGACGAATCTTTTAAGACCCCATATGTTCATGTTTTTTTCCTTATAGATTAGAAAGAATTCATGGTTAAAGTTTAGCTCTAAAATCTATAAATTTCAAACGATAAAAACAAAAAGAAACGAAGGGAGTAGGTGATATGGAGTATTATCTCAAAAGTCACACCAAAAGTTTGTCATTAAAAACATTTATGCCTATATCATTGTGTAAATATCTAAATCGAAACTATTTCCAATGGCTTAATCATTTAGATATATAGATTTACTAATTTGATAAGAACTAAGAAAGCATGTCGAGATATTGCATAGTTGCGCTATGGGCTCGCTCGGTCCATAAACTATTTTTATATATTTCATTAGCGTTAGATTTAATCCAAAATCAATTAGATAAATTATATTATTGGATTATTTATCAAACTCAATGTTTAATAAATCTAAATTATGGAATGAGTCTTTGATATTGGGTATATTCCTTATAAGCGACTCCTACTTTGAATCTTCGAGTGTCCCTTATAAGTCAATTACAAAACCTCCAAACACCAAACACATTCATGCATGCAATTATGAACATAGGCAAATTGACGCCTACACCTTGTATGAATAATTTGCAATTCTTCTGCATGTCCCATATGTTGTTATCGGCTTCATAGTCATTTTTTATAATGTTTTACGGACTAGTTGAGCACAGATCGATAGAAGTCGGGCATGGGCATAGTGATGATCAATTTGAACCCCATATATAGTGTGTACGTGCAGTGTGAGTTGTCTCGTACAAGAAAAACTGACCAACTTAAATCTTAAGGAGCTATTCCCATGGTATCTAGTTTAGTAAACTTTGTTCTCAAAAGTCAAAACACAGTAGGACATGTAGTGGTCTAAAATAACATGCTCTTTCTTTTTACTAAGTTGATTTCTTTTTATTACAATTTTTTTTTGTGTTTAAGAAAACCATAACAAGAATAAGTCAAAGCAAAAAAAATCACTTAGCCCGTTCAAAGAAAACTTGCATACGTGGGGAGTACAAATACATATTCCCTCCTCCTGTCTCTCAAAGATAGCTAATTTTTCATTTTGGTTTGTCTCTTAAAGATTGCCCCATTCTATTAAAAATTTTCCATTTTGAATTGTCCCCCAAATGTTTCTAAAGAATTTGTACTTGGGGTAATATTCGGGGACCGAGGGAATAATAAGAATCAATATGATTCATTAAAAGCTAGCTCATGTCAGCAAGTTTGTTTCAGTTCACCAAAGATCAATTCTGAAACAGCAAAATACAATAAAATCAATTGAGCAATGCAGGAAGACTTAGTAAGCTATCGATCAAGGATGATGAAGCACGTCACACTCATAAACTTCGCAGAAGCGTAAGGAGAAAAGTGCACACTTAGATTATTAAGTGATGTATACCCTTCAATTTTCGAT